>JAPVLO010000564.1:2400000-3600000 GCA_027257055.1 Cephalopachus bancanus
GGGGTCTCACTCTGTTGCCCAGGCTAGAATGCAGTGGCATGATTGCAGCTCACTGCAGCCTCAAACTCCTAAGTTCAAGTGATCCTCCCACCTCAGCCTTCCGAGTAGCTGGGGCAACAGATATGCACCACTATGCCTAATTTTTAAAAAAATTTTCTGTAGAGACAAAATCTGGCTATGTTGCCCAGGCTGTTCTCAAACTCATGGGCTCAAGTAATCCTCCTGCCTCAACCTCTCAAAGTGCTGGGATTACAGGTGTGAGCCACTGCATGCAGTCAACTTTTTGATTTTTTTGTAGAGTCGGGGGTCTCACTACATTGCCCAGGCAGTCTTGAACTCCTGGGTTCAACCAATCCTCCTGCCTCATCTTCCCAAAGTTCTAGAATTACAGGTGTGAGCCATTCCATTTTCTAAAGAAGAGTGACATGAGGTCATCAGCTAAACAGGAGGGAGCCATAGAATTTTAAGCAAGTCTAGAAAAAAGTGAGAATCTATGAATGAATGTGGAGAACGAACATGGAGGGGAGAAGTGACAGACTTGCATAATTTGCATGGCATTCTGTAAAGCAAACATATCACAGCTCATGAATTTTCTCTAGGTCAACATATTGCTTAACCAGTACCAAAATCAATAATCAAAATCTCTTTCAACCTACCAAAGTGTTCTTAGCATTGCTGACTTCTAGCATTCTGTCTTGTTTTCTATTTTGTACTATTTTATCTTGTGATAGTTTCTCTTTCTCTTCCTCATCCTCCTCCTGCTCTTTCTCTTCCTCTTTCTTTTGCTGCTCCTTTACCTTCATTGTTAATCTTCTTCTTCTTTTTTTTTCAGTTGAAGTCTCACTCTGTTGCCCAGGCTGGAGTGCAGTGGTACGCATGTTCATGGCCATCCCAGTGTTGACCTGCTGGGCTCAGGCAGTCTGATCCTTTCGCCCCAGCCTTCCAAGTAGCTGAAACTACAGGTGCATCTACCATGCCCAGCTAATTTTTTATTTATTGTAGCGACAAGGTCTTGCCAAGTTGCCCAGGCTGGTCTTGAATCCGCGGGTTCAGGCAATCCACTCACCTCAGCCTCCCAAAGTGCTGGGATGACGGGCTGAGCCACCAAGTGTGACCTAATCTTCTTTTTTTTGTCAGAAATCTCTCAGGCTGAGAGTCTGCAGTATGTAACTATTTGTGCCACATGTGGCCTAGAGTATAGAACAAGAAGTAACTCATAATGATATGGATAGACAATGCAATTTGTGGTAAAAAAAAAATCCTCTTCAGGGCCAACACTTCAGGGACCCTTAAAACCTCCTCAGTAAATGCCCTTTTATGTAGGGTTCCTACATAAAGATGTGACAACATGGATTATGGATATTACAGTTTCAAGGTACATTTTTCACAGTTAGGGATGACAAAACAATGTGCTTAACCTGAAAAATGAGTCTTAGGAGATATTCATTTGGAAGTATTCATTAATAACAAACAGGTTGTCTAAACAAACCAAGATGCAACCCTTAAGTAAGTGACACATGACTACACTCTATGCTGGATGGACAGTGGGCTTGTGTCCTCAATGGGCTGTCATGGTCCATGTGATGCAGACCCAAATATTGAAAACAAATTTGAAAACCCCTATTTAACTAGCCTACCAGCTATGGCAGGAATTGATTTAAATTTTTGCTGTAAAAGAAAGAAGAGGTTCAAGGCAGAGAGCTGGCTGACTCAGAGACATTACTGGACTCCTCTGCTGAGGAATAAATTTATAGGTCTGAATGACAGCAATGAGTTAGGTAAACAGCAAAAAGAATTCCAGTGGAAGGGGTCACATGCACCACAATATAGACACATCTGAGGGTAATTAATTTCAGAGTCTGAAGTGAGACATTTACGGACAGGCTAGAGTATGCCAATAAAATATTACAGGGATGGCAAGGACCAAATGAACACAAATAGTTAGAACTATTAGTTATTTCTGGTCCTACTATGAGTAATTACATGTGTCAGAATGAGAGTGAATACTTCAACCTTTTTCATGACTATATTAACACATGCAAAGAAGGAAGCAGTAATTTGGGTATTAAGGGATTGTTTGGATAGCTTTCCAAAACTCAAAGAAAATATTACAAGTTAAATGACTAAGAGAGATGGAATTCCTTCTGGAATATCAGCCAAGGCTTCAAGAATGTTGTTTAAAAATAAAAGAAAAGCCAATGTAAAAGATAAATCAATATCAGTATCCCATCAGACTAATACTTAATACAGATTTTTGTTTATACTTTTAAGATGCAATATGTACAGTACACACTTGGTTATTCATTTTAATCGCAGTGCAAGTTAAAGCAACATGAAGGGTAAGACTGCTCACAAATTATACTTCAAAAATAAATGGAAGAATTATTTAGCGAATATGTGAATTTTGGAAAAGACATAAATAAGAATAAATGCCACAAAGTTTGAATAAACAGCTAAGAGCCATAATTTTGCTGTAAAAATAAGCACTATTGGTATTTCATAATATGGTTTATAATTTCAGAAGCTATATAGTTAAGTGCAAAAAGTTTGCATGATGTGCCAGAAATTTTCATATATTTAAAATACTTAAAATGGTGTAAGTAAATAAGAGTTTCATCAATTTACTAACAGAATGTAGTCAGACTTTTCAAAAAACATCTTATCCTCTTTTGAATTTTGTCATTTGTGTGTAAAACAAACTGAGAAAGAATTTTATAAATATTGTTTAAAGGAACTGATAGGCAAAATTACTTTCCAATGGCCAGTTTTAAGTTTCTAATGTTTAATATTAGTTGCATTCCCCATAATAGATATATTGTGTAATTCAAATCATTAACATGTTGGGGTAGAAAACTGGATAAAAAAATACATTACTAAACATGCAGGGACATAAGTATGGGGATGGAGGTACTGGTCTCACTAGAAGTGACCAAATGCTTTTCGTAAATCCAGCAGGAAATTAGAGTGAAAAGTACTTCAAACTGGGTGAAAATTTCAACTGTCCTAATTGAAAATTGTTTTTAAAATATTGAAAATATATTCGTATTATGCTACTGGACATGATGGTCATTATTAGTTCTAAGGTCCATGTAAGCAGGAATAATAAGTAGCCTTATTTGCCACTGTATCAAAAATTCCTACCATCTACATGTTAAAAAAAAATTGTAGGCCAGGTCCAGTGGCTCACGCTTATAATTCCAGAACTATGGGAGGCCATGGTGGAAGAATTGCTTGAGTCCAGGAGTTCGAGACCAGCCTAGGCAATATAGTGAGACTTCATCTCTATTAAAAAAATTAGTCAGGCATGGTGGTGCATTCCTGTAATCCCAGCAATTTGTGAGGCTGAGGCAAAAGAGTCGTCTGAGTCTAGGAGGTTGAGGCTGTAGTGAGCTGTGATCGTGCCACTGCACTTCAGCCTGCACTCCATCCTGAGACTCAAAATAATTTTTTTTAAATGAGTAATTAAATGCTTTGAAAACAAAACAAAAACCAGACTACTAGATCAATTTAGTTACAAACCAATGTGCCCTGCAGGCAAAGCAGAATTGAGAAACGTGTGTGTCACTGATGATGACCACAAAGGGACTGAATGCTGGAAAACATGAGGTCACCAGCACAGCGCTGTTCACTATCCACTGGCCAGGGTTTGCAGCTACAGTCAACCAAACAGTTACGATACTATAGATTGAGTAAAAGGTAACAAAGGAACAGACCAGGATTAGGATAGTGTTTGTGGCTCTAGCCTCATGGGAAGGTCTGAAGGAGAGACTCTGTGAATGTGTTGGACTCGCAGCTTGTGTCTGTGCAGGACAAAGACCATGGAGCCACTGGCCCAAATCATGAAGCCCAAACTCACAAAGTCAGGGGAAAAATACATGATTGCATAGAATAAGCTAAATCTTTCAGGCATTTTCCAGGAACAGTATCCATAATTGTTTTCTACACTAAGGTTTTTTATGTTCAGTGGACCATTCACAATTATAAGACTACATATGTTTATCAAAAGATGTAGGATCCAGCACAAGAAACAACAGAAGCCAATGAACTTTGTAGATCTAATCTTGACCTCTAAACACTTACAAATACTGGAGTTGAGCTTAATGGCCTGGAAGCCATTGAGGAGGCAAATGGTAAAGGAAGCCCCTGTTCCCACTCTGTGATAATAAAGGATAAGTTTACATCCAGCATCATCCAAAAAATATTTTGATCCAAAAGCCACCATTCTCTGAGGTATTCCTTTGGAGAAAAGGACCATGGAGTTGGCTAAAGCCAGTTGGCTGAAAATTAGGTCTGTGGGTCTAAACTTGCATCCTGTGAGCAAAAAAAAAAAAAAGCTGTAAAGACAAAGAAGGAAGGAATTTCCAAGGATCCCAATTCTAGTCTGAATGAGGAAGATAATCCCCAATTCCAACTTTTTAAAATCTTTTTAAAATCTCATTGCCTCAATATCTAGGGTGTGTTGATTCCAATTGAAGTCATAGGAATCAGCATGAAAAAATAGCAGGTATAAATGTCTTAGTCTGACTTTTCTGTACTCATTTAAACTCATTTTTCCCACTTTGAGTAGGTATTAACACTTTGTGGCTATTTGTGAAAAGGCAATTCAAGGAAGAACTGCATTGGAAACAGCTGGGTGAATGAATGAGAGAGCAACTGCAGAACAGATCTCTACAGCTGTAGGGATGAGAAATATTGCTGTGTCCTGATCCAGTCATTGTTGTTTCAGAAGTTTCTTCAACATGACTGAGATATTAGGAAACACTGAGGGTAAAGCAAATTTTGTGATTGCTTATTGGTGTTTTGTCTACAGGAAAGACTAGATGAATGCATGACTGCATCCAGCTAAAACAAGTCATTTAGAAATAGAAAAACTCACACAAGGACACAATTTAAAAACTTACCTGCCACCTTAGTTCACTCTTCGGTAGGAGACAAATTCATCCATATTAGTGTTACGACTTTCTGTCTGATTTTATGCAACTCTCCCCCACCACTTCACAGAAACTCATAAGCTGCAACCCTTAACATCCACTTTCACAGGCAAATTTCAGACCTTTTCAAGTAAACTGCCATGTTTATTACATTATTTTATTTTTTTGAATATTTAACCTGTAACGTTGTGTTGCCTTTACTGTTAGGCTTCTGTCTTCTTTTTTAATGTTTCAAACATAAAGTTGAGTGTCTCAACAAGCTCTGTGACTTTATTTTGGATTTTGCATAGTTCAGTGATTTATTGCATACATTGCATTATAGTAGAACTAAATTAGTGGAGTTTTCCCCAGGATATATATTTTTTAAAAATTAATTTATTTTTTATTTGTTACATGGACACATTGTGAGTGGTGGGGATTGGGTCCAGGATATATTTTTAATTGAAAAATGTACAGTTCAAAACCATGTACAAAGTATTCTGTTTTTTTAACCAAGTGAAAAAAATATAAAGGGACAGAGTGCTACCAGGGTAAGGAACAGAAATGATAATTTATAAAATTTTCTTGTGCTATAGCTGTGTCTTTGTACAAACTTAAATATTTTTAAATAATTTTTATTCAAAATGAAATAAAAGCAAAATTTGGAAAATCCATGGAGTGAAGGGTAAAATGAACAAAAAAACAAGCTTGATGGTGTGTCAACATGGTTGGTGATGCAGACAAAAAAAAGCTCATATGGTTTTAAAGTTCAGACAGACGTACGTGCACATATGAAAACATACATA
The DNA here is from genome assembly GCA_027257055.1 of Cephalopachus bancanus. NCBI lineage: Eukaryota > Metazoa > Chordata > Mammalia > Primates > Tarsiidae > Cephalopachus > Cephalopachus bancanus. Next base: position 2,405,717 of record JAPVLO010000564.1, read on the forward strand.
CACATACAGCTGAGTATAAACAGAAGTAATGAAATCTGAATAAGAACAGTGGATAAGATTATTGTCTATATATTTGTTTTACAAATGTTATCCTGAAATAAACTGAGTAATGTATACACAGGACCGTTATGTATTATTTTATATAACAACATGTCAATCAACATTTTAGGTCTAGGCCGGGCTTGGTGGCTTAGCCTGTAATCCCAGCACTTTGGGAGGCCAAGGTGAGTGAATTGCCTGAGCCCTTGGGTTCGAGACCAGCCCAGGCAACTTGGCGAGACTCTTCTCTACGATAAATAAAAAATTAGCCGGGTGTGGTAGTGCGTGCCTGTAATTCCAACTACTTGGAAGGCTGAGGCAGAAGGATTGCCGGAGCCCAGGAGGTCGATGCTGGGGTGACCGTGAGTGTGCCACTGCACTCTAGCCTGGACGAAAAAGTGAGACTCCAACTCAAAAAAGCAAAACAAAACAAAACAAAAAAACTATTAGGTCTAAAAAAAATTTCAATTACAAAAACTCTATGGGTATGAACAAGAAAAAGTATGGGCAAAAATATCTGAAAGTGCTGTCCATAATCACATTTTAGCAAAATATATTGGTACTGACACATTGAAAATAAACTTATTACCTATAACTTGACAATATTACACTAAAATTAGGTAATTTTAATGAAAATTAGAAGCAAAATTTCAAACACTACTTTAAAAATGAGAATCAGAAATAAATAATAGTAGGAACAAACTGTAGCCCAAGATAATATTTATAAAGATATTTTTACAATGTATGAGACATATTTAATATGATTCCAATCTTAATGGTACGATTTCTAACATTTCTGAAGTAATTATAAAATATCCAAATTATTAACATATTTAAAAACTAATGAGGAATGAACGCAATGGTTATGAACATAAGTTTTATGCTAAAAATGAAAATAAATAGAAAAGTCAATGGTCTAAAACAGGAAACATAAAATACAAAATATCTATCTGTATGCATATATTATTTCTGAGAAATATAATCAATCTATTGGGTAATTATCTATTTCTTACATGGTATACACTTATTTAAGGTTTGAAATAAAGGTACCTAATGTAGACAGAATATATTCTATTCTAAACAAAAATACATCTATTTTAACCTCAAAATTAGAATAAATGACACACTGGATATAAAACAGAAAGAATGGTAAATCTCCTGACAAAATATCAGTGTGCATTTTCATAATTTGGGAGTGGGCAAAATCATCATATACATGGTCCAAACCAACAGCTTTTAAAATTTATAATAATAAATTAGCAATAGTGCAAGATATTATATTAAATAATTAAAATTAAACCCCAAAATATTTAACTAAATAGAACATATCAGAGAAAGATATCAACAATAAATTAGTAATGACACTAATTAGATAAGAAAAGACCATAGTCAAATGATGGCAATATACATGAACAGGTAATATTTAGCAGACACATTCATACACTGCAAAAAATATGTTTGTCTCAGAAATGATCACAAAAATGTCAATTAAATTCAAAGACCTGTCTAGTATTTTCAACTCTAACATATATCAATATGCTAAAATATCATGTTATATTTATTTTATAAAAATTTTAATTTTTCATTTCTATCACAAAACACAATCAAATGTGACTTAAACATTAGAGTTTCCTATGGTGATGTCAAAATTAGAAGACATTTTTATGCTTTTTTTGTGTGCAGAAAATGCTCAGGTTTATCTTATTCATCTTTTAAACTTATTTAGTTTGACTAACACCATGTGCCTCAACAGTTTTTTTTTGTAAGAATCTAAAATGTGTTGTTCTACAGAGAAGTTTGTTGTGGATTAAGATCTAAAGTGTTTGCAATCTCATTTCAGTTGCATTCACCATAATAAATACATTATGTAATTCATAAGTCATTAACATGTCGAGGCAGAAAACTGAGTAAACAAATACATCACTAAACAGTCAAGGACATGAGTGTTGAGTAGAGAGGTCCTGGTTCCACTAGCAGTGATCATATGTTTTCCATAGATCCAGAAGGACATAAGACAGAGTGAATTAACAGACAAAATTCACTCAGCACTCGATCAAGCTGAAGGAGATATCAGAGCTCTTTCTGAACATGTGTAATAAATGAAAATCTGTCTGGAAAGATCATAATCAATTGCCAATGTACTATTCTTTTTGAAGGCTGGGGAGGAGGAGGAGAAAAAGAAGGGAGGTCTTGTTTAATGGAAAGATTTACTTTAAGTTTATACACACATGGATTCAAAATGTTCATACAAACATATGATTTTTTTTTAGTCAGGTTCTCTCTCTGTTGCCCAGGCTAGAGTGCAGTGGCAAATCATGGCTCACCAAGCCTTGACCTCCTAGGCTCAGGTGATCCTTCTATTTCAGCCACCTGAGTAGTTGGGATTACTTGGTGTGCACTACTACCATGCTGGCTAATTTTTAAATTTTTTTGCAGAGACAAGGTATTTCTTGAATTCCTGGACTCAAGCAATCCTCCCCCTTCGGCCTCCCAAAGTACTGGGATTACAGGCAGAAACCACACCTCATATAAGCATATGGTTTTTATAACAATATTTAGGGCTGAAATGATAAAAATAGAAAACCATTATAATGAAAACCAATATAATGAAAGTAGACTTCAAAACAAGGACAATGAAGCAAAGTAAATGAAGGAATAAAGGAAAGATCCAAAATTGATCTTCAAGAGAAATTAAAAAATAAAATAAAATAACAAATACATATGTCTATAGAATTTGCCATGAACATTTTAAATGCTTGTATGAGGCAGAGACATTGGTGAGGTTATTGATCACCTCAGCCCCTAAAGACCTGCTATGTCTTTAGGCAGTAATGACTCATAATTTTCTCTGACCTAGAGGTTTTGTGAAAACACATGACGATCTAAATTAAGAGCCTCCTGCTCTCAGAGTGGAGTATGGAACTGGTTTTCTAACAAAGTGTCTCAACAGAATGTTTACTTTCCAGTTTTAAAAGAATTATAAAATGGGATGTGTGGTTAGGGTGAAACCAAAATAGACTAAGAAATACTAGACAGATGAGAGACAGAGAGACAGACAGAGGGAGGAAGGAAGGATGGAAGGGAGGAAGAGAGCAAGAGACAGAAGAAAAAAGAAGAGAGGAGAGGAGAGGAGAGGAGAGGAACAGGGCAGGGAAGGGAAGAGAGATTATTACAGAATAGAGGATAGTATCATTGCAGAAGTGTAGTTGAAGCCCTTGGAGGGCAGACAGATTAACAGAAAAGTGTGAGAAGACAAATATACAGACTTTAAAATCTGGTTAAATGTCAGAGTAACCTTTGTGTTCTGAGATTTATTATCCTAATTATTACTTTTCATCATGTTCATGTTTACATAAGATTTCTATTTCTATAAATGAGCTTTTAATTGATCAAAATGAGAGATGCAATTAACAGCACATACTATAAAACATCCACTGGCAATAGCAATTTAGAGACACATTAAAAACTATTTAGTACAACATGCCTCTGCTCAAAACAAAAACAAAAACAAAACACTCATACACACATCAACAACTGATGTCACATAGACACTAGGTGTCTACTCAGAGTGTAAACATGTATTTATTATCTCGTGACTCACAACCTACCTCTATCTTGAAGATCTCTGTTATGGTCAGTGTATTTAGTGAGAGGCAAGTGAGAGAAGTATCTGAAAAGATGTAACTGAGAGGAGAAAGAAGGTATCAGGCAACCCTGAAGTGGGTTGACAAGAGTGGCCACATGTCTCGGATTCTCCCTCAGCTAATGTCTTTACTGTTTTTATGTGTTTATGTCTGCCTATCTGTCATCTACCTATTATCTGTCTATCTATCTGTCTATCTATCTATCTAGATAGCTAGCTAGCTATCATCTATCTATCATCATCATCACCTAAGGCATTTTTTTTCAACCTAAGGTAGTCAAGATTTCTTTAGAGGACTGATAATTCTGGATTTCCTGATATAAATAACTTCAATGAATCTTATGCTTACCTGAGGAAAAAAGCTATTTACCAATTTTGGATTTCCATTCAGGACAGAGACAACTGTATCACTACCTGAGCAAGGGTATGCTCTATAGGGCACATAAGCCTTAGATAAAGGTTTGGGGAACTGTGATCTCTTCTCATTACTGGGAAGTGGTTATTACATCACTTGTCAGTGCAGCAACCGTGTTTACAAGGACACTAGAGATTATCCCTGAGAAAATCTTTTGGGATTGTGCAAATCCCTGAAAACTATTAAAAGCAATTTTAAAAGATATTCAGCAGACATGCCAGAAACAGGCGGGGAGAGGAAAATTTTGAAATAAAATCCCATTGGAATGTGAAAATATGACTCTAAGAGCCAAACAAATGTCTATCTAGAATCCAATCCGTTTGAAGGCTTTGTTTCCAAAAGATAATTTCTTCCCATTCCTGAGAGCAATGAAAATAATGAAATGCAAGGAAAAAACAGAGCAGAGTTGGAAATGCATCCAGAGTTGAACAAATGACCAAGATTTCTGTGTTGTCTTATTTGTTCTGTATTTTGACAAACCTTAATTGTGTAGCTTATATGTTTCAGGCATATATTTAGGCACATGGAACATATCAGTGCACAAAATAGAAATAGAAGTTTATCCTCCTGGAACTTACTCTGTAGTTGATGGAAAAAACAATAAGCAATGCATTTATGATATTATGTCACATAGTAGACAAGAAGGTGATAAGTCCTAACAAAATAAGAAGAGCAGGGTACAAGTGATGAAGAGTTCAAATGTTTGGGATGGGTCAAATTTGTAAACTGGATATCAATGCTCAAACCCATAGTGAAGATATTATTTGAGGAAATATTTTATGTGGTTCAGGAGGACATGGTTCTTCCTTTCCAAGTATTGTACTACAATTTTCTTGCCTTACTCCTTCTAATAGTACTTTTGGAGGTTGGGCCCCTTGCAGTACAGCCTTCCCCAACTAGGGAAGTGTTCTAGGAATGCATCAGTGTACCAGCTAGCATCTTTGTGAGAGACCGCATTCAGCTTCAGTAGCTGTTGAAGTTTTAAGGTTTTTGTGAAGTTGCTTTACCAACAAAAAGAAAAACAGCAAAGAAACCAGGCACTTTGTCTTTTACCCATTGGGTCCTTCTTGTCTCTGAATAAGTGTGTAAAGAGCGGCTATCCTCCCTTTGTTTTAATGTCATGAAAATAATTTCATAATGGACCATAAGTTATGATATTTACCGAAGGACTATTTTTTTTTTTTTTTGAGTTGAAGTCTCACTCGGTTGCCCAGACTGGAGTGCAGTGGCCGCTCCCGGCCACCGCAGCCTCGCCTGCTGGGCTCCGGCAATCCTTCCACCTCAGCCTTCTGAGTAGCCAGAATTACAGGCGCATACTACCATGCCCGGCTGATTTTTTGATTTATTGTAGAGATGAGGTCTCGCTGCCCAGGCGGGTCTCGAACCCGCAGGCTCAGGCAATCCACTCACCTCAGCCTCCCAAAGGCGTGGGATTACAGGCTGAGCCACCAAGCCCGGCATCAAAGGACTTTTGTAGATGTTACTTATACACCTATCTTATATCCTTGCACGCATACACGTTTCAGTATGAGCGTAGATATGCATATATTATATTTGAGCACATATAAATTTTTGAACACTTTGATCACATGTTGAGACGTTGTACAATTTGAACAATGTGAAAACTTTTGCGTGTGTTTTTTAAATAAATAGACATAATCCTATGTAGCCTGAGTATAACACTAAAACTCAAAATTAAATTGAGTTTTAATATTAACATGACAAAATTATTTAATTCACAGACCATATTTAAATTTTGTCAATTATTCTATCAATTTCTTTGATAGTTATTTTAGTCCATAACCAAATCCAGTATTAAGAATTACATATAATTCTCATTTGTCTTTATTCTCCATTGATTGGAATCAGTTTCTCACTCTTCCTTTAACTGATTTTTTTCTTGTCATGTTTTAAACAATACAGACCAAATATTTTATAAAATTTCCCTCAGTCGGTGTGTACCGAGATTCCCTCACAATTAATTTTATGCATTTTGGTGGCAAGATACCACAGAAGTGATGCTGTGTCCTTCTAAATGCATCATATCAGAAATCACATGGTGTGTTTTTTCAATATTGGTGATGATAACTTTGTTAATTTGGTTAGGGTGGTGTTCCTCTGATCTCCCTACACACACAAAAAGAACTATTTTTCCTGTGTAATTGTAAGTTATTAGAGAGATATTATTTTAAATGATAGAAAAATTCTGTTCCGTATCAATCATTCACTTCTTAGATTTAGTACCTATTGCTGGTTATCTAACTCCACTAGTCTCTTCAGTAAGTTTGTTTTTTTCTTCTCCCTTATTTATTTATTTATTTATATAAATATGATAATATTTCTACATTATTCCTCTATCTTCTCCCTAATTTGTTTATATAAATATAATAATATTTATAACTATAAACAAATAAATGTCATTTATGTCTTGGTGAACCAATTAGTCATTTCTGTCTTTAAACACATTGATAGAGGCATAATTTGCATACAATAGCATGCACCAATTTTAAGTATATTTTGTGTTGGGTAATGACAACTGAAGTTTCAGGTAGCCATAACAACATTCATGATAGAGATTTCCATCACTGGAAATAAGTTCTCTAGTAGCTTATGTAGTCAATTATTTCTTCCCAGTTTCAGCCCCAGCAAACACTGGTCTTCATTCTGTCACTCTTTTTCATTGCCAGTTTTTAGTTTTTCTTACACATCAAATCATTTCACATAAAGTCACCTATATTTGGCTTAGCATGGTGCTTTAAATAATCTTCCATATGTTTACTGTGTAAGTCAGTCATTCTTTTACACTTTTGAGTGCCTTTTCATTTTATGGACATACAAAAGTGATAATCTATTCACCTGTGGATGACTAGGTGAGTTTTTCTTCTCAATTATTGGCTTTTATTAATATAAATAAAGCTGATATTGCTCTGAATACATGTGTAGATTTATTTGTGTGTCATATGTTTTAATATTTCTTAAGAACAGATTTGCAAGCAAGATTGCTTTGTCATATGAGCGGGAGACACAAAAAAACTGAAACTATATTTTTGGAGGGTGGGCCCCTTGTAGTACAGATTTCCCCAACTAGGTAAGTGTTCTAGGAACCCATCAGTGTACCAGCTAGCATCTTTGTGAGAGGCCACATTCAGTTTCAGTAGCTGTTGAAGTTTTAAGGTTTTTGTGAAGTTGCTTTGCCAACAAAAAGAAAAACAGCAAAGAAACCAAACACTTTGTCTTTCACCCATTGGGTCCTTCTTGTCTCTCTAGGAAGTAGCCCTAGGCAGACTGTTAGTTGTATCCAGCCCAGTTTATGGGAAACTCAGAGATCTTGGTTAGAAGGAAGTAAAGAGTTAACTCTAGTTTTTCATCCTGTTGGGCCACAGTGGTTTGATGTTTTTCCCTGGGACCTTTTAGCATGCTGAAGTGTAGCCTCAGTCAGAGTTTTTAATTGCCACCAGGTTTAATATAGTCCACAGGGGGTTACCAGTTAGGAAACAAGGGAGAGAGAGAGAGAGAGAGAAAGAGAGAGAGAGAGAGAGAGAGAGAGAGAGAGAAGGAGGGACAGAGAAGGAGGGAGAGAAGGAATGATATCTCAGCATCTTTAGAAAATGTTAGGGTCAGAGGGTGTGGAGGGAGCACAGCACTACCTACCAGAGTGGCATGTCAGAAGAGCACACTGGTAATCAGAGATTTGAGTAACACAAAGAGATGAAAAAAAGAAAGTTTTACTCAAGAAAATATTACTTTTTCACAGACAGGAAGAGGATACATAAGGTGGAGGTTGTGGAGCGGGATTTGGAGCAGCTACAATGGGATTGGAAGCAATGGGGGGGTTGGCTGTGATTAGAAGGGTGGAAGGAAGACAGAAAAGTTTGAGCAGGGATCAGAAGGTGTTGTGTTAGGAGCAGAGTGAGTTCGGAGTATTTGAAAAGTAGAGCAAGATTTACGGAGAGAGGGTTGAAAGCGAAGAGCGAAAAAAGCCTTAACATAAGGGATTTCTGTTCACTTGCCATTGCGGTGGTAGAAGTTATTGAGGTCCAGTAAAGTTTTGTAAGGGAGAGTTCCATTTTTTGGCCATTGGGACCCATTATTAAGTTTGTATTGTGGCCAGATCATATAACAATATAAGATAAGTCTTTTGGGTCTAATCTCTTCTTGGAAACCTAAGTCGTTTCAGTTTTGGAGAAGGCACCCTAAAGGAGTAGATTTTGAAGGTTGGGACTAAGAATTACCCCTTGTCAAGTAGGGAGAGTGGACAAGGGTGAGGAAGGATGAGGAGACAGGTCTGAAAGAAAAGTCGTCCCTGTTCCCATGGCCTTCTCAGAGAACAGTGATGGTCTGCCGTGGAATGAGCGTCCTCAATTCCAGGGCCAGACTGACCCAAGGGTTGTGGGGATCCTCCCGCCTAGTACCAGGACTTTGAGACCAGAGAAGGAGAGAGGCTAGGACTTTGAGACCAGAGAAGGAGAGAGGTTTGGAGGAGACATTTCACTCACCCTTGTAACCAATGGATGAAATGTGAGCTGGGTGTGGATGGTAATTTAGCAAGGTAAATGGAGAATTTAGGGGAGGGGACCACTGGAGGTGGACTTGTGAGCGAGGAGCCCACCCAGTTGCGGTGAGTTTTCTCCCGGATTGAAAGAGCACACACTTCACGTTAGCCAGAGATTTTTTTTTTTTCACTACATAGTTTTATTAATAAACTTTTTAATAAACTATTTGTGACTTTAGGTATTAAAGAATCATAATAATAAGAAATAAAAGCATGTATAAAATTTGTACAGTTGCAATCTGTACTTGTCAGGACATATTAGATCAGCTGCTTAAACAGTGATCAAATCACAATAGCTGAAAACAAGATAAAAGGTTATTTCTCTCATTAAATTTCCATTGAATAAGTTCAGTAGATAAGCATAACTGCTTTCCAGCCAGAGAGATTTTGAGGTGTGTCCTTCCAGCAGGTTTGGAAGAGGCAGCCAGGAAGCAGATCAAGGCCCAGGAGGGAGAGGGAGAAGGGGAGAGAGAGAAGGGCGATTCAGTGAGTCCTAGCCAAAAACCTCTTCTCAGGTTTCCGCACCAGAATGTAAGGTGAGTACCGAGAAAGAGAGGATGTGCAGCGTGATTAAAGAGAATTTATTAGAGGGAAAGGAAAGAAAGGCTGGCCCTAAAGAAGAACCAGCAGTCTTGTTCTCTTGCAGGCCCCTTATAATACCCCAGTTGAGGTTTATCCAGCTCTGAGAAACAGTTTAGAGAGTTTTGAGCTGTTGGTGGCCTGGCCTTGAGATGCAGATGTCCGCATTGTTGGGGGCTGCTGGTCCCACGGCCTTGAAGTGTAGATGTCCACTACTAAACCAGTCAACTATCAGGGTGTTGTTAATCACTTGTCTCTGAAATGCAGCCTTAGGAAAGCAAACACTGACAGTATGTACCAGGCTGTCACATGGTTTCCGGATGCAGTCTTGGGAAAGCAGATATTGGCAGTAAAGCAATTAATACCAGGACGCTGTTAGAACAGAGAGTTAACTTTATGGGCCTTAACAACTCTGTGCTCCATTTGTTAGGTTCTCATGATGTTTTCACTGCAACCTCCTCTCCCATCCCCCTACAAGCCTTATCAGTGACTATTAGAATCAGTCTGTCAATTTCAAGCATAATACTAATGGGATTTTAAATAAGAATGTAGGTTTTTATAGAACAGTTGGGAAAAACTGTTATTGTAAATTATTATGTCCTCAGATTTGACAACTTAGCTTTTCTCTTCATTTATTTAAATCCTCTTTAATGCCTCTCAGCAATGCTTTGTAGGTTTTTGTTGTTTTTCTGTTTTTGAGTTGGAGTCTCATTCTTCGCCTCGGCTGGAGTGCAGTGACACGCTCACAGCCACTGCAGCCGACCTGCTGGGCTCAGGTGAGCCTTCTGTGTCAGCCTTCCACGTAGCTGAAACTACAGGTGTGAGCTACCATGCCTAGTTTATTTTTTGGTTTATTGTAGAGACGAGGTCTCACCAAATTGCCCAGGCTGTTCTTGAACCCCTAAACTCAGGTAATCCTCTCACCTTGTTCTCCCAGACTGTAGTTTTTGTTTATACTCTTGAACTTTTATTAAATGTATTCCTAAATATTTCATTTTTGATACTGATGTAGACTACTGATATCAAATAATATGTAAATATAAAATCAAGCTAGTGTTTTTATATTTATATAGAGTATTAATGTTATTTCAATTTCTAAACTTCCTTTGCTAGTATAATTTTTGCTTACTGAACTTTTGTTCTGTCACTTTGCTAAACTCACTTATTTGATCTAGTAGTGTTTTAAGTAGCTACCTTAGGATTTTCTAAAAATATAGATAATCAGAACAACTATAACTAAGGACAGTTTTTTGTTTTTACTTACAATCTCTATAACACTTATTCCTTTTTATTTCCTTATGTTATTAGCACAGATCTCTGTTATAATATTAAATAGTGGATGTGTTTAGCCTATTTCTAACATTATGCAGAAATTATTCCATCTTTAACCATTAAATATAATACTAATCTGTTAGTTAAAGGTTTATCATAGAAGTTCAATATATGAAAGGGTCAACTGAGAATTTTCAGTATCTGTGGATTTTGTAGTTTGGCATCTGTAGGGTCCTGGAACCAATCCCCTAGAAATACTGAAGGATAACTGAAAGGCCCCAGCCAGCCACGAGGAACCTGCCCCCTCCAAAGGCTAAGCCTAGACATGGCCCCCACCTAAAATGGCGCTCCCACCTAAGAAGGCACCCGGACAAACTAACATGGAGGCTCAGACAAGGCTCTCCGGGTTCTTCTTCCACAACAAAGCCCACCATTCCCACACCCACGAAAGCCCCTACCAATCCCAAAAATGCCTCACCTGCTGACCAATAGGTAACTGACAGGTCACTTTAAATTTCTATAAAACCTGCCACACCCCTACCTCCATGCTGCAACCTAATTCTCAGGTTCTGTAGCCACCGTGCTCATCCCATTAAAATCTCTTGGCCTAAACGGGTGTTGAGTCTCACTGCACACCACCATCTTTCATTGGTGCCATGACTCAGATCGGGGATTCTCTAACCCCAAGGTGGGACCCCATCCCGGCGCCGGTGGGACTCACCCCTTAAGGCCTTCGCCCATTCTCCTGAACACCAATGCTACATCCACCACTGGCCTTCAGATTGGTAAGTGTCCCCACACTGAAAACCTAAAACCTTGCCTGGGACAACTGGGGAAACTGGCCATTGATCGTCTGGCAGCTCCTTTGGCCCTGGGCAAGGGGAGGGCCACACCCCGCCTAGGTCTTTAAGACTGCAGCGGACCCCTATCAGTTTTCCCTCAGCCGCTAGAGATTTCAAGCCTTCCCTCCGTCCAGTTTTGGGTAACTTTCTTGTCAAAAATCCCAGTACCGGGTTGCCCTTAACTTCCTCGATTCTCCAGGAGAATCTAGGTCTACAATAACGACCTGTGATGACAGGCTTTATTGTAACCCACCTGTTCCTCAGTGGTTGCTTGTCCAGGGGACGCCCTGACCAGCCCCCACTGCTAACATGGGAAACTCATCATCTCTTCCGGCCAACTCCCCCCTCAAGTGCCTCTTAAATAATCTCTCAACACTCTCCTCCACTCTCGATATTAAGCCTAAGCATCTAATCCACCTCAGTACCCAAAATTGGCCTACCTATCCCTTAGATAACCAAAGTAAGTGGCCCCCGCATGGGTCCCTAAATCCTGACATTATTCAGGATCTCTGTAACTTCTGTGAGCATTCAGAAAAATGGGCAGAGATTCCCTACGTTCAATCGTTCTCCCTTCTCTGAGAACATCCCCGTCTCTGTCTCTCTTGTAAACCCTCTCACCTCCTCTTGGATAAATTCCCCTCCTCTCCAGCCACTTCTCCCAACTCTGACTTTGACCCCGCGGATGAGCCCCCTCCATATCGACAACCCCCCCAACCTCAGCCGCTCCAGGCCTCACCTACCCCTGCCGTTCCTAGCCTCTATCCACCCCTCCCCCCTTGTAGTCCTCCCGTAACCCGCTCTAAAACTAATCCTGCCACTCTCGCACCTCTCCGCGAAGTGGCGGGCCCTGAAGGCATTGTCCAAGTACACGGCCCATTTTCCATCTCAGACCTAAACCAAATAGAGAAAAAACTGGGGTCTTATACAACTAACGCAGTCACCTACACCAAGGAATTCCAATACCTTCCCCAGGCTTACAGCCTCACCTTTCATGACATTTACATGGTCCTCTCCAACACTCTTCTCCCTGAAGAACGCAGAAGGGTCTGGGAACAGACAAGAATGTATGCAGATGAGGTCCACCAGACCTCCCTGACACATCCCCTTGGGGCAGTAGCAGTCCCAGACCAAGACCCTGAGTGGGATTATAATTCCCCAAATGGCCTCTCGGCCAGAGATCAATTTTCCACCTGTCTCCTTTCCAGGTTAAGGAGGGCAGCGCAAAAGGCTATTAACTTTGAAAAGCTGCAGGAAATAATCGGGAAAAGAATGAAGACCCTTCCTCCTTCCTCAATCGCTTCACAAAAGCCATCCAACAGTTTACTAATTTGGACCCTGAATCTCCAGATGGACGACAACTCCTTATGACTTATTTTTTCTCTCAAAGCTATCCGAACATTAGGTTCAAATTAAAAAGGCTAGATCAAGGGCCCCTTACACCCCAAAATGAGGTTTTGGCTACCGCCTTTAAGGTGTGTCACAACCGAGACGAAGAGGCTAAGTGACAAAAATATCAAATGCTAGCTCAGGCTCTCTGCGGGACAGACAGGCCCCTGTAACAGTAAAGGAGGTGTCCAAACCAAACGTGACCCACCAGGGCCCTGTTTCAAGTGTGGCAAGGAGGGACATTGGGCATGAGTCTGCCCTAACCCCAAACCTCCATCAAGACCTTGCCCCAAATGCAACCTTCTGGGACATTGGGCGGTGGATTGCCCCGGCCCCCAAAGAGGAGCAGGGTCAGCCCCCAACTCCACCCTGGACCTACTGGGCATGGCTGCCTTGGAATGATGGGGCCCTGGGTTCCCCCACCCGAAACATATCTCAAATGCTTAGGAGCCTAGGGTCAAAATTACAGTTGATGGACGTCCCATCCTCTTCCTGCTAGACACTGGAGCCACTCTTTCTGTCCTGCAGGAGTTCTGGGGGCCAACCTCACCGTCTCGGTCCCCGGTAGTCGGGGTAGGGGGCCAAACCATTATCCCACACATAACCCCTATGCTAACATGCATATTCGCTAATATCCCATTTACCCACTCCTTCTTGGTCATGCCTCAGTGCCCCATACCCCTTATGGGAAGGGACATCTTGGCTAAATTTCAGGCATCCATTACTTTTAACCCCAGTGCTGCCCTCGCTAACCCATCCCCAACAATTTCCCTACTCCTCCTTTTAGCCTCCATCCCCACAACCCCCCCCCCACAACCTGCCTCACTCCCTCCCCCACTCGTCTCAACGGTGAACCCACTGATTTGGGACATAAATACCCCTTCATTAGCCCAATGCCCGCCTGTTCACATCCAGTTAAAAAACCCGTCCACCCACCCTAGTCAGCCACAATATCTCCTCCCCAGGGCCAGTCTGCTAGGTCTACAAACTGTCATAAAAACCCTGCTACAGAAGGGGTATTTGAGACCCACCAACTTGCCTTACACTACTCCCATTCTGGCCGTCATAAAACCCGACGGAACCTACCGGCTTGTCCAAGACCTCCAACAAATAAACGCAGCCGTTCTCCCCATCCACCTGCTAGTCCCCAATCCATATACTATCCTGTCCACCATTTCTCCAGCAGCAACTTATTTTTCAGTCACAGACCTCAAAGACGCATTCTTCACCATTCCCTTGGCAGCTGACTCCCAAGACATTTTTGCCTTTACCCGGACTGACCCCGTTTCCCGCCACTCCCAACAACTCACATGGACAGTCCTCCCACAGGGATTTCGAGATAGTCCTCACCTCTTTGGTCAGGCACTGGCAGCAGACCTCACACTCCTATCACTCTCAAAATCCACTCTACTTCAAAATGTAGATGATCTCCTCTTATGCAGCCCCTCTCTTACAGACTCTCACAACGACATGGCCCTACTCCTTAACTTTCTAGCAGAAAAGGGATACCGAGCCTCCCCCCAAAAGGCTCAATTGTCCAAAACACAGGTCACCTACCTTGGGGTCACCATCTCACACCAATAAAAGGCCATAACAACCAACTGTAAAGCCGTTATTCAATCCCTCCAAACACCAAAGACAAAGGAGGAAATCCAGTCATTTTGGGGATTAGCGGGCTACTTCCAAGCCTGGATCCTCAATTTTGCCCTTCTCGCCAAGCCACTCTACAACCTCTCTAAAGGTGACCCAAAGGAACCCTTACTCTCCCTCTCAGCCGTTAAACAGCCTTTTACTGCCCTCCAACAGGATCTCCTCCAGGCCCCTGCCCTACAACTACCCGATATCCTCCGGCCCTTCACCCTATACATCCACGAAAATAAGGGTGCAGCCTTAGGAGTCCTAGGTCAATTTAGTAGACAAACATTTGCCCCCATAGCCTATCTTTCAAAACAACTCGACCACACAGTCCAGGGATGGGCCCTGTGCCTGCGGGCTCTATCAGCCGCCCACTTACTGGTGTGCGAATAAAAAAAAACTCACATTTGGAGCACCTATCACTGTAACTTCCCCCCATCATCTACATCACCTCCTAGGATAAAAGGACCTCAAAACACTCCCTCCTGGCCGGGTTCTTTCCCTTCTAGTCTTCTTTATCCAAGATCCTTCCATCTCCTTCCAAACCTGCGCGCCTCTTAACCCGGCCTCACTACTTCCTTCCTCTCCCACTGACACTCCAATCCATAACTGTGTTGAAGTCCTCGAGTCCCTACTTCCCTGCCCCGTACGTATTCAGGAAGGACCCTTATCTAAGCACTCTTACATATGATTCACAGATGGAAGTTCGTACATACATGAGGGGTCCTGAGTAGCAGGATATGCTGTCACCTCAGCCACGGATGTCATCGAAACTAACCCTCTCCCACCCCACACCACCAACAGAACTCACAGCATTTATTCGAGTCTTCCAGCTGGCAGCTGGACACTCTCCGTCACTTTACACTGACTCTAAGTGTGTCTTCCACATCCTGGTTTCACACTCAGCTATCTGGCAGGAACGAGGACTACCAACCACTAAGGGATCAGTCATCATAAATGCTAAGCTTATTTCTGACCTCCTTCAAGCCTCCCTACTCCCAAAAGCCATTGGCATCTCCCACTGTAAAGCCCACCAAGTTGATTCATCTTTTATCACCCAAGGAAACTCATGAGCCAACAGAGCAGCCTGCCACACAGCCCTAAAACCTCTCCCTGCCATACTCGTCAATGCCTCCTCCTCATCAGCAAATGAGGCCCCACAACTCTCCAATATCATACCCTATTTACACTCAATTTTCCACCCTAACTCAGCAGCCCTCACCTCTTTCCTTAAAACCTTCGTTCACCTCACCTCAGAACATACAAAACTCATACACTCTCTTTCCTCCCAATGCTCCACCTGCCTCCGAACAAACCCCAACACACCCTTGAAACTCGGAACATTCCCCACCCACCAATCTAGGGAGAGCTCCCCGGGTCAGACTGGCAAATTGATTTCACTGTTATGCCCCCTGTCCATAACACCAAATACCTTCTAGTCTTCATTGACACCTTTTCCAGGTGGGTCGAAGCTTTCCCCACCTCCAATAAGCGGGCTGCTACGGTGGGGTCCATTTTAGCCAACCATATTATCCCTCGGTTCGGAGTCCCCTCCTCTCTCCAATCAGATAATGGACCTGAATTTACCTCACAAGTTGTCCAGTCTCTAACGACAGCTCTTAACATCAAATGGCACTTTCACATTCCTTATCACCCACAATCATCAGGAAAGGTTGAACGGACGAACTGCACACTAAAAAATACTCTTACTAAACTCTCTCTCGAACTCCACAAAGACTGGGTGTCCCTCCTTCCCCTATCCCTCTTCCGCATTCGCATCCTCCCAAAGAAACCCAGTCAACTCTCACCTTTCGAGGTCCTATACGGATGGCCTGCCCTCCCTCCTGGTATCTCAACCTCTCTGCCTCCCATCCCTCTTCATATAATCTGCCCTCTTCTGTCCTTCATCCAATCCAACATCTGGCAGTATCAAGACCTCCTTCTGCCCACCCCCATAGGTACACCAAGTTCACAGCCTCTCACCCCGGGACAATGGGTCTACCTCTCAGATGCAGGAGCCAAAGCTCGCTTACAACCCAAATGGATGGGACCCTTCCAAATAATTCTCTCCACTCCCATGGCAGTCAAGCTGCTCATAGACAAAGGACATCTCACCTCCTGGATCCACATTTCCTGCCTCAAGTCGGCTAAAACATCTCTTCGCCTTCCCTCCACAGAAACGCCGACCCTTTCTTGTTCCACAGTACTGGGTCATCCTCTCAAACTTCGAATATCCCGTGTCAGTCACTCCCCCTCTCTGCTCTCCATCCAGGAAAACTCCACATAACCAAATTTCCATATGATAGTCCTCAATCTGGTCATTCCTTTAATAATAATCATACTCTTTTTCCTACTACTCCTATTCGTCCTCCTTTCTGCCCATAATTGCTGCCCATAAACTCCCACCTTCCTTATCCCAATGGCTCAACTTTCACCCCTAATCCACACACACATATTACCCCTAATCCTCCTTACTTCCCTCCTCCCTCCCGCTCTCAAAGCAAGCCACCCCTCACCGACTGGCCTCCATTACCGCTTCACCATCCGTGAACTCTATACTTTAAATGGTATTTCCCAGGTAAAAGACTTAGATATATAATCGTGCCTCATTGACAACTGCACATCCGTTTCTCTTTCTCTGGAAAAGGTACACGCACTCGATGACCCAGGTATCGCACTTGATGCATATGTCTGCCTAGTAGATGACCAAACCGGCCCGAACTGCAAAAAATGGGCAGATCTCTATAGGGGTTGCTCCTACTGGTCATGTAAAATCCATTTCTCCAATCCTGACCTGGCCAGACACACCAACACTCCCTCCTATTTAATCCCTATATATAAACTCCCAAAACGAGCCACAGACGCTGGTAACCCACCATTTTTATAATATGGTGGACTGGGGTCCAGCACTTGGCGTGGCTGAGGTGCCCGCTTTTCCCACTATGTCTTTAAAATTCCAGATCCTCACATCCTTTTTGGAATGCTCTCAGATACGTTGGGGTCTACCCTGCTGACAACTACCGCACAGCCACCAGCCTCTTGTCCATTTCATGCTATACCTTCACTCCTTCCATTAAGGTTTCTATTGTGCAGCACGTAAAAAATCAGGAACAACAACTCGAAGAGGCCATTCAGCCCTTACCCCCTTCCTCAGAAGACCACCTCTCTTCACGGCCCTCTCAACACCTTCCCTCTTGGCTCACCATCCTAAAACACACTCTACGTTTCCTAAACCAAACATTCCCTGACCTCCCTTCTTCACAATGCTTCCTCTGTGCCTCTTTACAACGACTCTTACTAGCGGCCGTTCCCCTTCCAACTTGTCCCAACTACACTCTCAACACGTCCGCCCACGGGGAAATTATAGTCAAATCTCATGTACCCCTCTGGGAAATAGCCTCTAATTCCTCCTACCTCTGTATCAACTCGCCACGTGCCCCCTATAACAACACTCTTTTTTCGGCCTACACAAAGCTCACAAAGGCCCACTTCCTGCCGCCTGGCCTATTTTTGTGGTGCAATGGCACCCTCCTCTCCCAAGCTTCAAACCTAACTCATCCTTGCATAATTGTCACGTTGGTCCCTCAGCTCTCTTTATACTCCATGGCCGACCTCCAGACACTTTTAACCCCCAGGCATTCACACAAAAGGGTCGTCTTCCTCCCAGTTATGGTTGGAATGTTCCTCGCATCTGCTTTCACCTCCCTTGGCCTGATGGGAGGAGCACTTGGCTACTCATTATGGGAAGTAGAAGACCTACCAAACAAAATCCAAATGGCACTAGACACCACCTCAGAATCCATCGGGTCACTACAAAGACAAATAACCAGCTTAGCACAGGTAACCCTCCAAAACCGTAGAGCCCTAGACCTCCTATCAGCCGAAAAAGGAGGCACCTGCCTCTTCCTCCAGGAAGAATGCTGCTATTATGTCAATGAATCAGGGCTCATTGAACAAAATATCAACAAACTATAATGACCTCTCCTCACAGCTTCAACGAACAAAGCCCACTCAAATTAACAGCTGGTTTCCAAACTCCCTCCTCACGTGGCTTCTTTCTATCATTACTCCAGTCGTTCTCCTCGGTTTGTGCTCCTTTCTCCCTTGCATTATAAAATTTCTCCAATCTCAATTCCCAAAAATTTCAAATCAAACCATTAACCAGTTTCTTTTACAGAGTTACAACCTCCTACCCACCGAGGACCCAGGCCTCAACAACCCAAGCCTTACTGCCTCCTAAACCTTCTCACCCCATTTTTCATTACAGATATGGCTTTCAGGCCTTATTACCTCCAACTCAGGTTTTCAGTGTTCCTCTACCATCTTCTTCGTGACAAATGGCTCCTCCCTTTCCTGTGTTCACTCGACGACTGGCCAGACCAACTTGCATTCTTCTACCTCCAGGGCACCTTCCAAGACTTCCACCCCAGCGAAATTTTTTCTTTCGGCGCCTTCTTATGGGGCCTCATGTGGCTGGTCCTTTCACCCACCTCACCCAACAATGCCCTACGCCAGCAGGAAGTAGCCAGACCAATCAACTCCGCCGCTTTATCCCTTAACCAGAGGTGGGAATGAAAGGCCCCAGCCAGCCATGAGGAACCCACCCCCTCCAAAGGCTAAGCCTAGGCATGGTCCCCACCTAAAATGGTGCTCCCACCTAAGAAGGCGCCCAGACAAACTAGCATGGAGGCTCGGACAAGGCTCTCCAGGTTCTTCCTCCACAACAAAGCCCACCATTCCTGCACCCGCAAAGGCCCCTAACCAATCCCCAAAATGCCTCACCTGCAGAACAATAGATAACTGACAGGTCCCTGCCACACCCCTGCTTCCATGCTGCAACCTAATTCTCAGGTTCTGTAGCCACCACGCTCGTCCCATTAAAATCTCTTGGCCTTAACGGGTGTTGAGTCTCACTGTGTGCCACTGTCTTTCAATAACTATAGTGAATAAACCCAATTCCTTTCCCTTTCTTGCTTTTAGTTCTTCTTCTTTTTTTTTTTTTAGAAAGCAGTATTTGTTGAGAGGCCAGAGAATCTCCCACAGTGGGCAGGGACCCGAGAGAGTTGCCCATTCTTAAGAATAACTGTAGCAACACAGGTAATGCAACATCCTGAGATAGCTAGGGACCATCCAGAATATCCCAGGCTGTTTCCTAAGAAACAAGATGTTTTCCTAGAAACAAGATGTTTTCCTAAGAAAGAAGATGCTTTCAATGATTTAGCCCAGGGATTCACGTGATCCTAGGGTATAAAAGCCATAGTGAGATGTTTTCCAGGGTCCCTCAGCAGCAATGAAAGCAAGGTCAATAGAGATGGGATTCCATCCACTTCAGGTATATTTGCTCAGTATTGGGAGACTGGTTCACAGTAAATCTTAAACTTCTGTAGTCCCTTGCTGCCTATCTGTAGCTAATAAACCTGCTTTATGTTGCTTATCTTGTGTGTGGGTGTTCTGTCTCACTGTACTTAGAAAAGTTGGTAATCAGTGCACCGTTAACCTGTTTCATTGACACCAGAGCCCCAATGTAGATGTACACCTTGGCTTCCTGGAACTGAGCCAACAGACCACCTTGCCTTTTCAAGGACTAGAGCTGAGGCTGAGCAATGTACCCAATACCTCCTAAGTTTGAGCTGAAACTGCCGCCCAAGGAATTGCTACTGCCACCCTGGGAGCCAAATTGTGGCTACCCTGTGCAATCTGGACTCCCAGCCAAGCAGACATGGCTCCATGCTTCCCTGGGAACAAGAGCCTAGCTGAGCTCTGCAGCCCTGTCTCTTGCAGAAAAATGACTTGGTGTCTTGCCTTCTTGGAACCACCCCCTATGCTTGAGATGCCAAGGTTCTCCACCTCACCTGAGAATGTAGTCATCCCTGATTCCACCCCTCTTCCCAAAGACTGACCTGCTGTGGTAACTGCTTTCCCAGGGATGGGTGTCATTGCTGCGTTGCTTCCTGCCTCCTAGCTATAAACTACAGCTACACCTACCACACTTGGGTCTTTGCTGCCTAAGCACCCTCCTCCACAGAGCTTGGGCTACTGCAGTGTCCCACCATACCAGGATGCACAGTCATCATTTCATAGTGTCCCCTTCCCCAGAACCTAAGCTGACACTTGTGTCCTGACATCCCTTGGACCTGAATTGCCACTGCACTCCATTTCCTCAGTCCAGAGTCTCTAGAGCAGCTCTTCTTCCCCAGTGCCAGACCTCTGCTGAACCCTGCTCTCTGGTGTCACAGCTTCATGCCTTCCCACTGGGCCTGAGCTTCTGGGGTGCACATCAGAGTCCTAGACCCTAGCTCCATGGGTGGTCTGTACACACCCATGCCTCAGTGAAGGGCATCTATACTCCAGGTCCCAGGTGCCATAATAGTTCTGTGAGAACTCTGGCTCTACAGCCTTTCTGAGTGTTTGCATCCTGGAACCCTGGGCCACTGTGACAGCTTGTGTGTTGCATGACTTCACACAAAGAGAAACTCCTGAACTGAGACTTCCTTTGTGAGGAAGATAGTTAGAGGAGGACTCCAAATGGCCTTGCCACTAAGGTCCCTAAACAGTCCATGATTCCATCACTACCACCACAAATTTCTGCAGCCGAGGCTGCCAAGCACCCACAGTCACCTCTGGTGTTGACCATAGTTGCATGGAGAGAACACTGAGTTCATCCAAAGCCAAAGCTGCTACACCCCATCCAACAAGCACCCTCAGGCTCACTGATAAGTGAAAGTCTTTCCCTGTGGAAGCCAAACTGTAGGATATAGAAAATGAATTCCTCATCAAATGTGCAAGTATATCAATGCAGGAACACAAAGAAACAACAACAACAAAAATGACACCATGACATGTACAAAATAATTCTGCAGTAATTGACCTGAATGAAATTGAGATCTATGAATTACCTGGAAAAGAATTCAAAATAATTATAGTAAGGAATCTCAAAAAGATACAAGAGAAACAGGGTGGTATTGAAGATAAACAATCCACTGTCTAGAAACAACTCATAGAACAATTGAGAATTTCAACAAAGGGAATGAAATTTAAACAAAATAACAAAACAAAAGTCCTGAAGCTGAAGAATGAAAATAAATGAGAGAGACAGGTAAAATGGCGGCTGAACCAGTTGGACTATGTGAGTCCCTGTGTGAGTAAGTGAGTATATGGAAAATTTTGCGTATGGGCTGGTGAGCAAGTGGGCGTGTGAGTGGCTGACTGAGTGAGGGCTAGGGAGCTAGCAACCAGGGCTCTACTGGTGCAGTGGCTGGTGCCACAGCATCTGGGCTTGGACCCTAGAGATTCCTGGGTCGCAGAAGCCGAGTTCCATTTTCTCTTTCTTTTCTTTTCTTTTTTTAAATCAACAAACCTCCCTGGCAAGAAAACATTGGGAGAGACAGTCTAAGTGGGGCTCGTGGGCAGGTGGCCAGGCCCTTGGTGCAGCAGCAGGTGCTGACTTCTCTACTTCTCCCTTGGTTTTTCCTGGGTTGCAGAAGCAAAGAACCATTTTTTTTTAAAGTGGGCAGAAGTTTTCCTTTGGAAAAGCACAGGGAGACACTATTGCCCCAGGTGCTCCCTCACCATTGAAGCAGAAGAGAGACTGCTCTGGGCTTTGCAGGGCCCTGGAAAGGACTGTGGATGGAGTCTGGAGGCAAGTTTCCTGCCCCCACCACCATATTGAAGGCGGGGCAGGAAAGTGCTCTGACTTACTCACCACAGGCCAACAGATCCATTCTCTGTGATCATAGCCCAAAGGGAATATCCTGAGAACACAAACTTCAGAGGGACCTGATGAGTGCTGAGTTCCAGGCACCCCACCCCCCACCTTGATCCAGTTGTGGGACAAAGGGTGTGGCCAGAAAAGGAGGAGGAAGAACTCCAAAGAGGTCAGTGTGTGTCCGGGGCCGACCCAAACTCCCTCCTTCCCAGCAATCCTCTGAACGTTAGACCCACACAGCTGAGCAGTGACTGAGAGGGACAAACCCAGGCAGAGCCTGGACATCAGTCACAATAGGAGAGTTCCATTCCAGGATAGGCCTGGCTGTAGCACCCCAGTGAGAGTACATACCTGGGGAAGAGATAGTCCCGTACTTTCCCACCAGTGATCTCCCTGACCATACAAGAGTGGGAAGGGGGCCTGCAGACCCACCTACCTCCACTGTCCTTCCGCCTTCCCTGCTTCATTCGTGAGGAGAGAGTGAAAGAGGTGGCTCTTCAGGAGAGACCTGATTACAGGGACAATTACAGAGCCTGCCACAAGAAGGCTGTCTTTTTGTTTGTTTTTGTCTTTTTGTTTTGTTTTTTAAATTTTGAATTATTTTTTAATTTAAAAAAATTTTTTGACTGCTTGTTAATTCATCTATTTTTAAAATATTTTTCCTTTGTGCATGAATGTGTATGTGAGGGCTTGATTTGCATCCCCCCCCAAATTTATTTATTTATTTATTTCTGTTTCTGTTTCTGTTTCTGTTTCCTTCTTTTATTTGTCATTTTTGTTTTATGTGTGTATGTGAATGATTGAGTGTTCATCTTTTGATTTTGTTGTGGTTATTGGTTTTTGTTCTTTTGTTCTTCTAGGTCTTTTTTATATTCATTTTTTATAGTTTAAGAGGTATGTCAATAGATGTGTGAGGGTTTGACCTGAATCCCTTTTTTCCCTGCTTTAGTCTTTCTGTTTTTCTTCTCTATTCACTTTGTGCTAGGCATGTGTGTGTGTGTGTGTGTGTGTGTGTGTGTGTGTGTTTAGTTTTCTTGGGGTCTTTTTGTTGCTGATTGTTTTGTTTTGCTTTGTTGTTATTCCAGTTTGTTCTGGAGTGTGTGTGTATGTGTTCAATTGCTTTTGCACTGCTTTCTACTTTGCATCATCATATAGAGTGGTAGTGGGGAGTGGGTCTTGGGGAACACATACCACCAAAAGTAAACAATTTAATTTGCAAGTAGTATCTGATTCCTAGCACTCCATCCCCCACTTTATTTGAATTTCAAAAACTACAAGAGACAGCAAATCTTCCCACCCAATATCCTATTTCAAAATAGAACAAATCCAGAGCCTGGATCAGGGAAGAATAGTGGTCTGAGCAAACATCAGAAGGGAAATCCTCTCCCACTGACACTGAATAACAGATCTAAAGAGAAAAACAAGAGCTCTGTCACAAATGAGGAAAAGCCAAAAGAAAACCTCAGGCAATTTCAAGTGTATCAAAGACAAAACTCATGAAAAATCGAACCTTGGTGCCCAAACAATGGAAGTCACCAAAGACTGTCCCCAGAATATGACAGGGATTAGGAAATGGATGGGAATAGTGAATAGGACTTGAGAAAGACAAGGTGCAACACTAAAAGTACTTGTAACAGAGATTTTGGCAATAAAAAATTTCATCCAGAAAATAAATAACAAGATGACAAGCATGGAAAGCAGAATTAATCTAGCTGAAGAAAGAATCTCAGAACTTGAAGACCAGAATGTGGAATTAACCCAATCTATAAATAGAAAGAAGACTCAGAAAGAAAGAACAAAACCTACAAGAGATGTGTGATTATATCAAGAGGCTGAACCTATGCCTGATTGGTATCCCAGAAGAAGAAAAGGAAATGGAGAACAACTTGGAGCAAGTATTCCAGGAAGTAACCCAAGAAAACTTTCCCCATCTCACCGGAGATGTGACCAGCCAAGCACAAGAGATACAGAGAACCCCCACAAGACATCAAATGAGAAGACCAACCCCTAGACACATAGTAATTCACCTATGCAAAGTAGGCACAAAAGAAAAACCCCAAAGGCAGCAAGAGAAAAAGTTCAGACGACCTACTGGGAAAAACCAATCAGAATAGCAGCAGACCTATCAGCAGAAGCACTACAATCAAGAAGGAACTGGAGCCCTATATTCAAAGTTCTCAAAGATAAACAGTTTAAACCAAGAATTTCCTATCCTGCCAAGCTCAGCTTCATCAGTGATGGAGAATTAAAATCCTTCCCAGACATCCAATGCCTAAGAGATAATGCAGCTTCCAGACCAGCTCTACAGGAGACACTTAAAAAGGTATTAAGCACAGTAGAAAGAAGAAAAAGATTGACTACACACTTCCCAAGAGAAGAGCAGAGCACAGAATCAACAGAGAACGCAGACAAGAAACGTGAAAACACACACATACATTAACCCC
Organism: Cephalopachus bancanus; assembly: GCA_027257055.1. Classification (NCBI taxonomy): domain Eukaryota; kingdom Metazoa; phylum Chordata; class Mammalia; order Primates; family Tarsiidae; genus Cephalopachus; species Cephalopachus bancanus. The sequence goes on from JAPVLO010000564.1 coordinate 2,430,229, forward strand.
AAAGCCAAAAGAACACAAGCAATCAAAGGAAAAACTTTATAAGAACCTTATGACAGGAATAAACAATCATATTTCAAAAATCAGCCTGAATGTGAATGGACTAAATGCACCACTGAAAAGACACAGAATGGTGAACTGGATAAGAAACCATGACCCAATTATTTGCTGCATCCAGGAGACTCATCTCACTTCAAGAATGCACTCAGACTCAAAGTTAAAGGTTGGAAAATGAGTTTCCAGGCAAATGGATTACAAAAGAAAGCAGGAGTTGCAATATTAATATCAGACAAAACAACATTTAAGCTATCAAAAATTTAAAAAGATGCAAAAGGATGCTACATAATGATAACAGGTTCAATCCATCAACAAGAAATATCCATCCTAAACATATATGCATCCAAGAATAGGAGCACCAGCATTTATAAAGCAACTACTAAGTAAACTAAAAAAAGATATTGACGGTAGCGCTACTATAGCAGGAGATGACTACCCCACTGACAGCCCTAGATAGATCATCGAGGCAAAAAATCAACAAGGAAATCCAGAATCTAAACTTGACACTTGATCAAATGGACTTAATAGATACCTACAGATTATTCCACCCAACAACCACAGAATATACATTCTACTCATCACTACATGGAACATATTCCAAGATTGATCACATCCTTGGCCATAAATCAAGCACAAACAGATTCCATAAGGTTAAAATCTTACCATGCACATTCTCAGACCACAGTGGAATAAAAATAAATATCAACACCAACATTTCCCCAAAGCCCACAAAGACGTGGGCACTAAACAGCATGATGCTGAACAACTACTGGGTCAACACTAAAATCAAAGAAGAAATTGAAAGATTCCTGGAAACAAATGAAAATGAAGAAACATCTTACCAAAACCTCTGGGATGTCCTGAAAGCAGTTCTTAGAGGGGGATTTATATCTCTACCAGCACACATCAAGAAAACAGAAAGTTCAGAAGTTGAGAGACTAACAAATCACCTAAGGGAGCTGGAAAGAGAAGATCACCAAAACCCCAACTTTAGCAGAAGAATCCAAATCAAAAAAATAAGAGCCCTGGCCAGGTTCAGTGGCTCAACCCATAATCTCAGCACTTTGAGAGGCCGAGGTGAGTGGATTGCCTGAGCCTGTGGGTTTGAGACCCACCTGGGCAACTTGGTGAGACCTCATCTTTACAATAAATCAAAAATTAGCCAGGTGTGGTAGCACATGCCTGTAGTTCTGGTTACTTGGAAGGCTGAGGCAAAAGAATCACTGGAGCCCAGATTGAGGCTGCAGTGGCCAGGAGTGTGCCAGTGCACTCCAGTCTGGGCAACAGAGTGAGACTCCAACTCAAAAAAACAAAAAAAAGAGACCAAATACAGGACATAGAAGACAAAATATCATAGAAAACATCAACAAAACAAAAAGCTGGTTCTTTGAAAGAATTGACAAGATTGATGGGCCCCTAGCCAGAATGACCAAGAAAAAGAGAGAAAAAGTCCAAGTAAACACAATCAGAAATACAATAGATCAAATCACAAGTGACCCCGAGGAAATACAAAAGATTATCAGAGATTACTATGTACACCTATGTGGAAACAAGCTTGATAACCTAAATGAAATGGGGAACTTTCTGACATCGCACCACCTCCCCACATTGAAGCAAGAAGACATTGAGACACTACATAGACCAATAACAACCCAGGAAATTGACTCTGTCATACAAAAATTACCTACTAAAAAAAGACGTGGACCGGATGGCTTTCCATCAAAATTCTACAATACGTGCAAAGAGGAGCTGATACCAATCCTACTGAAAATATTCCAGACAATTGAGAAAGATGGAATTCTCCCCAAATCATTTTATGAAGCTAACACCACACTGATACCAAACTGGGTAAAGATCGAACAAAAAAGAGAACTACAGGCCAATATCCCTTATGAACATAGATTCAAAAATCCTCAACAAGATTCTAGCAAATTGGATCCAAAAACACTTCTCAACCATGATCAAGTAGGCTTCATCCCCAGGATGCAAGACTAGTTCAACATTCGCAAGACCATAAATGTCATTAAATACATCAACAGATGTAAAAACAAGAACTACATGATTAGCTCATTAGATACAGAAAAAGCTTTTGATAAAATCCAACATCCCTTCTTGATAAAAACCCTCAAACACCTAGGTATAGAAGGAACATACCGCAAAATAGTAAATGTCATCTACAATAAACTCACAACTAACATACTGCTGAATGGACAGATACTGGAAACATTTCCCCTAAAAACTGGAACAAGACAAGGCTGCCCACTCTCACTCCTCTTGTTCAATATTGTGTTGGAAGTCCTAGCTCGGACAAGAGAAGGAAATCAGGGGTATCCAAATAGGGAAAGAGGAAATCAAGTTATTCCTCTTTGCTGAGGATATGATCCTATAACTTGAAAACCCAAGAGCATCTGTCAAAAATCTGCTTGCACTGATAAAGGACTTTGGCAAAGTCTCAGGGTACAAAATAAACATGCAGGGGAGTTCCAGTAAGATGGCGATGGCATAGGTGGAATTGTGAGATTCTCCGAACGTGAGTTCCCCAAAAGACTCTTTCTTTCCCCCAAAGACTCTTACTTTCCTTCCCTCACCCCACTGCCCACTGCCAGCCACACCAGTCTGAGCCCCAGAGAACCTCCATCCGATGCAAGGCCAGATATTGTGGCTCCCAGCTGCTGCTGCTCCACTATACATGGTCCCTGCCTGGCCATGTGGGAATCTCAGCACTCCCCCCGGCTACACTGTCTCACCCAGTGTCAAGCCACCACCTGTGGAGGCCCTTGGATACCGCTTTGTGGAGATCTGGGTTACCTTGCTGGCTACACTGACCCACCCAGCACTCAGCTGCCTCCAGCTCCCACCCTGAATGGGCTCCCAGCCCAGGTGCCTGGTGCTCACTCCTCAGAGTTCTAGCTCCCCGCATTGGGTTCTGAGCCCCTGCCCAGCCCTATTTCAAGTCGCTGTCACCCCAAGAGGCTCTAGGCACCCGCCCTTCAGAGATACCAGCTCAATTTCTGACTGAAGTACCCTGTGAGGGGCCCAGGGCCACTCTCACCACTCACCACCTGCCCTTTTGAGCTCTGGTTCCACCCTGGCTGAGGCACCCAGCGTACAACCCCATGCTTGTGTGGGGCAACAGCATATCTTAAGGAAGTGCTGATCAGCCACTCTCAGCTCCAGAAGAGGAAACTCCCAGCTTCCTCCCCTACCCCAGGCTGCTGGTGGCACACCAGATCCAGTGCCCAGCTGTGCATCTGATCCCCAGTGCCTCACACGCCACCACAGCCTGTCATAGTGGATCCCCCAGGGACCCAGATGAGTGGAAAGAAAGGATCCATGAAAGAGGAGCTGCCCACCTAGACCATTTTCCAGCCAGAGATTTGAATTGCCCTGCCCACCTATGAGCAGCCTCCACCTCGGTTTCTAAGGTAACGTCACTAAACAGGAGACAAATCCCCTCCCCACGCTGAATCAGATGCAGGCAACTCAGTGTTGCAGACCTCTCAGACAGCAGGCTAAAAGAACAAAGCCAAGCTGCAAGTAAATCTATCTGCCTGCAATGAAAGCAAAGGGGAGAGGCTGGAGATCAGAGCTGAAGAGACTTTAGACACCCAGGAAGGATTCCAGGCTAGTCTAATTTTTATTTTGACTTTTGATTTTATCATTTTGACTGTTTTGCTCACTTTTGTTTGCTTTTTGACTTAGACTACCTGTTTGTGTTGGGGAAAACGCATCAAAAGGCATGATTTTATTGGACCATATTTGTGTGGTTACTGGTATGCTTTAGGGAACTTCGTTTGTGTGTCTTTTTCACTCCTCTCTGGCCTTGTGTCTCTTTTTCACCTGTTAGTAGGTATGAATGTCTGTTTTCCCTCTCACTCTTCTCTCTTTCTAACTTCCTATTGACCCCCCCTTCTTCCATTATTTTCCTCTTTCATTCCTCCTTTTGTTCCAGGGACCAAACCTACATCCCGCTGCACAAACAGATGGTAAGGCAGTGGGAAACAGGTTCCAGTGTGCCCATACACCTGTTGGTGGATACTGAAATCAGCAGATAGATTCTGAATCACAGCTTTCCTCTCAATTAAACCTCAAAACTGCAAAAAGTACAGCCCCAGCCCACACTCCAGCCTCAAAAGTGAACAAAGCCAGAGGACCCTCATAAGGAAGAACAGGAGACTGCACAAGCGAAGCAAAAGCAACCCCACCTTCCCTGAAAAACAGAATTAAAGAAGGGGAGGGAAAGGTGGAGAGAGATAAAAATCTACACAAATCAAGAAAAACCAAAAGAAGAATATGGGTCTCTCCCAGACCCCTGGGAGGGCAGACACTGAGAAAACTGACTTCAGAATGCAAACAATGAAGAGCCCCCAGAGTGACTGGTCTAAAAATATAAATCCAGATATCAAGACATTAATGGGGAAATTAAAAAGAATTGAGGAGAGACAAGAAGAAACTAGAAAGGAGTTGATAACTGAGATAACAGAAATAAAGAATACTGTGAATGAAATAAATAACAAACTGATAAGCATGGAAAGCAGAATTACCCAAGCAGAAGAAAGAATCTCAGAGCTTGAGGACCAAAATATAGAACTAACCCAAACTGTTAAAAACACAGAAAACAAGCTTAAAAAGACAGAACAAAACCTTCAAGAGATGAGCGATTACTTCAAGAGAAAGATCCTAAGAGTAATTGGCCTTCCTGAAACAGAAAGAGAAACAGAAGCCACCTTAGAACAAACATTCCATGAGATTATTGAAGAAAACTTCTCTCATCTTATCAGTGACATGAAAATTCACACACAAGAGATTCAGAGAACCCCTGCAAGACAACAAATGAGAAGATCAACTCCCAGACACATAATAATTTGCCTAAACAAAGTAGGCATAAAAGAAAAAATTCTAAAGGCAGCAAGAGAAAAAGGTCAGATCACCTACCATGAAAGACCAATTAGAATAGCCGCAGATTTATCTACAGAAACTCTGAAGGCTAGAAGAGCTTGGAGCCCTATCTTCAAAGTCCTAAAAGATAAAACAATTTCAACCAAGAATAACCTACCCAGTCAAGCTATGGTTCATCAGTGAGGGAGAATTAAAATCTTTCCCAGATATCCAATCCCTAAGAAGTTATGCTGACACCAGACCACCTCTACACGAAACACTTAAGAAAGTACTAAACACAGAAGAAAAGGAAAAAAGAACAACATTCTTCACAAGAGTACAGGAAAAAGAGTAAAATACACATGAACCAACCCCCAAACCAAAAGAAAGACAACAAACTAAGAGGAACAACAACAACAACTCTATAAGAACTTTATGATAGGGACCAACTCTCACATTTCAATAATTGGCCTGAATGTGAATGTACTAAATGCACCACTGAAAAGACATAGAATGGCAAAATGGACAAAATATCACCAGGCAACAATATACTGCCTTCAAGAGACCCATCTCACTAGAAGGAACATGCACAGACTCAAAGTAAGAGAATGGGAAACAAATTTTCAGGTGAACGGAACACAAAAGAAAGGAGGAGTCACGATCCTAATTTCAGACAAAATACCATTTAAGCTATCAAAAATTAAAAAAGATACAGAAGGCCACTACATAATGATAAAAGGTACACTCCATTAACAAGAAATATCTATCTTAGATCTGGTGTGCCACCAGCAGGCTGGGGTGGAGGAGAGGGTCGGGGGTTCCCTCCTCTGGAGCTGGAAGCCTCTGATCAGCACTTTATACAAGCTTGGGGTTCTGCTCCCTTACACAAGCTTGCAGTCGCATGCTGAGTGCCTCAGCCAGGGGCTGAGATCTCCAAAGCTCCAGAGGGTAGGTGGTGGCTCTGGGTCCCTCACAGGGCACTTCAGTCAGAAATGGGACCGGTATCTCTGAGGGGCGGGTGCCCAGAGCCTCCCTGGGTGACCAGCAGCTTGGTGCTGGGTGCTGGTCATGACGATGTAGCCAGAGAGGGAGCTGGGATCTGGGATTTGGGATTCCCCAGCTGGCCGGAGTCACATATAGTAGAGCAGCTGCAGCCAGGCCGCAATATCTGGCCCTGCGTGAGACCAAAGGTCTCCAGGCCTCATCCAGTGCAGCTGGCGGTGGGCAGGGGGCTGCAGGAATAAAAGTAAGAGTCTTTTTGGGAACTCAACGTTCAGAGAGTCTCATGGATCCACCTATGCTGTCACCATCTTTAGGAGTTTCCCCAGAAATATCTATCCTAAACATATATGCACCCAACATAGGAGTGCCAACTTTCATAAAGCAGCTTCTAGGAAAATTAAGAAAGTTATTGACTCTAACACCATCATAACTGGGGACTTTAATACCCCACTCACAACCCTAGACAGATCAGGACAAAAAATAAGCAATGAGATCTGGAACCTCAATGTGACTCTTGACCAATTAATTGATAACTACAGAACACTCCACCCAACGACCACAGAATATACATTCTACCCAGCACCACAGGGAACGTATTCTAAGATCAAACACATACTTGGCCATAAATCAAGCATAAACAAAATTCAAAAGATTGAAATTTTGTCATGCACCTTCTCAGACCACAGTGGAATAAGAATAAACATCAACACCAACAAGGTTCCCCCCAAACCCAAAAGACATGGACACTAAGTAGCATGATGCTAAACAACTCCGAGATCAACAATGAAATCAAAACAGAGATTAAAAGATACCTCGAAACAAATGAAAATGAAGGGACATCTTACCAAAATCTCTGGGACACCATGAAAGCTGTAGTAAGAGGAGAATTCATATCCCTACAAACACACATGAAGAAAATGGAAGGATCACAAATCAACAGCCTAACAAGTGACCTTAGGAAGCTGGAAAAGCAAGACTACCAAAATCCTAACTGCAGCAGAAGAATCCAGATCATCAGAATAAAAGCCCAAATCCGGAACATAGAAGACAAAAAGATAATACAAAAAAACCAATGAAACAAAAAGTTGGTTCTTTGAAAGGATAAACAAGATCGATGGTCTCTTAGCTAGATTGACCAAGAAAAAAAGAAAAAACACCCAAATAAATACAATCAGAAACACAAAAGATGAAGTCATAGCTGACCCTGAAGAATTACAAAAGATCATTAGAGACTAATATGTACACTTGTATGGAAACAAACTGGAAAATCTTAAGGAAATGGGATACTTTCTGATATCACACAACCTGCCTAGGTTGAAACAAGAAGAAATCGAGACCCTAAATAGACCAGTAACAATCAAGGAAATTGACTATGTCATAAGAAAACTACCTACAAAAAAAAAGCCCTGGACCAGATGGCTTTTCAGCAGAATTCTATACGACATTTAAGGAGGAGATGATACCAATTCTACTGAAAGTATTCCAGGCAATTGAGAAAGATGGAACCCTCCCCAAATCATTTTATGAAGTTAACATCACATTGATACCCAAACCAGGTAAAGACCCAACAAAGAAAGAGAACTACAGACCAATATCTTTGATGAACATAGATGCCAAGATTCTCAACAAGATCCTGCAAACTGGATTCAGCAACACATCTCAAAAATCATCCATCATGACCAAGCAGGCTTCTTCCCTGGGATGCAAGTCTGGTTTAACGTTCACAAGATGATAAATGTAATTAAATACATCAACAGACATCAGAACAAAACCCACATGATTATATCATTAGATGCAGAAAAAGCTTTTGATAAAATCCAGCACCCCTTTCTGATAAAAACTCTTGAACACCTAGGCATACATGGAACATACCTTAAAATAGTAAAAGCCATCTACAAGAAACCCACAGCCAGCATACTCCTAAACAAAAATTGAAACAATTTCCCCTGAAAACTGGAACAAGACAAGGATGCCCACTCTCTCCCCTCCCGTTCAACATAGTATTGGAAGTCCTAACTAGAGCAATCAGAAAAGAGAAGGTGATCAGTGGTATACAAATAGGAAAAGAGGAAATCAAGTTATCCCTCTTTGCTGATGACATGATTGTGTACCTTGAAAACCCAAGAGAATCTGTCAAAAGCCTCCTTGCACTGACAAGGGACTTTGGCAAAGTCTCAGGGTATGAAATAAATGTGCAAAAGACAATTACATTTATTTACACCAATAATAAACAAACAGAAACCCAAATAAAAAATACAATCCCATTCACAATAGCCACAAAAAAGAAAGAACTTCCTTGCCATCTTCCTAATCAGAGATGTGAAAAACCTTTACAATGAAAACTACAAAACACTGCTCAAAGAAATCAAAGATGACACAAATAAGTGGAAAAATATCCCATGCTCATGGATTGGAAGAATCAACATTATAAAGATGCCCATTCTACCTAAGGCAATCTACAGATTTAATGCAATACCCATCAAATTACCAGCAACATTCTTCTCAGAGCTAGAAAAAACAATACAGGAATTCATATGGAAACACAAATGACCAAGAATAGCCAGAACAATCCCCAGAAAAAAAGAGAAAAAAGCAGGAGGTATCACACTACCAGACTTCAAACTTTACTATAAAGCTTTAATAATCAAAACAGCTTGGTATTGATACAGGAACAGGCATATAGACCAATGGACTAGAACTGAGGTTCCAGAAGCAAAACCTCAATTTCTCAACCAACTCATCTTTGACAAAGCCTCCACCACCTACCACTGGGGAGCGGAGAACCTATTTAGTAAATGGTGCTGGGAAAACTGGCTGACCACATGCAGAAGATTCAAACAAGACCCCATCTAGCCCCATACACAAAGATTAACTCTAAATGGATCAGAGACCTAAATGTAAAACCTCAAACCATAAGAACCTTAGAAAATGCACACCCTTATGGAAATTGGAACTGGCATCCAATTACTGAACAAAACCCAAAATGCACAGTCCATAAGAGACAAGTGGGACCTCATTAAACTGACAAGCTTCTGCAAACCCAAAGAAACCATCAAAAGAGCAGGGAGACAGCCCACAGACTGGGAAAAAGTATTTGCCAACTCCAGGTCTGACAAAGGCTTAACATCTTGGCTCTACAAGGAACTCAAATGTCCTGAAAAGAAAAAAACAAACAACCCCATTACAAAGTGGGCAAAAGATACGAACAGACACTTCTCAAAGGAAGACATTCGAGCAGCCAACAGACACATGAAGAAATGTTTAACCTCACTAATCATCAAGGAGATGCAAATCAAAACCACACTGAAATAGCACCTAACTCCAGTCAGAATGGCAATTATCAATAACTCAAAAAATAACAGTTGCTGGAGAGGGTGTGGTGAAAAGGGAACACTTTTACACTGTTGGTGGGAGTGCAAACTAGTGCAACCTCTTGGGAAACACTGTGGTGATTCCTAAAAGCTCTAAATATTGACCTCACATATGAACCCGCAATTCCCCTACTGGGAATATACCCTGAAGAACTCAAATCACTTTATAAAAAAGACGCCTGCACATGTATGTTTATTGCAGCATTGTTCACAATAGCAAGAACCTGGAACCAACCATGCTGTCCATCAAAAGAGGACTAGATTTTTAAAATGTGGTACATATACATGATGGAATACCATGCAGCCATATAAAAGAATAAAATCATGCATTTCGCAGCAACCTGGATGGAACTAGAGTCTATAATACTGAGTGACCTCGCACAGAAACAAAGATCTGAGTATCACATGTTCTCACTCATATAGTGGACCTTGAACATCTATCGTAATAGTATAAGAAAAAGATTGACAGTGGTGGGAAACTATGGGAGGGGAGGGAGGGAAGGGGAGGTGGGATTAACGGTAGTCAATATCTGTCTGGGGATGGGGAGACACCCCTTATCATCAAGGGTGCCTGAACGATGCATATTTGTATACCTAACCCTTAACTATACCCCACAATTTTAAAATAAAAAATATTGATTTAAAAATAAATAAATAAACATGCAAAAGACAGTTGCATTCCTATATACCAACAACAAGCAGGCAGAGAAGCAAATAAAAAGTGCAATCCCATTCACAATAGCCACAAAAAAATGAAATACCTTGGCATCTCCCTAACCAGAGAAGTGAAAGACCTTTACAATGAGAGCTACAAACTGCTGCTCAAATAAATCCAAGAAGACACAAACAAATGGAAAAATATTCCATGCTCATGGATAGGAAGAATCAACATTGTTAAAATGTCCATCCTACCACAGGCAATCTATAGATTCAACGCAATACCAATAAAGTTACTAACATCATTCTTCTCAGACCTGGAATGACAATACAGAAATTCATATGGAAACATAAATGACCATGAATAGTCAAAACAATCTTTAGCAAAAGAAACAGTGCAGGAGGTATCACATTTCCAGACTTCAAACTTTACTATAAGGCTACAGTAATCAAAACAGCCCGGTATTGACACAAGAACAGGCACATAGACCAATGGAACAGGATACAGATTCCAGAAGCAAAGCCTCAATTCCTCAACCAACTCATCTTTGACAAAGCCTCCAACAACAGTCACTGGGGAGAGGAGAACCTATTCAGTAAATGGTGCTGGGAAAACTGGCTGACCACATGCAGAAGATTGAAACAGAAACCCTACCTATCACCATACACAAAAATTAACCCTAAATGGATCAAAGACCTAAATGTATAACCTCAAACTATAAGAATATTAGAAAATGCAAGGAGATCCCCATATGGAAATTGGAACTGGCAACCAATTCCTATTCAGAACCCTAAAGGCCAATACCTTAAGGAATAAGATAGACAAGTGGGACCTCATCAAACTAACGAGCTTCTGCAAAGCATAAGAAACCATCAAGAGAGCAGGGAGATAGCCCACAGAATGGGAAAAAATATTTGTCAACTGGATATCTGACAAAGGCCTAACGTCTAGAATCTACAAGTGCGGAGTTTCAGCCTCCATAGAGCAGGGCCTGTGGTGGGGGAAGGGAATGAGAAAAGAAAGACAAAAAACAGCGGGATTGGGAGGTCTCTCTCCTCAATAGGTGAGAGCAAGTTTAATCTCATAGCATTTTTTATGTAGGGCAAACTACATAAACAAGAAATATTTTAATGTTAGCATCAGCTGGGAAAAATTTAATGTTTATGACTTTCTCAGCAAATTTACTATAGCACTGACATCTTTGTTTCTTGTGAGTCAGATCAAAACCATTAGCATCTGTGTTCTTTGAAGTTCTGAGTAAAGTTATTATCAAAGCAGGCTACATCCAGCCTACGCAGAGTAGAGGTCACACCACTTGAATTCTACTAAATCAGCATTCCCAGGGGCAAACATCAAGGGAAGGAGATACTGGCCAAGTTCCTGTTGGAGCCAGTCCAGGAACACAAGGACCTTGTCAAGCTTGTGTTTTTTTAAGACATAAGGACCTTGTCAGCTTATGTCTTTTGTCTCCTTCATACTAGGAACTCAAATGCACCAAAAGAAAAAAAGCAAACAGCCCCATTCAAAAGTGGGCAAAAGACATGAACAGACACTTCTCAAAAGAATATATACAGGCAGCCAACAGACACATGAAAAAATGCTCAGCCACATTCATCATCAGAGAAATGCAAAGCAAAACCACATTGAGATACCACCTAACCCCAGTAAGAATGGCCATAATTAATAAAACAAACAACAACAGATGCTGGCAAGGATGTGGAGAAAAAGGAACGCTTCTAGTCTGCTGGTGGGTAATGCAAACTAGCGCAACCTCTTTGAAAGACAGTATGGCGATTTCTGAAAGAACTAGAAATTGACCTTTCATATACCCAGCAATTCCCCTATTGAGAATATACCCTGAGGAACTCAAATCATTCTACAAAAAAGATACCTGAACACGTATGTTTGTTGCAGCTCTATTCACAATAGCAAAAACATGGAACCAACCATGTTGCCCATCAAAGTTGGACTGGATAAAGAAAATGTGGTACATACACGCAATTGAATATTATGCAGCCATAAAGAAGGACAATATATGAACTTCGCAGCAACTTGGATGGATTTGGAGTCAATCATACTCAGTGATCTATCACAGAAACAAAGAACAGAGTACCATATGTTCTCACTCATAAGTGGACCTTAAACAATTATAAGACTATAAGAAAGTGTTTGGCAGTAATGGGAAACTGTCAGGGGAGGGGAGTGGGATTGGCAGTTGAGGGAAACTGCTAGGGGAGGGAGGGGCATACCTCATCAACAAGGGTACCTGCATAATCAATGGTTGTATACCTAACCCTGAATTGTACCCCACATCTTTATAATAAAAAAAGAAAATAAATGAAAAATTTCATAATGAGCTATTAGATTCAATTAAGCAGAAAAGGCTGGACACGGTGGCTCATGCTTGTAATTCCAGCACTTTGAGAAGCCAAGGTGGAAGGATTACTTGAGGATAGGAGTTCAAGACCTGTCTTGGAAGCATAGTGAAACCTTGTAACCACACACAAAAAAAGGTAAAAATTATTCAGGTGTTGTGGCATGCACCTATAGTCCCAGTTAATCGGGAGGCTGAGGTGAAATGCTCACCTGAGCCCAGGAGGTCAAGGCTGTGATGAGTCCTGATCATGCCATTGCACTTCAGCCTGGATGACAGAGTAAATACTGACTCAAAATAAAAATTAAGCAGAAGAAAGAATCTGTATGCCTGAAGACAGATATTTCAAATTTTCCAGTCAGGGCCAGTTGCAGTGACTCTTGCCTGTAATCCCAGCACTTTGGGAGGCAGAGTTGGGAGGATTGCTTGAGCCCAGGAGTTCAAGACCAGCCTGGGCAACATAGCAAGACCTCATTTCTATTAAATAAACAAATAAACAGACAAATAAATATATAAATAAATAATTTCCAGTCAGAAGGAAAAACAGAAAATAGAATAAAAAAGAGTGAAGAATGTCTATGAGACTTATAGGACAACATTAAATGAACCAATATATACATCATGGAAATTTCTGAAGGAAAAGATACAGAGAAAGAGGACAAAAGGGTTTTTTTTTCCCTTCCACTTGGAGTCTCACTCTGTCACCCAGGCTGGAATGCAGGGATGCGATCATAGCTCACTGCAGCTGTGAACTTCTGGGCTCACGTGATCCTCCCGCCTCAGCCTCACTAGTTTTTGTTTTGTTTTGTTTTGAGTAGGAGTCTCACTCTCACCCAGGCTGTAGTGCAGGGGCATGCTCCCGGCCACCCCAACCTTGACCTGCTGGGCTCAGGTGACCCTTCCGCCTCAGCCTTCCAAGTAGCTAGAACTACAAATGCATGCCACCACGCCTGGCTAGTTTTTTTGTGATTTATTGTAGAGAGGAGGTCTCACCAAGTTACCCAGGCTGGTCTCAAACCCCCAGGCTCAAAGTGCTGGAATTACAGGCTGAGCCACGGCGCCTGACCATAAACTACATTTTAATTAATTAATTAATTAATTTTTGAGTAGGAGTCTCACTCTGTCACCCAGGCTGGAGTGCAGTGGCACATTCACAGCCACCCCAGTGTCGACCTGCTGGACTCCCACGATCCTTCCGCCTCAGCCTTCCAAGTGGCTGGAATTACAGGCATGCGACCATCACGCTCGGCTAATTTTTCTTGATATATTGTAGAGATGAGGTCTTACCAAGTTGCCCAGACTGGTCTCAAACCCCTGCACTCAGACAGTTCTCTCGTCTCCACCTCCCAAAATGCTGGGATGACAGGTCTGAGCCACCACGTCTGGCCAGTCAGCTCTTTCTGGCAGAGCAGATGGGAAAGAGAGTAGGATCCACCAGGGACCCTTTGTGAGAGCCGCGACCTCTGTGCCCCTCACTTGCTCAGAGCCCCACCCACCTCCCGGCCCCTGAGAGACCTATCCCCCAGTTCTTGGGTCTAAGGGCCTTGGGGGCTCATCGCCGCCCAGGTTTCTGAATCCAGTCCAGGCCTTGATGTGATCAGTTCATACTTCTGGTAGCCAAAGTAATGTGGTGTCAGAGGCTGTTCCTAGAGCAGGAACCAGCATCTGCAAGTGCTTGGCAGTGAGACAAGCTGAGAGTGTTCAGGGAGCTGCAAGTCTCCTTTTCATCCTGTGAGAGCAGGCGGGCAGAGGGGTAGGACTCAGGCCTAGGACTGCCAAGTGAGCATTTGAGCCTCTATTCTGGGGGTTGTGGGAGTCATAGATTTGAAACAGAAAAGAGATTGTGACTCACATGTTAAGAAACAGGCCCTCCCAGAATTCAGAGTGGAGAATAGACAATGAGGGTGAAAGGGGGTAGCTGAAATAGTCCGCAACAGTGTTCATGGTAGCTAAATTAGGGTGGTGGCTGTGGAAGTGGGAGAAGTGGTTGGATTCTGGACTCTGGGAGTTGGGCAATCCTAGGGTTTTGGCCCTAGCAGCTAGAAGGATGGACACACCATCAACTGAGATGGGGAATCCAGGGGTAGGAGTTAATTTTTAGGGAATATTAGAAGTGAAGTTTTGCCTATGCTAAGTGTTAAGACACGGAGACCATTCAATGAAGTTGTCCTGTGAGAAGCTGGACAAAGAAGCCTGTGCTTCTGAGGAGGGATTCAGATTGGAGATACCCACAATGTGATGACTGGCATTTGAACTGGACTGGAACTGTGTGTGTGATTTAATACGGGTTATCTCCAGATGATGGTGGCAGCTTCATTCGTGTGCAAAGAGGGAAACATTTGGGACTGACTTAGGCGTCTGGATGAGAGTGATTGATTTTACACATATATGTGAGCACTCTCTAGATGTCAGTACAGAGTACTGCATGGAAATGCCAGGGAGTTGCATGTAGTGTGGAACAGGATGGTGGAGGAAGGGAAGTTTGGAGGGGTTGAAGATGTGAGGAAGGTATGATCCAAAGAGTGCAAAGAGTGGTGTGCAAGAAGGAAGAGTTGTGAGTAGACTAGTCAGAATTTAAGAGAGAGTGAGCTCAAGGTTGGTTGTATCAAGGAGGTATGGCTGATCTAGAGGACCCCAGGGGCATATGTTGGTGGGAGAAGGATGAGATCCTACATGCCAAGGCCTGGAACTGGAAGGCATCTGTCTGCTCATCTGCCCCTGGTGGTGGTGGGCTAACACAGTGATCAGTGAGATGTGAGAGGAGAATGCCATTGGCACTAGGTCCTGGTATGTCCTCTGAATTGGATTGCTGAGGAGGAAGATAAGCAAGATAGATTTGAGGGAGCGTGGACTGGGGGCCCTGGGAAAAGAGGCTGCTCATGGACTCAGCTATCTTCACTGTGGCAGCGCTGTTTTACTTTTGAGGATGTATTCTTATAATTCCCAGGAGGAGTGGAGACTCCTTGATGAGGTTCAGAGACTCCTGTACTGCAATGTGTTGCTGGAGAACTTTGAAATTGTGGCCTTACTGGATAAATCTTGGTATTATCTACTGCTTCATAAAAATTAACTAAATACTTAGCGGCTTAAAGATGTGAGGAAGGTATCTCATTCATTATCTCATTCATTATTTCATTTATTATTTCTTGGTTCAGGAAGCAAGATGGGGCTTAGCTGGGTTCCTCTGTCTCCAAGTCTCTTGTGAGGTTGCAGTTAACCTGTCTTTCAAGGGTCTATTCTATATATATATATATTTTTGGTCTCACTCTGTTGCCCAGGCTGAAATGCAGCAGCACAATCATGGTTCACTGGCAGCCTCGACCTCCTGGAGTGAGGTGAGCCTTCTGCCTCAGCCTCCCAAGTAGCTGGAACTACAGCCATGTACCACCATGGGCTCAGCTAATTTTCTTTTTTGAGACCTAATGCTAATTTTTATTGATGGCTACCATCAGGAAATTAGCTAACAATGCATTCTAAGTTTCATTTTGACAATCATAGAAAGTAAAATAATGAGCATGTTGGTGTTATGTTGTTATATTATGCTGAAAAATTCACAGAATATGTTATTGGAACACTTTGTAAATACCAATTGTTTTCAAACTAAATGTAGAAAAAGTAACTATTTATGGAGAAAAGTCATCTTAATATTTTATTTTTCTAAGCTTCATATTAATTTAATATGTAAGTAACAATCAGAATGTGTAGTAGGTAGTCTCTTAATATAGGGATATTATTTAATTTATACTTTCTATAATTATTGATATTATTTACCATTCACCTTTCTTTTAAATATTTGCATATACTATATTTGAATAATTTTCTGATGTTTGTAGAGATGAGATCTTGCTATGTTGCCCAGGCTGGTTTCGAACTCCTGGGCTCAAGCAATCCTCCTGGGATTCAACCCCAAAGGGCTGAAATTACAGGCTGAGCCACTATGCCCAGTCAAGGCTGCATTCTTATATGAACATTCCTCTAGTGAAGAATCTTCTGCTAAGCTCACCCATGTGGTTGGTAGGATTCCATTTTAGGCATGTTGGGCTAAGCTTCAGTTCTTACTTTGCTCTTTGCCACCCACACTTCCCCCCTCACTTCCTTGCCATGTTGGCTTCTCTAACATGTAAGTTAACAAAATGATACCTGGTTTTCATTAGGGTCAGTAAGCAAGAGGCCCAAGATATAACGAGTCATTTGAAACCTAATTTCAGAAGTGACATCCCAGCATTTTACTATATTCTCTTTAATAGAAGCAAGTCATTAAGTGCAGGTCCACTCCAGGGAAATGTATAACACAAAGACTAGAATATCAAGAGGTAGGAATAATTGAGGGCTTTCTTAGAATCTGCCTTCCATAAATCCTTGTATCCTCCACCAGTGTCCTCTGCTGGGCTTTGTTCTCTTTTTTACCTGGAGTAGCTGAGACTGTTACAGGCATGATTCCTTTCCTAAATTTCCTGGACTAGGTATTGTTAATGCCAGGGCTGATTTGTTTGCACTGCTCTCCTCTCTCCTTGGGAAGCCCTAACATCTGTTGCCTAAAAAGCATGAGTGAATTGTTTGAATGTCACAGGTCTTTGCAATCTATCTAATAGATCCTACTCAGCTTGGTTGCTTCTTAGAAGAGAAACTGTCCAGATCCAGGACTTTATTGCCCAGATTGTTGCCTCTTTATGTAGCTGAGGTTTCCTAGAGCCTGAGTGTTCCAGGAATTGCAGGCATTGACACAGTCACTAGTTTGTAGTGACCAATGGGCTGTATATGCAAGAGGCTTCTCCAAGGTGGTTTTTTTTTTTTGGTAGCATTTAGTTTTCTATGTTTTAGATTGCCCTTGTACCAGTGCTAGCCATTCACCTGCACTGTCTTTCCCCTAGGACTTGCATCTTCCAGATCTCAAGGAGTTTCCCAGATGGAGTGAGTTGAGGAGTGCCTAACAGTGCAAATATGACTCCAGCTCAGGAATATGAGGGCTTGGATTTGAAAGCATTCTTTGTAACTGATCATGTTTGTCTTCAATTCATTTTGAGTTAACTTTGGTGCATGAAGTAAGTGTCTAATTTCATTCTTTTGCATGAGGATATCTAATTTTTCCGACACCATTTATTGAAGAGACTATCCCCATTTGTATTCTTGTTACCCTTGTCAAAGATCATTTGACCATTTATGTGTGGATTTAGTTATGTGCTCTCTTTTCTGCTTCATTGGTCAAATTGTCTGGTTTTATGCCAGTGCCATACTGTGCTGATCACTGTAGCTTTCTAGTATATTTTAAAGGAAGTGTGATGCCATCCACTTTGTTCTTTGCCTAAAATTGCTTTTGTGGTTGTTTGTAGTCTTATGAATTTTAGGATTGGTTTTTTAAATCTTTTTAAAAATGCCATTGGGATTTTGATAGGAATTGCATTAACTCTGTAGATAACTTTGGGTAGTATGAGCATTTTACAACATTAATTCTTTCAGTCCATAGGCATGAGATGTCTTTCTATTTATTTGTTTCTGCTTTAAATTTTTCATCAGTGTTTTGTAGTTTTCAGTGTAAAAGTCTGTCATCTCCTTGATTCAATTTATTTCTAAGTATTATTTTTTATGTGATTGTAAATGAGATTGTTTTATAAATTTTCTTTGTAGTTTGCTGTATGTGTATAAAAACAGAACTAATTTTTGTATGTTGATTTTGTATCTTGCAATTTTACTTAATTTGTTTATTAGTTCTACCAGTTTGTTTGTGGAATCTTTAGAATTTTCTACATGTGAGATGATGTCATTTGCAGACGGAGGTAATTTTACTTATTTATTTCCAATTTGGATGACTTTTACATTTGTTTCTTGCTCTAGCTAGTATTTCTAGTACAATTGGGCCTTTGTATCCATGGGTTCCACATCGGATTTGTTTGATCCACAACCGTGGATCAAAACCAGAATCCAGACCAGTTGTGGGTTTGATCCACAACTATGGATCAAAAACACTTGGGGAAAGAAGTGATAAAAATAATAATACAACAATTAAAAATAATACAAATAAAAGCAACAGAGTATAACAACACATATCGTATTAGGTATAATAAGTACTCTAGGGATGATTTAAAGGACACAGTAAGATATACAAAGGATATAGGTAAATACTACACCATTTTACATAGGGAACTTGAGCATCCACAGATTTTGGTATCCGTGGGGGTCCTGAAACTAATTCCCCATGAGGCAGTCCCCTCACCTCGGCCTCCCAAAGTGCTGGGATTACAGACTTAAGGCCAGGCTTGGTGGCTCAGCCTGTAATCACAGCACTTTGGTTTGCCTGAGCCCACGGGTTCGAGACCAGCCTGGGCAACTTGGCGAGATTTTTGTCTCTACAAAAAATCAAAAAATTAGTCGGGCATGGTAGCGTTTGCCTGTAGTTCCAGCTACTTGAAAGGCTGAGGCAGAAGGCTCTCCTGAGCCCAGTGGGTCAACGCTGGAGTGGCCATGAGCGTGCCACTGCACTCCAACCTGGGCAAAGGAGTGAGACTCCAACTCAAAAAAAAAAAAGATAATATTTCTTCTTTTTACTATAGCTGTTGGTCCCAAAGATTTTCTTATGTTTGTTTGCCTTTTTAAATAAAATTTTATAATTATAAGTTTGACAAATTTGATCTCTGAGTTGTGAGAGATCACACTGATTACTTTGAGGTGTGAGGTTTTGGTCATAAGGTATGAGTTTTGTGTTGATGTTTTTGTTTTGTTTTGTTTTTGCCTGTAAATGTTCGATTTTTCTAGCACAATTTATTAAAACTGGAATCATTCCTCATGCCTCCTGAATTGATTTTGTCCCAGATCGGAGACTGGGGCAGCAAGTAGGATTGCTTCTGGTCTAGCTAGGGTACAGGAGGGCCCAGCAGGAAAGTTCAGCCAGTTGAGTCAGGAGGCATCACTAGCACAGGCAGAGATGCCACCAGAGGAGCTGCAGAGACCAGTATGGGGCAAACTGACTGGACAGGATGTCCAGTGGCCATTGACCCTGCATAGCAGAGCTGGGAAGACCATGCTTTCTATCTCCTGATCGTCAAGGTCAATCTACACAGCCCTCCACCTCCAGTGGAACATTGACAGCAAATTGGGGATGGGGGACAGAACACAAGACATTTGTCTCCTGCCCTACAGACCCACAGGACACCAGAATGCTAGGACACTAGAACCCTAGAACCCCAGAATCCTGCCCATTAGGCTAATGTGGACCCAATACTTTTGTACTCTAAAGTAGCACCAGGGGCTGAGTCCCCCATCATCCAAAATCAGAGCTTGTCACAGCCACCTGAGGCCCATTCAGTCTCAGAGCACCAACCCTTGAAAGTCTGGATTAACTGGACCTTCTCCAGAATTCTGCTTGGATGTGTGGTATTTACCACCATGGTGGGCACCAGGAGCTGATTGAGCCTCTGGGCTGCTGACTACATAGTCTGCCCTGGAAGACCTACTATCCTGTCTTGGATCTCAAGGCACTTCCCCCATTTTCCATGCCACTTCCCCGCTATTTCAGCCACTAGAGCTTCATCTTCTCCTTCTCTGTCAGTCAGCCTAGAGCATGAAATCTCCTGAGCTCACTTCCCACCTCAGCAATCAGGTTTAGGCTGGGACCTTGATCCATTTACCACTATAGTTAGGTCATTCTGGGTGGTTCCTCGTGGAAATGGGTCCTTTCAGATTACCTGGGTTTCTAAGGTCCCTCTATTTCCTGACACTTGATCCATGTCACTCTTGAAAGAGACCCTATCACCAGTTATGAATAAACAAAACTGCCAAATCTGCAATGGCAATGAGGCACTTAGGGAGCAGTAACTTACTAAACTTTAATTGTTAAGCAGGATTTATTGACAGGACAGAAAAGCTTCCAGAGAGGCAGGGGACTTGAGGGGGTTGCCCCTAAACTGTATTCTAAGACTGGACTTCTCTTCAAGAACAAGACCTGTCATTGTCAATTAGTGGCCACTACTTCAGCCTGCAGTATAGTCACTTGCCTTTATAGTACTGATGAAATATTGCCTCATTTTAGGGTGATGATTTAATCTAAGGTGCAGACGGATTAAATACAATTTTTCAAAATAGAAGTTTTCAAAAATAAATTAGTCAAGTCAGAATTTCTGTGGGAAATGGATGATTTCTGGTAACCTGTGTCCAGAAAGTAAAACTTTGACATTGCACTCTCCCAAGAAGAAAATAACCTAATAAACACAATCAGCACACATATCACTGAAGAAACTATGAGGGTGTTAATGAGTAAGTATATCCCACAGACTTTCACCAAAATAAATACTATTTATCTGTATCCCTAAGTGTCATATCTTACTCAGTGAGTATTTGGGTCAGTAGTTTTTCATTTTTATCTGTATTCATATTACTTGGGGGAACCGCTCAGTTCCTCAGATGATTGTAACTCACTCAGACTGTGAGACCCTTTACTATGGCCCACACTCTGTGGTGATCTCACTATCACTTTTGAACAACCTGTCCTAAGGAAAATGCACAGAGAAAAGCTCCAGTGCCAGGAATTCCACTACATTCAGACTTCCCCAGGCCACAAAATGCAGCAAGTGTTATGCAGCAGCTGTCCCAGGCACCTTGCCTGTTTTTCCTCTAAATTATCTGAAGTGAGCAAGCACATTGAGGATATCTTTCTTCTAGCAAGTTCTTGACAAAAGGATTTCTCAGATTTAACTGATACAGGAAGTCTTTTCCAAACACTAGAAATACGACTTCCTATACTTTATTTTATTTGTGGTTTTCAGCCCAAGCCCTGAAAACTTTTGTGAGCTAACAAGAAAGCATCCAGGAAAGAGAGTTGACGTGATATCAATACCTCTGCCTCACTTCCACTCTTACCCTTTGTAAACTGGATTTCACGAGAGAGTGGAGAAGCACTGATATCCTAAGGCACATATTGTTTGCAACGTATTGATTTGTCCTCTATTCCTCTAGACGGGTACTATTTATATGTCTTCTTTGGGATAATTAAGATAATGCTGTCCTGGATAGTTTTCTTTAGAGCTTAACTCTCTCATGGAAACCCATTCTCCCACATCTTTATAATAAAAAATAAAATAAAATAAAATTCTCGGGGAGGTAGATTTGAGAAATATTTCCCCCGGGGGGGGGAATAAAAGAAACCCCATTCTCATAATGGCTCCATGTTCACACAGTCATGGACAATTTTTAAAACTTATCTTTGTTGTAATTCATTTTTGGCATAGTGAATATAAGTTTTGCAAATTTTCAACAGTGTAAGAATAAGATGTAAGTGTATCTTCTGAAGATAATTATAGTCATCTATATTTTTGCTTAGTTTTGTCTGATTTACCAATTTTTGAGATGTGCTAAATCTAAATTGTGATAACTTATTTCCCTTTACCACCATTTTTTGATCTTTTTCTGTGAATAACTTTATGATAATATGTATTTTTAGTGAACATTTTCTCATAGTTAATACTTCTTGCTCTGACTCCAGCTTATATTACCTCAATTGTTCTGTGACATAGTGATATGATTTTCACTTTCTAGGTCAGTAATATGATACCTCCTAACATTAAAAAAAATCTGTGTTCTATATGGTTGTATTCTAAAAAATGATTTTGCAAAGTTTTGCCCACATTAAGCAATGGATTTTTTTCCCAATCTGAGATATTTTAGTCTTTTAATTATTATAATTATTATAAAGCCTTTAAATTATTATAATTATAGTCTTTTAATTATAATTTTAAAATCATTATACTTTTATGTCTTACTGGGAATTATTTATTCTTTCTCACTTCATATATAAGATGATATTATTTTTGTTTTTATAACATAGACTAACTTCTACTCTACATCAAAATCTACATATTTTTGTTTTGTATATTTACTTAATGTGCCTGTATTTATATTTATTTACCTTGATAATGTTTGAAAATATGTATACATAAAACATGTCATGTCAAAACTTACCATTTAGTAGCATTTCTAAAGTCATGTCTGTTTAACACTTGTCCAAATGAAAAAGAATAGTCATACCACCCCATGAGAACCTTATGTGTATTCTTCCAGTACAATTATCCAAACCATACAATTTAAACACTTTTCTGACATTCCAAGTAAGCATTTCCTTGTTTTTCTTGATAATTTTAACATCTGTGTGGTAGACATGTATCTATGGAGTATAACTTTGCCTGTTTGGAAACTTTGTACAAATAGAACCATACAACAAGGATTATTATGTACCTTACTTCATTTCTCTAATATATTGTTTGTGATTTTATCTTTTTTTTTTTTTTTTTTTGAGTTGGAGTCTCACGCTGTCGCCCAGACTGGAGTGCAGTGGCCGCTTCCGGCCACCGCAACCTCGACCTGCTGGGCTCCAGCGATCCTTCTGCCTCAGCCTTCCAAGTAGCTGGAATTACAGGCATGCGCTACCATGCCCAGTTGATTTTTTGATTTATTGTAGAGATGAGGTCTCGCTGCCCAGGCGGGTCTCGAACCCACGGGCTCAGGTAATCCACTCACCTCAGCCTCCCAAAGGCGCGGGATTACAGGCTGAGCCACCGAGCCCGGCTTGTGATTTTATCTTTTTAACATGTTTATCAAGTTCTCCATTTTCAATTTTGTATAGTATTCTATGGTATGAACATATAAATAAAATACATTTCTAAATTCTCCTTTTGGGAGTTTTTGTTTGTTTATTTTCCATGTTTGTATCAGTTAAAAACATTGCTACTATAGAGATGTCTGCCACGTTTACTGGTTTATATACACTTGTTTACCTAAAGTATATATCGATGGGAATAATTTGTCTTCCACAAAGCTACATAGCTTTAAATTTACTGTATAATGTATTAGTTTGCTGTGGTTGCCATAACAAAATATCAGAGACTGAGAGCATTAAATAACAGAATTTTATTGTCTCATGGTTCCAGATGTAGGATGTCAAAGATCAAGATGTCAACAGATTGCGTTTCTTCTGAAGCCTCTCTCCTAACCTCCAGATGGTTTCCTTCTTGCTCTGTCCTCAAGTGGCCTTTATTCTACATGGGTGCATTCCTGGTGTCACTTTTTGAAAGGACACTAATCATAGTAAATTCAAGTCTTTGTGGCCTAATTTAACCTTTGTTTCTGCCTTAGAGTCCTAATCACCAAACACTGGGGACTACAGCTTTAACATATAAATTTTGAGGAGACACAATTCAGTTAATAAAAAATGCCAAACTGTTCTCCAGTATACTTTTTCCAGTATTACATCCATTGGTAGTTTGTGTAATTGGCTAATTTCTTCAGTGCTAACAATTGAAAATGTCAGTCTTACTGAGTTTTGCTAGCCTTATGTTTTGTTTTAATATGCATTTTTCTTATTGCCAAAAATTAAACGGACTTTTTCTTTAAGTTGTTGTTTACATTTTGTAATTCTAATCTAAAGTGGCTACACAAGAGTTTTGTAGTCTTTGAACTTTTTCTCTACTTAATTTGTAGAACATATTAAATTAATTTTTTATGCATATACTAACTCCAACTACAGAGGGCTCAAATATCTTAAGTGTGTGGCTTGTTATCTTAATTTTTATATTTTTTGATAATAGAATCCCATTATTTTGATGTAGTTGGCATATACATTGTGGTTTTAAGAAATATTTGGCTTAAGAAATCCTACTCTATCCTGTCACAAGCACATTGTCTCCATGGCCTCTTAAGAGGTATAATTTTTTTCTTCCCATTTAAACTTTATGCATCTGAAATTAATTTTTCTGCATGATTATAAACCAAGGTAAAAATTAAAATGTTACTAATGGGATACTGTATTGACCTACTTTTTTCCAAAGTGGCAATTTTCCAGTGTTCTGTAACACCACCACAGTCATACATTAAACATCTAAATATGTGTGTGCCACTTAAGTTTTATAGTTTATTTTGCCAGTTTTTAACTTAAATTCTATGCCACTATGCCAATAAATAGTATTATAAGCACTCCACCTCATCCCCCCAGAGACAAGAGTTTTAGTCTACAGTCTCTTGGCATTTTACCTTGCAACACCACCAAGAACGCCAAGTTAATAATTAATACTTTAAACAATGTATTTCTATTCTCTAATGTTTATTTTTCAGCCACGAATGAAACATACAAACAATTTTGATACCCTTATTTCTCCATTATTATTTCCATATCTTATTGCCCTAGTTTCTCTTATTTCAGAACTGCCGCCAAGATTTTCTCAGCAGTCTCTGTATTGAAAAGAAAACATAAAGAGAAACAATTAAGAACTGTGTCAGTTCTCAACTTTCAACATTGTGAACGCGTTGTTTGTAATCTGTGTTAGCCATCATGTTGAGAAATGAAGCTCAAATCGTATTCTGCTGAAACGCATATGTGATAGGCGTTGCGGGTACTAGCTTGAGGCGTTGTTTTCCTTTTCCTTTCTCCCTTGGAGCATGGTCCCCATCGCGCAGCAACCGGGGATGAGACTGGGACTGCGCTACCCGGAAGGCCGTGCGCCCGGCTCCCCGTGGCCCTGGGCCAATGAGGGCCCGGAAGAGGCGTGTTTCCGTGTGTGCGCAGCACGTCGGGGCGGAACTTCCGGCTTCTTCCTTCGGGGGTCATTTTGGCCGTTGCTGGTTGCGCTCTCCCAGTTGGCGGTTGCGGCTCTTTGCGTCCCGGCCAGGTAGCTGGACGCGGAAAGCACTGGAGCGGGCATTCCCTCTGCAGAGGAGCAGGTCTGGGTTTGCGTCCGAGCGCCAGCGTGTGGTTTTCTTCCGCTCGCCCTGACCGGCCGTTCGGACGCGCTCCGCCGAGTCCCGCTCCGCCCTCGGGCTCCATGGCCGCGGCCGAGCTGTGGACGCCGCCACAGGTTAGTGTCGCGTCCCCCCAATCCTCACCCAGATCCTAAGCCTCGAATGGGGGCTGCCTGCTCGGGTCCCTGCAGCGTAGGTTTCTGTCTCCAGAACCGTGGGGCGCTCGCGGGTGGGGCCCCCGGTTCTGCCAGGGTGGAAGGGTGTTGCAGACCGTGCCCGTGCAGGGCTTTGGAGGTGCGCCTGAGCTGGGAGGAGTCGGGAAACCTGGGGTTCTACTCGAGTCTGCGAAGTGTGGGAAGTCACAGCCGCGGTGACAGCCTGAGCAGCTGGGCCTTCTGTTTGTCTCTTAGGAGCCATGGAGGTTTGTGAACAAAAAAGGAACACGGTTTGAAGGAGTGTTTTTAAAGTATTTTAGAGGCCGCTCAGGGAAGAATAGACTTGATGAGCGTGGACGCAGGGAGACCGGTGAGGAGACTGCTGCAGTAGACTCCCGGAGAATTATTATTATGGTGGACTATGGGCCAGACTGGTGGCGAACAGGACATACATAATAATCTTTATAGACCTTACAAGTATAGCTGGTAGGGTGTTCTGCTGTATGATTTGTGTTTGTGAGCAAAAGTAGGAGTCAGAGTATGATCCCAAGTTTTTGTGTTACCTGAACATCTGGAAGAATTGGAAGGGAATCTGGTCGGGGAGCAGGTTTTAGAGAGAGATTAGGAGTTGGATTTTAGACCTAGCGGTTCTACAATGTCTCAGAGTGCAGTTTTTACATGGGCAACTAGAATCATAAGTAGGGAATTCAGGGTAGGGTACTGGCACAGTGATGTGTAACTGGTGACAGGCTGGAGCCTGAGTCTAAAACTTAGGAAGTTTTAACGTTTTACTTTGAAATGAGCCCTGAGATGAAGGAAGGGGGTGCTGAGGCTGGAGGGTTGGGGAAGAGTGAATGTGCCTTGCTGAGGCTGCCTGCAGATTGGAGGAACCTGTGGTTCCAGGGGTTCTTCCAGAGGGTAGTGTGTAAATAG
The DNA here is from genome assembly GCA_027257055.1 of Cephalopachus bancanus. Classification (NCBI taxonomy): domain Eukaryota; kingdom Metazoa; phylum Chordata; class Mammalia; order Primates; family Tarsiidae; genus Cephalopachus; species Cephalopachus bancanus. Next base: position 2,456,371 of record JAPVLO010000564.1, read on the forward strand.
TAAGCACCTTTGCAATAGGTTGGATTTGAGGATGAGAGACTGTAAATTCATCGTTTTGAAGACTCAGTAGACATCACTCCCTGTGGAGCTAGAAAATGGCCAACCAGATTAGCAGAACTGCCCAAGCCCAGCAGGTGCCTCTGCTCTGCCAGGAAAATCACACAAATACCCACTATTGTGTTACGATTACCTATGGCACAGTATTTGGTACAGTGATATGCTTTATGGGTTTGTATAGATTTAACAAATTAAATTTATGCAAGCAATTAGTAATTGATTGAAATAGCAATATATCTTTGTGCTCTAGTAAAAAAGAAAAAAATATATATATGTTTACACACACACTTGGTTTTTGTTGTACATTCCTGGCAAAGAGCTTTGTAATCTCCTTAGTGAAAAATGTCTTTTGTAATCCATTACAAGCCCCTTTTGATAATACAGTCATGTATCACATAACACCGTTGGCCATATCTATTGGTGGTCCCATAAGATTACAATGCCATGTTGTTATGTGTCTTTCTATGTTTATATATGTTTAAATACACAAATACTTATTATTGTGTTACAATTGTCTACGGTACAATATTCAGTACAATGGCATGCTTTATAGGTCTGTAGACTAGGAGCAGTAGGCTGTACCGTATAGCCTAGATGTGTCTGTCATCTAAGTTTGTGTAAGTACACTGTGAGATGTTGGCAAAATGATGAAATTGCCTAACATATTTCTCAGAACATGTCCTTGCCATTAAGTAATGCATGACTGAACAGTAGTCCTCTTTGTCCTTGGCAGGTAAGTTCCAAGACCCCTAGTAGATGCCTGAAACTGCAGATAGTATGGAACCATATATATATTATGTTATTTCCTCTACTTACATATCTATGGTAAAGTTCAATTTCTAAATTAGGCACAGTATAAGATTAACAACAATAATAATACAAAACAGTCATAGCAATATACTGTAATAAAGGTTACAGGAATATGATCCCTCTCTCAAAATGTCTTATTGTACAGTACTCACCCTTCTTTTTGTGATGAGGAAGGGACCGAGCTGGATTGCATGAGATTTTCTCATACTACTTAGAATAGCATGCAATTTAGAACTTACGAATTATGTCTGGAATTTTCCAGTTAATTTTTTCAGACCAAGGTTGACTGGGTAACTGAAACTGCAGATAGAGAAACTGTGAATGAGGGTGTACTTCTGTACCTGAGTTTAAGAAGATGACTTAGGGTGAGAAGACTTAGGATTGGATTTCTAGATAGCCTCAGAGTGGAGCTTGTCACCAGACAGACCAAATGATGATAGAATTTTAACTTTCAGCCCCACCTCTGACCTCCAAGGAAAGAAGAGGGGCTGGAGATTAGGTTACATTAAATCTTGAACAGTGAGATTCAGGACACCTCCAAGAACACTGGGAAATGGTGGGAGGGTGACATTACAGAGAGAGTGTGGGAGCACCCTGCCACATTCCCTTCTCAGTATTTTGCCATATACATCTTTTATATTTGACTGTTCTTGAGTTGCATCCTTTATAATAAACTGGTAAATGTAAGTGTTATCCTAAGGTCTGTGAGTGATTCTAGTGAATTATTGCACTTAAGGGGAGGGGGGTCATGACAACCCCCAAATGTGTAGCCAAATTGGAGAGAATTACTGTGATCCTTACAGTGGCTTGTGGTTGGCATTTGAAGTAAGTATAATTTTTTTGTGACTGAGTTCTTAAACTTATTGGTTCAGGTGCTAACTCCAGGTAGTGTCAGAATAGGAATAGTATTTAATTGTAGGATACCCAATTGTTATCAGAATGAGAAGATTGATGTTGAAAACGGTATCACATATTTGATATCAGAGAATCACAGAAACCTCTAATTGTTTTGTAAAAAGATCACATTAACATGAAGCCTCAAGTGGCAGGTAAGAAACACCCAAATTTTCGGAAAGTTTACAGAAATGTTAATCCTGTGGTCAGTAATAGCTAAATCTTAGCATTAGACTTGCACTAATGAGTGTTATGCTTACAACAAACAGCACTATGAAGTAGCCACCATAAGTGTTTCCATTTTACAGCTTGAAGACAGTCTCAGAAAGGTTAGGTCTTTGTCCAATGCCATACAGTTGGCAAGAGCTAGGACTGGGAGCTGAGGTTTTATGTCAGCCTGAGATCACCCTTTTCCAGGACAAAACAGGGAGGTAATAACTCAGCCTTTGTAAATGCCACCATGATCATCTTTATCTCATAGCTCTTTCTTCCTACACATTGTCGTGGCAACATAAGTGTTTGTGGAACCATCACAGGTAAGTGGAAGAAGTCTCAGGTCCTCAATGGCCCTGATCCTTACACCCCATAGTCCTGACACACAGATACAGGCGATACTGATATTCCGGTATTCTTTGTTCTTAGTCCTGAGGTCCTGGGACTGCTTCACATTCAGGATCCTTAATCAAGGTCAGAAGTTATAAGGAGATGTTACCATGTCTGCAGCCAGTAAGATAAGATGATGAAAGGTTTCCTGAGCATAGGAATCAGCATGACCAAAAGCCTGGGGATGAGAATGATGTGGGCATGTTTGGGGAAATACAAGTTTCTATTCTGTCTGCTGGTAACAGACGAGGAGGGGCAAGAGTCAGTCCTGTAGTGACAGGTTTAGGAGCAAAGGTCTCTGCTCAGGGTGATGGGAGGCATGGAGGGTCTGGAGCAGAGGAGGGAGGTGATATGACTCAGGTCTGTGCAAGCTCTATTGGCAGAGTAGATAACAGATTGTAAGAGTGAGCATGGATACTACTGTAACTGTTCCAGGTAAATGTTGATGTTAGCTTGAACAGAGCAGGGCTGTAAAATTTGGAAAGGAGGTTAGTTTCTCATCTGTTTTATAAATAGGGATGTTTTTCTTTTGATCATAATGAGAGAAAGAAGTCTGGAATAACCTTAAGGTTTTTGGTCTTAACAGATAAAAGTGTAAAAATGCCATCTGCTGAGGCTGAAAGCGAATGGTTAGGAGAATTACCATCAGGAGTGCGGCTTCTCTTTTTACTTTAATTTTTTTTAAATTAAGGCTACTTTTTTTTTTTTTTTTTTTTTGAGTTGGAGTCTCATTCTGTTGCCCAGACTGGAGTGCAGTGGCCGCTCCCGGCCACCGCAGCCTCGAACTGCCAGGCTCCGGCGATCCTTCCGCCTCAGCCTTCCAAGTAGCCGGAATTACAGGCGTGCACTACCACACCCGGCTGATTTTTGATTTTTTATAGAGATGAGATCTCGCCAAGTTGCCCAAGCGGGTCTCGAACCTGCGGGCTCAGGCAATCCACTCACCTCAGCCTCCCAAGGCGCGGGATTACAGGCTGAGCCACTGAGCCCGACTAAAGGCTACTTTTTATAGTAGTTATAGGTTCACAGTAAAATTTGGAGGCAAGTATAGGTATACCCGTATACCCCTGCCCCCACACATGCATATCTTTTCACATTATTAACAGCCATCCTTAGAGTGTAGGATATTTATTATAATTGATGAACTTTGTTTTATCCTGTCAAGCCCGTGGCTGGGGTCACCCCAAAAGCAGCAAAGTGGAGTTACCACAAGGGGACGCCCCCCAAGTAACCCTGAAATGGGATTGATTGGGATGCCAGGTGCTCAGTCCAAAGCATTTATTAGAGAAACCTACAGAGTGCTGCAGCAATCCTTATGACAAGAGGTGAGAGAAAAGTTCTAAGTATATCTGCAGCAAGGGAGGTGTCAGGATATGCAGTTTAGATGAAGATTTAGGGATGTTGACTCAGGGCAAGGGCCGATTTCTTTGAGTGTTTTGGACAACTACCTAGATAACTTTATTGGTGCCTGGGAATGTTCAAGGCTGTGGTTTGGGTTCAGCCCTTTGTGGGAAAACCTGCAGCTGGCTGTGTAATAGAGTGGTCAAAGCACTCTGTTTTTCTACACACAAAGGAGAGGGAACTGGGGGACCCTACAAACCTACATTTACACATCAGAGTCCATAGTTTACCTTAAAGGTTCTTTCACTCTTGGTTTTGTACATTCTATGAATTGGACAAAGGTATAATGATATGTATCCATCACAGTATCATATAGAGTATTTCTATTGTCCTAAAAATCCTATGTACTCTATTTTATCTTTTTTCACCCCTCCACCCACAATCAATAAGTGAATTTTTGGGGTAGTTGGGTCTTGTTTATTGTTGATTGTTCCACTCTGACCATGTATCTTTTTATTGGTACAGTTAGACCCTTGATGTTCAAAGTGATTGTGGGTGTGGCTGGATTAGCTTCGACCATATCTGTTACTGTTTTCTATTTGTTACATTGACCCTACCTCCTATTTTTGTCTTCCATTCTTTTTCTCCCTTTCGTGGTTTAAATTGAGCATTTTTTATTATTCCACTTTCCACGTTTCTGATCTCTATATAATTTCCTTCTCTCTAAATAATTTTTTTTAAACATTTCTTATGAGGCAAGTCTACTGGGTACAGATTCTTTGGGGAAAAAATTTTCTTTTTGAAAGTCTTTCTCCTTTATTTTGGAACAATAATTTCACAAAGTACACATTTCTAGGTTGGTGGGGTTTTTCTCTCAACACTTTTTCACTCCATTTTTCTCTTGTTTGCATGGTTTCTGAGGAGAAGCTGGGTGTCATTCTTATCTTTGTTCTATAGGTAAAGTGATTTTTTCCCTAGCCTTTTTCAGGATTAAAAAAATATTATTATTCTGCGGTTTGAATATGACATGTCTAGGAGTAGGTTTTAGGGAAGACTTATTTTATTTTGTCATCTCTATGCTTTCTGGATCTGTGATTTAGTGTCTGACATTAATTTGGGGAAATTCTCAGTTTATTTTTTCTATTTCTTTTAGTTTTTCTTATTTTGGTATTCCTAGGATATGTATGTCACATGTTTTGTGGTTGACCCACAGTCATTTGATGTTCCAGGATTTTGCTGTTGTTGTTGTTGATTTTTCTTTGTGCCCTTCACTTTTTTTTTAATCTTGGAGATTTCTATTGATATATCTTTATGATTATGGACTCTAGTCTCATCCTTGTTGAGTCTTCTGATAAACTCATTAAAAGTTTTCTTCATTTCTTTTACAGTATTTTTCATTTCTGGCACTTTTATTCGGTTCTTAGGATTCCTATCTCTACTTACACTGCCCATCTGTTGTTGCTTGCTGTCAACTTTATCTGTTAGAGCCCTTAGCATCTTATTTATAGTCGTTTTATTTTTTATTTTTATTTTTTATTTTGAGTTGGAGTCTCACTCTGTCACCCAGACTGGAGTGCAGTGGCTACTCCTGGCCACCGCAGCCTCCACCTGCTGGGTTCCAGCGATCCTTACACCTCAGCTTTCCAAGTAGCCGGAATTACAGGCATGTACTACCACGCCCAGCTGATTTTTTTGTTTATTGTAGAGATGAGATCTTGCTGCCCAGGCGGGTCTCGAACCCACAGGCTCAGGCAATCCACTCACCTCAGCCTCCCAAAGGCGCGGGATTACAGGCAGAGCCACCAAACCCGGCTTATAGTCGTTTTAAACTACCAGTTTCATAATTCCAGCATCCATGTCATATCTAGGACTGATGCTTACTCTTTTCTTCAAATTGTTTTTTGCCTTTTGGTATTCCTTATGATGTTTTCTTATGATATACTCAGTAAAAAGAACTGCAGCAATGTGGTGGTGAGGTATTGGAGGAGGGAAAGCATTCTAAGTCCTACAGTTAGGCCTCAGATTTTTAGTGAACCTGTGCCTATGGACTGTAAAATTTACGATTCTCAATTTTGGGGTGTCCCCCCCACTTCCATTATGTGGGAGAGGATGACTAGAGTGGGTTGTAGTTGGGTATTTCCCTTCCCCAGGTTAATTAGACTCTGATAATACCTCTGCAGATTAGGTTTTGGCTAACTAGTGACTCCTGAGCCTGGGCCTTGTTTAGGACAGAGTGCTGTGGTGTATTTTTAAAATATGTATTTTATTTTAAAGATGTGTGGCTTAATTCAGGATTAGGTATACAAGTGGACATTGTACAGGTAAAGTTTGGGCCTCCCTTTGGTCCCCACTTTGCCTGGTTTGAGATCAGGTACCCTTATTGATGTGTGTCCCTACCTTCACCCCCACCCCCACCCCGGCAATATCCCGCTATTGCCAATCCCTTTCTTATAGTATTATGGTAAATGTTCAAGGTCTGCTTATGAGTGAGGTGTATTTTTTGTAATGGTTCGTTTTCCCTTCCCTTTACTGGGAGCACAAGCGTATGTTTTTTCTGTATTTATCATAAGAACCTGGTTAAATTCCTGGAAGTAAATATCACAAGATTGTAGGGGTCCCCTGTTACTGAGTCCCTCTGGAGTTTTTAGCCTCAGAATTGTCAACACTGAGCCTCCAGCAATTCATGAATTATAGTTTAGATTTTCCTAACCTGGAACTGGTTCCCATGTTGGTTTCTTTTTATGTAAGCCTTGACTCCCTGTATTTATTCATCTGTCTCCAGTCTTGAGGGTAGTGATTTTTTCTGAGTCCTTACCTCTCTGTGGATTCTAAAAGAGGTGTTCATTTTTCGGTCTGTTCAACTATTTACTTTCTATTATGATGGTGTGGTGACTTCCAGGTTCCTTACTTGCAAAACAAGTTAGAAGTCCAGGAGTTATATTTTCGCAATGTGGAGTCTCATGTTGGGACCTGAGTGGTATAAGGTGCACAGCAAGAAACAGACATCTGGAGTTCAGGGAAGGGATCCAGGTGAAAGCTGTCCATCAGCTGGTGGCTGGCCTGTGGACCATGGCAGATTTTAAAGGGAGGAATCTTCAGGTCACAGTGGCAATGTCATCAGCAGGGAAGGTTGAGGAGAGTATTCAATAACTGGATCTCTTGCATGGTTGCCTGGATAAAGGTGATAACCATTACTGAAAAACAGATGAGAGAGATTAGTGACCAGGGGTGTCTAGGGGTAGGATAGGGAGGATGCAGCTGGCACAGGCTTTAAATTGGGAATGGTTAAAGAGAGTCATTCAGAGGCAAAGATGTAATGGAAGTCAGATGACACTGTGGTCAAGGCTGGTGCTTTTCTCCCCTCTGCTGGCTCAGACTTTGTGATAGCCCTTGGTGGGACCTGAGGAGTTTCAGGCAGGATGACAGACTAGATTAGGAACAAATTAGGTTGACTGGGAGAATTAGACTGGTGGGATCAGTTGGGGGCTGGACTTTGAGTACAGGTAGAGAGAAGGAAAGATGTAACTAGTGTGGATACAGCATAGGCAGAACTGAAGAGGGGAAGGGCATCTATCAACTGAGTTCCACACCAGGTCTGGGTGACTGAAACTGGAGCCAGAAGCCAGACCAGATGGGGAGGTCTTCATAACAGTGCTGAACCTGTCTCTGGTTTGTGTCCAACAGAGATGTAGGGTAATGCTGGATCCTGGTTACAATTGGCAATTATTCTTGAGTGCCTTGAGCAGAGTGGCATGTGGAGAAGCCAGTGAGGTGCCTGTGGCATGGACCCAGGAGGTAGCAGTGGTATGGAGGGTGTAGGAGTCATGGTCTGGAGATGTGAGAGAGCTGCCTTTCCAGGAGAGATGTACAAATGGGAGGGAGTGTGAATGGATGTACTCAAGGTTCTTGTACTCAGGATTTAAGCCAGCAGGGTGAACACAAGATTGGGTGTATGTGGTATGATCTGGGTCTCCAGGGAAATTAACTAGCAGAGGCATCGGTAAGATTCTATATACAAGGCCCAGGGCCCAGTTGGCACTACCTCTCTACCCTTACAGCAATGGTGACTGGAGATATGGGAAGATGGAAGGTAGCAGTGGCACGAGGATCTGGTATCTCCTCTCAGTTGGGCAACTGGGGAGGAGGGAGATTTACTGGGGGTCCTGGGGCTTAAGACTGCTCATGAACTCACCTGTCCCCCTTATGACAGGGCTATGTCACCTTTGAGGATATTGCTGTGTACTTCTCCCAGGAAGAGTGGGAGCTCCTTGATGAAGCTCAGAGATGCCTGTATCATGCTGTGATGCTGGAGAACTTTTCACTTATGGCCTCAGTGGGTAAGATCTCTCAAGGTCACACCAACAAGTTATGCTAGACTCTGCTTTTTTCCTTTTTTCCAGGAGTTGCCCTATCTTTCCCAGAGTTGGACTATGAACCCTGCTTCCTTCCTTTTCCTGACATAGGTACTGTATTTGCAAGGTCTGGGTTTTTTGCAGCCCTAATACCTACTGTACTGAAGCCTTTCAGCTAAAGGTTTTTGTTGAGGGTCTTTTTATTTTTATTTTTGTGTTGGAGTCTCACTCTGTCACCCAGAGTAGAATGCAGTGGCACAGTCGTGGCTCACTGAAGCCTCAAACTACTGGCCTCAATCACTTCTGCCTCCTGAGTAGCTGGGACTGCAGGCATACACCAGTACATCTGGCTAAATTTTTTTTTTTTTTGTAGACAAGTTCTCACTATGTTACCCAGGCTGGTCTCAAACTCAGGAAATTCTCCCTCCTTAGCCTTCCAGAGTGCTGGGATTACAGACGTGAGTCACTGTGCCCATCCAGATTCAGATTCAGAGTCTTACAACCTCCTTGGCTTTGCCACTCCTCACTAAGGTGATGTTCAGATCTGTGGCAGACCTGTGTTACAGGTTTTTCCTCTGCCTTTAATAGGTTTTTTGGGGGCCTGTCTTTTTCAGGAATTGCAGGCACTTACATGGTCACTGTTAGTAGGAAACATTAGGCGATGACAGCAAGACCCTCTCCCAAGATTTTTTTAAAAATAAATTTATTTTCTGCATTCTGCCATGAGTGGAGACTCTCTGGGTTAGTGTTTTTTACTCAACTAACTGTTTTCCCCTTAGGACATCTACCTTCCAGGTCCCAGATAGTCTCCTGACTTGAGCCAGAGACAGGGGAGAGCCCTGTGTTCCTAACACAGTGATGAAGGTTCCAGCCATAACAAGAGGGGTTAACAGAGTCTGGGGCCTTGTGAGTAGGAGCAGCAAAGGGACATGATTTCAGGGATGAGTTCAGATCACAACAGCAAAAGTCCTATGCTCTCACTATTTTGGTTCCAAGACTTGTGACCATACCTCACTTCTGTCTTTCCTCCGCCTACTTGACATTTTGCTTGCTTATCATTTCTACTGTGACTTATGACCCCTGGCTGTCCCCTACCTCTCTGTCTCCCACATCTCTTCAGTTCCTCATCTGCAGGTTTCTCCAACATTTGCAAACACTTAACATATCATGAGATTTACATAGGTGCTTTTCAATTTATGATGGGGTTATATTCTGATAAACCCATTGTAACTGAAAATACCATTAATATACCTAACCATTGAACATTTGACTTAGCAACACAGTACACTGTAGCATATCAGTTGTTTAGCCTCGTGATTGCGTGGCTGACTGGGAGTGGCTGACTGGGAACTGCAGCTGAATGAGAGCTGCAGCTCTCTACTACTGCATCACAGGAGAGTACCACACCACAACAAGGGCATTACAATGTAGCAAATATGAGCAAGTTTTCAGTGAGAAGGTTCATGTTATTGAGCATCAGAGAGTTCACACTGGAGAAAAGGCATCTAAACATAGTGAACTTAACCAACTTAAAGTATGGTTTCTATTGCATGCATATTACTTTGCGCCATTGCAAAGCTGAAAAATCGTAAGTTGAACCATTTTGTAAATCAAGGACTACCTGTATACGTAAGTAATCGTTGAACATCAGCTTCCCAGTTGCAGTTGCATTTTGGGGGGGATGAAATGCACTTCTCCAGCAGACGGGGTCCTGTTCAAAACCACTGATAGAGAAGTGAGTTGTAGGTTCTTCTCTTTCTCCCACAGTACCCGGTTACTTGTTTTCTTACTGGTTGTGGGCCTCTCCACATTGTAACCTTTAGAGGCCTGGTACTGCAAGCATTGTCTTCCTTGACATGACCCAGCTCCGTTTTCCTGATAACAAATTCATGGATTCATCCCTGCTTGTGTCATGCAAGTATTTATAAGAGGCTTAATCCCTTTCACAAAAGTATGCATATATGTCACTCCATTTTTGTGATTTTAGGTTCTTGGCATCTAGTAGAGGCTGAGGAGGCCCCTTCTGATCAGACTGTTTCCACAGAAAACGTGTCACAGGCCAGGACTCCAAAAGCCAGTCCTTCCATCCCAAATACTTATCCCTGTGAGATGTGTGTCCTGATCATGAAAGACGTTTTGCACCTGGCTGAGCACCAAGGAACAGTTCCTGGGCAGAAGCTGTATACTTGTGTGGCATGTGGGAAACAGTTTCCATTTATTTTGAACCTACACCAGAACAGTGGAGAGAAACACATCAGAAGGGAAGAGAACAGTGATTCGCTTCTGAATGGCTCTACAATCTCTGTGTTGGGCAACCTTTTTGCATACAAAGATATTGACAGTAATTTCCTAGCCAGCCTGGGCCTTCTCCAGCACTACACCACCTCTAATGGAGAGTATCCACATAGAAGCAGCGAGACCTTTCACACTCAACAAGGGCATTACAAATGTAGCAAATGTGAGCAAGTTTTCAGTGAGAAGGTTCATGTTATTGAGCATCAGAGAGTTCACACTGGAGAAAAGGCATCTAAACATAGTGAATGTAGGAAATCCTTGAGGTCTAAATACTCACTTGAACACCAGAGAATGCATAATGGAGGAAAGCCTTATGTGTGCAATGTATGTGGAAAATCATTCCATCACAGACAATCATTTGTTGGTCACCAACGGAGAATCCACACTAGAGAGAGGCCTTATATGTGCATTAAATGCGGGAAATCCTTTATTTATTCCTATGACCACATTCGACACCAGAGAATTCACAATGGAGAAAAAGCTTATGAATGCAATGAATGTGGGAAATCCTTTATTTACAAACAGTCACTTCTTGATCATCAAAGACTCCACACGGGAGAAAGGCCTTATGAGTGCAATGAATGTGGGAAAGCCTTCATCCACAAAAAAAGACTTCTTGACCATCAGAAAATCCACACTGGAGAAAAGCCTTATATGTGCAATGTATGTGGAAAATCATTTCTCTACAAACACACACTCATTGGGCATCAGCAGAGAATTCACACTGGAGAAAGGTCTTACGTGTGCATTGAATGTGGGAAATCCTTGAGCTCCAAATACTCACTTGTTGAGCACCAGAGAACCCATAATGGAGAAAAGCCTTATGTGTGCAATGTATGTGGGAAATCATTCCGCCAAAAACAATCGTTTGTTGGTCACCAGCGAAGAATCCACACTGGAGAGAGGCCTTATATGTGCATTGAATGTGGGAAATCTTTCATTCATTCCTATGATCACATTCGACACCAGAGAATTCACACTGGAGAAAGAGCTTATGAATGCAGTGAATGTGGGAAATCCTTCATTTACAAACAGTCACTTCTCGATCACCAGAGAATCCACACTGGAGAAAGGCCTTATGAGTGTAATGAATGTGGGAAAGCTTTCATCCACAAAAAAAGACTTCTTGAGCACCATAGAATCCACACTGGAGAAAAGCCTTATGTGTGCATCAAATGTGGGAAATCGTTTATTCGATCCTCTGACTACATGCGACACCAGAGAATTCACACTGGAGAAAGAGCTTATGAGTGCAGTGAATGTGGGAAAGCCTTCATCTCTAAACAAACACTTCTTAAGCACCACAGAATCCACACAAGGAAAAAGCCTTATGAATGTAATGAATGTGGGAAAGGCTTCTACCTTGAGGATAAACTTCTTCAGCACCAAAGAATACATGCCAGAGAAAAACTTTATGAGTGCAGTGAATGTGGGAAAGCCTTCAGCCACAAAAAACTTCTTGAGCACCAGAAAGTTCATACTGGAGAAAAGCCCTGTGAATGTACCGAATGTGGGAAGTGCTTTAGACACCACACCAGCCTCATTCAACACCAGAAAGTTCACAGTGGAGAGAGGCCTTATAACTGCACTGCATGTGAGAAGTCTTTCATTTATAAAAACAAACTTGTTGAGCATCAGAGAACCCACACTGGAGAAAAGCCTTTTGAGTGCAACAGATGTGGAAAAGCTTTCAACAAAAGGTATTCACTAGTCAGGCACCAGAAAGTTCATACAGGAGAATGATCCTAGCCATTGAGGGGTTGTACTATTCCTTGTTTACCATAACACACCAGAGAAGATTTTTCAATTGAACTGTTAGAAGTTGAACCTTGTACATCTAAAGATCAGTAGTTAGATTCACTACAAGGTCCAGGTATTTGGGAAGCTTTTTGGAGCTAACTTCTACTTTCTAGTCTGCCCAGCATTGCAGCAGCCACTACCATGTGGTATATTCCTTATATTGTCCATCAGTCATTCACATATGCTCAAGGAATATAAAATCCTGAAGGGAATCATGAATATGGAGCCTATTGAGTATTTTCCTCCATCCTACCAAACTGAGACATAGACAAGAACCACCTTTGGCCAAGAAGAGCAGTCTGGGTTCTAGCAACCTGTGGAGGTTTACCTTCTTCCTGGATATTGTTTTTTCCTTTTCCTTTTTTTTTTTTTAATGTGATCACTGTGGTAGGAGTTTTCTTATTCCACTCAAGAGTATGTGCTTGTGTGTGTGTTCTGCCAATGTGAGGGGTAAATGACCTTTGTAGGAACTTCAACTTTGTGTGACCTTAATCATGTGGTGTGGATGCCATACTTATTTGTAGCTCCAGAGGTCTCACTGAAAAGAGACATTTGTAACAAACTCAAGTGCTAGAATCTGCATGAATTGTTTTTTTTGTTTCTAGTGATGTCCCATATATCCTAGCACTGTTCAGGGGAAGCTGCTTCTTAGTACCTTCAGCGTAACTGCGCTGAAGGACAAAATTTGGTTGAGAGATGACTTTAAGACCTACTAGGGCCAGGTGAGAACGTAAGCCCAGAGATGTGAGTGTGATAGATAAGGAGTGAAAAGATTGCAGCCAATAGTAAATGTGTCCCCTTCTAAGGGTACATCTTGAAATGTTACTATGACTTCATGGTTTGGGGGTGTGTAGAAATTCTCAGGACCTCCTAAGTAAGTCTTGTGTTATCAAATATTCTGGCTTCCTTAAAAGATGCATATTTTTGTGTGGAACCATTTATTTTAAAACATGGTGCAGTTTTCATACAGAAAACCTGTCCTTCTAAGGAAGCTTGTTCATGTGGTTTCTTGTCCAATAGTAAGTTTTGATATTTCCTCATATAATCTCAATAAATCCTTGCATTAGAAATATGTGTTTACGTCTTCTTTTTCTTTTTTTTGAGTTGGAACCCCACTCTGTCACCCAGGCTGGAGTGCAGTGGCATGCTTATGGCCACTGCAGCCTCCACCTACTGGGCTCTGGCAATCCTTCTGCCTCAGCCTTTCAAGTAACTGGAATTATAGGCATGCACCACCACGCCCAGCTAATTTTTTGATTTATTATAGAAATAAGGTCTCACCAAGTCACCCCCACTGGCCTTGAACTCCTGGACTTAGGCAATCCTCTCGCTTTAGCCTCCCAGAGTGCTGGGATTACAGGCTTGAGCCACCAAGCCCGGCCTTGCTTATGTCTTCTATTTTGATTTTTCATTCACTTTTTCTTCCAAGAAAAAGTTCTTAATTTTGATGAAGTCTAATTTGTCTATTTGTTCTTTTACTGATTGTTCTTTGAGTGTTATTAAAAGAAATGGGCCAGGCACAGTGGCTCAAGTCTGTAATCCCAGCACTTTGGGAGGCGGAGGTGAGAGGATTGCTTGAGCTCAAGGGTTCAAGACCAGCCTGAGCAACATGGCAAGACCTCATCTCTACGATAAATCAAAAAATTAGCCGGGAGAGATTGGATGCATAGGAAGGGTGAGGAATGGGGATCCTGCTGTTTTTGGTCAAAAACCGAACATAGCATGGTATGGGTTGAAATAGTAGAAGTCAATTTCTAGCTCTTGTCTTAGAATTAAATAACTAACTATATCTTAACATTAAAGTGACATATCTCCCAGATAAAAATACTATAGTATACTTTTATAAATTTGATTTGGCAATTTGTCACTATGCATGGCCCAAATCAGAGTTCACTTTATTTCAGAAACATAACACCAGAGATAGAGATATATTACAAATGAGTTGAAATTAAATACAAATAAATACTTAACTCTAAAATATAAAGCACCACTTCAGGATTCATAATAATCACTTAGGCAAAAGACCGAAAATGCTGACAGTGTACTGTGTATGCATAGGTAGTACTTAGAAGTAAAACATAAGTTGTAAAATGGTTGTCACCAAAATAATGAGGAAAAGTAAAATCAATGAAAATATTGTATTATTTTCCAGTGTAATATTAATATATCAAAATTGTATTATGGGTCAAATTTGTGATACCATATTTTCATTTTTATTCTAGCAACCATAATTGATTACAGGTTTTTAGGACTAGTTTTTTTTTTTAAATAGCCTGAAAAGTGTAAGACATTGAAAAACCACTTTAAGTGCACAATACTTGCTGATTGATATGATGCCATTCTGCAAAGCACTATGGTTTTATCATTCATTTTTCCTTAATAACTTTTTAAAAGAATAGATAATTTTTCAAAGCATTAAATTTAGGATAAGGTCTTTGCATTTATATTCCAGTTCATTTCATACCAAATACACTATGTCATTGGAATAAAAGGTGCAAGAGCACCAAAGTTTTGGGGAAAAAACTGGCTTTTGATAAAGACCCTTTAAGATTAAAATATTACTAGGAAATGGTATGTTATAGAACTAAACCATTAAAATATGATAAGAGAATGGGGGAAGAAAAATTATTTAGAGAGGGGAAATGATAGAATGAATAAAAATGACAGGTCAACAGTTATGTTGCAGGATTTAATTCCATTTTTTTGTTTTTGTCTTTATCAAGAGGTACTACAACAGAAACCTGTGAATCTTGAAATCAGTGTAGTTCATGACTACTAGCCCATTAAAGAATTTCAGCAACTCAGAGGGCAATGACTCAATGCCCACTTGGATTTACTGGCTCTATGGAGTCACAGGGAGAACCTAAATTGTCTCCTCTCAGAGAGATTACTTCCCTGTCAATAAGGGTCTCTGGTCAGAGTTGTTTTCCATGTGAAAAAAAAAAAGTCACCTATAAAATGAGGTAGGCAGGTGGAGTGGTAACATGCGATGATAAATAGGTAAGGATATTATTTCAGATACAAGAATGAATTCAAAGGGATAGCCAAGGTCCCTAAAGGACCAAGAGTTTAATGAGAGTGAGGTAGTATGAGAATGAGATATTGATCTGGTTACTTGTCAGGATAGCATTTGTATTTGACACTAAAGTTCTGTTTATTCCTTTTGTTTGTACCCTACAACCTTTATGCCATGTTTTTCTTCACATAAGATTTTTATTTCCATAAATGCAAACAAAATGAGATGTTATTTTTTTCTAAATAAGAAGTGAATGTTAACAACGTTTTATTAACCAGAGAAATTTAGAAACACATTACAGAATCCAGTTAGAATTACATGCCTCATCTCATTTGCAAAACATAAGGCAACAAGACCAGAAGTACATACATGGTCCAGCAAGTTTTTTTTTGTTTTTTTTGTTTTTGAGTCGGAGTCTTACTCTGTCACCCAGGCTGGAGGGCAGTGGCATGCTCACGGCCACCACAACCTCGACCTGCTGGGCTCCAGCGATCCTTCCACCTCAGCCTTCTAAGTAGCTAGAACCATAGGCATATGCCACCATGCCCCACTATTTTTTTTTTAATTGTAGAGATGAGGTCTCAAACCCCTGTACTCAGGCAGTCCTCTTGCCTCTGCTTCCCAAAGTGCTAGGATTACAGGTGTGAGCCACTGTGCCTGGCCTGGTCCAGCAACTTTCATTCAAACACCAGGAATTTACAGCTGGGACCTTAGTGCTGTATTCCTGCTTTTCATATACCTATAGTGTGAAGCCTTAAGAAAAGTGAATCTTCTGAGATTCTGTGTGTCAGGGACACATGAGAGAAAATTTCATAGAGGGGTGTAATGGGAAGGAGAGTAGACTTCTAAGGCAGCCCTGAATCTGGTGAACAAACTGACTATATGCCCTCTGGTTCCCTCAGAAAATGTTTTTCCTATTTGTATGTGTCTATACATGTGTCTCTCTCTATGTATATATATATATAGAGAGAGAGAGAGAATAGCTACTCCTTGATTTCCTGAGATAAATATAAGAATGTGAAACTTATCTGAAAAAACAGCTGATAACTCAATTGGTGTTGACTGTCAGGACAATGGTGGCAGGAAAGGCATAATTGCAGGGGTAGCAAGAGAAATTTGAACCCTAAGATAAAGATTTGAGATTCCATGGTCTCATCTCCTTGCTAGGAGTGATTATCATGTCACGTATAATTACAGTGACCGTGTCTTCCAAGGGATTTTAGGTTATATCTGAAAAAATTTGTGAATTATGCAAATCACTGAGCTATCAAAAACAAATAATGGTATCCAATAGGATTGGCAGACTACATGAGTGAGAACTTACTTTTGAAATAAAAATTCTAATGGAAGCTAATCAGAAGACATTAAAATCTAATAACTGGCTGGGCGTGGTGGCTCAGCCTGTAATCCCAGCACTTTGGAAGACCAAGACAAGAAGATTGCCTGAGCCCAGGGGTTTGAGACAAGCCTGGGCAACTTGGTGAGACCTCCTTTCTACAATAAATCACAAAAACTAACCGGGCATGGTGGCGTGTGTCTATAGCTCCAGCTATTTAGAAGGCTGAGGTGGAGGGCTCACTTAAGCCCAGCAGGTCAAGGCTGCGGTGGCTGTGAGTGTGCCACTGCACTCCTCTAGCCTGGGCAACAAGAGTGAGACTCTAACTCAAAAAAAAAAAAAAAAAAAAATCTAATAACTGAAAGAAGAAGGCCAAGCACATTCTATTCAAGTTTTAATAGAATACCTGAATAGTATTCTATTGTGTATATTTACCATGCTTTCTTTATGCATTCATCCACTGATGGACACTTTGGTTGATTCCATATCTTGGCTATTGTGAATTATACTGCAGTGAACGTGGGGGTGGAGGCATCTAACTAACTGATTTCAAATATTTTGAGTAAATACACAGCAGTGGGATTATTGGATCACATGGTAGGTCTTTTTACTTTTTTGTTTTTTGAGTTGGAGTCTCACTCTGTCACCCAGACTGGAGTGCAGTGGCATGCTCACAGCTTCTGCAACCGCAGCCTGCTGGGCTCAGGTGATCCTTCCGTCTCAGCCTTCCAAGTAGCTGGAACTACAAGTACATGCCAACATGCCCGGCTAATTCTTTGATTTATTGTAGAGATGAGGTCTCACCAAGTTGCCCAGGCTGGTCTTGAACCCCTGGGCTTAGGAAATCCTCTCACCTTGGCCTCCCAAAGTGCTGGGATTATAGGCTTGAGCCACTGTGCCCAGCCTGGTCTTTTGACATTTTTGAGGAAACTTCATAGTTTTTCAAAATGGCTACACTAACTTACATTCCTACCAACTGTACAGGGTTTCCCCACATCCTCACCAACACTTGTTATCTTTTGTCTTTTTTATAATAGCCATTCGGCCAAGTGTGTCACCATATAACATTTCAGTGGACTCATGTTTCAAATTTAAATGCCTTAAACAGAAAAATGGATTCACTACTGTCAACTATAAGCCACCTTCACCTGGGTCAAACAGATGGTAACTGCAAAAACAAATGATGTGAACTTCTTGGCTTCCAGCCTACCTGGATACCCTCTTGGCCTTGGCAGAGCAACGATTCCAAAACTGGCAGGCTGCAGACTGCTTTTGCCACCAGGCTTTCATCTCTTCTAAAACTGGGTAAAGGTCTATGGCTGGACTCCTGATGAGGTGAGCCTCTAGGATCATCGCAAATTCAAAAACATACTCCCTCCCCTCATCCCCCACCGAAACATTCTCCAGAGTGAGACTCCTTGAGCTGTCTCAACCCAGGGCAAGAATTGCTAACTTTCCCACTTGCAGCCTGGGCACTTGTTCAGATCACATCCCTGAGAATGTAGTCCAGGGCGGACTACAGCCGGCACTCCTCCTCATGGGTTGGTGGAGGCAGAAGATGCCAGATCAGAAGTCCCATCTCATCTGTTTACACTGCATCCCATTGATTCCCAGAAATGCAACCCTTCCAATATAATCCCTGGTTTGAATTCCAGATCTGGGGCATAAGTGACACTCACCCCACCTGCCCCAATGTTATGGTCTGATGCAACAACCAGCTGCTCACTCTCACTGCCAATCAAGTACAAGAGGCAGGAAACTGGGAGAAAGGGAATTTATTCTGAATTTGGAATTCAGGGAGACAAGGTATAATTACCAAAGCTCACTCACTTGAACAGACTTTTCATCCAGTATTTATAGTAAAAACCCAGGCAAAGCCTTATTAATCATTGCTTCTGGTGAATAGCAGTTACATGTCTCAGGACCGTTACTCAGAGTCCTATTCCATTTACGTTTAAACTCCCATATATTCCGGAACTCAGATTTCATCAGTCTTGAAAAATGTTGGGCTTCCTTTGGCCCACAACACTAACACACACCAGGATCCTCAGTGCCAGCAGCAGACAAAGGAAGCCAAACAGTCCCAGGACACTACCATCCCATGTACTGGAGTCTGGGGCCATTAAGGTGAGGGTCGGATGCGGGTGGGCTTTCTCACTTGCACCTGGTCCATTGGCACCACCATCACCACGTCTCAGCCAACACTCCCCCAGGTCCTACAAAGGCTTCCTTACCATCCTTCCCTGCTCAGTCCTGAAGAGCCGCCCCTGAAGGGACCCCTGCCAGCATTTTGGTCCCCAGGGTCTGCATGATCGTCCCTGCCTCTTCAAAATGATGTCCTAGGAAAGCCAGAAGTCTCATCCTGTATGCGTGCTTCACCGAGGTGCTCCATGCACAGCCTTCTGGGTAATTTTTATACTGCATCCTGCCTAGCTATAGAGGTGCCCTTCTGGTTCTCCAGAATGGTTCTCCAGAACAATGGCCAAGCTAAACTTTTGAAGCCATTGTTTCCAGGTGTCAAGGAAAGAACAGGTTTCACTTTTTCTTAAAGGGCCCACATCCAGCTTTTCAAGTAGGATAGTGGGCAACCAATCACAGAAATGCTGGAAATGTATTATTGTGATACCCTGCAAAGGTTATAAAACGAAATGTACATACCATACCACAATTACATTTGGACATCCACTTATAGTTGGGCACTAACAATTGTTCTTCAAACTGAAGCTTAAGAGTCCTGGAAGGAGGTACCTATAGAAACCTAGAATATACTTAGTTTAGCATAGTCTTTTTGCCTCAACATAGCCATTTTTGCTTAGACTTTACCCCAACATGCTTTGAATCTAGCACAGGTTAGACATAAATTTCCCAATAGGCAGGTTTTAGGAAGCGTTAAGACATTTTACTGCAGACCTACCCCACCTTCTTGGCAAATCTCCATCAGACACAAGACAAGGACAGAGCCATAGAAATGATAATAGACCAACTTTTGGTCAAGAAGTTTGCAAATGTCTGACAAGGCTTTTGCAGGAATACCCCCTCCCCTTGTCTCCCCACATCTAGCCTACCACCTGAGGGCATGAGATGCTAATGTCTGGCACAGCCAAGATCTAAGACTCATGTGTCTACAATTAACATCAAAGACCAGCAGCCCTGGACATTCCTTTTGGCCCAAACCCCTCCTGGCCCAGACCCCTCTTGCCCCAAAAGCCCTTAAATACACCCAGTTCTTGGCCCTGCGATGCCACACTTGCCTCTGAATGTCAGCCCCCTTTCCAATCTGTGAAAAGTGAATAATATACTTTACTTCTTTCTACTTTCCTCCTTGTTGCAATCTTGCATTATTCCTGTGGCATTGGTACCAGCACTGGCCTACCTCCCCTCAGTGAACCCTTTCAAGTCCATTTTTGTGAGTTTCAATATAATTGTCAGGAAACAAAAGACTCCAGAGATGGCCATGACAGAGGAGATGGAGAAGCAATATAGGGTGGCCCTCAAACAGCTGGAAGAGGATGAAATTCTACCTCTGGATGTCCAAGAGAACATCTTTCTTGACTGTGTAGTCAGTGATTGTTCATGATCCAGAAGCAGTAGTGTTTTTTCTTAATCAAAATGATATTTCTTCTATCAGACAAGGGATTAATAACCAGAATATATAAGAAACATAATAGTATAACAAATAATCCAATTTTTAAATGGGCAAAAGACCTGAAAAGACACTTCCAAAAAGAAAACATACGAATGGCAAACAAATGGCAAACAAACAAACAAAAAATGCTCAGTGTCATTAGTCATCAAAATAACGTGAATCAGAACAATGAGATGTCATCTCACCTTAGTTTTTTCTTTAATTTTTATTTTGTTGTGGATATGACTAGCTGAGGCCAGTGTCACAGGGGTAAAAGAATTTACCAAGACAGTTATGAATTAAGAAAAACAGATTTATTAAAGGCAGAGTATGTTGTAGGGAGCAGCAGGCGGTACAGCAAGAGGGAGGCTGTCTGCCCCAAAACAAGGGATGGAGGGGAATTTTATAGTGCTGTGCCAGGGGAGGCTGTGTACCGTAAGTGGGGTTTGGAGAAGGAAGTTGGCTATGTGCTGTAAGAGGGGTCTGGAGAGGGAAGTTGTGCAAGACAGTTGATTGATTGTAGCTTTCTGTTTTCTTAAAATAAGCTGCTTTTAATAACAATGGCCAGTTGCTTTTTGCAGCATTTACAATGATCAAACATTTACAGCATTCAGCAAGTATTTACAACCTTTGCACGTTTTGCCCTGAGGCCCCCTTACCAGTAGTTTGCCCAATTGTTTGCTGGCCTATTTGGGTATCATATTTCTTCACATATTTATTTATTTGAGTTGGAGTCTCATTCTATCACCCAGGGTGGACTGCAGTGGCACAATCATGACTCACTGCAGCCTCCAACTCCTGGAATCATCCGGTCAGAACTACTTTCCTCCCGCTCATATTTTTATGTTGCCAGTCTTGAAAAAGGTGTTCTTGCTTCTACAGTTTATGCTCTGTAGCCTATTCTCCATACAAGGGCCAGTGTGATTCATTAACAATATCCTCATATCCTGTCACTCCACCTCAAATATCTGTTAACAGGATCTACTTGGTGTAACATTCTCACAATTTCCTGCTCTGTCTCATGTAGCCTGAGTCCTTCTACAGCGCTGACCTCTCTTCTCAACCCTCCTGCTTCCCCCTACTTTGGTTTCCTTGTTTCAACAGAAGTAGGACAGGCAAGTCTGCCCATCCTGGCTTTACAATGTCTGATTCTTCTGCTTGGAAATTATTCTCAAAAATATTCACATGGTTCAGTGTCCCACCTCCTTTAAGTGCTTGCTCGAGTGCTCTCTTATTTTGAATGACTTTATTTCTGCACTGTGATGACATTTCACCCCTTCTTCCCAGCATCTTCTTTTCATCATGCCTACCACATTATAAAATATATAATTTAGCAGTTCTTCCTTCGTTCTGTTTTAATTCCATCAGAAATTTCTTAAATTCCTTTTTTAATCTTAGGTGGTCTTTTAAAAATTATGATTTATTGTAAATATTTTGAATGTCTCCCTGTGTATGAAGTTAAAGTAAATTTTCATTGACACTCCCCATTCCACCTGTTCCCCACCACCCCGCTCACACTAATTGCATTAAATGTAGATAGTCATTCATGGCTAGTCCTATCCCCACAATTCTTATCTCACAAATTGAGCACCAACAACATGATGCTTTCTCACTTGTACATTAAATTTAACACAACTAAAATAAGTGTGAAAAGCATGTCAGCTCAACCATAAACTGAATATTCCAAAAAGCACATAGAACTAAGTTCCTAAAACTTTTACTGAGTTAAAAATGGGTGATAAAACAAATTTATTGCACCTGTTTTCATGTGTTTTTCCTAGATAGTAGGCTCCCTCCCTGCTCGAGGGCAGAACCCATGTCTCAGGCACCCATGTGCCCCACTCTTCATAGTGTGACCACAACACAGTGAGTGGCCATGGAGAAGGTGAGTGTTTCATGAGACTCTTGCCTGTCACACCAGCAATAGTACTCCCTTGCACTGAACACATAAGTGAAGACTGTATATATAGAGTTGAAAGTTGAGAAAACAAACCCTAGGGTGTCTTTTATTCAAATGAAAACATACTACTCCTGCATTGGGACAAGCTGGGGTCTAGGATCCCCAGGTCTAGAAAGAAGAACACTGATAATAGCAAAGATGCTTCTAGAGTGATTTCTCCAACTGTCTTGAACCCAGGGATTTAGGTACAAGTACAGTACATACAAGCAATTGAACCCAGGGTTCCAGGTGTAAGAACAATACATGCAGCCTTCCAGAGAGAGGATGAAGAAGGGCGGGGTCTTCAAGGGTCAACTGTTTCCCAAAGAACAGAAAACTATGCATTCTATCCTGAAAAAAAACCAAAAAGAGCCGGGCTCGGTGGCTCAGCCTGTAATCCCGTGCCTTGGGAGGCTAAGGTGAGTGGATTGCCTGAGCCCGCAGGTTCAAGACCCGCCTGGGCAACTTGGCGAGACCTCATCTCTACAATAAATCAAAAAATTAGCTGGGTGTGGTAGCGTGCGCCTGTAGTTCCAGCTACTTGGAAGGCTGAGGCGGAAGGATCGCCGGAGCCCAGCAGGTTGAGGCTGCGGTGGCCGGGAGTGGCCATTGCACTCCAGTCTGGGCAACAGAGTGAGACTCCAACTCAAAAACAAACAAACAAAACAAAAAAACCCAAAAAGATAGAGCTCTTACCTCATTAAGAACTGCATTTATACTCTGTGCCTAAAGTGATACAAAAAAGTACATGCTCACTATGAAAATATTAAGTATATATGTGGTTGAGGGGGACCCCAAAAAACTGGCTTTTCTTTTTTTTTTGGAGAGCAGGGCCTTTGCAGTACAGGCTTCCCCCACTAAGTAAGTGTTCTAGGAACCCATCAGCATCAGTGTACCAGCTAGCGCTGTTGTGAAAGACTGTGTTCAGCTTCAGTGAAATTTTTTTTGGTGATTCTTTCAATGTGTTTGCCCATTTCATGATGGGTAACTTACAGGCCCACCGCACTGAGTGTTGAGTAGTTTTTGACCAAAAACAGCATGACCCCTGTGCCCCACCCACCCTATTCACCCTATCTTACCCTGACCAAAATTTTTTTGCCTCCCCAAATGAAAAAAGTTCTTAAAGGAAAACATTTTGTTGATGTGAAAAAGGTGAAACAAAAAAGGACAGAATAGTAGCAGGCATCAAAATTGATGAGTTCAAAAACTGTTTTGAGGCCGGGCTCGGTGGCTCAGCCTGTAATCCTGCGCTTTGGGAGGCCGAGGTGAGTGGATTGCCTGAACCCACGGGTTCAAGACCCGCCTGGGCAACTTGGCGAGCCCTCATCTCTACAATAAATCAAAAAATTAGCTGGGCGTGGTTGCTAACGCCTGTAGTTCCAGCTACTGGGAAGCCTGAGGCGGAAGGATCGCCGGAGCCCAGCAGGTCCAGGCTATAGTGGCTGGGAGCAGCCACTGCACTCCAGTCTCGGCGACAGAGTGAGACTCCAACTCAAAAAAAAAAAAGGAAAAAAAAAACTGTTTTGAGCAGTGGAAAAAGTGTCTCAACAGGTGTATTGTATCAAACGAAGAGTACTCTGAAGGTAACTAAAGTTTAAACATGTAAGAATATATTTTTTTTTAATAAATTTTTTTTTGAAGTTCTCCCCTTGTACATTTTTAACCTAACATTATCTCATGTAGTTTGAAAACCATCTCAAAGAAAATCCCACAGGAGGAATTTCAAGTTACCACATTCAGTGTTAACACTAAGAGAATAAGTCATGGTGGTTAACCCACACAAACCTGCATATATACATCTTAATTCACCGGCTAAAATGCTAGGCACTTTATTTTGTAGCAAAACTTCACACAAATGTTTACAAGCTCACATGATCAGATAACAAGATTTTTCTCCATGTTTGTTTTCCTGGGTTTAACATGAAATTTACCTTAGTTGTATGTTTTATTTTGCTTGTTTTAGTTATAACTGAGTTCCTAGAAAACTGCTGAGGAGGGCTTGGAAATGCCCCTCTACTTGAGATTAAAGAACCTGAGAAACACCAGAAAGAATTAGGACTCACCTGAAAAGCACAAATACAAGGTGATCACCAGGCTATCAGATAAAATAAACAAACAAGTAGAATGGAATCAGGAAAATGTGAGAGAGTACTGGGCATTTAAAACCACATTAATAAGGAGTTTATTCATAAAGATCAGTGCCTTAAATAATCTTGAGCGGGGCACATTTTGTTGTGCCATCTGTATGTACATTCTGCTCTCCTTAGAAATAAACTGAAGTATCATGTCAACATTCGCAGTATTTTAATTTCTTGTATGTTCAAGTATCTCATGACTCGAGCCTTCACATTTCTCATAAAGAATTACTCTCCTCATGGATATCCTCCCAGAGATGTCTGGAACAAAGAAGTTTTCCAAGAAATGTTTGGAGATTTGCCCTCACTGTCCAACTCTCCTGGATACAGGACAGCAGTGAATGCATAGAAAAGACAAAGGGCTAAGATTCTATTGTCTCTCAAACATTCCCTTAACAAAAAATAAAACCAGTGAAAAACTAATAGGCTTGCAAAAAAGTCTGTAAAGACATTTGTTTTTCCCTGTTATAGTTTGTTTCCAACTCCTGCTCCTTTTTTTTTTTTTTTTAGTAATGCCAAGAGCAGCTTTCCAGTGTAAACCAAGGAGATATCTGTGACCAAAGGTTTTTATAAGTTCATGGAGTAAATACAAAGGTGGATCAAATTCCAATATGGTTCTTTACATGATAAGTAAGTGATGATCTGGTCACATAAAGTTTTCTCACACCAATGATAATTATGTGGTAACTCTTCATTATGGATTACTGGACGGTGAGATTTTTCTACTGGTCAAAAACTGTCCTTAGTAGTTATATTTGGAATATTTTTCTCCAGCATGAATTCCTTGATACTGACAGAGGTGGAATGTCTTGTGCACTTCTCTCTGTATGAATCCTACTGCAATGAGTGAAGGCTGAGCAGTTGCTGAAGGTATCCTAACCTTCACTATATTTACAAACACTTCTCTCCAAAATGTCTGGTTGTGTGTTAAGAACCGACAAAAGAAAGCTTCCCAACATTCTTTGCATTCAGAGAGTTTTTTCCTCCAGCATAAGTCCCATTATAAATGCTAAAAGAGGAGCTGTTGGTGAAGGGTTTTCTACATTTACTGCACCAGTAGGGTTTCTCTCACATATGGACCCGCTGGTGCTGCAGGAGGTGTGATCTGCGTTTAAAGGCCTTCCCACATTCAATGCATTTGTAGGGCATCTCCCCAGTGTGGATGACAGAGTGCTGAATGAGGTACGTACTCCGGTGAAAGGCTTTCCCACACTGAGTGCATTCATAGGGCTTCTCCCCAGTGTGAATCCGCTGGTGCTGCATGAGTTCTGAGCTGCATCTGAAGGCCTTTCCACACTCCATGCAATCATAGGGCTTCTCTCCAGTGTGGATGATGTAGTGTTGAATTAGGTGTGCCCTATTGCTAAAGGCTTTCTCACATTCTTTGCACTCAAAAGGTTTTTCTCCAGTGTGGGTCCTGTTATGGCGAATAAAAGTAGAGCGGTGGGTGAAGGCCTTTCGACACTGATTACACTCATAGGGCTTCTCTCCAGTGTGGATTGGATGGTGCTGCATGAGGTATGACCTGCGTTTGAAGGTCTTCCCACACTCAAGGCACTTGTATGGTTTCTCCCCAGTGTGGATAAGGTAGTGCCGAATAAGGGTTGAGCTCTGGCTAAAGGCTTTTCCACATGCATTGCATTCATAGGGCTTCATTCCACTGTGAACCCGCTGATGTCGAACAAGATACCACTTCCTGTTAAAACCTTTCCCACACTGCTTGCATTTGTAGAGGTTTGTCCCTGCATGAATCAAGGTGTCTTTCCCTGGTTGCTGTGAGTCACATTCATGAAGAACATCTGAAGATACTCGTTCCTGTAACACCCCGGAGTGCAGACTATCATTTATCCCCAAACCTTCATCATCAAGGTTCACTTTCCCAGGATGGGTATCCTTGTGAGTATCTGTATCTAGCTTCACTTGACCTTTCTGCATTTCCAAAAGTCCATCCTGGTCCCTAGACTTCCCCAATCTGGAGTCCCTTAAAGATCTTGGGGTCAGGCTTCCCTGGAGAAAGGCTCTCTCAGATAAGACTGGCAAACAAGTGGTTAGCTCTCTGCTCTGAAGTTGTGCTCTATCACCTGGAGGGAATCAGACACACAAAGGAGGGGACTTTCAGCGATGCAATGTAGAAGAAACAAGATAAATGCTTAAGTGGAAAAATGAGGATGAAAGTAGTCCCTCTACTACTGTGTCTTTCTTTTTTTTTTTTAGTTGGAGTTTCACTCTGTTGCCCAGGCTGAGTATGTACGGTGGCACACTCAAGGCCACTGCAGCCTTGACCTGCTGGACTCAGGCAATCCTTCTGCTTCAGCCTTCCAAGTAGCTGGAACCACAGACACATGCCACCATGTCCAGCTAATTTTTTTGATGTAGAGATGAGGTCTTGCCAAATTGCCCAGGCTGGTCTCAAACCCATGGGCTCAGGCAATCCTCACACCTCGACTATCTAAAGTGCTGGGATTACAGGTGTGAGCCACTGCACCCGGCCTTAATACTGTGTCTTTACATCTCTATAACTCAGGTTTCCAAATACTTCTCATGGTCCTTGTATCCTTGATATCATTAAAGGGAAAATCTGGAGGGCAGCCTGGACCACAGGACAAAAGATCTGGAGAGGAGATGCCACCCTTCATAGTCCAGAGCAGGGAAGAAAGGATACAGTTTTGATGACATCGTCTAAAGGGCATTTGTTCCAAAAATTGAAGTCTCTTGGTACTATGACAGTATAGAGAAGTAGCACCTAACAAAACTGGGAAGAAAAAAAATCATGAAGAGATTCATAGAGAATAGAGGGTGTGTCCTATGAGCTGAGTCTTGTTGGAGAAGCCAGAGTCATTGCCAGAGAGAAGTGGGTAATGGGCTGAAGAACAAATGGGTAGATTTACCCTTGAAGAGTACTTAAGAGTTAAAAGAAGAAAGGGCATCAGGTGCCTGGTTAAGCCAATATGGAAGAAATGATTAGAGTTAGAAGGGAAAAAAAGATCAGAACAAAAGAGATAGAGGGAAATACAGGAACAAATGTTACAAAAGGTCAAGCATGCTAAGATTTAACAAGTTTCTTCTGTGTCAGAAGGCACAGAGCATGGCAGTCAAGAGTGAGGGCATTAGAGACAGGATGAATCAGTTCAAATCCTGCCTCTGTCAAGTGAGCTAATACTAGAGGAGGACTTTCTCTACTAAGTCTCAAATTCTTCAACTAAGAGACTAGGAAACTCAGTGTCTCAGCCTGTCATGAGGGTTAAATGAGAAAATGCACAATTCTTGATGCAGCATAAGTGTTCGTTAAGTTGTGGGTCATTATCCTTATTATTATTATCCTCATTGTTACATTGGGCAAGTAGGAAGGCAGTAATAACACCAGCAAGAACAATTTCAGTGCTGTGGTCTGCGGAATCTAACTACTGTGCCTCCCAGAGTAAAGTGGACAGTATCACATGCTTAGAAGAAACTAATGCAATGGAACTCTCATACCTGGCAGGAAAGAATGGGAAATAATACAGCTACTTTAAAAAAATATTTGGCAGTCTGACTTAAAGCTAAACAGACCTATCTCTTGACTCCATCATTCCTCTCCTGGGAATATACGTAAAAGAAATGAGTGTTTACATGCAGTAAATATTGTGAAAAAGAATATTCTTCACAAACTTCAAACAATGTAAACAATACAAATTTCAATCAACAGGAGTAGAGAATATATCCTGATGTTTTCACATGTTATGGTACACAGTATACAGGATGAACTAAGCTCAAGGACACAATGATGGTGAAAAGAGATATACAAAAGAGAAAAAACACTTTGGGGTCCTAATTATACCCATTCATAACCAATTAAAAACTAAACCCTAGTGAGAGAAACTAACTAGTGGCTACCATTATGGGAGGAGCTATTGACAAGAATGGTGCAACAGGAACTCCCAAGGTGCTGTAAGTATTCTAAATCTTGACCTAGATGGAGAATACTTCAATTTATACATATGTGAAAACTTAACCTGAACCCTTAAGATTTGTACACATCATTGTATACATCAATTTTTTCAATTTAATACATTTTAAACAAAAAAATACAAAAGTCATCTTAATGAGACAATTCCAATGAACTTGGTTTTATAAAAAAGCCAACACAAGTTACAGACTGTTGATAATGAAAAAAGCATTTTGTGTTTGTTCTCCCCAAGTGTAAGCAACTTGAGCATGTTTTTTATGTTGAGTACAGAGAAGAAAAAGATACAGGCAAAGCAGAAAATGAGCTAAAGAGTAAAGTCCCTGATAATATGAGCAGAAGCAATGATGTAAGTGCTGGTGGAGACATTGGCTACGGTTAGAGATAAGCTCTTTTCCATAGAAGACAAGAGGGGAAGCCAAGTATGAGACAGATGTAGATGAATCTTCAAGAATCTAGGAACAAGAAACCTAAGTACATAGCCTTTGTTTTTAACATGAAGTTAATTATATGCTGAGACATCGACTGCTGGGGAAGTGGCGAAGACTAGAACACATCTGAGTGGCTGCAGGATCTGGTGCAGGAAAAGACCTGCCCAAAGGCACAGAGATTTTGGGAGACCTGTTAGGAGTCTCTGGTATGGCCCAAAGGGTGATGAGAGCCTGGACTAGGGTGTTAGTGATGGAGCTAATGAAAGTGGAGGTGATGTATTCAGGCAACATGGATTATGTAAAATGAACAGGACTAAGGATGGATGGATGCTGGCTTTCATGAAGTTAGAGGAGTCCAGGAACTGTCTGGATGTTTCCAGCCTTCTAATCTGCTTTGATGGCAGGATATTCTCTGAACTGAGTGTCTTCTTAGGCATCAGAGCTGGAGGTGCCTTTGAAACTACAGTGGAGATGTAGGGTGGAAGGGATGGGGAAGGAGGTGTTTGGAACACACAGAATTGGAAGTGGGGCTGGCCAAGAAGACTGAGGGGAGAGCCCACAACTCAGCAGTGATGCCAATCCACAAGGCAGATAGCTCCAGATACACTCATCAGCACAGATGTGGGGCAGAAAAGGACAAATGTCACGATGGTATCTTTCAGGGCAAGACGGGCAGGAAGATATGGCACAAAGGTGTCTGATGGTCAAATAGGAGGATGGATGAATGGATGGAGAAGGTAGGAGAGCATGGCATCCCTAGTATAGTGCTGACAGTAACATCAAGGAGAGGAAAGGTCCCTTTTTCTGAGTCCAGAAGGAAAATTACAGGAATACTACTAACAGTCGACTTTTGTTGATACTGTGAGCCAGGCACTGAACTAAGCAGCATCATGCATTATCTCATTATGTCCCCAAACAACTCAATGACACATCAATTGTTATCACTCTGATTTTTTTGGAATATGGCAGCCTGAAGGTGGCATAAAACAGACACGTTTGCCTTCTTCTTGGGCACACAAACAAACTGTATTCCTCAGTCCTGAGCACCCCGATGTGGCCAAATGCCTAGTTCTTGCCAAAACTATGTGGTCATGAAGTATGTGTGCAACTGGGTAAGACTTCTCCTCTTCCTCTTGTTTCTCTTCTGTGGACTGGATTATATCAGAGCGATCTTAAAGCTTCCTGTTCCTGTTTGAAGGCAACTGTGTCTCTGAATATCTGTGTAGCTGAGTGCTCTCCGGCTGATGTGCACTATCCCTTGATGTGAGTTAGAAACAACCAGACCCCAAAGAGGTCATAACAAACAGTTTTACATAGAAATTCAGGGTCAGTGGTCCCCTCACATTCTAAAGGTTGCTATGACCCCACCTGACCAGTTGGTGGCTGCCTACCTGCACAGGTGCTATGTGAGAGACCTCTCTTCACTGTCCACAGCTCCTGCCCATGCTCCAGCAGGTGGATCAACTCTGGTTTAGGAACTCGATGTCCTATTGATAGCAAAAGAAAAAGAAATAGGACAGGAATAATTTGGTGAAAAGAATGAAATCTTTCCATCTTGCCTGGGACTTCATGACAGAGGTCAGAGCATGAATGAAGCTGTTCCCAAAGTAAGTAAAATACTGATCGGAGCCCTGAAAACTAAGGGTATTGCTATGGAATGAATTGTGTTCCCCTCAAAAGTAATATGTTAAAGCCTCAGTTGAAGCCACTGTGACTACATGTAGAGATAGGGTCTTTAATAGGTAATTAAAATTAAATGAGATCATAAGAGTGGAGTCCTAATCGAATAGGACTGTGACTTTATAAAAACAGAAAGAGAAAGAGATCTCTCCTCTCTCTGTCTCTTGACCATGTAAGGACACAGGAAAGGCTGCTATCTGCAAACTGGAAAGAAGGGCCTTACCAGGAACCAAATCAGGCAGTACCTTAATCTTGGGCTTCCCAGCCTCCAGAACTGTGAGAGTATAAATTCTTATTTAAGCCACCAGTCTATGGTATTTTGTTATGGCAGCCAAGAAGATGAAGACAGGTACAAATCCCATTCTTGGACTGCAACTGCTATAGAGGGGATGCTATCTGTCTACAATACTCATGGCCCTTGACCTCCATATGTGGAAACCAATACTGTCCAGGCGTACATCACTTTCACAGTCATGGGACACTGCAAAGGTAAGTTCCTCCCTCCCAAAGTCATTTTCTAGCAAATCTACATCACTGGTTCTCAAACACCTCATTCTTCAGAACCACTTGGGATGTCTGATTCCAATTTCAAACTAAGTAAAACAAAATTTCTTGCAGTGAGGTCTGGGCATCAATACTTCTGAAATGTCCCCCAGGGGATTCTGGTGCCCAGAAAAGGTTGAAAACCACTGGTTGAAATAAACTGGTGAATGACATCCCTGATCATCAGGAGTCTGAGATAGGTAGGTGACCTAAGCTGGGTTCTCATGTAAAGAGAAAGCCTTTATTCTGGGGGTTGAACACAGGGGCCTGCTGCCCCAGTCACTGCTGCAGCACCCTGCATCCCTATGAGGGTCCACTTGAGCACAAGACAGAAGCCTAAACCAGGGAGAAGAAGCAGAGAACCTTGACATCCATGATAACATCACTCAGCTGCTGTATTCAACCAGCCTTAAGCCAGCCACACCTCGGGGCTTCTTATTAAGCAAGACAGTGAATTTTCTCCCAGGTGAAGTCAGTTTGATCTGGTTTTCTGTTATATGCAGCCAAATACATTTCACTAGATGTGGGGAGTAAAAAACAGGAGGGTTCTATATAGAAAACCAATGACTGAGGCACGAGGATCCACAGAAATATCCACTGGCAGATTCTGATCAACAGCCCAGGATTCCTTCATACATGTCTCAGTTACATTTACCAATGTTTGCCACAAGCCTGGCTCTGGGGTCTGGGACAGGGCTACAGGAAAGGTGAATCAGATGTTTCTTCAGCTCTGCCAGGATTTGAGCTCCCTGCCACTTTTTTTTTTTGAGTTGGAGTCTCACTCTGTTGCCCAGACTGGAGTGCAGTGGCCGCTCCCGGCCACTGCAGCCTCGACCTGCTGGGCTCCGGCGATCCTTCCACCTCAGCCTTCTGAGTAGCTGGAATTACAGGCATGTGCTACACGCCTGGCTGATTTTTTGATTTATTGTAGAGATGAGGTCTCGCTGCCCAGGTGGGTCTTGAACCCGTGGGCTCAGGCAATCCACTCACCTCAGCCTCCCAAAAGCACAGGATTACAGGCTGAGCCACCGAGCCCGGTTCCCTGCCACTTTTTATATGCTGGTTCCTTTACCTGGAATAATGTTCCCTCCTCCACCTCCTTCCATTTTGAGCTAACTGCTACTCAGCTCCACTGTTACTTCCTTAGATAGCTTCTTGAAGTACTCATGATAGGAATGATCCTCTGGCTATTTATTCCTAAATTACCCTCATTTTTCCTTCTATAATTTGTCATTTACAGACTGATGTCTACATTCCCAACTGAACTCAGAGTGATGGGTTTGTTTAGCACACATTGTGTGCCATCCCTTCTAATGACTTCTTTATCCTGACCCATTTTCTTAAATACCTTATTTTAAAAGGAAATCTCGTTTTGCTCTTGTAAATAAGAAAGTCACTTTTACTTCCTACAAATAGAAGGCTATGATCAAAACACAACAAAGTCAAAGTCAATGCCATTAAGTACCAGGAACCTCATGTAACTCACAGGGCTGTGAGTTGTAGGCTGTCCCTTCTGTTGTAGAGAAATTAACCACACTGGGGGAAAGAGGGGCAATGAAAGACTCAGAGATGATTTGGGATAGCTTTCTCAGGATGTCGACCCATGCCATTTGAGGACATTCCTGTACACCCTCTAAAAATAGCTTCTCAACCAATAGAAGCCCACCATCAGGAAATAAGTGATGATTATTCAGGCATCAGGGTGGCTTTTTACCAAGATTATATTGCTTAAGAAAATATCTGAAGGTCACTGATGACAAATGTCTCTTGGGGGGAGGGGCTGCCTGACTTACCCCTTCTCTTAGACTAGTCTATCACCTGGCAACTGCTAACAGTGCTGTTGTGATACTTGACCCCACCAGGATAGACCAGATTCCTCCTTGTGGAATCAGTAATAAGGGCTTCAGAGTAAGGACAGAGTGTGCTGGGAATTGAAGTAAGGGTTTGTGTTAAAAGAACTAGGTTTCTACCCCTAACGATCCCTGATGCACACACAGGAGGCAAGACAGGAGGAGGTGGGACCAGAAAACTGTAGGGGCTGTGTAAAGGAAAGTAAGTGGTTCCTGTGACTTTCTTGCCTATCCACGAATCAAGAAGGTGGTCAGGATCCCCCCTATCGGTAAGAGGTGAGCCATTACCTAGTGAAACCAAGAGCCTGCAGGTCTCCAGCATCACCTCCTGGTACAGGGTCCTCTGAGCCAGATCCAGCTGTCTCCATTCCTCCCGGGTGAAGGTCACAGCCACATCCTTGAAGGTCACCAACATCTAAAAAGTCAAACAGTAGTAGTGGTATTGGCTATGTGCTGTTGGATAGAATCAGAACTTGTCACTCAGTCATTGGTCAGGGTACAGAGACCTAGGCCTGAATAACAGAGGTATCCTTAGGGCTGACTTCTGTGCCAGATTCAAAGAGGAGGCAGATACTACCTTTGGCTATAATGCAATTGTAGTTGAGAGAATAGCCTCCGATGGGGAAGCTGCTGGAGATGGCACAGACAATGGAAATCCTGTGAGGACTGTGAGGGACAGATGGTATATGCTCTGCGATATTAGAGAAATGGAAGAAAATAACTATGATACTAATTGCAACCATGAAAAGAGCAACAGCAGCAGCAGCTAAGCCCTCTGGTCCTCACTGTGTCCCTACCCAGGCTGAGGGCTTCACAGACTGTGCTAAATAAAGGTACCAGCTCTGGAGCCAGAATCCCGGGATTTAAATCATGCCTCTTGAATCTGACACTTGCCAGCTATGTAACCATGATGAGGATGTCACATTATTTCCATACGCATTAATTTCCAAATTGCTATAATTATTTCCAACTTTACCAGGCAGTTCTAAGAACTAAACAGAAAATATTCATAAGACAGTCAGTGGAGTTCCTAGTACTTTTTTTCTTTTTTTTTTTTTTTTGAGTTGGAGTCTCATTCTGTTACCCAGGCTGGAGTGCAGTGGCACACTCACTTGCTGGGCTCAGGCGATCCTTCCCCCTCAACCTTCCAAGTAGCTGGAACTACAGGCACGCACCAACATGCCTGGCTACTTTTTTTATTTATTGTAGAGATGAGGTCTCACCAAGTTTCCCAGGCTGATCTCAAACCCATAGGCTCAGACAATCCTCTGATCTCACCTCCCAAAGTGCTGGGATTATAGGTGTGAGCCGCCATGCCTGGCCTCCTAGTAAATGTAAATGCTTGATGTGTTGGCAACTTTTATTAATCTTCCCACAGGGAATGCCACTATCACGTCCATGTCAGACAGCAACCTGTGGCTCAGGCAGCTTTGGAAGCCACCCACAGTCTCACGTTTGAGCAGAGGTAGGATCTGAATATCAGTAAAACACCTCAAAGTTGCCAGAGGGTAAGCAGGTAAGTGCAAGGGGTACTTTAGCTAGAACTAGGACAGGAAAAGACTATCCTAAAAGGTGACAATTATGCACAGGATGGGTGTGGAGGGCTGAGGACAGTGCCACAGACAAAGGGAAGTACAAGGGTGAAGGCTGAACAATGGAAAAGAGTTTGCCAGGTTCAGGACTCCTTAGTTGTATGCAGTGAGCAAAAGGAGAATGGAAGAGAAGGAAGCACATGTGGTTGAAAGGGCAAATCAAGCAGAGCCTTGAAAGTCATGCTGGGGGTTGGGAGTAGATTTATTCTAAATGTGATGAGAGCCCCTGAAGAGGAGGCCTAGTTATTCATCAACCATTTATTGAGTACAATGAATGTACTCAAGCCAGGGTGTTCAGGTTTTGGGATAGAGGAGCCAACAGATACTCAGTGTAGGGCTGGAAAGAGATCCTAACCAAGCAACTAAATAAATGAGCATGACAATGTCAGCTGGCCCTAAAGATTCAGAGGACAAGAGAGCAGAGGAAGGAAACCCAAAAGATTACAGTCAACTTTAGATAGGGCAATAGAGAAGGCCTCTTTAAAGAGGGATAGAGGAGGGAATCTGAAATAAAGTGAGGGAAGGAGAAATATGGATGAGAAATTAAGTCCTCACAAGGCTATAATGAAAGCAATCAGGGTGATTGCTAGAGAATAACTTGGGCCTCATGTACTTATGCCCAGTGGGGCACTACGTTCCTGCACACTACCTCCAAGAACATTTTAATGGATTCACTTATTACCAATTACTTAATGTTTAAAGCAGGAAAACAGATTCACTACTGTCAGTTGCAGCCCAGATTCCCTTGCCCTAAAACTTAAAGACAAATTACTTAGCATGCCATGCCACTTTTTCCTCCCTAGCATAGCAGCAATTGCAAAAATGATACTCCCACTTCTTCCCAATGCAGTTCTTAGCTTTGGAGAGACAAGAGGCCAGGGAGGCCAAAGGGTGAGAATACTCTGGGGTGAGCCTCTACAATCAGCACAGGCCCAGCATGCATCCCCGGGCAAAAAACATCCTAAGCGAAGCTCCCCGGACCGTGTTGGGCCCCGAGAGGACACACATCGACCGTGTACCCGTTCTAGTTCCCTCAACCGGGAGGGGAGCACAGTTAACACTCCCCTTCTTACGGAGAAAATGAGGACCAAGGGTAGCAAGGGGACTTGCTCAAGGTCACAGCCCCGAGAAGAGGTACTGCCGGAATCTGCAATGAGGTGTCTGGCTGAGGGTCGTTCCAGTCACACAGGGAGGGGTCGAGGAGCTCTAAAAAGCCCCATTTCACCCTTCCACGCCGCATCCCCTCGGCTGTCAGAAACGGGAACCCTCTCAAGATAACCCCTGGCCTCCGGATCCCAGGCCTGGGGCCGAGAGGGACCAGTTCCAGGGCTCCGGGAGCGGACGGCAGGGGGCGGCGGGGTGAAGGATCCCGGCCACCGCCCCCCGCTCATCCGGGCCTCGGGTGCTGTAGGCGGGGTGGGCCGGGCGAGGGCCTGAGGCGCCGTCCGCTCACCCGCGCCGGGTCAGTTGCCGCCGCCATCCGGCCGTGGGGAGGATGAGGCCACGCGGGGCGGCGCCGCGGGCTCAGAACCTCCCAAGGGTCCTACGAGAGAGCGGAGGCGAACCCCACCCTCCTCACGGCCACGCCCAGCCGGGTCCCGCAGGTGAGCACAGACGCGCCGCACTACACAAGAACGGCCGCCCGGCAACGCCCGAAGCCCGTCCCCTGTGACGCGCGCTGCCAGCCACGCCCCCTTCTGTGCCGTCATTGGCTCACGCACACCGCTGGCCCACTGCTTTCTGGGTAACGTAGTTTTGTCCTGCGTCCGACTAGGCTGGGGACGCGCATCACCGACTTCCTGGTGCCGGGGTTCCTAGAGGGGTTGGGTAAGCGCGTCCAGGCGCGCTAATAAAGGAAGAGGGCCTTGGAGACGCGTCCAGATTTCCCCGTTTTGTTTCAGATGTTCTTAATGGAGCAGGTGGGCGCACTGCGTGGTAAATGTTTGAAGTTTCATGTTATTCTGATACCTTGACATCCCCACAAACAAGCTTTTAGCGCTCCTCCCAGGCAACCAGGTGCACCAGTGTGATGAGGCTGGCCCTCTGCCACAAGCTCCCCTTCTTGCCCTCGCTTGACTGTGAGCTAATGGCATCCCAATGCATCAGTAAAATCTCCTTAGGCTTCTTTGCTTTGACCCCAAAGGAAGGCACTTTTCCATAGATCTACAGTTTTGGATCTCCGCTTGTTTGAGCTAGCTTTCTCGAGGTTCCTCCCATGTAGTCCCCTCCGTGGTGTGCCAGGCTTCTCTCTTCTAGGACCTGCGAGTATAAGTCCTTCAATTTCATATGCCTCTCTGAGTGTAATTTCTGAGCCTGTGTTTGAGTGGTCCTAAAGACCCAATAAGAACGTACATCCTCCTACCTCCAATTACAACACATGATATGACATCACTCATACAAAGTACGTTCACTCATAGCTGCGAACTAATAGACGCTATCTTGTTGCTTTTCAAATGTATGCAGAAAAGCTTTACAGTCTGCTTTGTGAGCTGCAGTGTGTTGGTTAGGTTCAAAAGAGAAAAAACTTCACACAAAGCCATAACAAAGATGTAGGGGTGAGATGCCGGGCGTCCCTGAAAGAGGCAGGCAAACGTGAAAACTTTCTTTCTTCTAAGTGTCTTAATAAATTTATGAAGTTCCTCAAAATTCTATGTGGAATATATTAGAATGGATTTAACTTACATAAAATGAGAAAGGTTTACTATAAATTATAACTGTTAAGCTTATTTCATTATCCAAATATCTTTATGATGCCTTATTTTTACCCCCCAAAAAAAAATTTCCTAAAAGAGATTTTACATTTTCTCAATTCCTAAATATACTGTTTTTATATTTTATGATGAATGCTATCTTCTATAACTGCTTTCTCAATAATTGTTTCTGATATAGTACATTGATCAAGGAGCTTCTCACTCTGTGTATAAAGATAAGAGGTTGTGTTCCAGCTACAAGAAATGGGCTTTCACCAACTGTGTTTTGGTGCCTGCGATACCACGTCCACTCAAAAATCACAAAGTAGGGTCTGGCTTCATCCCATTTTCACTATAGCATTGAGTAGGACACGACCCAGAAGATCATGACATCAAAAAAAGCACCATTAGTTAATTGAAAGGAACAAGTGCAAAAACAGACAAACAGAAAACCCTCTTTAGCTATAAAAACTAGATGAGAAATATTTTCTGGAATAGACTAAAATAGGTGTAAATTCCCAGAATCTTAAAATACTTTATACTTTTGTATCCACGATGCAACTAAAAACAACACATTTGAATTAGATAAGTGATTCTGAGAAATTTAAAACAATTCACAGTACAGAGCTTGGCTTATTCTTGGACAATGGATGTTGTGTATGCCTTCATATATATAAAATATAAATTTTATATAAATAAGAAAGAGCCCCAAAGAAAATTCACAAATTTCAGATGACATATAGTTCTCTATAATTTTTAGTGTCATAAAATGAAAGAGCTCTTGTGTTTGGGAAATGCATTCTGAAGAGATTAGGCAACAAGATGTTTGTATGTAAGTGAAATAATTCTTGTATGTGGGAATAGGTGAAACAAGAATAACCATGAAATGATCATAATGACAGATCTGGGGAAGGCTTCCTGGGGCTA
The DNA here is from genome assembly GCA_027257055.1 of Cephalopachus bancanus. Lineage (NCBI taxonomy): Eukaryota > Metazoa > Chordata > Mammalia > Primates > Tarsiidae > Cephalopachus > Cephalopachus bancanus. The sequence continues at coordinate 2,494,230 of JAPVLO010000564.1, forward strand.
TATAACATCTTCCTTCCCGTGTATATATTTGAAAATATTCATTACAATGGGTAGAATATGTCCTTGAATCAATTTTATGTAAGAGGAATGAATTTAAAAGGACAGGGAAGAACTTTGGTTCAAGGGTAAGCAGCATGTATAAAATTACAAATTGTAAGGATTAAATATGTGGAATATATTATAAAACAATTATACTTCAAAAAAGGTATTTTAAAAAGCAAAGGTAATTAATACCAAAAAAAATTCTCTTCCTAATTATTTTACTATGTTTTACTCTCATTTATGTCCCTGATACTATTTCTAGCTACCATATCAGTATGGTGGAAACAGACTCTAATAATGTACAACTGCACATCTCTTCTCAACTCCATGTTCAGTAACATCATTTTGGCAGCTTGAAATTGGCCACGGTAGAAATATTTACACCAGGAAAATCAACAAATACTAAAACCAAGGTTTGTTTTATTGAGTGGCTAGATATAAGAACCTGAAGAAGAATGTGTTAATGATACAGGTTAGGCTTAAAAACACATAGTGTCTAGGCTAACACTATGAATGGCACAGAAAAGTTGAGAAAATATTCTCCCGGGATTCAAAGACAATTATTCCATTTAGCAAAGAAGTCGCTCACATGTTTGAAGAATGAGTAAAGTTCTAACATAACTTTGTTATACATCTTAATTTTATGAAATTTTATGGAAGATGTATAAGTGGTAAATAAACAGGTAAATAAAAATGCTCAGCATCATAAAACACCAGAGAAATGCAATTAAAACCAGTTAGATGGCAATACACACTTATTAATGCAAGTAAAATTTAAAAAGACTGGACACACTAAGTATGGACAAACTGGTGGAGGAACAGAAAGGTTCATACACTATTGTTGGGATTGGAATGGACCCAGCCAGTTATCACATTTGGCAGTTTCTTAAAAAGTGAAACATTCACCTAATGTAAAGTATTAACTAGCAACAACAACAAAAAAACACAATCCCATATGAAGGACTGTATGCCTGTGTTTATTGCAGCTTTATTTGTAACCTCCTCAAACTGGAAACAATACAACCGCCCATTAAGCAATGGATGGATAAACAAATAGTGGCATAGCCATAGAACAGAATACAACTTAGCAATAAAAAGAATGAACCATTCACATAACTAACAATAATAAATCTAAAAATAATTATCCAGCATGAAAAATATTAGGAGAAAGTGCTTTAAGAGTCCATTCATATTAAACTTTAAAAATTAATCAAATTAATTAATCTATTGTTAAAGCAAATAAATCATTAATCTGCATCAAGATTATGATGGCTTCACTGGTTTATGTATATGACAAACACATATAAGTTATTGTGTGTTAATTATACCACAATAAATTTTTGTAATGATTCAAAATTAAAATTCTGGTTCTCTCACTTTTTAGAGATGGCATAGTTTGGCAATCCATGTTGACTCCACTGTCTCCTTCCTTGTGCCTGGGTAAGGGCAGCCTTCCATGAGTGCAGAAAATACTGACAAGTACTGAGGCTGTTCTAATCTGAGACTACAGAAACACTTACTAGACCAAAAAAATCCACAACCCTGTATATACTACAGGAGATTCAGTCTATCTCCTCGTCTTTTTGCCTGTATAGAATTTGGCCTTTAGGTGAATATCCCAGAAAACAATGGAAATCTGCAATAGCTAAGAATGTTTTCTCTGACAATGACCTTAATCACAGGACTCAGATTTGAAGGTACTGTGATTGCTCAGAGCTATAGTCATTGGAACTTGAAATGTACTTTTACAAGCACATTCCATCTGACTTGTTACCAATTCCTTCACTCCTTATCAACCATACCCAGTATTTCTATACCAATTATGGTTCACATCTGGCTCCTGTATTTTTACCAGTGATACCAGCCTATGAAATTATGCACGAGGGCATATTGCTCTTTGCAGAACTGGATGAAGAGCTTCTCCCCAACAGTGCTGGGCATTATGTGACATCACATAGGAGTAACAGAACAAATTCAGGCTATTCCAAGAAGCACTAGACAGAGTAATAACAATTGATTCTTTTTTGGGGTGACCACTGGTCTCAAACAAACAAACAAACAAACAAAAAACGGAGGCACTGAGGCCAAGAACTAGGACCACAAAGCCCTGCATTATTTCATTGGAGGACTTGGGTAGCAATGCAAATCAAACAAAATGGAATAAGAACTACTGTTATTGTAGTGTTCCTGCTGAGACCCACAAAGTAAAAGTTCCACAAAAGCTGTTAAATATAAACGAAGCTCAATTCTGTATTCCATCTACCCAAAGTAGTGAATACAACCCTATGATTAAAAGTAGATGAAATAATAAGGGCTTTATTTGTACACAAACTAGAGCAGTGCTAAGTAGGAAGTTACCAGTTAGTGTTTTGGAGCCAGAAAACATCAATCACGAAGGTCATGTGAGACCTTCTTTGAAAGCCTCTTGCTGAATCCAGATCAGGTCCTCTTGTCCCAGACAGATCCATGGGGTACTCAGAAAAAAGAATAAGAGATCAGGCTACTCAAGATTTCCTCCAGGGAATGGATAGATGTTTGCCTTACTTTGGCACATCAGGGTGACCAATGCCCACTGTACAAGGTACAAGATGGCTTCTACCAAAGAAAATGGCAGTGATTTAATTCTGGCAAAGGCTTCAGGCAGTCTAGAATGTGCAAAGTAGCTCATGAAAGCCTCACGCATGTCTGGAACTCAGAGGGAATTTTACCCTCTAAATTCTTCAGGCAGATCACTCCCTCACAAAGGCTCTCTAGTGTCTCAACAGAGACAGCACATGTCCTATAGTTCTAAGGTTTTTCTCAAATGTGAACTTTCTGGTTCTAAACAAGTTGAACCTTGGACTTCTCATATTTGCTGCCTTCATGAGGCTCTACGTGTTGTGACATTTTTGGTGTTGAAAGAAGCTAGAGCGTTGACTAAAAGATTTCCCACATTTGATGCATTCATAGGGCTTTTCTCCAGTGTGAACCACCTGATGTTGAATGAGGACGGACTTTTGCCTAAACGATTTCCCACACTGGCCACATTCATATGGCCTTTCTCCAGTATGAATTCTACAGTGTTGAATAAGGCTGGTGCTTCGACTAAAAGACTTTCCACATTCACCACATTTATAAGGTCTTTCTCCAGTATGAACTCTCTGGTGTTTAATGAAGGCAGCTCTTCGGCTGAAGGATTTCCCACACTGGTTACACGCATAAGGCCTTGCTCTAGTGTGAATTCTCTGGTGTTCAACAAGGCTGTAGCTTTGCCTAAAGAACTTTCCACATTCACTGCATTCATAAGGCCTTTCTCCGGTGTGAGTTCTCTGGTGTCGATCAAGTTTAGATTTGTACCCAAAAGCTTTCCCACATTCCCTGCACTCATAAGGTCTTTCTCCAGTGTGAACTCTCTGGTGTCTAATGAGGGTGGCTCTTTGGCTAAAGGATTTCCCACACTGGCCACATTTATAAATCTTTGCTGTAGTGTGAATTCTACGGTGTTCAATGAGGCTGAAGTTTTGTCTAAAGAACTTCCCACATTCTCCACACTCATAAGGCCTTTCACCAGTGTGAATTCTCTGGTGTCTAATAAGGGTGGCTCTTTGACTAAAAGATTTCCCACATTCTCCACACTCATAAGGCCTTTCTCCAGTGTGAATTCTGCAATGTTCAATAAGGTTGGAGCTTTGACTAAAGGATTTCCCACAGTCCCCACACTTATATGGCCTTTCTCCAGTGTGAACTCTCTGATGTATAATGAGGGTAGCTTTTTGACTAAAGGATTTTTCACACTGGTTACATTCATAAGGCCTTGCTGTAGTGTGAATTCTCTGGTGTTCAACCAGGCTGAAGCTTTGTCTAAAGAATTTCCCACATTTGCCACACTCATATGGCCTTTCTCCTGTGTGAGTTCTCTGGTGCCGAACAAGGTTGGATTTGCACCCAAAGGCCTTTCCACATTCCCTACACTCATAAGGCCTTTCTCCACTGTGAATTCTGCAGTGTTCAATAAGGTTGGAGCTTTGACTAAAAGATTTCCCACATTCGTCACATTTATATGGCCTTTCTCCAGTATGAACTCGCTGGTGTATAATAAGGGTGGCTTTTTGGCTAAAAGATTTGCCACATACACTGCATGCATAAGGCCTTTCTTCATTGTGAACTCTCTGGAATGGAACAAGTGAGTACTTGTCACGGAAGGTTTCACCACATTTACTAGACTCATAAACCCTTTTTCCAGTACAGACTCTTGGGTGCTGAACAATAGTATGCTTGTGGCTGGAAGTTTTTCTGCATTCACCCAACCTGTAATGCCGATTTCCACAGTAAAAAGCCTCCTCATATTTGGTGATTTTGTTTGGTTTCTCACCTTTAGGAATGGACTGAGGCTGGAGAAGTCTCCACTGTGCCGGGAAGACCTTTCCAATCTTCCTACAAAGGAAGGGATTCTCTGACACATGGGATAGGTTGTTCTTCGCAAAGGAGGCCCTGTTCAGATCTCTTTTTAATGAGTTCTCTGCATTGTGATGAAGGATTTCACATGCCCCAACAAAGTATGGTTTCTGCCCACGTAGATCACCCAGATGCAAAATGTCTTTCAGGATTGGGACACATATCTCACAGGGGTGAGTCTTCTGGGTAGACAGACATGCCCTTGGAGTTCTGACCTGGGACATTTTTCTTACAGAAACACTCTGTGTAGAAGATAGCTCTTCATCCTCCATTCCATGCCAATAAGCTGAAAGAAGATAAATGCTAATAAATGCATGAAAACCATAGTGGGAGTGTATTAACCATAATTTAAACATTTTCTGTATAATATTATGTTTTGACATCTTTAAAAAATGTTGCTGGCCAGAAACACTGCCCCTTCCAGGGCTAGTCTTTTTTTTTTTTTTTTTTGGACTTTAACATTTTAATGGTAGCTTTTAAATTTTTTTTTTTTTAATAAAGTAGAATTTACTAAGAAGACAGAAAAGCCCCCACAGTAGGAGGGGACATGAAAGAGGTTGCCCACTAGCCAATTCTTAAGATAGCAAAGGGCTCAACTGGAAGCACATACTTCATAGGTTAATAAACCAATTCAGAGCCCATACTCCAAACTATGTTTCTTGTGCTTTGTACACTCCAGGAGGCAACAGTCCTCTGCCCTAACCATTCTGGGGCCAGGTACCAGACAACTAAGGCCAGTCCCCCTTCCCAAAGCTTAACCAGTCAATCCTAAACTGTTTACTATGTCCTGCCTTTCCTGTAGACTCCAGTAAAGGCTGTGGCTTAATGTTTTCCCCTCCCTCTTGCTTTTGCTGCCTGATCACCTGATACTTCTCCATGCCGCCCCATATGACATAATGTGCCTCCTTCTACCAGAAATGTAAGTAATGTTTCTTCAATGGCATTCACTTCTCCATGCTGGCACTCAGTCACCTCCACAAATTAAAGTCTCATGGGTAGTTTATTTATTTATTTATTTTTGAGTCTCACTCTATTGCCTAGACTGGAGGGCAGCGGCACGCTCACGGCCACTGCAGCCTCAACCTATTGGACTCAGGCAATCCTTCTGCCTCAGCCTTTCAAGTAGCTGGAACTACAGGCATACACCACCACGCCCGGCTAATTTTTTGCTTTGCTGTAGAGATGAGGTCTCACAAAGTTGCCCAGGCTGGTCTTGAACCCGTGAGCTCAGGCATTCTTCACCTCGGCCTCCCAAAGTGCTGGGATTATAGGCATGAGCCACTGTGCCAGCCTCATGGGTAGTTTAAAACAATTGATGGAACAAGCAGGGTGAATCAGTGATCCACAGCCGGGGCTTTTCTCTGGACTACTCTACAGTCACTACCTAACTATACCACTCAATACGCTCTGCCTGAGAAGGCACTGCTAGCCATTGGTGTGCTTGTACTTTAGCTGGTACCACTTTGAGCTGGTAAAGAAAGGACCCAAGAAATAATTAACTGTCTACACTGTCTTAAACATCAGGCTGGTTGGTTATATATTTATGGTTGCTTGTTGTTTGTTTATTTGTTTATTCATTCATTGATTTAAGTCTGTTGCCCAGGCTGGAGTACAGTAGCGCAACCATGGCCACAGCAGCTTTGCCTTGCTGGGCTCAGGCGATCCTTGCACCTCAGCCTTCCAAGTAGCTAAAACTAATTGCCGCATGCCACCATACCCAGCTAGTTATTTTTTTATTTTTTATTTTTTTTTACTGTAGAGGTGATGTCTCATCAAGCTGCCCAGGCTGGTCTTGAAATGCTAGGCTCAGGCAATCCTCTCACCTCTGCCTCCCTAAGTGCTGGTAATACAGGTATGAGCAACTACATCCAGCTCAGACAGTCATCTTAACACAGGATGCCTTGATCAACAAGTGGTACTTTCTTCACATTTATTATAACCTGTGAGCAAATGCTTTTACTGGAACGAGGGTGGAGGACACGCATCAAAGGCACAAGGAGAATTTTTTTTTTTTTAGCTGGAGTCTCACTCGGTCACCCAGGCTAGAGTGCAGTGGCACACTCATGGCCACCCCAGCGTGGACACGCTGGGCTCCAGCCCAGCCAATTTTTTTTTTTTTTTTTGGTTTATTGTAGAGATGAGGTCTTGCTAAGTTGCCCGGGCTGGTCTCGAACCTGGGGGCTCAGGCAATTAACTCGCTTTGGCCTCCCAAAGTGCTGGGATTAAAGGCTGAGCCACTGAGCCTGGCTAAATTTTTTTTTTTTTAAATTAGCAGGGTGTGGTGGCACACCTGCACTCCCAGCTACTCAGGAAGCTGAGGTAGGAGATTTGCTTAAGCCCAGGAATTCAAGGCTGTAGTAAGCTATGATTACACCACTGTACTGCAGCCTGAATAACAGGATGAGAGCCTGTTTCAAAATAATAACAATAATAATAAAATAAATTCCAGTCAGGTTCCAGTCAGGGTTACCAAGTCCCCTAAGTGAGTCTTTATCTTGTCCCAGGCCTTAATCTATCTTTATTAATACAGATCTTGCCTTTATCTCATAAGAGCCAGTGGCCAGATTAAGCGTACACACTCTCCTGGCACCTATTAACCACACTGTCCCATGGCCAGGCAGCTGTTCATCTGACATAGAATGCATCAGAACTAAATTCACACCAAAAACAAAAAAAACCTGGCAAGTGCAGCTTTCTACCAATCTTGTGACTATCAGTTTTATTGCTACTGATGTGGGTGCTCTGACTAGTTTACAATCCAGAGGCCCAACCTTCCATATAAGCCACTGTTTCAACCAAACATGTGTAATGCCGAGACACACATCCACCAGAATGTGTATCCACTTTAAAAAGCTACCTTTTTTTGTGTACTCAATTAATATGTTGTCATCCCATAACGCTGATGACAACACACTGGCTCAGAACCTCACTGCTGGAGAAAACATTGCTTCAGACAACATTGCCCCGGCCTTGGCACCCCATTTGCAGCTGGCTTTAAAAGTGGATCAGTCTAAAAGAAGGAACTCAGGGGTATCCAAATAGGAAAAGAGGAAGTCAAGCTATCCTTCTTTGTAGATGATATGATTTTATATCTTGAAAACCCTGGGAGTCTGTCAAAAGTTTCCTTGCACTGATAATCGACTTTGGTAAAGTCTCGGGGTTCAAAATCAATCTGCAAAAGACAGTTGCATTTTTTTTTTTTTTTTTTTGAGTTGGAGTCTCATTCTGTCACCCAGACTGGAATGCAGTGGCCGCTCCCGGCCACCGCAGCCTCGACCTGCTGGGCTCTGGCGATCCTTCTGCCTCAGCCTTCCAAGTAGCGGGAAATACAGGCGCGCGCTACCATGCCCAGCTAATTTTTTGATTTATTGTAGAGATGAGGTCTCGCCAAGTTGCCCAGGCGGGTCTCGAACCCATGGGCTCAGGCAATCCACTCACCTCAGCCTCCCAAAGCATGCGATTATAGGCTGAGCCACCGAGCCCAGCTGACAGTTGCATTTTTATACACCAGCAACAAGCAGACAGAGTTACCAAATAAAAAGCACAGTTCCACTCATAATACCTTGGCATCCACCTAACCAGCTAAGTGAGAGACCTCTACAATAAGAGTTACAAAACATTGCTCAAAGAAATCAAGAATGACACAAACAAATGGTAAAACATTACATGCTCATGTATCAAAAAATCCATATTATCAAGATGCCCATCCTATACAAGGTAATCTACATATTCAATGCAATACCCATCAAATTACCAACATCATTTTTCTCAAACCTGGAAATGACAATTCAGAAATTTATATGGAAATAAAAGAGCATGAAGAGCCAAAATAAGTCTCAGTAAAAGGAACAAAGTGGGAGGTATCACACTTCCAGACTTTAAACTTTACTACAAGGCTATAAGTAATCAAAATAGCCAAGGCCGGGCTCAGTGGCTCAGCCTATAATCCCAGCACTTTGGGAGACCGAGATGAGTGGATTGCCTGAGCCCACGGGTTTGAGACTAGACTGGGCAAGTTGATGAGACCTCGTCTCTATATTAATAATAATTAAAAATTAGCCAGGCATGGTAGCAAGTGCCTATAGTTCCGTATACTTGGAAGACTGAGGCAGAAGGATCACCAGAGCCCAGCAGGTCGATACTCAGGTGGCCGTGAGTGTGCCACTGCACTCCAGCCTGGGCAACAGAGTGAGACTCCAACTCAAAACAAAACAAAAATAGCCTGGTACTGGTATAAGAATAGGTACACAGACAAATGGAACAGGACAGAAATTCCAGAAGCAAAAATTCAATCTCTCAACCAACTCATCTGTAACAAAGCCACCAATAACAACCACCAGGAAAAGGAGACCATATTTAGAAAGTGGAGCTGGGAAAACTGACTGACCATAAACAGAAGAATGAAACAGGACCCCTGCGTATCATCGTATACAAAAAATCAACACTAAATTGATCAAAGACCTAAATGTTAAAGCTCAAATTATAAGAATCCGATTAATAGAAGAAAACATAGGAAACACACTTATGCACATTAGAGTAGGCAACCAATTCTTGACCAAATCCCCAAAAGCAAATACCATAAAGGCTAAGACAGATAAGTCGGCCCTCATCAAACTGAAAAGTTTTTGCATAGCAAACAGAAACTATTGAGAAAATGGGGAGACAACCCACTGAATGAGAAAAAAATATTTGCTAATCATATATCGGACAAAGGCCTAATATCTAAGATCTACAAGGAACTCAAATGAGCTGATAGGAAAAAAAGACAATCCTGTTAAAAAGTGGGCAAAGAACATAGACAGTTTTCAAAAGAAGATATACAAGCAGTCAATAGATACATGAAAAAATGCTCAACCTCACTAATCATCAGAGAAATACAAATAAATTTTTTAAAAATAGATGCTGGCATGGGTGCAGAGAAAAGGAAATGCTTCTGCACTGCTGATAGGAGTGCAAGCTAGTTCAACCTCTATGGAAAGCAGCGTGGTGGTTCCTAAAAGAACTAAAAATTGACTTTCCATTTTATCCAGCAATCCCTCTCCTGGGAATATAAATAATTCTACAAAAAAGACACCTGCACTTACATGTTCATAGCTGCACCATTCACAATAGCAAAAACATGGAACCAACCTCACTACCCACTGAAAAGCAGACTGGATAAAGAAAATGTGGTACATATATACAATAGAGTATTATGCAGCCATAAAGAAAAAAATCATGGATATAGTGGCAAAGAACTGAATACCACAGGTTCTCAACTCATAAGTAGGAGCTAAGCATTAGTTACATTAGCAAAATGGAGGGATTGGCAGTTGCTAAATACTCCCAGGGGAGAGAGGGAGCATGAAGTGGGGGGCCATGCCACAACACAAAGGGTACCTGGCCCCAAACCAGGAGAAGTGAGGACCAGTTCAAGGCCCAAACTTTACCTGCATGAAGCCTACTTGTATAGCTAATCCCCACATCTCAAATTAAATTAAATAAAATTAAATAATTTAATTTAATTTTTTTAAAAAAGCAGGGCAGTCTTTTGGAAGTGAGTCCTTAATTTGTGGAGTTTATTATTAACTCCAGGCGGATAAATTCAGAATTAAATAAAAATGAAGAACCAGCAGTTGGTGTCTGGAGGGTTGAAGAACTGGTTATTTGTGTTGTAAAAACACTCCCAGACTACCATAACCATTCTTTCTTATTGGTTAGACACAATGCCACTAATCTTTACATTATACTCTATAACCTTATCAGCTCACGTCCTTCAACAACTTAACTGCCAAACTTAACCTTAACCACAGCATGTTTCTAACACATTTTACAACTCCAGCAAGATATTATCAGAGATACCCCAAAACTTTCAGATAAATTTTTTTGGTTAATGCCATATAAATAGAAACACAGTTAAAGGCTGCCCTGCAAGGACTTCTTATACTTCTGTTTCTCCTGTCTTACTTTCATAATAAGTTTCACATGCTATTTAGGACAATCTACGCCCTACTTCCTAAAATTCTCTACTATCACCACCCCATGATTTCATTAATATGATGTCAAAGCATCAGGGAACTGATGTATTAATTACATCTTCAACTTTGTATTAATCATGTTTTAAATTTTCTTATGTTTTATATTATGATGTTTTGCCATCTTAAAAAAACCTTGTAGCTGGCGAGAGACTATCGCTCCCAGGTTTAGCCAGTTCTCAGAAATAGCAAAGGGCTTGGACAGGAGCACTCTGGTGATTTGTAAACTAACAAGTCCAGAGCCCAAATTCCATGCTACTTCTTATATGTGGCTCATATACTCCAGGAGCAAATATTTATTTTACATAATCATCCTGGGCCTAGGTACCAGACAACCAAAACCAACACCTTAATCCCAAGGTCCACCAAATTATTTGTGCTAGCCAATCCTACAGTGTTTAATCTACACTGCCTTAACTGCAGAAACCCCCAATAAAAGCTGTGACCTAAATGTTTTCCCCTCACTCCTGCTTCAGCCACCTGCACTTCCACACGTGGCCCTGCCTGGAATGAACCTTTTCTTATGAAAGTAATAAATTATTCTCTCAATGTCATTAACTTTCCCATGTTGGCACTCAATAATACAAGGCCGGGCACAGTGGCTCAGCCTGTAATCCCAGCATTTTGGAAGGCCGAGGCAAGTGGACTGTTTTAGCCCAGGGGTTCGAGACCAGATTGGGCAGCTTGTTGAGACCTGGTCTCTACAATAAAAATTTAAAAATTAGCTGGGCGTGGTAGCATGCGCCTATAGTTCCAGCTACGTGGAAGGCTAAGGTGGAAGGATCATCTAAAGCCCAGAAGATTGAGGTTGTGGTGGCCATGAATGTGCCACTGCACTCCAGCCTGAGCAATAGAGTGAGACCCCAACTAAAAAAAAATAAACTCAACAAATTAAAATCCTGTGGGTGTATTTTAAAATATGGAAGGGAAAGTTCTATCAAATATACACAAAGAATGAATCCATAGGCTATGAGGATGAGGCAACTGGAGTTGGGGGTTGAAAAAGGAACTGCTTGGCAGTATTGGGCCTCTAAAAATTACAAAACAAGAAGAAGCCTTATCAGATGAAAAGTCACAAGGATAGGTTGCAGCAGGGAGGAGAAGCAGGGTCTCCCACTTATTCCTCTGTGAAGTTTTTAGCAAGACCTCATCTGCTGGTGACATATGCATGCTGTGCAGAAAGTTGGTTATGTCCAGGCCCAGGAAAAAATGATTGCAACTGAGTAGCAACTGCTTAGGATTATTTAATAATAATGTGCTTATGACACATTAAGTGTGGGTTAGTGTTGTAGAATGCAACAAAGGGGGCTTTAAAGAGGAACAAATGATATGAAAAGATGAAAAAACCAGGGACAGCCAGGAGCTGGAAATCATAGGTGAAATGAAAAGTCAGAAAAGTATCACGTATATGGAAGAAAAGGTAGAATGAGGTGTGTCTAGTGGCATTTCCACACAGAGACACAGGACAAGTTCCTGGTATGACTTGAAAACAGTCCAGGTATCATGCCCTGCACCACTTGCCACTCACAGGACTGGCCTCCTCTGAGGAATCACAGCATATCCATCCTATGAAGCAACCAGGGCTCTCCTCATACCCCTAGTTCTACAACTAAAAGGGACCTGCATGATGTAAGTCCTAAGGAAAGACAGGACAGGTAAGCAGTCAGCACTGACCCAGAGCTGTACACAACAAACCACAGGGAAATATATTAGTATTACAAAATGCCTGAAAGGAGGGTCTGGCAAAATAGTTCATTGGCCACAAAAGTATTGATTATGATAATGCCAAGATTCCCAATACAGGGAGCTATGAGGAAATGTTGGCTAAAAGAAAGTGTCAGAACTGGGGAAAAAATTGTCACGAATTTGGATATAGTCACCTGGCCAAGGAGAGGGCAAGGAAGATGAGATCCATTAGGCTGACTATAAGACACTATCACTAGATCCTTCCCTGAATGCTTTGGGACAGCAAGTGTTAGTATTGCTGATGAAGAGGGTTGCTTGGGACAGCACACATAGCTCAGTGCTGTCCCCCACAGTACATATGCTGAGTAAGTGGGGAAGTCAGCAGAGCCCACAAGCCAAATGTGGAAAGGACAGAGCTGTACCAGGGGAAAAAGAGGACAGAGAGCAGGACATTGGGGTGGGTGTGGGAGCCTTACCCAGTGAGGTTATAAGTGCAGAGTTCTCCAACATCACTTCGAGGTACAGGTGCCTCTGAGACTCATCAAGGAGCTCCCACTCCTCCTGGGAGAAGTAAATTGACACATCCTTGAAGGTCACACAGCCCTGTCAGAATGAGGACAGATCATTTATTGTTCAACTTCTCTCCTAGGATTCCAAGTTCATCCACCCATACATCCTTCCCCAGCTCATTCTCCTCCCCATCTTGTCACCTCTGAAGAGATACAAGGCCCAGTGCCACTGATACTCCCTCTCTCATCATAGTCCCCAAATCAATGTGTCCTCCAACAGCAACAACAGGCAGGTGGACAGGGAGACATCATCTAAACTCTGGACCTGGCACGTAGGGCTGTAACCTCTCTTGTCAAGCAATTATACTGGGGTTCCCTAAGTTGTGCCTCTCAGACACAACCAAACATGGGCACATGGGCACACCCTTCTCCTTACCTCTTGAATGCCAGTGCCCTTGGGCCACAAGTTCATACTCCACCTACATGGGCACATTTCTCCTTGGAGCACACTGTCTCACAGAGTGTCACTCCCACAGCCATCTCTATCCCTCTGCCCCACACCATAGGTATCTCTCTGGCCTCCCCACATGACTCAGCACAAGGCATCCAGAAAGTTATTGGCAAACGGAGACAGCGTCCAGTGATACCCAGACCTCCAATAGTTCCTACTGTCACAGACAGCCCCCATCCTGTTCTGAAAGCCTCCCTTCCCGACTCTATTCCTTGCTTCAACCTTAACTACCAGGAGCTACCTGGGAATCACAGACACCCATGGCCCTCCTTCACTTGTGCTATATTTGATGTTGCCTTACCAGTTGCAGCCTTCCTCTCTCCATCTAACCATCATTCAATGTCCAGCCCCAGAGGCCTTCCCTTCCAGATCCAGTGATCATCCCAGATGACCACTTGTGCCACTGGGATAATCTACTTGACTAGAACTCAGCTTGATTGAAACTCCCCAGATGCACCAATGTCACTACTAAATCCTGGTGAGTCCAAAGCCTGGTGAATAAGCACTAGTATTGGCTGCAGTATCATTTGCCTGAGTTAGTCCTGTGTTTCTGCAGCTGACTCATGTCCATTCTTCCCATGGAAACCTCGGCTACCTGCCAGGTCATCCACTTTTCCCATTCCCATGGTCACTTCTCTCCCTCAGCTGTGTTTGTGACACCCACCTACTCCACCCAGATACCCAAGTCATGGACCCCACCCTCTTTCCTGGGCTGCTAATCGCATTACCATCTTGACCAGGATTCCTCCTCCTAATTGTGATCCAAGCTACATCTAAAGGTAAACATTAATCACTACCTTCCAGCTATCTCTATCCTCAATCGCTCCCCAGAATTCCAGACCTAGGTGGCAGCTATCAATTCCATATCTCCATTAACTGCTCTTTGAAACTTCTCACTCTTAAGATGGTCAAAAACAAAGCTCCTGATATCCTCAATGAAAATCAATCCTATTATCAACTTTAACATCCCAATAAATAAGCATCCCTTCCAGCTCCTAAAACCCAACTCCTACATTTCTTTCACCCTCAAAATCTGAAAATCCAGGGCACCCTAACTAAAAACTAACCCAGAATACAACCACACTTTTTACCTCTTTGGCCACCCATCGGTCCAGCCACCATCAACACTCACCTAGACTATCGCAGTAGTTTCTTCTCTGGTCTTCCTATCACCTCATTCAGGCCCACAATCTGTTCTCATTGCTGCAGTCTCAGGGAGCCTGGTAAGACTGGGGTCAGATCACCTTGTTCTCTGCTCTAAACCTCCCATTGCTCTCTTCACCTCCAGAATAGACACCCAACTTCTCACAATACCATTCCAGGCCTGACTTCTGCCTCTTGCTCTAATGTCTCGTGAGAAACAAGGAAACCTGTCATTCCTGAGTTAATTCAGCCTCACCTCCAAGCATTTGCACATCCTGAGACCTATGCCTGGGGTAACCCTTCACCTCATTCCATTGGCTGCCAGCGATAGGAAACACTCTGTATATCCCTAGTCTGGATTTACAGCCCTTGGCTTGGGGTTTCTTCAGGGTCCCCAGGCCCATGGACCAAAAAAGCAGCAGGTGAAGAATCCAAGCATACAATTCCAGACACAGGGATGGGCTGGCATCAGTGAGGCCCTGGACAATCCCCCACTCACCTTTGCACAGTCCATAAGAGCTTCTGTAGCCATGGAGATCTGTGGAAAGAAGGTTGTGAGAGGCAGGTGACCATCGTGGAGGCTCTGCAGGCTCAGATCTCCCAGTAACTCTGGCCACTCCTTGAATTAAATCTTGGGATGACTAAACTCTAGGCCTCACTCCTCCTGCTGCTTCTTACCTGCTGTGGGTTGTTGCACAAGGAGTCAACCTTCCTGTTCCTCAATGTTATCATCTCCTTTCCAGGCTGTTCTAACTCGCAGCAGTTTTTGCAAAACTTTGAAAAGTCTAACTCAGACCATGTGCCTCTTCTGTTCACAACCTTCCATGGCTCCCAGAGTCCTGAGAATGAAGGTAAAACTCCTCACCTTCCTATTCTGGACGTGAACGCTTCCGGCTCCATTGCCCAAACAAGACATGAGATGCCAGTTCCTCTGTCTGTCACACTCTTCCACACCCCATTACACTGGCTCCCAGAAGTAAGCATCCCTCCCCATGAGCGACTCACTGTCCTGGACACAGAGGCCAGGGCTGCAGGGGCTTCGGGATCGGAGTGGGGTGAGGGCGGGTGAGGCCCAGGCCACGCAGCGTTTACCTGAACCGGGTCCCTCAGCGTAGCCGCAGCCATCGGACTCTGCGGGGGTAACCGGCCGGGAGCGGTGAGAGACAGGGCTGGCGGGCAGGGCCCGGCAGAGCTGACACCAACGTTGTCGGCCCTCAGAGCAGCGAGTGTGCAGTCGGGGTGACCCCTCCTCCCGCGCCGTCCTCGCCTCGACACCCCAATCTCAACTCCGCGATCCCAAAGTTCTAGTGGCCAGGACCGACGCAAGAGAAGCCAGAACCCTCGCCGCAGCAGCGACACCGGAAGCCCCGCCCCGACTCTGCGGGTCAAACACGGAAACGGCCCTTGTCTGAGCGCTCGTTGGGTCATTGTCTTGCCACTCGGCTCGGGGCATTGTGGGTAATGTAGTTTCCACTGCTCCGCCCGCTGCTGCTGAGGGACCTCCTCATCCCAAAAAAAAAGCTAGGCGGCGGTGAGGACTACGTACTGCTCTGAGGGCCGTTCCTGAGATTGTCCTGCTAGGTCTGCGGGTGACGGTGGAGAGACGGTCCCCACCGGGCCCGGGGCTCCTACTGGCGTCTCGACCTCCACACAGAAACCCTTCCGCCAGCGGGGACCGATGGGGACCGGGACGCGGACCAGGTCGCGAGCAGCGTCCGGAGGCCAGAAACGCTTCCGCAGACCGTCCTGAGTCCCCGCTCGCGTCTCGGAGCTGCTCCCGGCCTTTTCGACCCCCGGGCAAGAACCGGCTGGCGAAAGCCCCGGGTCTGGGTCTGAGTCGCAGCCCGTTGAGGGCGGCAGGTGTCTCGGGGGCAGGGTTGTCTGTGCCTCTGCGGAGTTGTCTGGAGAGGCCAGGACACGTCCCCTCAGGCGAAACATCCAGACTCGCTCCGCTCAGGGAGCAGTGGGGAGGAGACTTGGTGGGGACCCGGGCTCCGTGGGGGAAGGGGAGGGGAGTAAGGGGACTCGGAAGGAAGCTCGGGCTCTGTCTCCAGGGCAAGTGGCGCGGACTCCTCTCTGGGGCGGGAGCGAGGTCCTTGGCTCTCGGGAGGAGCGGTGGAGGCCGCCGCTGGAGCAGTGACGGAGGGGAAGCCCTGTCCAAGGAGCCTCTGAGGGACGCAAGAGCTTCTGGGGGTGTCTGGGAATTCCTACCCAGCTCCACAATTCTCCCTGCTCCTCTGACCGGACCGGCCTCTGCGCAGCTCTCGCGCGCTCCTGTGACCACCCCTGGAATTAAATCTTGAGATAACTAAAATCTCAAGACAAGCGGTCCCTGGGTGCTGCACGGAAAAGTCGGTATTTGGCTGCTGAATTGAAAAGGGCCACTCAGCCCCGAGGCACGTGTCCTTAAAGTCCTCTGTGGAGGTGCAGACGCTCTCCTGGTGTGTTCTGTGGACTGTGCACTCCACTGCCCTGCCGCCTGAGCAACCTTCTTACCCTGGTACTGCGGACTTTCGTTCCCTTCAGGATCCCTACCCAACCCACCAGCCACTGCTCACGGCCCTCACTGCCCCTCAAGATGGAACCTCATCACATGTGGCCATACTGACTTGAAACGCTTTGGTCAGCAGAGGGAGAGAACCGAGGTTACTTTGGGAGCCCAGGATTTGGGAGAACTCTGAGTAGACCTCTGCCCTGCATGGTGCACATTGAGGAGCCACAAGGCTCAAGATGATGCAAGTGGCTCTGGCCTGGGGGAAGGTCCCGGAGCCAACAGCTGTGAATATATTACACTCACAGCTTTGCCTGTATGGGAAAAAGACCATGGAGGCACAAACTCAGACTATGAGCCCCAAACACATATAGTTAATTGTGGAGAATACAGTATTCCCCTCTTGTCCACAGTTTCATTTTCTCAGGTTTGGGTTGACCACAGTGGGAAAATAGGTGAGTACAGTACAAGAAGATATTTTGAGAGAGAGTACATTTATGTCTTTTATTACAATACATTATTATAATTGTCCTGTTTTGTTATTATTGTTAATCTTACTGTACCTAATTTATAAATTAAACTTTATCTCATATATATATGAAAAAATCGTGTATATATAGGGTTTGGTACTGTCTATGGTTTCAAGCATCAGCTGGGGGTCTTGAAACTATTTGCTGAAGGTAAGGTGGGACTACCTTATGACTAAAACTATAAACTTAATAAATCTGTCTGGATTGAGTGAAGCATATCATCCATCATTTGTTTTCACACTATACTTTGTGCTGTTCATTGGGCCAGACACTTTGATAGGAACAAAGATATTTACCAAAAGATGCAAGGTACAGGAAAAGAAACAACAAAAGCCAATGCACTTTGGGGATCTCATTCTGAACTCCATCTATCTAGAGAAAGTGGGGCAAAACTTAATGAACTGGAAGTCTCTGAAGAGGCAGATAGTGATGAGGGAAATATCTCTGGCCACTCTGTGAAAACAGAAGTTTACATCCAACCACATCCAGGAAATATTTTGATCCAAAAGCTGCTACTAGGCTGGGTGTGGTGGCTCATGCCTATAATCCTAGCACTTTGGGAGGCCAAGGCAGGAGGATTGCTTGAGCCCTGGAATTCAAGTCCAGCCTGGGCAACAAAGCAAGACCTCGTCTCTACAAAAAATCAGCCAAGTATGGTGGCACATGCCTGTAGTCCCAGCTACTCAAGAGGCTTACACAGGAGGATTGCTTCAGTCCAGGGGTTGGAGGCTTCAGTGAGCCGCAATTATACCATCGCACTGCAGCCTGGGCAATAGAGTGAGACCCTGATTCAAAACACACCCACATAGCCACTGTCTGAGAGATCCCTCGGAATAAAAGCTTCAAAGAGTTGTGTAAGACCATTTGATTGTGAATCACATCTGTGGGTCTCACATTTTGTCCTGTGAAGAAAGTGAAATTATAAAAACAAAGGTCAGTAGTTTCCAAGGATTCCTCTCCCAACTGAATGAGGAAGATAGTCAAAAACTTGTCAAAAACTATCACATCAGTATTTATTAGACATTGATTTTAATTGGAGTCAAATGAATGGGTAATTTAACATAACTATGTTACCATCACCATGCCCAATAACATCCAGTGCTAAACCAACACATATTTTCTCGCTTTAAGTGGGTATTAAGTATGTGTGCTTATAAGTGTGGAGGCTATTCATGAAAGTTCTACTTTGAAACAGTTTACCTGTCTATCCCTATGATTTGATGAATGAATTATGGTCCATATGCACAGCAAGTTTTCCACTACTATAAATTGAGTGAGGGGGATCTCTACACTTTACGGTTACCCAATGGACGCTTTCTAGAATGAAAAGTCAGGTATACAACTGTGTGTAGAGTATGTGAGATTTTTCCAACTATGTTGGAGGAATAAAAACGTAGGCACAAGGCCAGGCACAATGGCCCATGCCTGTAATCCCAGCACTCTGGAAGGCCAAGGCAGGGGAATGACTTGAACCCAGGAGTTCAAGACCAGCCTGGGCAGCATAGTGAGACCTTATCTCTACAAAAAAATACAAAAAAAAAAAATTAGCTGGACATGGTGATATACACCTGTAGTCCCAGCTACTCAACAGAGTGAGGTGGGAAGATTGCTTGAGCCAAGGAGGTCGATGCTGCGATGAGCTGGAATCTTGCCATTGTACTGTAGCCTGAGTGACAGAGTGAGACTCTGTCTCAAAAAAAAAAAAAAAAAAAAAAAAAAAATCGTAGGCACAGAACGTATAGGATGGGGCAGAAATCAAAGATAGACTTTTAAGAAAAAAACATACTGTTTTGTTTATAGGAGTGTAAATATTTCAGATAATTGTGAAGTAATATTAAACCAAATTAAATGTTTAAAAAACATTAAATTCAACGGTTAAAAAAACTGACTGAATATCCAATTTGTGTCCTCTGTATGAAAAGTGTATACTTCAACTAAATTGAAAATACAAAATTTTGACTATATTCCTAGGATCATATCAAGGCAAAACTACTTGAAAAGATCTTAAAATATGTCTACATATTTTATTAAAGGGTACTGGTGTGATGTTTTTGAAGCTAACATATTAATATAAGTGGAAAATAAGGCTTTCAGTGTAAGTAAAAATAAATGCGTATATAAAACTAATGAATTTAAATAAAACTCTAAATGCTGTACTTCATAAGAACAATCAGCATTAACTCAAATAGTATTTGATTTTAAACATATGTGTATTTCCTTTCTGTTTACATTGTAACAAAATCTAGGCATTCTAGATAACTGTCTACGGACATGGTGGCTCATGCCTATAATCCCAGCACTTTGAGAGGCTGAGGAGGGAGTATTTCTTGACCCCAGGAGTTTGATACCAGCTTGGGAAACATAGCAAGACCTAGTTTCTACACACACAAAATAGCCAGGTGTGGTGTCACATACCTGTAATCCCAGTTGCTTGGGAGGCTGAGGTGGGAGGATCACCTGAGTCCAAGAGATCAAGGCTGCAGTGAGCTGTGTTTGTGCCATTGCATTCCAGCCTGGGCAACTGGGTAAGATCCTGACTCAAAAGAAAAAAGAAGAAAGAAGGAAAGAAATTATAGATAACTGCCAATGATGCCTAATTATAGCATCCAATTTGTTGACTCTTAATAGAATTTCTCAGTGTAAGAATACAGTGTCTTAAAGAAACACACATGCTTGTACACCAAAACAACTCATTCCAGATCTGGGACTGGAACTTTTTAAGATAATTTGGAATTTTTTTTTTTTTTTAATTGAACTCTCACTCTGTCGCCCAGACTGGAGTGCAGTGGCCACTCCCGGCCACTATAGCCTCAACCTGCTGGGCTCTGGCGATCCTTCCACCTCAGCCTTCCAAGTAGTCGGAATTACAGGCATGTGCTACCATGCCCGGCTGATTTTTTGATTTTATTGTAGAGATGAGGTCTCACCAAGTTGCCCAAGTGTGTCTCGAACCCGCGGGCTCAGGCAATCCACTCACCTCAGCCTCCCAAAGCGTGGGATTACAGGCTGAGCCACCAAGCCTGGCTTGGAAATTCTATCAAATAAGTGAATCGAGAAAACCATCAGAACTCAGCTTAAGAAGTTGCAGAATTGCACCCGAAGAAGTTGTCACTGCACAACATTGGCACAGCATTGATTCCAAAGGCTTGATCCACATAAGCCAATTGTTTAAAATATTATAAGTGATATAAAAATAACTGGTAAGGTTAATACTGGGATATATCAATCAAGCAAGCACCTCATTCTAAAAACTGACAAAGGGAAATATCAGTCATTTATCCTGCAATAGCTGTGCAAACTGTATTTTATGTTACAAAATATCTGTACAGGCTAACAAATCCGGTTTGTTTGGGATGAGACCTATGAATGTCATATAACATTTTTCATCAAGGGTAAAGATACAAAATAAAATAATAAAATATAAATTCAATAACATTTTGGCAGAGTCTTCTGAGCACTACTCTTTCTTCTAGAAATGCACTAATGTTTCCATTTTGGATGATGAAATACAAGGATGTTTTCAAATAGTAAAGGAACAAAACCACCCTGCGGGATAGCACGTTACAGAGTCAACATCATCCCAGGATGGTAGTTTCAATTAGGGAAGAATAATAGCATGCATAGAATTGGACTTTGAATAATTTTGGCAAGTACTGAACTATAAGAGTGATCCCTAGTTGGGCAGGGGAAATATAAGCTTGCTGTGTGCTATGATTTGAATTCCCTCACCAAAACTCATGTTGAAATTTAATTGCCATTGTAAGCTTTTAAGAGGTGGATCCTCTTCTAATGCATTCATGAACTCTGCCCTCTGAATGCATTAATGAGCTATGTTGGGAGTGGGGTATTTGTCTTGGAAGTGGGTTCCTGATAAAAGAATAAGTTCAACCCCAGTGATCTCTGTCTCATGTGCTCACTTCTCACTTTCTGCCAGCCATAGACGCTGGTGCTATGCTCTTGGATTTGCCAGCTTTGGAATCATGAGCCAAATAAACTTTTAAAAATAAGTTACCCAGTTGTGGTATTCTGTTACAGCAGTGGAAAATGGACTAAGACCAATGTATGTGATAAAGGAGGTGGTTGGGGCTATGGGCTGCTGTTGATTGGGTTGTATATGAAAGGTGTGTACACAGGGAAGTTGTTTGCTATCTCTAGTAATTACTGAACCCTGAGAGGTGCAGTCCTTCAGGTCCCCCAAGAAGCCAAAGCATCATCAAGTATAGCGAATGAAACAGTTAATACAATGGTCCTCTGAAGTTTTCACCTCATATTAAGGAAACTTTAGAGTGTTGGTAGTGGAGCCTTTTTGAGTGTAGGGCATAACTTGTTCTAATCAGTATAGAAAATACTTTATTATGAGAGTAGAAAGGAGGAACACAAGTAGAAGTATACAGTCCTTATAGACCAGCCGGTAAATAAGTTTTCAGTTTATATGGCATTAATCAAGAAAATAGATTTGAAATTTGGGAGGATCTCTAACAATATCTGCATAGAATTGTAAACCAATTCCACCTTGTTTTTTGTTTGTTTATTTTTCTTTATAAGGGTATCACAATGTATTTCTCAGGTCAAGGTGGCAGGTTCATCAGTTATGTTGTTAGAAGGCAAGAAAAATGAAATTTAGTAAAGTATATGTAAAGATTGGTGGTGTTTGTAGGTAATCAGTGAGAAGGAGTGGCAATGGTCAGAGACTCAGAGCAGGAGATCCTGGTAGAAAGTTGAGTAGTAAGAAGAAACTGTGGTCCTCCCTCCAGGGTGATGGAGGGGTAACTAATATGAATCTGGTGCCTTCTGGAAAGTGTAATAATCTTCACTAATTTTTAGAATGACACAGATAATAGCACTATCAGTAGTTCTTCATATGGAAGGTGTAAATTAAATATACCATTATAATAGGAAGCAAGTTCAAAGACTTTTACTTACAGATCCTGGGCAAGGAGTGTAGTCCTCTGACCCTAGATCACACAAGGCAGAAACGAAGAGTTAAGCACATAGGGAGACAACATGACTGTGGCAAGTAGCAGTATGTATAAGGGAATAGAGTGTGTGTCAATAAGTTCACAGGTAAAAGCCTGAATGGTCCATTTAAAGAAAGTGGCAGGAAAGTGAGGTCTGCTAGCTGTGCAAGATGTCTCTTAATTTCTTATTTCTGGCCTGAGCCATTTGGGTGTGGTATAGATCTGAAAACTGTGTCAAGGGTGACTTAGCTCTACTTCTGGTATGAGAAAATTAAACTTGTATTAAAGGAGATGCTGAGGCAACATAAAATTAAAAGAATTCTGCCTTGAAAGGGTGAGCAGAAAAGCTAATTAATTAAAGGAATTCACTACAGTGTTCTGACAAGGTCCTCTGTATATGCAGAGAGACATGTGATTTTTGTTTATACTTTGTGTATTTGAGACAGGAGATTCCCAAGAGTTCTTTGCCCTGAAGTGGGCAACCTTTAGGCAGTGACCCAGTGGTTTATAATGAATGTGAAGATGGGGTCATTTATTGGCCAGAGCATGTAAGTGCTAAGATTGGTTGGAAGTTTGGCCAATTTTATTGACCCTTGTATCCTGTCCTTTTTCGATGACATACTTGCTAAGGAATGAAAAGTAGCAACATTTCACCAGGATCTATCATATGTGATGGCTGGCAGTGCCATTTTTACAGTCTACAAACTCCCTTTGCTGTTCACTCTGCTAATTCCACCCAAGAGGTTACCTGGCTAACTAAAGGGTCTGAGGGAGGGATAACTTTCCTCAGCACCATGACATCTGAGGGCAGGACAGGCCATCCCCCCCCTACAGATGGAATATGTCCAAGTACCCAGATTTGACCCCATCATGTGTTGGTTGAGGTGGACTTGGTAGCACTGCCCAGCCTGTGAGGTGCTGCTTTTATGACCCAAGCTACAAAGGGCAGCTAGGTCACAGCCTGTTCAGTGACATCATTTTAGTATCTTGAAGTTGGTCACGGTGGGTGTATTTATACCAGGGACACTGATAAACACTAAAAACCAGGTCCTATTTTATAGAATGTCCAGACTTAAGAAAGTGATGGAGAAATGTGGATAATGCATATTATGTTTGAAAATATAGTATCAGGGTTACAGTTAGATATGAAGAATAAGTTTAAGAAGTTTATTATACAGCATGTTCATATGATATTATATTCATCACTTATGGACACATGCCAGCTAATGATGATACATTGTACTCTTGAAAACAAGCTAAGAGAATGGATATTAAGTGTTCTCACCACAAAAATGATAAATGTAAGGTAATTGCTTAATTAGCTGGATTTAAAATACACACACACACACAATGGGTACAAACAATTTAGATCAGTTTGGCAGATTCTTAAAAAATGAAACAATCACCTAATCTGAAATATTAGCAAAAGAGAACTAAAACATGTATCCTTTTAAAGAATATATATATATATATATTTCAAATCATCATGTTTACACAATAAAGACAATGTGACCTGTCAATTTAAAAAAAAAAATTGCTAGAGGCAAGGCAACCAGAAAAATATATGTATATACAAGGAGGAACTTCCCCCTCAAAATGGCATTTATTTATTAAAAATTGTGTATGCTTTCATGATTAAACTTCAGTCACCTTCCAAATACTCTTCATTTGATGCAATACACATATTGAGATGGCTTTTTCACTGTTCAAAACAGTTTTGAACTTGTCGATTTGGATGCCTTTTGGTGCTTCTGCTGTTTTTTGTTTACCTCTTCCACATCAGAAAACGTTTCCCTTTAAAGACATTTTTCATCCGCAGAAACAAAAAAAAGTCACTTGGAACAAGATCAGATGAATAGGGAGTGTGAGACATGGGGGTTATAGCATTTTTTGTAAAAACTGTTGAACACTCAACTCAGTGTGGGCAAGTTTTTGTGTAAATCACCCATCAGGAAATGGCCAAACATGTCGAAAGAATCTAATAAATAAATAAATAAATAATTCGCTGAAGTCAACTGCAGCCTTTCACAATAATGCTAGCTGGTATACTGATGCCAATGGGTTCCTAGAACAATTACATAGTGGGGGAAGCCTGTACTACAAGGGGTCTGCTCTTCAAAAAATAATTCCTTTTGGGGGGGATCCCCCTCATATAGTGTCTACTGGTGTTACACTGTGAATAGCTCCCCAAAATGTGAAAATATTATTTCATTATTGATTGACTGATTGATTGATTGAGTTGGAGTCTCACTCAGTCACCCAGGCTGAAGTGCTGTGGCAATTCACAGCCACCCCAGCACCAATCTGCTGGGCTCAGGCGATTCTTCCGCCTCAGCCTTTCAAATAGTATTCCATTATTTAAAAATAATTTTTACACTTTGTAAAGCAGTCACAAACATCCCTGAAAAATAAGTGAAGTTCCAACACATGTCTTTCTTATATGTATATATTTCTATTTGTGAATAAAATGAAAAAGGAAATGACAACCAACATCCATTAATAAATAAGCAAATGATATGAACAGACATTTTGTTTATTGATTTATTTAACATTTTATTTATTTATTAAACAAGACATACAGGTATCAAATAAATATGAAAAAATACTCATCATCATGAAACATCAGAAAAATGCAATTAAAACCACAATGAGATGCTATCACATAGCTACCAAAACAACTAAATTAAAAATATTGATATACCAAATATTTGGAAAACAGGAATGCTCATACTGTTGCTGGAAATGCAATGGGTAAAACTAGTTTGGCAGATTCTTTAAAAATGAAATAATCACTTAATCTGAAGTATTAGTACAAGAGAAATAAACAGGTATCGTTTTCCCTATAAAGAATTGTATGAGCCGGCTCGGTGGCTCAGCCTGTAATCCCGCACCTTTGGGAGGCTGAGGTGAGTGGATTGCCTGAGCCCGCGGGTTCGAGACCCACCTGGGCAGCGAGACCTCATCTCTAAAATAAATCAAAAAATCATCTGGGCATGGTAGCGCATGCCTGTAATTCCGGCTACTCGGAAGGCTGAGGCGGAAGGATGGCCGGAGCCCAGCTGCGGTGGCCGGGAGCGGCCACTGCACTCCAATCTGGGCGACAGAGTGAGACTCCAACTCAAAAAAAAAAAAAAAAAAAGAATTGTATGAGGCCAGGTGTGGTGACTCACACCTACAATCCTAGCACTTTCAGAGGCTGAGGTGAGAGGACAGGTTGAGTCCAGGAGTTCAAGACCTGCCTGGCAAGACCTTGTCTGTACAATAAATAAAAAAATTAGTCAGGTGTGGTGGCACATACCTGTAGTCCCAGCTGCTTGGGAGGATGAGGCAGAAGGATTGCCTGAGTCCAGCAGTTTGAGGCTGCAGTAAACTGTGATTATGCCACTGCTATCCAGCCTGGGTGACAGAGTGAGACCCCCAACTCAAAAAAAATAAAAATAAAAGGGAGTAAATAGTTTATAATTACATTCATTTAGCCTGGTGTGGTGGTGTATGCCTATAGTCCTGGTTACTCGGGAGTCTGAGGTGGGAGGATCACCTGAGCCCATAAGGTCAAGGCTGTGATAAGCTGTGATCATACCACTGCACTCCAGCCTGTGCAACAGAGTGAGACTCCAAATCAAAAATAAATAAATGCTATTCATATAAAATTCTGGGAAACAAGCTAAAATACTGTGAAAGTTAGTTACTGAACATCTGCAGATCTGGGATAGAGATTTAAAAGGGCATAAGGTAAATCATATATATCTTCATTATCATGCATAGGATAGTTTCATCAGTTTATAAGTATGACAAAATGTTTTAAATTACACACCTTAAGTATGTGTACATTGTTACATGTCAATTATATCACAATAAAGCATTTAAAAAATAGTTCAAAATAAAATAATCTGGGTCTCCCACCCTTTTTGAAAGCAAAAAAGTCTGGCAACTCCATGTGGACTACACTGTCTCTTTTCTCATGATTGGTGAAGGACAGCCCTGCATGTGTGGCAGGAAACATTGATGAGCAAGAAAACCTGTTTTGATATGACACAACAGGAACACTTGCTAGATGAAACAAAGGAAGGAAGGAAGGGAGAAGGAGAAAAAGAGAAAGAGAGAGAGAAAAAGAAGAGAAGGGAAGAGATGGGAAGGGAAGGGAGGAAGGGAGAAAGGGAGGAAGTGTGAAATGGGGCTTAAAAAGACATCTACAATGTCAAAAATTAAACTAAACATGTACTCAGCCTTTGCACAGTTAAAAAAAAAGGTCCCTTCCTGGAAACTGGCAACAGCATTTGCTGGCTAGGTTAAACTGTCTAACATCTTTTTTGCTGCTGTGAACTTGCATTGCTTGAAAGGTACCTGGGCCTCCAGGATGTTGCGGTGTAGCCCACTTGGAAAGTCCCAATGTGGTTTAGCCTTTCTTAAGCAAGCCCCTACAGTTAATGAGGCCCCTTGCTGTGGGACTGTCATGTCCAACAGGCAAGTGGCCACCAGCCCAGCTCTTGACTAAAGAAAACCTCTCCTTTTTATAGCTTGTACTTTTAGTGTTGGTGTCTGTGAATTAAGCGCTCAGTCCCTATTTCATTTAGGGGCTCGTCCAGGATATTCAAGAGCTTAATCCCCAGCCCCAATCACCAGCTGACCTTGTGGGTCTGCATACCCATGAACCTCAGTGTTCGTTGGGCCTGTTGGGTCTGTGGACTGGCAAATGGCTGATTGTCATCTCTGACTCACAATGTCCCCAGAGCCCTCTGAGCAGTGAGTCAAGTTCCTGTTTTGTTTGTGCGCACTTCTGGTTGGACCCGAAGGAAAGTTGGACGCAGCACTAATTCCTGGGTCCAAGGTCCCAGTGAGATGTCACTGGGCCCTCTGGTATTGCCCTCAGGCAGTTAGGTCTGTCTGTTCAGTTTGTGTTATTGTCTTTATTTGTTCAGTGTTAGTCACTGTTGTGTCTGTCATTGCTATTGACATTATGGGGCAGCAGTGCTCTAAGCCTGACACCCCTCTGCAACTGGTTTTGTGCCACTTCAAGGATTTCCAAGGAGTGGCACAGCAGTCAGGTTATCCGGTAAACCAAGAAAACCTAACCACCTTTTGTTTTCTCGAATGGCCCACATTTCCCAATTGCAGCTGGCCACTGGAGGGGACCTTCAACCCGGCCATTGTGGGGAAGGTCCGACAGTTCATCTATCGACGCCACCCAGACCAGATCCCGTACATCACTGCCTGGTACCTCCTGGTAATGCAGCAGCCATCATGGATGAAGAAAGCCGGAAAAAGCTAATTCTTCTCATGTTTTACCCTACAGGAGACTCCAAAAGCCAAACCTCTGGTCCTATAGAGCCCACCAGAGGATGATGAAATTCCCCCACCCTACTCTATAGCTGAGCGGGAGCAGGGGGCCCACAAGGTTCTCAGCCCATCACTCACCAGGAGTGGGTCCTTGTATTAGCCCTTTTATCCCCCTCTTCCCCATGCATCTCCCAAGGGCCCAACCACTCCCGATAAACTGACTAGCCCTGACTCATTTTTGGGAACTCAGAATCACAAACTTCCATAATCCTTCCCCTGAGATAGGCCCTGGGACTAGACGTGGGAGGTTCAGGAGGCCAGCCCTTTATGGTTTATGGCCCTTTCCCTACTAGTAATCTTTATAATTGGAAGCACCAAAATTGGCGTTCTCTGAAAAACCTCAGAGCCTCATAGGCCTTTTAGAAACTATTTTCTTCACCCACCAGCCCACTTGGAATGACGGCCAACAGCTCCTCCAAGCCCTTTTTATTGTGGAGGAAAGAGAACGAATCCATCAAGAGGCAAGAAAATTGGTCCTGGGACTGGATGACAGACCAGCAGAGCAGGACCATGTGAACCGTGTCTTCCCCATTGAGAGGCCTAATTGAAACCCAAACACTGATCACAGTAGGGAGTGTCTCACCACCTATTGCCAGATTCTAATGGGGGATTTCCGGACCACCGCTAGGCAGTCCACAAATTTGTCTAAGGTAAGTGAGGTATCTCAGGGCCCACAGGAATCGCCCACGGCTTTTCTGGAATGCCTTATGGAGGCCTATTGGACATATACTCCCATAGACCCAGAGGGTCCAGAAAATTGGAGGGCTTTAGTTATAGCCTTTGTCTCCCATCGGACCCTGATATAAGAAAGAAATTGCAGAAAATTAAATAATTTAAAGAAAAAAGTTTATGAGAATTAACTGAGATAGCCCAAAAAGTCTATAACAGCAGGGACTCACTTAAAGACCAACAAACCAAAAAGATGGCCAAAATAATAACAGCAGCCTTACAGGAAGTTAAACCCAAGCAGCCAACAGAGAAAAGAAAAACCAGCACTGGGCAAAAAAACTCCACTAGCAAAAAATCAATGCACCTACTGTAAAAAATTGGGCACTGGGTAAAAGACTGCCCAGATAGGCAACCCGACCAAAAGAGTGCCCTCTGGGGGGGTTCCCACCGAAATCTACTGCTGTGCTTCAATTACAAACTGATTGATGGAGCTGGGGCTCTGTCAATTCCCCCTGGAACCCAGGGTGAAACTTACGGTGGGGGGAAGCCCTGTACACTTCTTAGTGGACACGGGGGCTAAATATTCAGTCCTCCAAAAGTATAATGGCCTGCTTCAGAATAAACATTCTTTGGTCCAGGGGACAACCGGGACTCAATTATGCCCCTGGACCACCGAAAGAACAATAAATTTGGGAAAAGGGAAAGTAACTCTTTCATTCCTAGTATGGTCCAGACTACCCATACCCACTCCTGGGATGTGACCTCTTACACAAGCTTAAGGCCAACATAGGTTTTAAGGAAACCATGGCAACAGTAGGCCTAAACCCACCTGGGGCATCAAAAATTCTTGTTACTGTTCCCCTAAGTGAAAAATACATGTTAACAGAAGGTGGGGCCCCTCTTGACTCTTCAAACACCATACTGCTGGCCCGGCTGCAGACTGAGTTTCCCTAAGTCTGGGCCGAATTAAACTCCCCTGGACTGGCATCCCATCAACTGCCAGTCGTTGTACATTTCAAAAGCCGGGCAACACCCATTAGGGCAAAACAGTACCCTACCCCAGAGACCCGAAAAAGCATAACAATCCACATCCAGTCTCCGGAAAGCTGAGATCCTAGTGCCATGCCACTCATCCTGGAATACCCCACTTCTTCTTGTCAAAAAGGCAGGCACAGGAAACTACTGCCCTGTCCAGGACCTCAGGGAGGTCAACAGGTAAGTGGAGGATATCCATCCCATGGTCCCCACCTGTACATCCTCCTCAGCAGGTTAACTCCAGAGAGGCAGATATGCACTGTCCTGGACCTTAAGGATGCCTTCTTCAGCATCCCATTGGCTAAACAGAGCCAACCCTTGTTTGCTTTTGAATGAACAGATCCTGAAAAAGGGGGAAATAGCCAGTTAACCTGGACACGACTCCCACAAGGATTTAAAAACTCTCCCATGCTGTTCAATGAAGCTCTCCACCAAGACCTCTGAGCTTTCCAGCAACAGCACCCTGAAGTGACTCTGCTAGAGTATGTAGATAATCTGTTAATCAGAGCCACATCAAAAGCATGTAGATGATCTGTTAATCACAGCCACCAGGCACCTGCTTAAAAAACTTCAGACTCTGGGGTATAGGGTGTCAGCAAAAAAGGCTCAGCTCTGTGTGACAGTAGCCACATACCTTGGGTATAACCTCGAGGGAGGTAAAAGATCTGCCCAGCGCATTCGGGCTATAGCAGGCATCCAGGCCCCAGGAAACAAAAGGCAGGTCCAGAATTCTTGAGAGCTGTAAGATACTGCCGACTATGGATCCCTAAGTTTGCTGAACTCGCAAAACCCCTCTATAAAATAACCAAGGGACCAGAGACTAACTTTAAATAGATACCAGAGGGAAACAAAGTTTTCCAAGCCCTTAAAACCGCCCTGCTCTCAGCTCCGGCCCTGGCCTTGCCAGATATTAAAATCCCTCTCCACCTTTATATGGATAAAAGACGAGGCATCGCCCGGGGTGTCCTAACCCAAAAGCTCGGCCCATAGAACAGGCAGGTCACCTACCTGTCAAAAAAAACCAAAAAAACTAAACCTGGTAGCTTCGGGCTGGCCCCCGGCCTGTGAATTATAACAACCATTGCCATGTTAATAAAGGACTCAGACAAACTAACATTGAGACAGAATCTGGCTGTCACAGCCACACATGCAGTGGAGTCTTTACTCCAAGGGGCCCCTGATAAATGGATGTCGAATGCCCCAATAACTCATTATCAAGCGCTGCTTTTAAATCAACCCCGCATCAAGTTCCAGCATACCCCCAGCTTGAACCCCACAACTTTACTACTGGAAAAAAGTCCCATGGGGCCCCCACATTGTTGTTATAAAACAACTGAGTTCCAGAAGCTGCACTGGGACCTAACCGATGTCCTGAGAACAAACCCCGACCTGACGCTTTTCTCAGATCGCAGCAGTTTCATTCAGAATGGGATAAGGTATGCAGGGGCAGCGGTGGTCACTCTACAGGGAACTATTTGGGCTGAGCCTCTTCCACAGGAAACATCGGCCCAAAAAGCAGAACTGATTGCCCTAACCAAGTCCCTGAAAGCAAGTAAAGAAAAAGTTGTCAACATCTACACTGACAGCAGGTACGTGTTTACAACTACATACGTTCATGGGACAATTTACAGGGAACGGGGATTGCTCACCGCAGAGGGAAAAACTATAAAAAGTAAAGCGGAGGTCTTAGAACTCCTGGCAACAATATGGGCCCCCAAACAGGTGGCCATTATCCATTGCCTGGGCCACCAAAAAAAAAAAAAAAAAAACCTCAAAAGAGGCAATAACAAATTTTTAAAAAGCAGATCAAGCAGCCACAGAAGCTGCTTACT
This sequence comes from Cephalopachus bancanus, assembly GCA_027257055.1. Classification (NCBI taxonomy): domain Eukaryota; kingdom Metazoa; phylum Chordata; class Mammalia; order Primates; family Tarsiidae; genus Cephalopachus; species Cephalopachus bancanus. Next base: position 2,525,421 of record JAPVLO010000564.1, read on the forward strand.
GCAGAACCACCTGCCTGCTGGCACTGCCTCTTCCGGTTCTATGTGAGCCACCAAAATATACAGAAAAAAACCTCCTTGCTAAACAAAAATTACAGACAACCTCAAATCCAGACGAATGATTTCAACTTCAGGACAGCAAAACCTTCCTCCCTTGAGTCCTGGGACAACAAATCCTAAGGCAGCTCCATGAAGGTACTCATTTAAAAAGGACAAAACTAACCGAACTTATAAAACAAAAATTCTATCTCCCTCATCTGGACCAGCTCACCCAGGAGCTCATTCAAGGTTACGTGTCATGCCAGCAGACTAATAATGCTAAGGTCAGTATATCCACCCAAGGGGTCTGAGATAGGGGGACTAACCCCCGGGAAACATTAAAAAATAGACTTTACAAAAGTCAAACCTGGGCAATATAAATATAAATACCTATTGGTCTTGGTAGACACCTTCTTGGGATGGGTTGAGGCATTTCCTACAAAAACTAAAACTGCTTCTGTAACAGTAAAAAAAACTCTTAAATGACATTATACCAAGATATAGTCTATCTCAACAGGCTCAGATAATGGCCCAGCATTTATTTCTAAACTTACTAAAGATATTGCAAAAACCTTGGGGATAAATTAAAACTTACATTGTGCTTATCATCCCCAAAGTTCAGGACAGGTAAAAAAATAAATCAGACACTTAAAAAGACCTTAACCAAATTAACCCTGGAGACTGGTGAAGGTTGGGTAACACTCCTTCCCTATGCCCTCTTAAGGGCCAGGTGTACCCCCTACATCAAAGGTCTAACCCTCTTCAAAATTCTGTTTGGACGGCCCCTGCCGTTACTTCCAAAAATTGGACTGGAAAAAACACTAGAACTGTCTAACCATAATTTGCTTCAGTCACTGCAGGCTCTTCAAAAAGTTCAGCAAGCTGTCACTGAGACTGTGCAGGCAGCCTTCCGGAAACAGGTTCCAAAACATCCACACCCGTTCCAGCCCGGTGACCAGGTCTGGATAAAACGACACAAAACTGAGGCTCTCACCCCAAAGTGCAAAGGACCCCATATAATAATCCTTACTACTCCAATGGCCGTCAAAGTTAGCAGTGTTCGCCCCTGGATTCATTGTTCACAAGTAAACACAGCCACCACCGTGCCCCCGGAAACATGGAAAGTCGTCAAACCAGCCACTGGAAAAGATCCTCCAAAGATAAGACTTTTGCGGGCCCTGGTATCCTAATCATATTCCTTGCATACTTTGCCCAGCTTGAGGCCTATTGGCCTAACACACGTAATCCCTATATTCCAGGATACTATTCCTGGGAACTAAAAAATACTGCCACTGGGACCATAATTGCCACCTATGGAGGAAGTGGGCAGCCTGTCTTTAATTTTAACCTTTGTAAATTATGGCCAGGTCTAACACTTGGGGCACACACACTGACAAATGCAGTACCTTAGCTTATAAAAAAAACCCTTAAATCTGTTAGTTTTTATACTTGCCCAGCATCGGGACCAGCCTGTTGCCACAAAGCAGAACAATACCACTGTGCTACATGGAGATGCGAAACTATTGCTCCTTTAAAAAACTGAGACCCATACATAAGCCTCCTTGGTTATGTTAAAAATAATATATCATCAGTAAAATTAATGGTCTTCAAACTCAATATAATCCCCTATATAAAGAGTCAATGATTTGACTCCCGGAACAACTGAAAGGAGGGAATGTGAAAGGGGCCTTAAAAAGATATCTACAATGTCAAAAATTAAACTAAACATGTACTCAGCCTTTGCACAGTTAAAAAAAAAAGTTCCCTTCCTGGAAACTGGCAACAGCACTTGCTGGCTAGGTTAAACTGTCTAACAACTTTTTTGCTTCTGTGAACCACACTTGCATTGCTTGAAAGGTACCTAGGCCTCCAGGATGTTGTGGTTTAGCCCACTTGGAAAGTCCCAATGTGGTTTAGCCTTTCTTAAGCAAGCCCCTACAGCTAATGTGGCCCCTTGCTGTGGGACTGTCATGTCCAACAGGCAAGTGGCCACCAGCCCAGCTCTTGACTAAATAAAACTTCTCCTTTTTATAACTTGTACTTTTGGTGTCGGTGTCTGTGAATTAAGCACTCAGTCCCTATTTCAGAAGGAAGGAAGGAAGGCATCCCTGGATTACAGGGTCTTCATTCTGTACACCTAGTATTTCTATACTATTTGTGATTCATTCCTGGCTCTGTAGTCTTATCAGTGACACCAGCCTATGGTATTATGGACAGCAGACCACATGGTTCTTTGTAGAACCTGATAAAAAGCTTCCCCCCAACAGTGCTGGGCATTATGTGCTACTTTCTGGAAAAGTGGAACAAATTTATGCTATTTCCAGAAACTGGAACTTGTCATAACAGCTGATCCCACTCAAGGTAACCTCTGGTCTCACAAAATATGGAGGTATCCAGGCCACAAAGTAGGATCATGAAGCCTAGGCTGTTTCACTGGAGGTTTTGGGCAGTAGCACAAGTTGTTTATTTGTCATCTCACTGATAGATATTAGAGTTATATTCAGTTTGGGGCAATTAATAAATGTTATGTTCGTGTTGTCTATGTCTTTTCTGGATATTTTCATTTTCTTGGGTAAATTCATTCTAATAAAATTGCTAAGTAATGGGGTACATATATGCTGAATTTTATTTTTAAAAATCTTATAACTCTTTTCCAAAGTATTTTGGCCATTTTTGCACTCCTACAATCAATTTTTGTAAGATGTAGTTGTGGCCCTGACAGTGATTGCTGCTGTCAGTGCTTATCTTATGCTTTCTACTGGGTGTATAATTGGTATGTCATTGAAGTTTTCTTTTTTCTTTTTTTTTGGAGTTGGAGTCTCACACTCTGTTGCCCAAACTGGAATGCAGTGGCACGCTCCCGGCCACCACAGCCGCAACCTGCTGGGCTCCAGGGATCCTTCTGCCTCAGTCTTCCAAGTAGCCGGAACTACAGGCATGTGCTACCATGCCCTGCTAATTTTTTTTTTTTTTGATTTATTGTAGAGACGCGGTCTCGCCAAGTTGGCCAGGTGGGTCTCAAACCGGGGGCTCAGGCAATCTACTCGCCTTGGCCTCCCAAAGTGCTGGGATTACAGGCTGAGCCACCGAGCCTGGCCATCATTGAAGTTTTTAAATTTGCACTCCCCTTAGGAATCATAATGTTGAAACTTTTAAAAGTGCTTTATGGGCTGGGCTCACTGGCTCAGCCTGTAATCCCAGCACTTTGGGAGGCCAGGGCGACAGGATTGCTTGAATCCATGGTTCCAGACCAACCTGGGCAACTTGGCGAGACCTCATCTCTACAACAAATATTTTTTTTTAAATTAGCCGGGCTTGGTAGCATGCGCCTGTAGTTCCAGCTACTTGGAAGGCTGAGGCAGAAGGATTGCCAGAGCCCAGCAGTTGAGGCTGTGGTGGCCGGGAGCGGCCACTGCACTCCAGTCTGGGTGACAGAGTGAGACTCCAACTCAAAAATAAATAAATAAATAAAATAAAAATAAATAAAAGTGCTTTATGGTCATTCAGATATATAACAAAACATATATATTAAGACAATTTATATAATAAAAACATTTTTAAAGCCTTTGTACATCTATAACAGAAGTTCTTAATTAACTTTGGCATTTGCTAAAATGCACAAACTGACTAAACTTTTTGAACTTAATACTGGAACTTGAATTATGTTCATACCTAAGGATACCACTAAATTTAAACATTGTAAGTCTATAATCTTAGGAAGATAACCAAATAAAATAGAAGAATAGGTATGCCTCACATTAACCAAATCATTGCCTAAATTTCCCATAGTCATAAAATACATTGCTCTAAAATCTTCTATGTTGGGTACAGAAGTTCTAACACAAGAAATAATAAAGGTAAAGTAAGTCTTTGGCACTTAAAAACATTGCTTTGATAAAATGGGACCACACAGACTCCCAGATTGTTGGGAGCCAGACACGGAGGCCCACTGAGCATTAGGGATCAGGGGGGCCATTGACCTCGAGACCACTAGAAATATGTTCGGGAGCTGTTGACCCCATTGCCTCTCCCTTTTCTTGGCAATAAAGCTTCATGTTGGCTCAAGCATGAAAACTCCAGACAGGGACGAACACAAGCTAACATTAGAAACTCGTTGTTCCCATTTCCCTTTGTCTGCAGTTTTGACCTTTGTCTGGTACAAGCCAGGACCAGATCAAAGAGCTCAGGAACTGAGAGCCTAGCATGACCTTTTGATAGAGCAATAATATGTAAAACTGGTTTTAGTTATTTTAAGTTTCATTGATTATGTTAGGGTAAAGCAAAGGAATAGATAAACTGTCTATCAATAGGAAAGTTATTCATAAGTAAACTAAGTAGGATACAATAAAATATAGATTACAATTGATAGAATGGTATAATATTTATAGAAACTGTAATAATACTTCTAAGGGATATTAGTCTAGCATAGGAACTGGATAGACAAGTTGGGTTTGTTCTCTACCTTGCTTGAAGAAATATCTGGTGGGTAGGAGATGCCCCCATGCACCTGGATTGTCTGTGTATGTGGGAGACATCTGAATCTGAATGAGCAAAATCTGTAGATAAAAACCCTCTATACTTTTAAATAAATGGCTTCTGTCACTTGAACAGTAGTCCAGTCCTATTTCTTTCTCCCCCTTCTTTCTAATTCTCTATACGGCGTGGAATCCATCTCACCTCCAGGAACTCTAGACCCTGTGGGAGCTGGACTCCGGCAAGTGGCACCCAATGTGGGGCTCTGGAAGGTAAGCTTTATTTTCTTTTTCATGATGGATAAAAATCTTACCCGGGGTGCTGCAGAACCCTCTGTAGAGACAAGCAGAGCAAGGATGGGTAAGCATAGTTTTAGTGAAGCCAGAGCTGTGAAATAATCATGGGCCAGAGAGAATCCAAGGAACATAAAATGTTCATCAGTATCTTAATGAATACTTTGTCTAAACATGGAGCTAAAGTTTTTTCTTCTAATCTAGCTCATTTTCTACACTTTGTGCAAGAGCACTGTCCTTGTTTTCCTGAAGAAGGAACAGTGAGTTTGAACAACTGGATTAAAGTTGGGGAGGAGTTACTGTTATATTATTCACATTATGGACCTAAAAAGGTTCCCCCCAATGCCTTTTCCTTGTGGAACTTAATTAAATATGCTTTAGATCCACAGCATGATTGTGAGACATTTCCATCAAAGAAAACTGCCATTGATGATGAGGAAGATGAAGATCCTTTTCTTTTCACTGCTACCTCTGTGCCTCCTGAATATGATGACAAATCGTCCCCACAGGATGCAGCTGATCTGGAGGAGGAGGCTGCTAAATATCATGAGAAAGTGCATATTGTTAACTCCATGCTTCCACCCAAACCGGTTTCTCCTTCTAATGCTAAGGTCATAAAGTTTAATTCAGCCCCCCCCTTTCTTTTTGGAATGCAGGCTGTATGAGCTGAGGCAAAAAAGGAGGGAGATTTCAGCTTTATGGCTTGCTTCCCTGTACAGTTCAATCCAGATACTAGCGGGGCAGATGGTAAAATATTATGAGCAGAAATATCCTAACAATGTTACTGCACCTCTTTCTAAGGTTTTCCTTTAAAAGTTGAGAATACTAAAATAAAGCCTGGACTTAGTTACACTTTTCCTTTTCTTATAAGAATACAGGGACCTCATGCAATAATAAGCAAAAGTAAGTAAAATAAGTAACATAAGCAATATAAACAATATATATATAATATAAGCAATATATAAGTAATATGAGTAATATAAGTAATATAAGCAATATATAAGTAATATAAGTAAAATAAGTAATATAAGTAATATAAGCAATATATATAAGCAGTATATATATAAGCAATATATAAATAATATAAGTAATATATATAAGCAATATAAACAATATATAAGTAATATAAGTAAAAGTATATAAGTAATAAGCAAAAGAATCTCATTACACTCTTGCTTTAACTGTGGTCAAGTCAGACACATTAACAGAGATTGTCTGGTTAGCAAGGTATGGCCAGCTTATACGGCATACCATCACCACTCACTGGGGCTAATCAACCAAAAACCTTGTGTCTCAAATGCCAAAAAGGTTTTCATTGGGCTAGAGAATGCCTATCTAAATTTCATAAAAACGGCACTCCTTTAAATCAACAGCAAGCCACCCTGGCTCAGGGAAACTTCCAGAGGGGCCAGCCTTGGCCCCAGCTGACAATAGGAGTGCAGCTTTCACCATGAACCCGTTCGTTCCTTCTGCTCCATCACAGAACTCATCTGAGCCACCCCTGGGAGTACAGGACTGGGCTTGTGTTCCTCCACCACTACAATATTAACTCCGAACATTCCAGTAACCCCAATTCCTACAGGAGTAAAAGGCCCTCTCCCAGAAGGAATAGTGGGTATAATATTAGGCAGAAGTTCCTTGTCTTTATAAGGAATTTCCATTATTCCTGGAGTGGTGGATTTGGATTACACAGGAGAAATCCAGGTGCTTGTTGCTCCCCCTAGCAAAACTGCAGTTTAACAGAGAATAGCCCAGTTGCTGCTCTTGCTTTATCACAAAGCAGGTAAAACTTTAACCTGCCTAGAGGTGACTTTGGATTTGACTCTAGTGATGTTGCTTTTTGGGTTCAGGAGGTTACTAATTCCAGGCCTTATAAAGAATTGTACATTCAGGGAGTCAAAATTAAAGGCTTATTAGATACCAGAGCCGATGTTTCTTGTATTGCTGGAAAAGATTGGCCTGCTTCTTGGCCAACTCAGATGGCTCCTTCAGGACTCATATGTATTGGTAAAGTACCATCAGTAACTAAAAGCTCTCAAATTTTAACATGGAAAGATGAGGAAAATTCAGGAACTTTTTGCCCATATGTTATTCCATCCATCCCCTTTACATTATGGGGAAGAGACATTCTTACTCAAATGGGCATGCTTTTATATAGTCCTAATGACAAAGTCTCAGTACAAATGTTACAAATGGGTTATGATCCATATAAGGGACTTGGTAAAGACAGACAGGGAATACAGGAACCTGTCCAGATTAAAGAAAGGACATAACTGGGTGTGGTGGCGCATGCCTGTAGTTCCAGCTACTTGGAAAGCTGAGGTGGAAGGATTTCCTGAGCCCAGCAGGTCAGGGATGCGGTGACCATGAGTGTGCCACTGCACTCCAGCCTGGGTGACAAAGCGAGACTCCGACTCAAAAAAAAAAGAAATATTAAGTATTAAAAATACCCTACTTCAACTGACCAAAAAAAAGGTGTTTGTCAAATGAGTTAAATCTTGTATAGTGAAGGATAGAAAATGTAAGCCACTTGTAACAATTTATTATAGCACAGATATGAAAGCAATACAAATTAAAGCACAAACATGACTTAAAACACAAGTGCTTTCAAAGTTTTTTTTCCTGCATAATCTGTAAAATTAGAGTTATCAAAGCTGCTGTGGATAATAATTCATTTCTAAAATTAAGAGATTACCCACATCTTTGTAATAAAATATATAATAAATATAAAAAACAAATAAAATAAAGAAATTGTATTACATGATTTAAAAAAAAGAAAAAAGAAAGGACAAACCGAATTGGTATTGGTTATTCAAATTTATTCTAGGGGCCATTGTTCCCACTGCCGACTCAATAAACTGGAGAGATGATAAACCAGTTTGGGTGGAACAATGGCCCATGTCCTCAGAAAAACTTAAGGTAGCTAAAGAACTAGTTCAGCAACAATTAGAGGCTGGTCACATAGAGTCTTCTACCAGTCCTTGGAATACTCCTATTTTTGTCATTAAGAAAAAATCTGGTAAATGGAGACTATTACAGGACTTAAGAGCTATTAATGCTACCATGGAAGCCATGGGAACATTACAGCCTGGGTTACCATCACTGGCTGCTATTCCTGCTGACTTTAACATTATAGTTATTGATTTACAGGATTGCTTCTTTACTATACCTTTAAGCCCTGAAGATTGTAAGAGATTTGCATTTAGCTTGCCCTCAGAGAATTTAAAACAACCTTTTCAAAGATTTCAATGGAAGGTCCTGCCACAAGGTATGAAAAATAGTCCTACTTTATGTCAAAAATACGTTGATGCTGCTTTGCAAGGTATTCGAAGCCAACATCCTAATCTTTATTTAATTCATTATATGGATGATATTTTACTGGCTCATGAAGATTGTGTTCTTTTACACAATATTCTTAATGAAACTGTTATTGCTTTAAATAATAGTGGTTTACAAATTTCCCCCCAAAAAATTCAAACTAATCCACCTTTTACATATCTTGGCCATGTTTTAAACACACAAACAGTGAGTCATCAGCCTTTTTGATTATGCACAGATCATTTGGTAACGTTGAATGACTTTCAAAAATTGCTGGGGGATATTAATTGGATTAGACCATATCTACAAGTCACAACAGCTGACTTAAAACCTCTATTTGATATATTGCAAGGAGATTCTTCTCCAAACTCTAAAAAAGCCTTGACACCAGAGGCTAATAAAGCTTTAATTCTTGTAGAACAAGCTATTGAGTCCCAAAAGGTTAAAAGACTAAATTATCATTTGCCTTGAGATTTAATTATCTTAGTTACTGCCCACGCTCCTATAGGGTGCTTGTGGCAGGAAGGGCCAATGGAATGGCTCCATTTGCCAGTAACATCTAAAAAAATACTGGCTTCTTATCCTTATTTAGTAGCTTTACTAATAACCAAGGGGAGGCAAAGAAGTGTTGAATTGTTTGGACAAGATGTGCATAATGTTATTGTTCCTTATGATAAGTTTCAATTTCAGACCTTACTCCAAACTAGTGACAATTGGCAAGCAGTGCTAACTGATTAGAGGACAAATTTTGTTTCATCTACCTAAAAGTCCACTGTTATAGTTTGTAAAACAGAATCCTATAATTTTTCCTCGCATTTGTTCCTTGACTCCCCTCGAAGGGGCAGCTTTGTTTTTTACTGATGGATCTTCAAACGGAAAAGCTGTAACAATCATTAATAATGAGTCTCATGTGCTGGAAACTTCAGAAACTTTGGCACTAAAAACAGAATTATGAGCAGTATTGTTTGCTTTTACAACTTTAAAAAATTCTAAATTTAATTTGTATACTGACTTGTGTTACGTGAAAGGGCTGTTTCCTCATATTGAAACAGCTACAATTCCTGTTAATAAAACTACACTTTGGGTTTACAACAGCTAATCCATAATCCGAAGGAACAGTTTTTGTAGGCCATATTAGATCCCATTCTGGCCTACCGGGACCTTTACACCAAGGTAATCAAATGGCTGATAATTTAACTAAACCTACTATTTGTATTGCAGTGGAAGCTGAAGCAGTCACTAAAGCTCAATCTTCTCACCAAACTCATCATCAAAATGCTACTGCCTTACGTTATCTGTTCCATTTACCCAGGATAACAGTTAAACAAATCGCTAAGAATTGTTCGGCTTGTCCCACTTTTGTTCCAGCTCCAGGAGGAGTCAACTCTCAAGGACTGAGCTCTAATGTGCGATGGCAAATGAATGTAACTGAGTTACATACATTTTCTCATGTTATTTTAGCTTCAGCAAGAACTGGAGAAGCTTATAAAGATGTGGTGCAACATTTTTTTGTTGTTTTTCCCAGCTATAAAAGCCAAAACAACTTAAAGCAGATAATGGACCTGCTTATACATCTAAATCTTTTCAACGATTTTGTTCCCAATTTAACATTTCCCATTCTACTAGCATTCCTTATAACCCACAGGGCCAAGCCATAGTTGAAAGAGCCCATCAAATTTTTAAAAATCAAATAATTAAATTATAAGAGGGGGAGTTTAAGTATAGCTCTCCCCATCATATTTTGAATCATGCTTTATTTGTGATAAATCATTTAAATTTGGATTCTATGAGCAATTTGGCTATGACTAGGCACTGGAACCCAGAAGGAAATGTCAAACCTATGGTAGAATGAAAGGATCTTCTTACAGGCCAATGGAGAGGGCCTGATATATTATTGACCAGTGGAAGGGACTATGCTTGCATATTCCAACAGAATGAATCAACTCCTATTTGGATTCCCGATCGATTCATTCGGAATGCCTCCAGTAATCCACCGACTAAGAAGACGAGTGACAAAGATTAGGACATTTCAGAAGAATGAAGGACGAACAGCAGTTCCTGTCACTAACCAACAGGAGGAGCTGTTCTTTCTACTACAAGAGACTTTGTCATGGGTAGAGCAGGATCTTCAACATCAGCATTGTTACACCAACAGAGAGACCATAATGCGCCAGATGAGAGACCTCTCCTTACGGGATGAAAATCCACAGTTTAGATTGTCTCGAATAAGACGAGTCACACTCAGACAAAGCATTTCTAGCATTTGTCGTTTGCAACTACCAATCTGGGAACAAATGGAATTATTGGCCAAAAAGGCAGGGGATATGGTAATATCGCAACAAATTACCATCAGGCCGGTAATTATGTTTTTAGCTATGATTGCTCTTGTAATAAGTCAAATAGCTCCATCCTCTGCAGTTGTGGCTAATAAGACCTACTGGGCTTATATCCCTAACCCTCCAACATTTCAACCTGTCACTAGGGACAATGAGGTTATTAATGTATTTTCTGATTCCTCTCAATTGACGGGAGGACCTACTTTATACTTAAACAAAACACCTTATTAATAATAATTTTTCTTATGAAGGACATTCTTGTTTACCTCCCATTTGTTTTTATGATAATTCAGTTCTCAAAAATTATAGAGCCTCTTGTTTAACGTGCACCTTAAAGTCTTTAATCACTAATAGTCCAACCCAAAGTAATAAAGGATATTGGTGGATTGAAATGCTGATGCCTGGAGGAGCTGATCCCAGTATAGCCACAAGAATTTCACCACCATTTAATATACCCATCTGCTCTCCTAATAATACTGAGAAGGACTGGATACTCACTCAGTGAGATGTTGGGTATCCAAAGTGGATAAAGTGTGTTTATGAATCTAAAGTGGACTATCCCATATCTGTCGAAAAACTATATATTAGTGACTGGGGTCTAAATTTACGACCCTACTTAACTACTTCCACTCAACCTCCTGCTAGTTGGCATATTAATGGATGGGTACCCCCGATATTATCAACTACTATTGGGAATAAACAAATTGTTCTACCTTACTTGTGGAGGGCCTTAGCTACCCTAAAATCTATTGTTTTAACACAACCACATGGGGGAATTTATACTTACAAAATAAGAGCTTGCTTACAATCCCCGTATGTTTTTCTTGTATGGAATGAATATCACACTGTAAGAATTGATCACCACAATAATGTGTATCCTATATCTTGTCAAAATTGTATTCTCACAAACTGTTTAAATGATGCTATTTATCAAGGTTTTTTTATTCTTAAACGACCTCCATACTTAATGGTTCCAGTACAATTGTCAACTCACTGGTATGATGAATATAGTTTGCAGACACTGTAGGAGGTCAATTCCCTTTTGGAAAGACAGAAAAGATTTTTAGCCACTTTAATTTTAGGAATTATAACATTAATAGCTATTGCTACTTCAATAATAGTTTCAGCTGTATCTCTATCTAAGGAAATTTATACAGCTACCTTTGCTGATCAGTTACCTAAGAATGTTTCTATTGCATTAGCTACTCAGGAGATTATAGATCAAAAGTTAGAAAATAAAGTTAATGCTTTAGAGAGGCAGTTTTGGCAGTAGGACAAAAAATTGTGACCTTAAAAATAAAATTTGCTCTCCGATGTCATTCTGAGTTTAAATGGATTTGCCTTACTCCTTTGGAGGTAAATAAGTCTGTTCATACTTGGGACAAAGTGAAAAATCATATTCTTGGAATTTGGAATCACTCAGACCTGAGCATAGACTTAATCAAATTACATCATCAAATTCAGGACATGACAGTTGCTGAAAAGCAATCTCGGTCCACTGAATTGGCGACTTCTATATTTAATAGTTTTTCATCATTTGTTAACAAAAAATCATTGATGTCTATTCTTATCAATGTGGGCATTTGCGGAGCAGTGATTCTCTTGTTGCTGTGTTTACTCCCAATCATCTTCAGAGTACTAAAGAAGAGTATATCTCAGCTCAATACAGAGTTTCATGGTTTTGTGTTAAAAAATAAAAAAGGGGGAGATGTTGGGACCGGCCACGGAGGCCCACTGAGTGTTAGGGATCAGGGGGGCCATTGACCTCGAGACCACTAGAAGTGTGTTCGGGAGCTGTTGACCCCATTGCCTCTCCCTTTTTTTGGCAATAAAGCCTCATGTTGGCTCAAGCATGAAAACTCCAGACAGGGACGAACACAAGCTAACATTAGAAACTCGTTGTTCCCATTTCCCTTTGTCTGTGGTTTTGACCTTTGTCTGGTACAAGCCAGGACCACATCAAAGAGCTCAGGAACTGAGAGCCTAGCATGACCTTTTGATAGAGCAATAATATGTAAAACTGGTTTTAGTTATTTTAAGTTTCATTGATTATGTTAGGGTAAAGCAAAGGAATAGATAAACTGTTTATCAGTAGGAAAGTTATTCATAAGTAAACTAAGTAGGATACAATAAAATATAGATTACAATTGATAGAATGGTATAATATTTATAGAAACTGTAATAATACTTCTAAGGGATATTAGTCTAGCATAGGAATTGGATAGACAAGTTGGGTTTGTTCTCTACCTTGCTTGAAGAAATATCTGGTGGGTAGGAGACACCCCCATGCACCTGGATTGTCTGTGTATGTGGGAGACATCTGAATCTGAATGAGCAAAATCTGTAGATAAAAATCCTCTATACTTTTCAATAAACGGCTTCTGTCACTTGAACAGTAGTCCAGTCCTATTTCTTTCTCCCCCTTCTTTCTAATTCTCTTTACAGGCGTAGAATCCGTCTCACCTCCAGGAACTCTAGACCCTGTGGGAGCTGGACTCCGGCACCAGATAAAATAGTTAATGTGGCCAGGTATGATGGCTCACACTGTAATCCCAGCTACTTAGGAAGCTGAGGCAGGAGGATTGCTTGAGGCCAGGAGTTAGAATCCAACCTTAGCAGTATAGTCAGAACCCCTGCCTCTAAAAAAGCAATCTCTAAAATAGTTAATATGGCCCAGTATAAGTTAAAACAAGGCCTTCAAGTATTAAAACTTCTTATATAAAACCTAATCCACAAAGGGGAAGTTGTGCATGCATTGGGGGAAAGAGCATATGGAAAGTCTGGACTTTCTACTCAATTTTGCTATGAAGATAAACTGCTCTAAAAAATAAATTCTATTAAAAAGAATAAATTAATTGTACCCCACAATTTTAAAATAAAATTTTTTTAATTAAAAGAATAAATGGTGCACATGGTACGCTCAGCCCCTTCACCATGTGATGTCCTGTGCCACCTTGGGAGGAAAGGTACAGAGTAAGAGAGTCTCCACTAGGAAGAAAGCTCACCAGATATGATCTCTCACCCTTGGACTTTTCAACATCCATAACTGTAGGAAATAAATTCTTTTTTAAAATAAAATAATAAAACAATAATAACAATAATAATAGTTGGGCTGGGCACGCAGTGGCTTATGCCTGTAATTCTAGCATTTTGGGAGGCTGAGGCAGGATTTCTTGAGCCCAGGGGTTTGAGACTGGCCTAGGCAACATAGCAAGACTTCATCTCTACAAAAAATCAAAAAAGTTAGCCAGGTGTGCTGGCACACACCTTAGTCCCAGCTACTTAGGAGGCTGGAGAGGGAGGATCACCTGAGCCCAGGATGTTGAGGCTACAGTGAGCCATGTTGTGCAACTGCACTCCAGCTTGGGCAACAAAGTGAGACTTTGACTTAAAAATAAATAAATAAATACTAATATTTTTCTTTTTTTTTTTTTTGAGTTGGAGTCTCACTCTGTCGCCCAGACTGGAGTGCAGTGGCCGCTCCCGGCCACCGCAGCCTCGACCTGCTGGGCTCCAGCGATCCTTCTGCCTCAGCCTTCCAAGCAGCCGGAATTACAGGCATGCACTACCATGCCAGGCTGAATAAATACTAATAATAGGTTAACATTCTTCAGATCTTGCAAGGGCAACATATCCTTGCCCCTGAACTTTTCATCATCCATGCTCTGATTTTTTCCCCTTCGATACACTAAAGAATTCGATAACTAACAGAGGTGAAAGAGAGGGAGAAGGAAAAGTAGGAGGGTAAATCAGGTTAAAGAGTATACAAGGCTGGGCGCAGTGACTCCGTCTGTAATCCCAGTATTTTGGGAGGCCGAGGCAAGAGGATTGCCTGAGCCCGGAGGTTTGAGACCAGTCTGGGCAACTTGGTGAGACCTTGTCTCTACAATAAATCACAAAAATTAGCTGGGCATGGTGGCATGTGTCTGTAGTTCCAGTTACTTGGAATGCTGAGGTAGAAGGAGCGCCTAAGCCCAGCAGGTCGAGGCTGCGGTAGCCTTGAGTATGCCACTGCACTCCAGTCTGGGTGACAGAATAAGACTCTAACCCAAAAATAAAAAAAAATAAAGAGTATACAGCCTCTTTCTCTTTTTTTTTTTGCATCTTTTATGCAAGTTTAAGATTACATCAAAATGAAAAGTTAGAAATGTCAATCCATTCATTTCAGCACTTAACCTGAAAAAGAAAATCACATAAATATTTCAATACAGGCTGAAAATTAATTTAATATTATTTGATCTCATCATGAAGAAAATGGCAAAAAAGAGATGTCATCTAAAAGTAAATCACATAGCTGGACTCGGTGGCTCAGCCTATAATCCCATGCCTTTGGGAGGCTGAGGTGAGTGGATTGCCTGAGCCCACGGGTTCGAGACCCACCTGGGCAACGAGACCTCATCTCTACAATAAATCAAAAAATCACCCTGAAGACCTCAAATCACTCTATTAAAAAGATACCTGCACACATATGTTTATCGCAGTGTTGTTCACAATAGCAAGAACCTGGAAACAACCATGCTGCCCATCAAACGAGGACTGGATTAAAAAAATGTGGTACATATACACGATGGAATACTACGCAGCCATAAAAAAGAACAAAATCATGAATTTCACGTCAACCTGGATGGAACTAGAGTCTATAATACTGAGTGACCTCTCACAGAAACAAAGATCCAAGTATCACATGTTCTCACTCATCTAATGGACCTTGAACATCCAATGTAATACTATAAGAAAATGACTGACGGTACTGGGAAACTATGGGGTGGGGAGGGGGATGGGATTAACAGTCGCAAATATCTGTCTGGGGATGGGGAAGCACCTCTTATCAACAGGGTGCCTGAATGAAACGTAATTGTACACCTAACCCTTAACTGTACCCCACAAAATCATAATAAAAAATATTGATTAAAAAAAAAATCAGCTGGGTGTGGTAGCGTATGCCTGTAATTCCGGCTACTCAAAAGGCTGAGGCGGAAGGATCGCCGGAGCCCAGCAGGTTGAGGCTGCGGTGGCCGGGAGCAGCCACTGCACTCCAGTCTGGGCGACAGAGTGAGATTCCAACTCAAAAAAAAAAAAAAAAAAGTAAATCACAACAACAAAAACCTATATCCATATCCTACCCATTCTTTCAAAATTAAATCATTTTCTTTTTTTATTGTTGTTTGTTTGTTTCTTAGAAATGGTCTTGCTAAATTGCCCAGGCTGGTCTCAAACTCCTGGCCTCAAGTGATCCTCCCACCTCAGCCTCCCAAAATGTTGGGATTACAGGTGAGCCATTGCACCCAGCCGAAAATATTTTCCTTTTAAGGAGAGATGAAAAGCAATTTGCATTCTCTCCACTCTATACATGATTATCCTGTAGTCATAGTTGTATCTATTGCAATAATGCAGGACGATATGTGAACATCTAAATATTTAAGAGGAAGAATCGAACCTGCCCCCTCAAGTGTGGAAAGGAATTATATTTTGAGTCAAACTTCAAAAGGATTAATAATGAGGTGCTTTTATTCCCTCACTTATTAGTGTTTTCTGGGATGCTTACTTAGCATTTGAGTTTTTAAAAAAATGTCACACAGCTAAATTATTTCCCAGCTAACACAGATAAGTTATTCCCCAGCTGTTGATAGAAAACTTCATAATCCAATATTAATTGCTTTCAGTAATTCGTACATGCACAAATATTTTTCAAAGATAATCTCAACTCCCTATCCACATATTGTCACTGAAACTACAGGTGAAATGATAATCACTTCCCAGCAAGATTACATAATGGAATCCCAAACCTTTATCTCAGATTCAGATGCCCCCTTCATACACCTGCCCAGATGCTGTCCCAGCACCCACTGTCCTAATTGCAAATGTCATTGGGTGTCTATTTTTTTCATAAATGCCAGATTACAGGGGAATTATATCACAGAAAATCTAGTAAAATACCAAACATACATATGTGTTATATATATTTTCTGGAATTGAGCACAAACATATTTTGTATACCATAAGAAATGGTGTTTTCTGAGAACATCTGATGTATACCAATTCCTGTATCCACCTATTCAGGGATGTCTGACATTGGTCTCCTCATAGTTACAGCCTCTGGAAATCTTTCATTGTCACTGACGACAGATGCTGAACCTCACAGCATTCACTCTAGAGGCTTCACACTGCAGAGATGTGCCCAGTACTGAGATAATGATGCTGAGCTCCCAGCTCTGAGTAGTTACCTGATATCTAAGTGACAGTTGCTCATATGCACATTTAGTTTTGTTATATTTTGTGGTGGGCATGTTGCATTAAGTAGTATTTGAAATGATATAGCTCTAAAATTGTCTATCATCTGGCCAGGTGCAGTGGCTCATTCCTGTAATCCCAGCACTTTGGAAGGCCAAGGCAAGAAGACTGCTTGAGTCCAGGAGTTTGAGGCAGCAGTGAATTGTGATCACACCACTGAACTCCAGCCTGTTCTGGGTGACAGGGAAAGACCCTGTCTCTATTTTAAAAAGAAAAAAAGGCCGGCCTCGATGGCTCAGCCTGTAATCCCAGAACTTTGGGAGGCTGAAGTGAGTGGATTGCCTAAGCCCACGGGTTTGAAACCAGCCCAGGCAATGTGGTGAGACCTTATCTCTGCAATAAATAAAAAATTAGCCAGGTGTGGTAGTGCACACCTGTAGTTCTGGCTACTCGGAAGGCTGAGGCGGAAGGATCGCCGGAGCCCAGCAGGTCAACACCAGGTTGGCTGTGAACATGCCACTGCTCTCCAGCCTGGACAATGGAGTGAGACGCCAAACTCAAAAAAAAGTTACAGATTTACAGGCTCCTGATGTGGGTTCTCTAGCTTAAGAAAATTGTATTAACTCCCATATCACATATTCTTTTCTAATTTTTTAAAATTCATTTTACTATGTTGCTTCCAAATGATTCCTGACTCTTTCTCTTTCTCCTTCTATTAGTTGACTTATCTCTTCCAATTCTATTACCTATTTTTCATTCTATTAATTATGCCCTAAATCTCACTTTTCGGAATCTATGGCATTTTAAAATTATAAAATGTTAAGTTTGAATTTAAAAACTGTAAATTTAACTGTGACATTCTCAAGAAATCAATGTATCTTTATGTAACTATGAGGCAGATATTCACTCTGACATTCACCCATTCTTCCATTTTCTTACCCAGAGAGTTAACACTACTTCATTTGGTGAGGAGCCTTTATACTCATTCACTAAGTGCTTCCTTAACTCACAACTACTTGGTTTACTGCTGCATTATTTTATCTTCTCCCTTCTCCTGTGAAATGTACTAATCAGTGTCTCTGGGTTGTGAATGATCATGTTTAGTAAAACATTCATGTTCTCCCACTACCCACCCCAGGGGTTTCTTATCACAAGTCTAGCAGCGTGACCAAAAATGATGTGTCTCAACCACACTTACATATAAATAGTTCTCTTTATGTTAATTATGAAAATATGGTTACAATATTTTTACAAAGGGTTTAATTGACTCAATATTAAATTGCACATTTTACCTGAAAAACAAGATTAGAAAAGATATCATAAAATTTTATGTATTTGGCACTTTAAATGGTTTTCAAAAACTACACATTTGCAGGTGTTATATTTTTTCATTAGTCAGTCAAGTGTGGTCACCAGAGAGGACATAGAAGAGGCACAATTAAAAAAAAATTTTAGGGATGGGGTCTCCTTATGTTGTCCAGGCTGGACTCCAGCTGAGTTCCAGTGATACTGCCACCTCAGCCACCAGAGTAGCTGAGACTATAGGCAAGAACGATCATGCCAGCATCCTTTAAAATCTACTGATTTATTTTTAATAGTGGTGGGGTCTTGCTGTGTTGCCTAGGCAGGAGTGCATTGGCTATTCACAGGAGCAATCATAGCTCACTACAGTCGCAAACTCCTGTGCTTCAGTGATCCTCCTTCCTCAGCCTCCCAAGTAGATGGGACTACAGGCATAGAGGGACAAGTTCATTATACCCACAGGTATTAGAAAGACATAGTCAGCACATGACACAAGGGGACCACATGGGGTAAGCATCCAAAAGAGGGAGCTCAACAAAGGTGGGGAAGAGAAGGAGGGAGAGAGAGAGAGAGAGAGAGAGAGAGAAAGGAAGAAGAAGAGTAAGAGAATGCCTGTGAGCAAATGCTTTTACTGGAATGAGGGTGGAGGACAGGAGCCAAAGGCACATAATTTTACTGGTGCATTTGAATGTTACTGAGTCACAGTCATGGGAGGTAAGAAGGAAAACTTGTGGCAGGAACCAGACTTAACCCACTAGTGCACCCGGTTGTCTGGGTAGGTGACCAGCCTGTGTGTGGGGGTGTTGAGGCAACAAGAAAATAATAGTTTCAAATTTTACAATAAAACAGGACAATTTTTAAAACTTCAAATAGTACATAATTTTTGACTAATTATTGTTTTCTATTTGAGATTATGCAACGTTTCCATATGAGAAAACTGACCCTAAAATAAAATGTCAGCAAGAGATTCAGTGTCAGCCTCAATTTAATATATCTTTCTTTCTTTTTTTCTCTCTCTCACTTTCTTTCAAGGTGAAGTCTTGCTATGTTGCCTAGGCTGGTGTTGAACTCCTGAACTCAAGCAGTCCTTTCACCTTGGCCTTCTCAAATCCTGAAATTACAAGCATGAGCCACCACACCCAGTCATCATAATTTGACTTTTTCTTGGTTTTATAATGTATGATTTTTTTCTTCTAAGAATTGCCTGTTCATATACATTGCCAAACAAAGCACCAAGATTATTATAATCTCCTCTTTTATGCTCTAAGTATTTAAGTGTTTTCTTTGGGTTTTATTTTTCCATATATTTTATAAATCGTTCAGTTAAAGTAGTATAAAATAAAATGTTTAAATTTTAATAAATACAAATATGCCAAAAATATTTTCAGGCCTTAAGTTTGATACATGTTTAGTAACACTTTGCTCAGGCGAAAACATGAAAAATATACTACAATATTTTTTTCAAACAGATTTGACATTCTTTATGTTTATATCAAGTATTTGTTTGTTTTCTAGGGTTGAAGCTAAAAGTACACCCTTAAAGTCTTAACTAAATCTCTACATATTTTAATACCAAATATTAAGTAAGCCATTTATCTCAACTAATTAATCATCCACTTTTATCATATAAATGCTCCTATAAACTTCTCATATCTTCAACCTCCTTGTTCTATTTCACTTTTGTTTTTTCAGTAGCAAACTGCAGTTATTATTATACTTTATACATGGTATTGGTGTACTTTATACATATACTTTAATCATTTTTTTGAGTCAGGGTCTCACTCTGTTGCCCAGGCTGGATAGCAGTGGTACAGTCATGGCTAACTGCAGCCTTGAACTCTTGGGCTCAGGTGATCCTCCTGCCTCAGGTTTCTGAGTAGCTGGGATTACAGGGATGCCACTCAGCCAATTTTCTGATTTTTTTTTATTTTTTATTTTTATTTTTGTAGCGATAAGGTCTCGCTATATTTCCCAGACTGGTCTGGAACTCCTGGGCTCAAGCTATTTTCCCGCCTTGGCCTCCTAAAGTGCTGGGATTACAGGCATGAGCCACTGTGCCCGGCCTATACATCCACCCTATACAGTTCCTTCCATTAAACTGATTTTTTTCAAAAATGTATGTACTTTTGAGATTGAGGAACTTTGGAAATGTTAAAACATCTTCATTGGATGTTATTTAATAAAATACTTAGTGTGCCTTGAATTAGTAACATTCAAAAAATTTCCTACTGACAAGTTTTATTATTATTTAAAATTAATCGTATCATGTCAATATCATCTTTAGTTTTCATTCAATGTTTCTTTCTTATTATTTAACTTTAATGTTATTTCCCAAAGTTTCACTTGTCTTTCACTAATGTATTTTCACTTACACATTTAAGCAGACTATTGCCTACATAAAGGGGAAAAATTGACTACATTGATTTGTAACTATTCTAAATTATATTATTGATTCTAATAACATTTCTTGTGTTTCTAAAGTGTTTCTCAAGTGTATTTCAGTACTCAATCATAAGAATTGAAGTACATTTCACCTACCCTGTTGAAATGACCATGCCAAGAAGATGGTGACTCAACAAGCTGCTGTCCCACATGGTAATTTTGTTCCTTCCCAGTATGAAAACATCCTTATACTTCATCCAATACCAAACATCAGCACATCTGGAAGAAGAAATTGTTCTCATGAGGAAGTCTTTCATAAAATGTTGTTGAATTTATTTTATTATTTTATTTTGTTTCTCTGTCTTTTCCAAGGATAGAAAATGTTTTTTATGTGACACCCACAGACCAATTTTTGTGTGACTGAACAGAGATTTATTTGTGTGTGTGTATGTGTGTGTGTGTTGTTGGGTTTTTTTCTTTTTTCTGTTGCTGTTGTTTGAGTAGGGATCTTATTCTGTCACCCAGACTGGAGTGTAGTGGCATGATCATGGCTCACTGCAATCTCAACCTCCTGGGCTCAGGTAATCCTCCCGCCTCAGCCTCCCAAGTAGCTGGGACTACAGGTGCATGCCACCAAGCCCAGCTAATTTTTTGATGTTTTTGTAGAGACAAGGTTTTGCTATGTTGCCCAAGCTGGTCTGGAACTCCTGGGCTCAAGCAATCCTTCCATCTCAGCCTTCCAAAATGCTGGGGTTACAGGCATGAGCCACTGCGTCTGGCTTGAACAGAGATTTCTCAGTGTGAAATAAGTAAGAGAAATGGTTGTTTTCCTTTTATCAGTCTTTGGGATACTGAGTTGTTTACTAAACATCTACCAGCATTAACTTTAGCAGTTATTTTTATATAACTTCTACCATATGCATTTGGTCTAAGTGTGCCAATTCTTTGGAGTTATTATTGTACCAATATTATGTAGTAGTAGCTTCTTCAGGTAGAATCCTGTGATCTTTTAAAGTGAGCTCAGGATTCTGATAGTTTCTTGATTCCCTTATTTGACCAGTGGTTTCAAGAGAATCTTGAAATATTCCTGCCCCGAATCTGGAAAATGTAGTGTTTTTTTCTTTTTTTTTCCCCTACAAGATACTTGATTTTCTTAAGTTGAGAAAGTGCATTAAGAGTCCAAAAACTAGGTGCTAGACTTATGCACTGTTTTATAATTGTTCATAATTTCTAGATATTTTTCAGTGTAAAGAGAAAGGAAATAGATATATGTTTAAAATTTTTTTTTCGAGTAAGTAGGAATTTATTAGAAGACAGAAAAGCTCCTGGCAGTGGGAGGAGACCCGAAAGAGGGTTGCCTGTGTTTACATTTAAATACTATTTTAATATTGATTGTTCCTGTCAAATGGAGGTTTTAGAGTTTTATTTAAAAATCTTTAGTTTTTTAATTTATTTTTATTTGTTGAGACTGGGTCTTGTTCTATTGCCCAGGCTGGAGCGCAATGGCTCAATCATAGCTTACTGCACTCTGGAACTCCTGGGACCAAGTGATCATCCTGCCATAGCCTCCCAAGTAGCTGGGACTACAAGCACGTGCTATCATGACAAGCTTATTTATTTATTTATTTATTGTAGAGACAGGGTCTTGCAGTGTTACCCAGGCTTATCTCAAACTCCTGACTTTAAGAGATCCTCCTGTCTCAACCTCCCAAAGTGCTGGGATTACAGGCATCAGCCATCACGCCTGGCCTAGTTTTATATTTTCATTGACTTTCTCTTATATAGAAAACCTTATTGTCCATTTATAGTGATATATTTGCTTCTAAAATGGCATCCAAATACTTTTAGTAAAATATAGAGACAAAGTTCAATATTTATTTGCAGGTAGTTTTGCCTTAATATACCCCTCTAGAGATATACAGTCAAGATTTTGTCAAGATTTTATTAATATATCCCTCTAGAGATATACAGTCAAGATTTCGTCAATTTTTTCAATTCACATGAAATATTTCATTTTCTTTTTTTTATTTCTTACCTTTTTCTTGTTTTCTTTTCTTTCTTTCTTTCTTTCTTTTTTTTTTTTTTTTTTTTTTTTTAGTCAAAGTCTTACTCTTTCACCTAGGTTGTAGTGGCAGGATCACAGTTACCACAGCCTTGACCTGCTGGTTCTTTCTGCCTCAGATCTCCAAGTAGCTAGAACTACAGGTATGTACCACCATGCCTGGTTAATTCTTTAATTTTTGTATAGACAAGGCCTCACCAAGTTGCCCAGGCTGGTTTCAAACCCTTGGGCTCAGACAATCCTCTCGCCTCTGCTTCTCAAAGTGCTAGGATTACCCAGCTGGCCACCATGCCCAGAAAGTATTCATTTTCATAGAGGCCACCAATGGGATATTCACTTATTCAATCATTTTCTAACCTTTTTTTAAAGATATGGGGTACAATTCAGGATTAGGTCATTGTGTAGGTAAAGTTTGGGCCTCACTTTGATCCCCACTTCACCTGGTTTCAGATCAGGTACCCTTATTAATGAATTGTGCCCGCCCCTGCCCCTGCCTCCCCTGGCAGTTTCCCTCATTTTTTAACCTTTAAATTTCGTTTTGAAAGCACATAATTTGGTTTAATACTATTTAATAGTTGCATGAAATATTTACATTTGTAAAAAAAGAAACCCACTATAACACGATTTTTTCCTAAAAATCTAGCTTAAGTTCTGTCTCACACTATATATATCCTGTGCTTATATTTTTATTCCTCAACATAGTTGCAAAATTTTAGCATATTCTAATTACAGTTCTTTACCTGGCTTTTAATTTCAGACTGTATACAGTTGGTAACTGCAGATCATAATGTAGAAAGCCTTCTAATTCCATTACAAGTATGGAAAGCTACATTGTACAGATGGACCATAACACATTCACCTGCTTCCTGTAGATAGACATTTTTGTTTGTTTGTGACAGGGTCTCACTCTGTCACCCAGGCTAGAGTGCGGTGGCGTGACTCTACTCACCTCAGCCTCGACTTTGTGGGCTCAAGAGATCCTTCTGCTTCAACCTCTTGAGTGGCTAGGACTACAGGCGCACACCACCATGCCCAGCTAATTTTTGTATTTCCTGTAGAGACAAAGTCTCACTGTGTTGGCCAAGCTGGTCTGGAACTCCTGGGCTAAAGCAATACTCTCTTGCCTCAGCCTCCCAAAGTGCTGGGATTACAGGCATGAGCCACCACTCCCAGTCAGATAGCCATTTAAACTGTTTCCTAGTAGAGACTTCATGAATAGTATCCACACCCATAAGCACACATACTTACAGCCATCTAAATTGAAAAAAAATGTGTTACTGGAGGTTAGTGGGCATGGTAATGGCAACATATTTATTTTTGTTCATTGAACTAACCATTCTTCTGGCTCCAGTTAAAATCAATGTCTGACAGATGTGATGGCTCCTACCAAGTTGCAAATGGAGATTATCTTCTTCACTCAGATGGGAGAGGGAATCCTTGGAAACTCCTTTCTCCTTTGTCTTTATAACTTCACTTTGCTCACTGGACGTAAGGTGAGATCCACAGAGCTGATTCTCAGCCAACTGGCCTTTGCCAATATTTTTGTGCTTTTCTCTAAAGGGATCCCTCAGACAATGACAGCTTTTGGACTGAACTATTTCCTGGATGAGGCTGGATGTAAACTTCTCTTCTATTTTCACAGAGTGGCCAGAGGGGTTTCTGTCAGCACGACCTGTCTCCTCAGTGGCTTCCAGGCCATAAAGCTTTGCCCCAATTTCTGCAGGTGGATGGAACTCAGAATAAGATCCTCAAAGTTCATTGGCTTCTGTTGCTTGCTTTGCTGGATCCTGCAGCTGTTTGCAAATATTTTTGTTCCTATGAGAGTGATTGGTCCAATAAACAGCAAAAATTTAAGTGTGAAAATAAATTATGAATATTGTTCTTCGCTCACACCAGATGGATATATAAAGTTTCTAGATGTATTCATATTCTCCACGATTGACTTTTTGTGTTTGGGACTTATGGTCTGGGCCAGTGGCTCCATGGTTCTTTTCCTGCACAGTCACAAGCAGCGAGTCCAATACATTCACAGCAGTAGCCATTCTCTCAGAACTTCCTATGAGGCCAGAGCCACACACACCATTTTGATACTTGTGAGCTCATTTTTTTCCTTTTACTCACTCTCTTCTCTTTTGAATGTTTGGATGACTCTACTTGCTATCCCAGGTCAGTGGCTAGTGGACACTTCTATGATTTTGTCTTCATGTTTCCCAACATTCAGCCCCTTTGTGCTCATCTGTAGTGATAATCGTTTCTCTGAGTTTTGTTTGGCCTGCTAGACAAGGAAACAACTTTTTCCTAGTTTGATGGTAACCATATGACTCTATTCCCTACAGATCATTCCCTCCATCGTCTGTTAATATTTATGGAATAGAAATCATAAGTCCTATAAGAGATGTAACATGAACATTGTATATGCACTTACACAAAGAGTACTCAAATCATCTTAGCTTTAATTTTAAAAAGTTCATGACATTTTGAAAGTACAATAGGAGAAACGTTTTGAGCTTGGTGATTTGGAGAAAATTCCTTACCTTAGATATTTCTGCCATATTATTAATTTTCAAATGTACAATTCAATGTAATCCACTTCTACTGTTTTTGATATTCCCTTTAAATAAATTTACATTGTTGTACATCTACCACTTCTATTTTCAAAACTTTTTTATCAGCACAAACATAAACTGTGTATATATTAAGCAATAACTCCCTCTTCCTCCCTCCTTCTAGTTCCTGGTAACTTCTCATCTGCTTTCTGTCACTATGTTCAGCTATTCCAGATATTTCACAAAAGTGGAATCATAAATTTATCATTTTGTATCTGGCAGTTATGTTACATAGTTTTATTTTCTTAATGGCTGTCAAGTAGAGTGGTATGTTGCATAGTTTTCAATGTTCATCCTTGTGGCATATATCAGAATTTTATTCTTTTTATGGCTTATTACAATTCCACTGAATGACTCCATCACATTTAAACAAATCTATTCATCTGTTGATGGACACTTGGGTTATTTCCACCTTTTTGGTATTTCAAATAATGCGGGGGCAACCCCCTCGGGTCTCCTCCCACTGTGGGAGCTTTTCTGTCCTCTCAATAAATCCTGCTTTCTCACACATAAAAAAAACAAATAATGTTGCTATGAACATTGATGTACAAGTATCTGACAGAGTCCCTGCTTTCAGTTCTTGGAGTATATACCCAGGGGTGAAATTGTGGTGTCAGACAGCAATTCCATACTTAACTTTTTGAGGAAGTGCTAAATTGTTTTCCACAGGAGTTGCACCTTTTGACGTTCCCACCATTATGTATGAGGGTCTCAAATTCTCTGTAATCTTGTTAATTTCTAGTTTTTGTTTTAATAGCCGTCCTGGTAGATGTGGAATGGTATATCATTGTGATTTTGGTTTGAGTATCCCTAATGATTAATTATGTTGACATTTTAAGTAATCCACTCCTACTGTTTTTGATGTTCCCTTCCCTCATTTACTTTCTCCTCTCCTCACCTCCCATCAATTTACAAACATGCACTGACACCGACACTCTCAAAAGGAAAGCTCTCTTGCCTCTGCCATCTTCTTAAAACTCCTTTGCATTTCCCTACTTTTCCAGGCTTTTCTTTTTCTTTCTTTTCTTTTTTCTTTCTTTCTTTCTTTTCTTTTTCTTTTTTCCTTTTTTTTTTTGAGTTGGAGTCTCACTCCGTTGCGTAGGCTGGAGTGCAGTAGTGCAGCACCACACTCACAGCCATTCTAGCGTCGACTTGCTAGGCTCCAGCGATCTTTCTATCTCAGCCTTCCAAGTAGCCAGAACTACAGGTGCGCACTACCACTCCCAGCTAATTTTTTATTTATTGTAGAGACAAGGTCTTGCCAAGTTGTCTGGGCTGGTCTTGAACCCGTGGGGCTCAGGCAATCCACTTGCCTCAGCCTTCCAAAGTGCTGGGATTACAGGCTGAGCCACTGAGCCCGGTCCCCAGGCTCTTCTTACCCACTCACTGTCACTCCCAGTCAGGCTTGCAGCCACATGTAAAATTCCTTCCCCCATAGTCAGGGAAAGTAATTGAAGTCAGGGAAATTCGACTTTTTCCAGTGAGCAAATCCATAGCAAAATAAACCTCCAACAAGAAATGAACACATCCTATTCAACGTAGTGTTGGCTGGGCATGGTGGCTACTGTTTGTAATCCCAGCACTCTGGGAGGCCTAGGAGGGAGGATTGTTTGAGGCCAGGCTTTCAAGACCAGCCTGGGCCACATAGTAAGACCTCATCTCTACAAAAAATTAAAAAAAATAAAATAGTGTTGATATACAATGCGACTAGAGCCTGTCACTTTGGGATTTTCTTCCCCTCTTATTCAGTTCACAAAATAACATCCCTAAAAGTAAGGGTCTAGAAAAAGCTCATCGTGTTCCAAATAACACTTTCTTCCTACCTTTAAGTAGGCTTGTAGTTTCACACTACAAGGCTGTTCAAATTCGTGTGTCTGCCTGACAATGAAACAGGGAGCCCTTCCCCCAAGACTAATAAGGTAAAGTCCTTCCCAAAACAGAGTAGGGGCCCGCCTTAGCACAGTAAGATAAAAGCCTTCCCAGAATAATGAAAGAGTTCTTCTAGCTCCACAAGAACTTTCTTGGATAATTCATATTAGAAAGGAATGTAGCCCCAATCTATAGTGTGCATGTGTAACTCTGCTGTAACCTTGAGCTGCAAAATACCCAATTAGCCTATATGTTACTAATATGTAAGTCTTATCGGGGGGACAAAAAAGCTAAAATTATATAAAAGACAATGCCCCCCTGCACTCGGGGCTCAGCCTTTGGATGTGAATTCGCTGAGCCAGTGCCAGCACAAATAAAACTGCTTCCTGGCCTCGGTATCCCAACACTCTCTGTAAAATCCTGCCACAATAGAAAGTGAAATAGCCTCAGAAATCTGCATGGAGGGTGTTTGGCAGAACTCAGAAATCTGCATGGAGGGTGTTTGGCAGAAAACCGACCTGTGCTTCTTCAGAGTGAGTGACTCCATGACCCAGCAGAGAAAGTGTCAGGGCTGAGAACTGGCTAGAGGTTTCATGGGCTGCACAATCTAGGTGATATTAGAGTCCCAACTAACAAGAGGGTAGACACCTCCCTCAACAGCCCAAGTTTTTAGTGGAGACCCCAAGAAAGACCCCAAGTGGAGCTGCAGGGTGACATAACACACATGCTGTGCTCCTTTCCTGGAAGGGCAGCACTGGAGTAGGCGATGAAGGTCAGGAAGGTCAGACTGCAGTCTCACCCTCTTACTCCACCCTCTGAACTCTCCTCCGGGGTTCGTGGACTTTCTTTTTTGATCAGCCAGTTGCCTAGAAGTTCGCCACGGCTTTGGGCTGCTTTTCAGACACTGTCTCCGTCTCCCGTAGCGACCGCGCTGGAGCCACTTTGGCTTGCCCTGTCGCGTCCTCAGCGCTGCCTCTCTCTGAAGGACTCTGGCCCGAGACAGGCGGATCGTGTGCCCGGAGTCCCGCGCGGGGAAGGTCCACGAAGGGTCTCCCCGCTTCACACTCGCAAGGGAACGTGCTGAATTCTTTTCCTCCGAAGACCAAGTCATCAGACCGGCGTGTGCCTGAGGTTGCATCTTCGAGGAGTCGGCGAGGAAGGGCGCGAACAAGGTGGGTGAAGGGGTGATGGTGTGGGAACCTACAGACCCCACGGGCGGGCGGCGGCTCGGAAGGCCGCTGAGCACAGAACTCGGAGGACACGCCAGGAGGGTCCGCCTTTCAGCACCTCCCCTCGGGTGGGCAGTCTCAGCGCCGGCCCCAACCCTGTGTCCCACCGCCCCTCCAAACCCAAGCCCGACGTCCACTCGCGGCCCCCAGGGCCAGGGGAGGCGCGGCCTCGATGGCACCGAGGGCTTCTCGGAGGAAGAAGCAGCCCAGACTCCCCCCTAGGAGCCGATCTCGCCCCTAGGGACTCCCCCGTTTCCCCCATCTGTTGTTAGGAGTGTTCTTGACATAAGGGTGACCACGTTTAAAGTGATGCAGCCGGGCATGGTGGCTCACGCCTGTCATCCCAGCACTCTGGGAGGTGGAAGCGAGAGGATTGACTGAGCTCAGGGGTTCAAGACCAGCCTGGGCAACTTGGCAAGACCCTCGTCTCTACAATAAATCAAAAAATTAAGCCGGGCTCGGTGGCTCAGCCTGTAATCCCGCGCCTTTGGGAGGCTGAGGTGAGTGGATTGCCTGAGCCTGCGGGTTCGAGACCCGTCTGGGCAGCGAGACCTCATCTCTACAATAAATCAAAAAATCAGCTGGGCGTGGTAGCGCGCGCCTGTAATTCCAGCTACTCGGAAGGCTGAGGCGGAAGGATTGCCGGAGTCCAGCAAGTCGAGGCTGCGGTGGCCGGAGCGGCCACTGCATTCCAGTCTGGGCAGCCGAGTGAGACTCCAACTCAGAAAAAAAAAAATTAGCCGGGCGTGGTGGCTTGCGCCAGTGGTTCCAGGTATTTGGAAGGCTGAGGCGGAAAGAGCCTGAGCACAGCAGGTAGAGGCTGCCGTGGCCGTGAACATACCACTACACTCCAGCCTGGGCGACGGAGTGAGACTCCAACTCAATCGATCGATAAATAGATGGATAGATAGATAGATAAATAGATGATAGATGAGAATGTGAGCCAAAAGCGGATGAACGCCCTGGACTGATAACTCCAGACGGAGTAGGGCGCCCGCCTGAGTCGGATGGTTATCTATGAACCACTCCCTACACCGACTATAGAAGCAGGACGCTGGGATGCGACTGCGCGACATCGGGTCAGGAGACAGCCACAGGCTCTGTGGGCGCATGCCTCGCGGGAGTGCTCGCGCGGGACAGCTGAGGTGGGGCCCATCCCGCGTGCGCTCCCTGAACTGTGGGGTTTGGACGCCTGGCAGCAGCCCGCACTCCCTACCTCGAGAAATGTCAGGGCCTCCTCACCGCCGTCTGAGAGCCTGCAGGAAGAGCCATTCGGATCCTGGGGCGCCGTGGCCTCTATACCAGAACCTCAAAATGTGAGTGATCTTTTTTAGTTTTGGTATATGTGTGATGCGCACAGAAAGGCAATAAAAAGAATATAATTCATGATCTGAGCGTTATGGTCGTAATGTAGAAATAGAGGCTTTTGAGAGGTTGAATCGCTAAAATAATTTTTGAAAGTGCAGAAAGGCATTTTAAAGATTATAACATAAATTTCAGGACTAAAACTGAATTCAGTTGGTATCTACATAAGAAGAAAATTAAGTTTACGTTGCAGCTAGCTAAGAGTATACTGGAAAACGTCTGCACTTAAATGGTGGGAACGAGGGGAAGTAGAGAAGGAACGGACTTCTCAATTTTGAAAACATGCAGAAAGGATAGTTCAAAGTAAAGTGCCTTATGCACCTCCAAAAGATGTCCAAATAAATTTGACTGGACCCACTGTCTTAGAGACCATATTGGCACAGGCTGGCCCAAAGAAGTCCCAACTTTATTAATGCAAACTATTCAGGACATAGACCAAGACAAGAAAAAAGACAAAGTACTAATAGAAATATTTTTTAGAAAGATCAATATCATGTGGAGAAGTCTCTAATAGAAGTGATAAATGTTGTTTTTCTGATAATATGGTCCTGGCCAGGCCAGTCGTCAATAGGAACACTATAATTGATTATAATTAAGGTAATGGAACTCCAATCAAACAAGGAGAAGAAAGGGAATATACAAGAGCAGAATTACAAAAGTTAAGAATAGATTATGCTGAAAATCAGACAGCAGACGTAGACTGGCTTACCATGGTTTGGGATCAAGGAGCCAATATCATTGCCCTGACAGACAATGAAATGCTCCAAATTTCTTCCTTAATGGAAAACCCCATGTTAACCCAAAATTTGGTTAATTTGTGTTCAATGAAATTTCAGCAGGTAAAATCCCTATGGATAACTTCATCGTGGAGGAAAAGACATACCTTACGTGGATCCTACTACTTTTATTTTTTTTTTAACTGAAGGAGTATCATTTATTGAATTAAATAATATAGGCTTTCTTTTTTGTCTGTAATTGATGTATATTTGATTTTTTAAAAATCACTGTTTGCATTAGGCCACCACAAAGTAAATTTACATATAGCCATCAACAGAATAAAAACACAAGAAAGTTTCTATGTGATTCCAACAGAGATACTCTTTCTTTAATCATAAGAAATTAAATATTTTTAGAAGGTAAAACTATTAAGTTTACAATGCACCAAAACGCTTTATTTTTAAGAAAAAGGTACAATTTCTCATTTTCTATTCTTGGCATAAATTTTAATTCTTTCCAGTGAAACCAAAACCTCCCGCGCCACTTTCAGTGGCATCTAAAACTTGAACTTCTATTTCTGGATAAAAAAAAAATCCGTTCACAAATGAGCTATGCAATTCGGTCACCCTTTTTGACTTCAAACTCTTCTTTGCCAAAATTAAACAGTACAACACCAAAATTTCCTCTGTAATCTTCATCTATGACACCAGCTCCTACATCTATAAAGTGTTTTGCAGCCAAGCCAGAATGTGGAGTACTCTTCCATAACACCCAGAAGGAAGAGGTATCTGAATGTCCATTCTCACAAGAGCTTTCTCCATAGGTGGTATTGTATAATCATAGGCACTGTACAGGTCATAGCCCGTGGCCCACTTGAACTCCCAGGCCAGGGCCGAGGCGTGCTTGGAGGGCCGGGCAATGCGGAGCTGCATGCTGCCCTCCTTCACAGGCCCGGGCCGCTTGCTGGGGGAAATAGGTCTCTTCAGAGCAGAGCATGGCTGAGAGAGAAGACCAGCAGAGGGAATAAGAGCACAAGGTGAGCCCTACTACTTTTTGAAATGCCTTACAAAAGCTCCAGCTGAAGGTATCAAGGTAATTAGAAAAGTAGCCATATTAAGATTTGTATATGATGGCACTCTGAAACATACAACTCCACTAGAGGGAGAAAGGAACTTGACAGAAAAGAAGACATTCTTTTTTTTTTTTTTTTTTTAAAGATGTGGGTATAAGTCAGGATTGGGTACATAAGTGGTCTATATATACAGGTGAAGTTTGGACCTCCCATTGGACCTCACTTCGCCTAGATTGGAATCATGCACCCTCAATGATGTTATGTGCCCCCCTATCTCCCTCCCCTGACAGTACACTGTTTTCCACAGAGATTGTGCTAATTTACACTCCCACCAACAGTGTAGAGCCATTTTCTTTTCCCCACATCCTCTCCAGCATCTGTTGTTTTTGAGTTATTAAGAATGGCCATCCGGACTGGAGTTAGGTTGTATCTCAATGTAGTTTTGATTTGCAATCCCTTTCTTGTAGTATTATGATGGATGTTCAGGGTCCACTTATGAGTGAGAACATGTGATACTCAGTTCTTTGTTTTTGTGATAGATCACTGAGTATGATAGACTCTAAATCCACCCAAGTTGCTGAGAAGTCCATAATTTTGTCCTTCTTCGTGACTGCATAATATGCCATTGTGCATATGTAATTTTTTAATCCAGTCCACATTTTAAAAATCCAGCCCACTTTTGATGGGCACATGGTTAGTTCCATGTTTTTGCTATTGTGAACAGTGCTGCAATAAACATGTGTGCATAGGAATCTTTTTCATAGCATAATTTGAGTTTCCCTGGGTATATTTCCAGAAGGGGGATTGCTGGGTTGTATGGAAGAGCAATTTTTAGATCTTTTAGAAATTGCCACATTGTTTTCCACGGAGGTTGTACTAATTTGCACTCCCATCAACAGTGTGGAAGCATTTCCTTTTCCCTGCATCCTCTCCAGCATCTATTGTTTTCTGAGTTATTAATAATGGCCATCCTGACTGGAGTTAGGTAGTATCTCAGTGTGGTTTTGATTTGCATTTCTTTGATGATTAGTGAGGCTGAGCATTTTTTTCATGTATCTTTTGGAAAGAAGTCATTTTTTTTTTTATTTTAAAGATGGGAAAGAAGAGATTTTTAATGAATGCACCCGAGTCTTAGAGAATGGCATATAGGAATATTATGTCTCAAGCCAAGACATTTCAGGAAGCTATTAGATCTAAGCAACTATCCTCAGAATTACAAGGAAGGAAAAGGTTGACTTTTTAAATTTTAAAGGTGTGGGGTACAATTCAGGTTTAGGTATACACATGTTCACTCTTCAGTTACCCTTATTGATGAGGTGTGCTCCTCTTTCTCCTGGCAGTTTCCCTCAACTGCCAATTCCACCTCCTCTAAGGATGACTTTTAATGTTAAAAAAAAGAACTAATTTAATGCTAAGCAACCCCTCAGAACTGGAAAGTAATATTGCAGGGGATGAGAAAGAATGGTAGTCCTCCATGTGGAGGAAGAACCTATACAGTTCAGGAAAAAACATTTCAACCAAGAATGACACCTAGTCAATTCTATCAAGGAATTCCCAGAGAACCACCTGGACTTCCAAGGAGAACTTGGCCTGATGAACATATTTAAAAAGTTTTACAGGGGAGATGTGACAGCTGAAACAAGTGAGGTTTAATCCAGGAAAATAAGATCACTCATTTACAAAAAATGGATGGCGGCCAGTTCAAGAGAACTCCAGTAAAAATTAGATATATATAATATTCAGAGAGATAATATACCATATGTAAATTTATGTATAGAAGATAGGTTAATTGTACACCTAACCCTTAACTGTACCCCCACAAAACGATAATAAAAAATACTGATTAATTAAAAAAAAAAGATAGGTTAGGAAATAAATTATATAAAACATTTTTAGTATATAATGATAGTCAAATAACTATATTAAAAGGAGAACCTCTGATAACTACCAAGAATTATTTTCAAACCCAGGGATTAGAAGGTAAAGTGAAGAAGTCTTATCCAAATGAAATGAAAGTTTTGGTATATGATAGAGAGTCAATAAAATGTATAATGTATTATTTCCTGAAGGATAAAATATATTAGGCTGTGATGTATTACAAAGGCTATATAAGAAATGATTTACACACAAAAAGATAAAGGATTAGAAAACGCAGGAGACACCATTATGGAAATTGGTATAGGCAACCAATTCCTGATCAAAACCCCAAAAACCCATGCCATAAGAGATAAGACAGACCAGTAGAACCTCATCAAACTGAAAAGCTTCTGGAAAGCAAAATAAACCATCAAGAGAGCAGGGAGTCAGCCCACAGAAAGGGAAAAAATATTTGCCAACTGCATATCTGACAAAGGTCTAACATCAAGGATCTACAAGAAACTCAAACATGCTGAAAGAAAAAAACAAACAGCCCCATTAAAAAGTGGGTAAAAGACATGAATAGACACATCTGAAAAAAAGAGATAAGTGTAGCCAACAGACACATGAAAAAATGCTCAGCCTCACTCATCATCAGAGAAATGCAAATCAAAATCACATTGAGATACCACCTAACTCCAGTAAAAACGACCATCACTAATAAAACAAAAAACAGCCGGGCATGGTGGCTCATGCCTATAATCCCAGCAATTCAGGAAGCCAAGGTGAGAGGATTGCCTGAGCTCACGGATTTGAGACCAACCTGGGCAACTTGGTGAGACCTCATCTCTACAATTAAAAAAAAAAATTAGTTGGGCATGATGAAGCGCTCCTGTAGTTCTGACTACTTGGAAGGCTGAGGTGGAAGGATAGCCTAAGCCCAGCAGGTCAATGCTGGGATGGCCATGAGCATGCCACTGCACTCCAGCCTGGGCGACAGAATGAGACTCCAACTCAAAAAAAAAAAAAAATTCATGTCCAATAGGATTCTAGACCAAAAAGCTTCCCTATGCCCAGACCAAATATTCAATATTTGTAAAAACAATTTGGACTTTATTTGAAGTTTTAAAACAAACTGAGCCTCTGGTGGGAAGAAATCCTCTAACTATAAGGTTGGCTATTCCTTTGCTTTCATGGGTACGGATGTCCCCTGAAGAAACTAAGGGTCTGGTCTTAGATGCCAGACTATGTTCTTGGAAACGGTATATCTCATTACGAGATTTACAATACTAGGGCACCCCATCAGGAGTGATGGAAGAGATTGTGGACTTGCGGGAGGCTTGCCAGATGACTATCTGAGGGACAGTACAATCCATACCCTCATATGGAAATGGGGACCCTTCTGGTTACCCAAGTTGTGAAACACTTGGTTTATGGATGAATCATCCATCATGAAAGGAACAGGAGTGCACTGGAAGACCGCAGCCTATAGACTCTATGACGGCATGATACAAATGCAGGAAGGGATGGATAATTCAGCCCAACACACAGAGGTAATGAAGGCCTGGTTAGCAGTTGAAACCTCCCTTCAGGAAGGCAAAAAGGAAATTTTGATTTTCACATACTCATGGGCATTAGCTAATGGATTGGCTATTTGGTCATCAAAATGGAAGGTGTACAATTTCAAAATAAATGGTAAGGAGGTATGGGAAGACTTGGATCAAATTGGCAGATGCACCTATGAAAAATAAAGGTGATTCATGTGTCAGCACATACTGACAGAGATTATCCAGAATCCAACTTTAATGAAAAAGCAGATACACTAGAAAAGATAGAGGCAGTACAGAAACTACTTTTCAAAGAGCAAGGAGATACAATTATTTTGGTAGATAAGGAAGATAAATCACACAAGGACAGTCCTAAAATAAATAACATAGGAAGATAAATGAAAACATGAGAAAGAGATAAAGAATCCTATCCTTAAAATTAATTTGAGGAAAGAAATGATCAGTGGATCATAGATAAAGAAATTCTAGTTCTTTCAGAAATCACCACACTGTCTTCCAAAGAGATTGTACTAGTCTGCATTCCCACCAGCAGTGTAGAAGTGTCCCTTTTTCTCCACATCCTCACTGGCATCTGTTGTTTGTTTTATTAATGATGGCCATTCTTACAAGGGTTAGGTGATATCTCAATGAGGTTTTGATTTGCATTTCTCTGATGATGAGTGAGGCTGAGCACTTTTTCATGTATCTGTTGCCTACCTGTATATCTTCTTTTGAGAAGTGTCTATTCATGTCTTTTGTCCATTTTTTAAAGGGGCTGTTTGTTTTTTTCCTTTCGGTGTGTTTGAGTTCCTTGTAGATCCTAGATGTTAGGCCTTTGTCAGATATAGAGTTGGCAAATATTTTTTCCCATTCTGTGGGCTGTCTCCCTGCTCTCTTGATGGTTTCTTTGGCTTTGCAGAAACTTGTCAGTTTAATGAGGCCCCACTTGTCTATCTTAGCTCTTATGGCCTGGACACTTTGGGTTTTGATCAGGAATGGGTTGCCAGTTCCAACTTCCATAAGAGTGTCTTCCATATGACCCAGCAATTCCCCTATTGGGAATATACCCAGAGGAACTCAAATCATTCTACAAAAAAGATACCTGCACACGTATGTTTGTTGCAGCTCTATTCACAATAGCAAAAACATGGAACCAACCGTGTTGCCCATCGAAGCTGGACTGGATAAAAAAAATGTGGTACATATACACAATGGAATATTATGCAGCCACAAAGAAGGACAAATATATGGACTTTGCAGCAAATTGGATGGATTTGGAGTCTATCATACTCAGTTCGTTATCACAGAAACAAATAACTGAGTTCCATATGTTCTCACTCATAAGATGACCTTGAACAATTATAATGCTATAAGAAGGCGATTGGCAGTACTGGAAAATTATCAGGGAAAGAGGGGGTGGGACTGGCAGTTGAGGGAAACTGCTAGGGGAGGGAGGGGTATACCTCATCAGCAAGGGTGCCTGCATGATCAATGTTTGTATATCTAATCCTGAATTGTACCCCACATCTTTATAATAAATAAATAATTTTT
The DNA here is from genome assembly GCA_027257055.1 of Cephalopachus bancanus. Taxonomy (NCBI): domain Eukaryota; kingdom Metazoa; phylum Chordata; class Mammalia; order Primates; family Tarsiidae; genus Cephalopachus; species Cephalopachus bancanus. Next base: position 2,561,667 of record JAPVLO010000564.1, read on the forward strand.
TTTAAAAAAAGAAATTCAATCTTAAAGACTTCCTCCAAAGAATATATTAGATATTTATAAGTTGTTAGGACATAAAGGAACCAGTCTATATGCCTGGTTTAAACAAAGAAATTTAAAAGTATTCTGGAAGGATATACAGGATGTATTGAACAATGTGAACAATGTTCCTCAAAAATATCCAAGTATCTAAGAAGGAAACCATCTAATAAATATAAACTTAGTGGATTTAATTTTTTGTTACAAATAGATTTTATTGGACCTCTAAACCACAAGTATCCACAGAAGTATGCTTGTGCTATAGTAGATGTAAAGATGTAGCAATCCAAATCAAAATGCTACCGATTAATCTATTCATGGATAGTGGCATTTGGAAGCCCTAGAATTATAGAGTCAGATCAGGGATCACATTTTATGGGGGAAAAGATACAAGAATTAGCTAAAAACCTAGATATATTATGGAACTTTCATATCCCTTAAAATCCCCAGGCATCAGGCTCTATTGAAAGATGGAATGGATTATTAAAAGAAGAAATTAAATACATAGATACAAATAAGTGGCAAGAAACATTAGACATAGCAAGTTGTAATCTAAACTCTAGAGGACAGCTACAAAGAACGACATCCCTCATGAAGAAATATTTCCTTAAAAGGATCTGGAAGAGTTACCTACACCAGAAGCAAATAAAAAGAATATCTTAGAACCTAGGATATATGTTAAAGAACAACAAGGCAATAAAATTAAATTTTCTCCACAGGAAAACGTAGCCACAGGTCTACAACATCTATTGGCTAAGAATGGACATTGAGCCCTTACTCAAAGGAAGGCCTCCCACCTTTGCATCAGAAGAGAGTAGGATCTTTCTTGTGGAACAAGAGAAAGAAACCCAAGGACAATAACTGACTCCTATAAAGAAGAGAAGATTAAAACTCATAGAGGACTCGGGAACTGAATGGACTTGTGGACTTGCTGCTTTATATTAGGATATATGTGTGCAGTGCTAAATTTCATGATTTTAACTTGTTAAATTTGAAAAACCAAATTATTCAGTAAAACACATCCTCTGTTATATATTGTTACCAGGATCTACTGTGTTTGGCTTCCTGGTGGCACATTTACAGAAACATAGGAAAACTTAAATAATATATAGCATGAGTTGTAACAATTTTGCAGTATGCAATGATAACACATCTAGAGGAATTAGGGGATTAATATTTTGTGTTATTAGCTTTCTACTTTTTAGTTTGGTATCCCACTGGACTTGGTGTCCAAACTATTCTCCCTTATATCAAAAAGGAGAGAATAACACCAACTCATCTCAGTGGCTTGAAACTGCAGTAGATGGACTAGTAAATTACACCGCATGCAAATGGAAAACACTTTGGAAGTAAGATCTCCTAAACGTAAGACTAGATTAGAGAAAAACTATATAGTGATTGATTGGCTTTATAAGAGATTGAGACATGCACCCTATAATGAACTATATCTCACTTTACATTATCTTTATGCCGAAATACATTTACTCAATATTTAATATATATGAAGGTGACTGGTTAGAACCCCCAGATGGAACAGTGCCCCTTGGGAGACACCAGACCATGCTCCGGGACCTAATTTTTCTCCTTTTGTGTGGTGTCCTGAATCAATGCAGCACCAATAGTATCTCCTTTAGCACCAACATTAGGGTCATTACTATCATCCCAACACCTAGTACAACAACAAAACCTGAAACCACAGTTAAACCATTGACATGAAAACCGTATCAGTATAAATTTGTTCTGTCTTTTATTCTGACAAGGTTACCATTCTTACACTATTGGAAAGGTAGGTCACCTCATATATACCATGGAAACCTTTCAGCAGCTCATATTTAATGGATCAGGATAAGATTGGTTACAAATAAGACATACTTGTACCTTAGTCTATAACCAAGATCAATGTGTTAAAAGATTTATACAATGGCTAAAAGGAACACCCAGATGGTTTGATATATAACAAAATATTCAAATATGTAAAGATAAGATAAATGAATGCTATGATCCTATGTGGTATCAATTTAATCATGAATATAGGTATTTTGTAAGCCACAAGGCTACTACCTTATTAGAACAAATATATCTCAAAGAACGTGCTACTGAAAGTAGATGTAAACTCAAACAGACTCTAGGAATTATGACCAATTAATTATACAGTTGCCTCTTTACAGTCAACCAAATGGTTATCTTCAGTGAATAAATCATACTCCCAAAAATTGTTGCCTCAATTTTGGCATACAATCATGAACTTTTGACAACATGATGAATCCTTACCACCTATGGATGATAATGATGATTATGAGGATTATTATGAGACTGAATCAGGGAAGGACACTACACCCCAAACTCCAGTCACCCATTGAAGTCAAGCTATTATGTGGAATTATATGCTCCAACCACTAAAATATACACCCCTGCCTTTTGGATACCATCAAGACTATAACCCTAAACAAGGAAATTGTACAGACCATTGTGACTATATATACAAAGTCACAGGGTTCCCTAATTTTCCGATGTTTAATCAATTTGGCTGGAATACACATCAATTCCTGGACTCTTTAACAAAGGTGTTTGATATAACTGACGTAGTTCACCCAGAAAGCAGGTTTGATGCATCCCCGATTTCATCAGCAGAATTGGTTTGGATTCAAAGATTTCCTCCAATGGTGATAACAGATCCCATGATGCAACCTACGTATGATGCCTCCGAAGTGACACCTTTAACTCATATGGCGGTCACCTGGAATGCATATGCAACATTATATAAAAATTGGCAATACTATATACTGGAGGATTCTGGGTCAATAAAACACAAATTGTCACCCAAAATAGGACAGTGCCATTACGACCAATTTGGGTATGTATGAAGGTAAAAATGATCAATGAACTTAATCTCCAGTTCCAAGATCTATTGGTGAGTGACTAAGTTAAAAACACATTTACTTAAGACCCTTTTGGTTTATAATTCCTGCCTATTGCAAGACCAATGGAATATAGATTATACTCAGAAATGGAGAGGGTTTCTAATACATGAAAATTCATTAGTGGTGTTTTGGAATACTCCCACTGCCACATGAAAACAATTAGTCATTCATTAGAAATTTGGTGATGATTCTAAACATATTAATTTGATGAGAAATTGCTGGAGAAAAAAACTACACTATTATATCTAACCACCGAGCAAGATACAGCCTCATTCAATAATTTATCCCATTATGCCATAGTTAATAATATGACCTTATGGTGGAATGCCACCTATTTTCAAAAATATAAATAACTCAGCAATGAAAATTAATCAAAAGATGTAGCAATGGGAACTAATTATACCAACTGTGGCAGCAAACACCACCATATACCCAACTGCTAAATTTAAAAAAGAAAATTGTTTCTATCATACTACAAATGGTAATTTAAAAAGGAATAGACCCTAAACTTCACCACATTCACCACCATATACATTAGTATCATGGACAACAGTATACTAATTGGGTACCTACATGTTTAGAAACCACCTTGTGGCACACAAAATATGGTTCTGAACCAACTGATACAGATCCATGGCCAATTAAATATTAACCTTACAATATAACTATAACTAATGCTGAAAAACCATCTCAAAATGCTACTCAGCTACTACATCTGTTTGATGGCATAGATGTACCTGATGAATCCTCTTTCCAGTTTAGGTTACATTTTCCACAATGTAACTCACTAATAGAAAAACTTTCAAAGATTTTTCCAATGATTGGCCTTATCAAGGAAAAGATGCTAATTGGTGGAAAGCATATGGATTAACTCGAAAAGGTCAATATGATTCAGTCAAAAGAATTACTCCGGGGTTAACCCCATATATGTTTACCATGTTGATACCCAATGGTCCTCACTGGCAATTACAAGAATGACCCATACATTCACCTCAGATTTAATGATAGTATTTTAAATCTTTATATACCAGAATGGATTTATCCAATATCATTTTCCAAATGTCATGTTAAACCTTCATCCCCAGGACCACATTACATTTAGAGGTCAATGTAATGATACAGTCCATTTATGAACACAGCTTTGGAGACCACAATGGACTAAAAGGACATATAAATCCATCACCAAGAATATTCAAATCTCCATGGCTAGTTCCCTCACCACTCCATTCTTACAGGCTAATTTATAATCCTGATCTATATAGAATCAAACTGACCTTCACAAAAGATTCATTTTGGATTTATATTTTTGTTGTGCAACACAAATTACATGCTCTGCATTTATTAGATCTCCTCCTATCGATACTCATCCTCCTCCATGTAAATTACAACGACTGGGGATGATTATGTTAGGAGTGAGAGTTCTATCAAATTTTTTTGTGGAACATGGAACAATAGAATCACATTGACCAATTACCGATAGAATCATTAAATTTTAAGACTGTCATCAAGGGACATATGCAGCTAATGGATAATACATTGGCTACTATATCCCAAAGTTTACAGCAGGCTCAATGGATGATTCAATCATTGCAGGATCAACAGATTTATAATATAAAAATACTGAAGACATTGAAGAAGAAAGACAAAGACTAGGTTATAAAAGTGATAAAATTTATGCAGTATTGAAAAGTGCTACAAAAAGAGGAAAAATGTAAACAAGTCCAGGCACTGTTAGACCAAGAATGGAGGGATATCAGAAACACCTCCTAATTAATGGAAGAATGGTGAGTGAGTATAATGAACAGATGATACTTGACTCAGAAAGAAGTAGTTGTTTGGTAGACGGTAAATGTGAAATTAATGTAATAAAAATAAGGGATGACCAATACACTATAATAAGAAGAGCTATTAATGTGCCTAAGAAACTTAAGGATGGAATGTTTGGTCAAGCATTAGGTGATTACTTGTTGTGGGAAACTTACCCTATAGATACAAGTCAATTGATAGAGTTTAATGAGTGTGTCTTATTGCTATGGATAATGTAATGGCCCTACCACCCTATGCAAAGGTTAGATTGAACGAGTTCAGACCAATGGTGAAAAACTTGGGAAATTACCAGTGGATCATTTGTGGTAATGATACTTACTAGTTGTACAATCATACTAGTGAATCAAATGTAAACTTGACATGGTGATTCAAGAAAAGTGGATGGCATCGCCTTGAAATAGGGACCAAGCACTTAATTCACAGACACCAACACCAAAAGTACAAGTTATAAAAAGGAGAGGTTTTTATTAGCCAAGAGCCAGGCTGCCACTTGCCTGCTGGACATAACAGTCTCACAGCAACAGGCGTCCATTAGCTATAGGGGCTTGCTTAAATGGGGGAAAACCACATTGGTACTTTCCAAGTGGGCCAAACCGCAACATTCTGGAGGCCTAGGTACCTTTCAAGCAATGCTAGCAGGGTTCACAGAAGCAAAAAAAAAAAAAAAAGCTGTTAAACAGTTTAAGCTAGCCTGCAGGTGCTGTTGCTAGTTTCCAGGAAGGGAACTTTTTAACTGTGCAAAGGCTGAGTACATGTTTAACTGTGCAAAGGCTGAGCACATGTTTAACTGTGCAAAGGCTGAGCACATGTGTAACTGTGCAAAGGCTGAGTACATGTTTAACTGTGCAAAGGCTGAGTACATGTTTAACTGTGCAAAGGCTGAGTTTATGCTTAGCCTAATTTTTGACATTGTAGATGTCTTTTTAAGCCCCCTTCCATAGCCTGAACTGAGAATAGGCAATCTAACTTAGGTAGACACCAGTGCAGTAGATAAATTTTTGCAGGAAAACGTAAAGGCATTAGAAGAATTATATAATGAGTCAGTGAATCCCTTAAAAATGTCAAACATCAAAACCAGATTGTAAAAGATATGATAGCGATTCTTCATGCCAATACATTGAATTTTAAGTTTAATATAACCACAGAACATAAGAGATGTACAACAGTGCAATGAATACGAAGAACATTTGGAAAGAAATGTTTTGGTTCTTGGAAAACGTTCAATCCTGTAGAATGGATTGGTATTGGATTTTCATATGCTTGGAGACATGAAAGAGTTGATAATAGAAATTTTGTTAGTAGTGTTTGCAGTGATAATAGTTAAGAGGACTATGTTTACAAAAATAAAACTGATTCCCAGAAATACAACTGTAACATTCCTCGGAAACAGAGGATATGTCAGGAGCGCTCTTGACTTAAGTGTGGCCGTGTCTTAAGGTATGTAATGGGTGTAACTTAGAATGTGAGCCAAAAGCGAACGCCCTGGACTGATAACTCCAGACAGAGTAGGTCGACCACCTGCGTCAGACAGTTATCTATGAACCACTCTCTACACGGACTATAGGACACTGGGATGGGACTGTACGACATCCGGTCAGGAGACAGTCGCAGGCTCTGCGGGCGCACTACTCGGCGGAACGCTCCCGCGGGACTGCGGATGTGGGGCCCATCCCGGGCTCCCGCAGGAAGGGCCGCTTGCATCCTGGGCGCCGTGGCTTCGGCACCCGCGCCTCCAACGGAGTGACCCGCATGGTTTTGGCAAATGCGTCAAGAGCGCAGAAATGCAACGGCAAAAATGCGACTCAGGGTCCGAGCGCCAGGGTCGCAACTGGCTCGAGACATACGTCCCGGGTGAGGATCCTCCCCTTCCGCTCCGGCTGGCACAGGCCCAGCCCCCCAGAGGCTGCGTGGCCCGGCGGCCCGGCGCCCCGACCCGATCCCCAGGCGGCCCCGCTGGACTCGGTCGCACCCCCGGCCTGGAGTCTCTTCGCGGCGCCGACGACCGCGGCCCCCGTCTCAGCTGCCAGCACGCGAGGGGCACAGGACGCACCTTCGCGTCCAGGAGGGACAGGCGTGCGCTGTCGGAGCGATCCGTCGGTAACGTGTCCACGCGAACCCACGGGCTCTGTGGGCGACTGTGTGGGCGAGCCTGGGCTCCTGGAGCCCCCCCATCCCTCGCCCGCGCACGTCTGTGCTCAGCCGTAGACTGAACCCCGCAGAAGGCGACCCTTGAAGAAGAGGCTCAGCCCCGCCCCGGAAGCTGGGGGGACGTCTTTTCCCAGCGCCTGGTGAGCGGCTGCTCAGCCTCTGTTCCGGCGGCTCTCAGGCGGAGCGCCGTGGCCCAGAGAGGCGAAAACTACGCTACCCATGATGCCAGGCGCCGAGCGGCGGAGACCCTGAGCCAATGAACGCCCAGGATCGGGCGACTCTGCGTCTGTTGGATGAGGCGGGACTTCCGGTATCACTCCGGGTACCGTCATTCGGGTTGCACTCTGGGTCTGTCCGTGCCGGCTGAGGTAGGCGCGCTGGGTCTGCCTTCTGAGTAGAGGTCGTCGCTGCCCGGCAGCCGGCGGGCGGGCGGCGGCGGCGACGGCTCTGCCGGGTCCCTGCCCACACTGTCCGTCCCTCCCGGTCCCGCTCCGCCCCTCTGGTAAGTGCTGCGTCCTCCGGGCCTCACCCGCCCGGGTCCTGATGCTGCCGGTGGGGCGCCTGCTCACGTCCCGGTAGCCAGACCCCAAGGTCCGGGACCGCGAGGCGCCTTAGGGCAGGGTTCTTGTTTCCGATCCTAGTGTCACGGGGTATGGGAGAGTGTGGCACTCGGGGAGACGGTTTGTGTAAATCTTGTTGGGACGATTGAGCCAGGAGCGTTCTCGCCTGGAATGGCAGGGTCCTCTTTACCTTTTTCTCAGGATACTGGGAGCCATGGAAGGTTGTGAACAGAAGAGGCGCGTGGTCTGAGGGAGACTTTTCAGAAATTCCCAAAAGCTGCTCACGGTTAGAACAGCCTGGAAGGGGTATGATAACGCCGAGGCGTAGGGAGGTTGAGGCCGTGTTCAAGTTCCCAGAACAGGTAAGAGTCAGCACTAAGGACCGGAGGACTGTGGAGCAATGATAATGCAGTCATCCCCAGGTCACCTGGCTCCAGGGCTGGGCAGGGGAGCAAGGAGGCTGAACCTGTGGAGACCCCACCATGGTCACCTGCCTCTCACAACCTTCCTCTTCCCACAGGTTCCCATGACTACGGAAGCATTTATGGGCTTCACACAGGTGAGTGGAGAGTGTTTCAGGCCCTCACTGTTGCTGACCCCAGTGTTTGTTTCTGGAATTGTGTCCTGGAACTCTTCTGGCACTCTTGCAGTCTTTGGGCCTAAACAAGCATTGATCCTGGGGTCATATGTCCAGGCTAAGGGTTATATGGGGCTGTTCCTACTCTTGGAAACCAGCGTGATAAGGTATGGAAGGCTGTTCCTGACTTAGACACCAGATGAGCAATGCTTGAAGGTGAGGCTGGGCTGGTTTAGGGAACACTAGGTCTTCCTTCTCATGGGAACTGAAAGCTGGAGTGTAGGACTCAGATCAGAAATGGGTCTCAAATGTTGGGTGTCTCTTCTGGAATGAGGTAGGCAGTGGGAATTTTGGAGGTAGGTGATCTGATCCAGGTCTCATCAGGCTCCCTGAGGTGCAGCGTGAAGAAAAGACGTGAGTGTGATGGATGAGATAGGAAGGCTAAGGAGAAGGCTGCTGCAATAGTCTAGTTAAGTGTTGATGGCGGTTAGACATGTGGGTGACCATGGAGGTAGTAGAAGTAGTTGGATTCTAGAGTTTGTTTTTTTGTTAAGTAGGGAAGTTTGAATTTTCAGATGTTGAGGATGAAAGAAAAGTAGGATCAAGGGGGAAAGCAAGGCATTTGGGTTTGCAGCTAGAAGTACGGATGTTCCACTAACTAGGATTGTAAAGTTGGTGGCAGGATCAGTTATTACTAGAGATATCAGAAGTATTGTTTTGGAACATATTTAGGGTCTGAGATGGTGGCTCACGCCTTTAATCCCAACACTTTGGCAGGCAGAGGTGAGAGGATTGTCTGAGCCCAGGGGTTCGAGACCAGTCTGGGCAAGTTGGCAAGACCTCGTCTCTACAAAAAATAAAAAATTATCTGGGCATGGTGGCATACACCGGTAGTCCCAACTACTTGGGAGGCTGAGACAAGAAGATTACCTGAGCCTAGGAGGTCAAGGCTGCAGTAGCTGTAAAGATGCTACAGGTGCCACTGCACTCAGCCTGGGCGATAGAGTGAGACTCCAACTCAAAAAAAAAAAAAAAGTTGGAAAGGAAAACAAAAGTCCCACTTAGATTTTCAAAGAACAGTTAGCTTAAACATCAAGTGGGTAGTTTACCACACAAGAATAAAACTGTGGGGAAGGATTCAGGATGGATAAATTTAAAAGGTGGTGGCTGATGTCTGTTTAGGGGCACAAGAGGTCATCTGGGAGAGTCACAAGGCCTGAGGTAGAGAACAACATCTGGGGCAGGCTTTGAATGAGTGTTAGCAGGAGAGGAAGACTGTAAGTACAGCACAAGTGGAAGAGGGCTATGGGTGTCAGATCCCCAGGTGGTCTGGATGGCTGAGGTTGAAACAAGGAACTCAACCAGGCAGGGAGGCTTTCACAGGATTGGGGCTGCCTCTGGCAGTAGAGACCATCAAAGCTCTGGGTAGCACTAGACCTTATTTAAATTTGCCAAGTACTCTCCAGGCTGCTGTCTTCCAAGTAACAGCAGGGATGCCAGGGAGGTGCCCATGGTGTGGGGCAAGGGGTGGAAGTAGCTATGGGAGTGAAACTGTGAGTAAGTGTGCTACAAAGAGTGATGTGCACATGGAGAGGAAGTGTGAACCAAAGGACCCTTGGTCATGGCATTGAGAAATTAAGAATGATGGGTGATCCCACGTTTGTTTGTATTTAAGAGGCAAAATCTTGGAAAGCCCAGGAAAACTGTCTGACACGAGGGAATCTAGCCTTAGATGCCAGGCCCAAAATTTAAATGACATCTCCCAGCTCACCTGCCTGTTAGTGCTGTGGGAGGAAACAGTGATGATGGGACTGTGAGAATAGGGAAGAAATCAGTGCCACCAGAGCCTGCTATCTCCTCTGAGGTGGGGATTAGGGAAAAGGGTGAGCAAGGGAATGTTGTGTGTGGGGGTGAACTTGGGGCCCAGGAAAGATGATCATGGAAAGATCTCCCCATCATGGCAGGGCTCTGTGACCTTTGAGGACGTGGCCATTTACTTCTCCCAGGAAGAGTGGGGGCTCCTTGATGAGGCTCAGAGGTTCCTGTACCGCGATGTGATGCTGGAGAACTTTGCACTTATAACCTCACTGGGTAAGGCCCTCATACCCACTGTAGTGTCCTGGTCTCTGTTTACCTTCTCTGTCCTTTCCGTAGCCAGATCATGGGTTCTGCTGACATCCCCACTGTTTTGGCAAATGTGCCATAGTATCAGGGATGAACTGTGTGCACACTCCTAGTAGCCTTGACACATGCTGTCCCAAAGCATGCAGGGAATGGTCTGGGTGTCAGGTGTCTTGTGTCAGCCTAATGCTTCTCACCTTACTTCACTCCGTCTTTGGGTTGCTGTGTTCAGATCCATAGCACTTTTGTGTCCAAAGTTCTGCCTCCTTCTAGATGACATTTTCTTTGGCTGCCTTTGTCAGGAATTTGCAGGCATTTTCCTTATCAATATTTATATGGACCATGGGCTTTTGTTGCCCAAAACTTTCTCCAGGGATCTGTGTGATATTAATTTTCTTTCCTGTGATCTCTAGGGTGCTGAGTTGTTCTGGGCCACTGCTGAATGGTCACCTGTCCTGTCTTTCCCTTAGGACTTGTTTAATTCAAGTCCCATGTGATTGCTTCATAGGGTGAACATGGTAATATGGCCTCAGAGAATGCCTGGCCTTGATCACTGGCAGTTGGGTAAGGGCATGACATCCAGGCTGATTTCTAATCTTATCGAGTACCTGTCCTGTGTCCACCAAAGTTTTAGTGCTAATGCCTCTGGACACACTTTATTTCTGCTTTCCTCCTCTTGATAATTTCCTGGCTTATTTTAATCTGACATTGGGCCTTGTGTTGTTCCCACCTTTCTATCTCCCATGTGTCACTTGCTTTTCCGCCTGCTCTTTCTACCATGTTTTCTAACACTGATCCACTAACAGTGTGTCATATAATGTGCACATGACCTTGAACACAAGAACACAAATGAAATCTACTCAGCTCAAGAACTGGATTTTTTTGGGCCTGGATACTACCAACCTTTAGCACAGCATGCATGTCAACAGCCGACAAGGTCTTGCTGAAGGCTTTGACAGAAGAATAAAGTGGAAACCCTGCCTCTCCTCCATATGCTACACTCCTGCCTTGTGTCCTTTGTTGAGGCCTTCCCATTTTGTGATCGTTAGAGGCCCAGTACTGCCGAGCAGCCCCTTTCTTACCCTGCTTCCAGCTCCCTCAGTATTGCTTCATAGCAACACTGTGGATTCATTTCTTGACATATATGTGATGGGTCTTCCCCTTTCCCATTTTAAAATGCACCCACAGGGTTTTAATTTATGGAGGTGACTGAGTGCCAAGACTGAGTGCCAAGTCACTGTCTTAACAGAAGAATTTTTTTTTCATTTTGTGTTTTTTTTATTCATCATGTTATTGTTTTTCAATACATGTATGTTTAATTATACTTTTGTTTAATTTTTTATTATCTTTTTTTTTAATTATAAAGATATAGGGTACAATTCAGGGTTAGGTATACAAATGTTGATTATGCAGGTACCCTTGTTGATGAGGTATGCCCCTCCCTCCTCTAGCAGTTTCCCTCAACCACCTCCTCCCCTGACAGTTTCCCACTACTGCCGATCCCTTTCTTATAGTATTATAGTTGTTCAAGGTCTGCTTATGAGTGAGACATATTGTACTCTGTTCTTTGTTTCAGTGATAGGTCATTGAGTATGAGCGACTCCATCCAAGTTGCTGCGAAGTCTATATGTTTGTCTTTCTTTATGGCTGCATAACATTCCATCGTGTATATGTACCACATTTTTTTATCCAGTCCAGCTTTGATGGGCAACATGGTTGGTTCCATGTTTTAACAGAAGAGTTTAATACCTACAGTGGCAAAATGATTACCATGCCACTGAAGGCCATATAACAACATGCCCAGTGGTCAAGAGGAGAAAGCAAGAGAGAAGGAAAAACAATAAGCCATAGCTTTAATTGGGGTTTCTGCAGGAAAGGTAGGGCACGGTAAACAGTGTAGGATTGGATGATTTGAGTAATTTCCAAAGGCTTTCAGGAAAAAAAGATGACTAGCCTTAGTTGTATGCTACTTGAACTTGGGATGGCTAGGGCAAGGGAAGTGTTCTCCTGAAGTGTCCAGGCCACCTCAAAAGTGTGATTTGGCCAGGCACAGTAGCTCGTGCCTGTAATCCCAGCACTTTGGGATGCCAAAATGGGAGGATTGCTTGAGCCCAGGAATTCGAGACCAGCCTGGGCAATATAGCAAGACCTCATCTCTACAAAAAATTTGCACACATATAGTCCCAGCTATCCAGGAGGCTCAGGCAGGAGGATTACCTGAGCCCAGGAGGTTCAGGCTACAGTGAGCTGTGATCATCCTCACTGCAGCCTCAGCGACTGAGCAAGACCTCGACTCAAGAAAAAAAACAAAAATGATTTGGAATATGGGCTCTGGATTGACTAATTTGTGTTCAAAAGCTGAGCCCTTTGCTATCTCTTAAGAATTAGCTAGCTCTGGAAGCAACATTCTCCCCCAGCCAGCAGAGTTTAAGATTTTAGAACACCATATATTATACAGAAAAAAAATTTTTTTGAGTCAGAGTCTCACTCTCACCCAGGCTGGAGTGCAGTGGCATGATCATGGCTGCTGCAGCCTTGACTTGCTGGGCTCAAGCAATCCTAATGCTTCAGCATTCCGGAGTAGCCAGAACTACAGGCTCATACCACCATGCCCAGCTCATTTCTCAATTTTTTTGTGGAGACAAGGTCTTGCCATGTTTCCCGGGCTGGTCTCAAACCCCTGAGCTCAGGCAGTCCTCTTGCCTCTGCCTCCCAAAGCGTTGGGATTACAGGTGTGAGCCACTATGCCTGGCAGACAATGTTTTTTTTAAGTGATGAATACATTCCCACCATAGTCAACTTGCATTTAATTAGCATTTCTCTGCTTTCAGTTTGTTGGCATGGAAAGGAGGATGAAGAGACACCTTCTGAGCAAAGTGTTTCTTTAGAAGGTGTGTCACAGATCAGGACTCCAAAGGCAAGTCCATCCACCCAGAAGACTTACCCCTGTGACATATGTGTCCCAATCGTGACTGACATTTTGCAGCCAGCTGATCTACTTGGACAAAAACCATACTTTATGGGCGCATGTACAATTTTTAACCAGGACCAGAAGCACCACGGTGCAGAGAAACTCTTGGAAAGGGACATGGACAAAGCCTCATTTGTGAAGCACTTCCTATTCCAGGTGTCAGGGAAGCCCTTCCCTAGTTGGGAGGTTGAGAAGGACCTTCCAGACACATTGGGCCTTCTTCAGCCCCAGACTTTTCCCAACTGTGCGAAGCCAAACAAAATCACCAAGTGTGAGGAGGCCTTTCACATCGGAATGAGTCATTACAAGTGGGATGAATGCAGAAAAGATTCTAACCATGAACACACTCTTATTCACCCAATAATTTGTGCTGGGCAAAGGCTCTGTGAATCTACCAAATGTAGGAAAGCCTACCGCTGTGAGATCTCACTTGTTCAGCTCCAGAGAGTCCATACTGGAGAAAGACCTTATGAGTGCAGTGAATGTGGGAAATCTTTCAGTCAAACCTCCCACCTGAATGACCATCGGAGAATCCACACTGGAGAAAGGCCTTATGTGTGTGGTCAGTGTGGAAAATCATTTAGCCAAAGAGCCACCCTCATTAAACATCACAGAGTTCATACTGGAGAAAGGCCTTATGAGTGTGGTGAATGTGGGAAGTCTTTTAGCCAAAGTTCCAACCTTATTGAACACTGCAGAATTCACACTGGAGAAAGGCCATATGAATGTGATGAATGTGGGAAAGCTTTTGGGTCCAAATCTACTCTTGTTCGGCACCAGAGAACTCACACAGGAGAAAAGCCTTATGAATGTGGTGAATGTGGGAAATTCTTTACACAAAGCCATAGCCTGCTTGAACACCGCATAATTCATACTGGAGCAAGGCCTTATGAGTGTGGCCAATGTGGGAAATCATTTAGCCTAAAGTATGGCCTCATCCAACACCAGTTAATTCACAGTGGAGCTAGGCCTTTTGAATGTGACCAGTGTGGAAAATCTTTTAGCCAAAGAACCACCCTAAATAAACACTACAAAGTTCATAATGCAGAAAGGCCTTATGTGTGTGGGGAATGTGGGAAGGCTTTTATGTTCAAATCTAAACTTGTTCGTCACCAGAGAACTCACACTGGAGAAAGGCCTTTTGAGTGCAGTGAATGTGGGAAATTTTTTAGACAAAGCTATACGCTTGTTGAACACCAGAAAATTCACACTGGATTAAGGCCTTATGACTGTGGTCAGTGTGGGAAATCCTTTATCCAAAAGTCTGGTCTCATTCAACATCAGGTAGTTCACACTGGAGAAAGGCCTTATGAGTGTGGCAAATGTGGAAAGTCCTTTACACAACACTCTGGCCTCATTCTCCACCGGAAATCTCACACCATGGAGAGGTCTCATGAAAGCAGCAAATGTGGAAAAGCCATCACGCCAAGGTCTAATGTTCAGTCAATGAAAGTCCACACTTGAGAAAGGCCTTCTACCTGAAGGAAATGTGCTGTTTTTCTTCAGTATTATGGCATAGAGAGCCTTTGTGAGGAAGCCATCAGCCTAAAGTTGAACCTCATACTTCCAAATCACCAGAGTGAGAGTCCCCTAAGTTCCAGGCACATGTGAGACTTTCAGTAGTAGCTGTGCATATTCTAGGCTGCCCAAGGCCCTTGCCAGAGTCAAACCATACTCTGGTAGAAGCCATCTCCCTTCTACCACCTTGCACAGGGGGAATTGGTCACCCTGACTTGGTAAGACAAGGCAGATACTGTGTTTTCATCCCTTGAAGGGACTCTTAAGCAGTTTGAGCCTTTAGGGGAAAATTCATTTTCTTTTCTGACTGATTAAAGCAAACATTTGACTCAGTTTTGGCCAGGAGGATCCAGCCTGGGTTCTGGAGGCTTATGTGGAAGGCTTCCTTTTTTCATGGAAATTCTTGGTCTCACATGACACTTATTGGTAATTTTTCCAGCCTCCCAGTCACCAATTGGTAATTGGCTGCCTGACATTGCTGTGGTCTGTGTGCTAATAAAGGCCTTATTGTTAAATCTACCTGTAATCTTGGGGTTTTGTTTACTGTGTGGAGTGGCTAGAAAACAGACTTGGGCTTTGTGTGAAGGAATGTACAGCTTTTGTTGGGGCCCCACCTTTGTGGGCCTATGCAGTAAAAATAAAAGTAGTTCTCTGGTTGGTCAAATTTTCCTTGCAAGCTCAATGCATGGCTTTGTGGCCTTGGTGTCTCCTTTTTTTGCAAAACCAAAGGTCACCTTGAGGAGAGTGAGTTGTTCAGACAAATTCTGATGTGTCTGTACATAGGATGAATTTGTTGCTTTGTTCTCACAGGCTGTCACACTTTGCCCAGTACTGTTAAGGGGAAGCTTTTCCCTAGGTTCTGCAAAGAAGCCATGTGTCCTGATGTCCATAACTCTATAGATAGTGTCAGTCATGAACTGATGAGAGCTAGGCATGAGCTGTAATTGCTATAGAAGTATTGGGTGTGATTAATAGTGGAGAATCCTGCAGCAAAACAGATGTGCCTCTGGTATAAGTGCATTCACACATCTAGTGACTGGCTGTGTCTTGGTTTATTTCCATATATTAAATGTGACAGTGCAGGCTTGGAAAGACAGCCCATGAGGGTCAGAGCTTGGAGCCATGTGCACATTTTGGTACAACCTGGAGCCTCACATAGGGTGGTTGTGAGTGCAAGACCATTGGGGGCAGTGAAGCAGAGAGCCTGGGTAGCAAAAGCCTTCACTTGAAAAACGGTATTCCCTATCAGGCTTTTTTCTCTACCACAATTACAGTGTCCTACATCTAGAGGCAAAGTTTGCCTCCTCTTTGCTCCCCACAGGGAACTCAATCTTGGGTCTCTGTACCTTTCCCAGTGATTGAGCAAAAGGTTCTAACATCCAACAGCTCAAAACCAACTTTCTGGGTCTGACTTGCCAGACATCGGTGCCTTTTAAGAACATGACCATGAACTTCACCTGACAGAAATGTAGACATTTGGACCTGGCCCAGAAGATGCTGTACCTGAGTGTGAGACTGGAGAACTGTGGGCTTGTGGTCTTGCTGGGAAAGGCTTCACTTCTGTTCCATGCCTCCTTGATTCCACCCTCTTGTACATACCTGCCTGGTAAGCAAAGCCTCTTGAGCCTTTCTCCCAGTAGCCACAGGTCCTGCTGTAGTCTGTGTTCTGGTCTCACATCTTTTTGCCCGGTCTCCTTATGTCTGCATCAGAGATCTGAGGGGTTAGAGACACAGTACTTGTAACACAAATGCTCACCCCAGTGCTCTGCACACTCTGGCCTCAGTCTGAGATCTTTCTGGAATCCAGAGAAGAGAACTTGATTGATCTAGCCTGGTTTGGTCAAGCGTCCCCACAGATCAGTTTGCAGGACTGTGGGTGATGGGCTGTTCTCAGAGAAGGGGCTGAGTCAGCAGGCCTCCTAAGTAGCATTTTCCATTTCCATGAATGCCCCCAGGTATCTTCTTAAATAACTCAATATTGGCTAAAAACAAAACAAACAAGAAACCTCCTGTGCCAACAAGATCTTGTTTCCTGAGGCCTAGGCTATACTCTTCCAGTGCTATGGGAAATGATTTCAGATGGCATCAGGTGGCATGCATAGATAACCTAAGAAAACCTACCCTGTTCCCCTTCTCTTTTACTCCTGAATGTTTTCAAGAAGTAATTTTAGTTCGGTGTTCAGTCATTGATGTCCCCTGACTGGCTAATTTCTATTTTCTGTGAAGGAGCAAGTAGCATGAACTCACTGGAGCTTAATCGCAGTATTTTTTGTTTGTTTTTATTCCTTGAAATTATTTACTGGGAGTGCATAAGAGATATTGTCCTTTGAGGATAATTTATCACTTGTTGCAAGTCAAACTGCTTTTCCCACATACCAGAGCAATCTAAGTTTCCCTTGTAAAATGAATCTAAGATTCATAAAAAGTGGGTTTGTTTACACTGAAACCAGTAGTAATAATGTCCACAGCTAATGTCCCCTGATGCTGACTAATGTCAGGCCTGTCTCAAGCACTATTCATGACCACTCACATTTACTGCTCATGACATTCTGTCCTCTCAAAGCCAGAAAAATTCAGCCAGTGCAGTGAAACACTCATAAAGCTCAACTTACTCAATTTAGAAGATACCCCTTTATTATGAGATGCTGTCCTCTGCCTTTGGTGGTAAAAATCCTTATTCTTGTAAAATGTGGATGAGAGTTGATATCTGAAATGTCTAGGGACCAAATCCCTGTGTGATTTTTTTAGTGGTTCATGAAATGCTGTTATCTGGGAGTCATCCAGAAATCATCCCCTTCTATAGGTTCCTTTTCCTCCCTTCCCTGTGTTAATCCCACTCACATTTCCCCCTCACCTCTATATCCCACTTCCCAAAGCTACTGGCCCCACACAGCAGTTGTGAGTCATTTTCTCCTTTAATTAGCACCTGAAGACCTGCTCTGGAACCAGACCACATGGTGTTAAGTTCCAGCACTGTTGTTTGTAAGCTGTGTAACCCTGGATAGGGTAATGAGTCTCCGGGTGTCAGCTTCCTTTGGTAAAATGGTGTATTATGGTATCTACTGCACAGGATTGTTATTAGGGTAATTTTTTAAATGTTTGATAAGTGCATGGAAAAGGGACTAGTGCTCCCTGACTCAGTGGGTATTAGTGGTTATCATCCCTACTGCCACCATCATCATCATCAACATGCCTGGACTTGGTGTGTTCTAGAGCAAATAACCAAATTCACGTTGAAAATAAAGCCTGTCCCAGGCGCAGTGGCTCATGCCTATAATCCTAGCACTGTGGGAGACTGAGGTGGGAGGATTGTTTAAGCCTAGGAGTTTGAGATCAGCCTGGGCAACACAGCAAGACCTTGTCTCTATAATAAATAAAACATTATCCAGGTGTGTTGGAGCTTGCCTATAGTTTCAGCTACTCGGGAGACTGAGGCAGAAGGATCACCTGAGCCCAGGAGATCAAGGCTACAGCGAGCTGTGATCATACCACCTGCACTCCAGCCTGGGTAACAGAGTGTGACTCCAACACACACACACCCCCTCCTCTCCTCTCCCTCACGCCTATAATCCCAGTACTTTGAGAGGCTGAGACAGGAGGATTGCTTAAGCCCAGGAGTTCAAGTTCTACAACACATCAAAAAATTAGCCAGGAATGGTAGTGTGTGCCTGTAGTCTCAGCTACTCAGGAGACTGAGGCAGGAGGATCACTTGCTGGGATCCCAGAAGTTGAGCCCAGGAGTTTGAGTCTCAGAGGGAGAGAGGGAGAAGGGGAGAAGGGGAGAAGGAAAAAGGGGAAGAGGAGGAAAGTGGGAGAGGGAAAGAAACAAATAGTTAATGCAATTGGCCCTGTGAAACTCTGACATCGTACTAAGACACCTTTAAGATAATGACAGTGGAAACTTTTAGAGAGTAGAATGCCAATTACCCTAAGCAGCACAGAAACATTTTACTATCAGAGTATAAAGGAATAACACAAGAAGTCCTTGTAGGACAGCTTATTACTAGGTTTACCATTAATGTGGCATTAACCAAGAAAAGAGATCTGAAATTTTGGAGATTTCAAACAATATTTTGGTGGAGTTGCAGTGTGTTGAAAGCATTGGATATATAATAAAATCTTGGTATATTTCTTGGGCCTGGCAGTTATGTTGTTGGAGTGGCAGTTAGGTTGTTATGAAATAAGCCAGTAAAGTATATGTAAAGATTAGTGTTATTTGCATGTAGCCAGGAGAAGGAGTGAGTGGCTATAGTCAGAGACGCAGAGGTCCTAGTGGAAATCTGCAGAGGGCAGTAGTAGAAAGCACTGGAGAGTAAGTGGTCCTCTCTCTAGGGTTTGAGGAGTAGACTGATAAGAAGCAGGTGCCTCCTAGGGAAAGCAATAATCTCCATTAATTTTTAAATTGGGCCAGGCATGGTAGCTCATGCCTGTAATTCCTGCACTTTGGGAAGCCAAGGGGAGAGGACTGTTTGAGCCTAGGAGTTCAAGACCAGCCTAGGCAACACAGCAAGGCCTGTAGTCCCAGCTATGCAGGAGGTTGAGGTAGAAGAGATCTCCTGAATGCAGGAGGTCAAGGCTGCAGTGAGCTATAACTGTGCCACTGCATTCCAGCCTGGGTAATAGAGTGAGACCCCCATCTCAAAAATAAAATAAAATAAAATCTGTACAAATATAAAAAAGGTACACCTATTACTACCCTCAAAGACTTCACTGATGAGGATTTGACATCATCTCACACTTCCTGGAGTCTCTGGATCACTTAAGATACCAGAAACTACCCCTCATGGCCCTGTGCTCTACAACATTAAAACAAGAATTGCTGGTTACATGTTGAACTCTCATAGATATAGAAGATCTCACAGATACTTAGTCTGTGGCCTTCCATATCTAACTGCCCTTTATGCTTTGGAACATCAAAATAACACTCCACAAGCTCAGCTCAATCATCAAGGTATATACTAGAATATACTAGAAGGCCAGGTTTGGCTCCATCCTGTATTGAGAAGTCAATACAGGATGGAGCTTCTCAATATAGGATGGAGCCAAACCTGGCCTTCTAGTATTCCACCAGTAGGAGGGAGTGACCTCCTCTGTTCTCAGTCTCTTGACAGTTGCCATTGTGCTGGAGGATGTCACCCTCCCCCAGAACCCTTGGTTAGGTGGGGAGCCCCTTTGGAATAACAGAGTGAACAGCAATGGGAGTTTGTAGACTGTACTAATGGCACTTTTAACCATCATACATGATGGGCCTCAGTAGAATGTTGCTGCTTTCTAGCCCTTAGCCTGTTAAAGGACAGGGTCCAAGAGATAACACACTTTGCCAGACTTCAGGCAGTCATTGTAGCATTGGATGCCCTTGTCAATAAATTGTCCCATCTTTACACTTATTACAAACGCTTGGGCCACTGCCTAAGAGCTTTTTCCTTTAGGGTAGAAGATATCACCTAAGAGGATATCATCTCAGGCCAAGATTTTGCTGTTGGAGGTGACTCCATCCCCAACACTGGAGATAGCTTCGCTTTTTGCACTGAAACCTCTACCCCGGCTGGGCTTGGTGGCTCAGCCTGTAATCCCAGCACTTTGGGAGGCTGAGGTGAGTGGATTGCCTGAGCCCGCAGGTTGGAGACCAGTCCAGGCAACTTGGCGGACCTTGTTTCCACCATAATTAAAAATTAGCCAGGCTTGGTAGCGCATGCCTGTAGTTCCGGCTACTTGGAAGGCTGAGGCGAAAGTCTCACCAGAGCCTGGCAGGTCAATGGTGGGATGGCTGCGAGCATACCACTGCACTCCAGCCTGGGCGATGGAGACTCCAACTCAAATAAATAAATAAATAAATAAATAAACCTCTGCCCCATGAACTGAGTTTTCTAAGGTGCAATTTGGACAAAGTACATTTATGGCTTTTCTTTATTTAATGTTAGAGATTCTGATTTTTCCTGAGCTTACTATCAGCTGGGCCCAGGAGCCTGGGATACAGCTTGCTTTATGCCAACACAATCACCCACATACTCTTATACCTAAAGGGGTATCTGGTAGAGGTTATCACTACTGTACCTTTTATCTTTTTGTTATACAAAGAATTTTAGTACTGTAAAATAAAAGAAAATCTCAAGACCTCCAAGCCTACCAACGGGAGAGGTAAGACTGAGAACCGAGTGACTCACCACCATCCTTTTTTCCAAACAATAGTCATGATTTCACAACCCTGGAAGGAGCAAACGAGCCCACCTGACACCGCCAGCAACCAAGGGCCGTGACCCGACCCGGCCTGTCTCTAGTGGGTTCCGAGTGGAGGGTCAGCAGCTGCTCCAAGACTCGAGGGGCCAGCCCGGCCGTTGAGCAGGCGTTTCCGGCGAGGGGGGGCGTCCTCGTGGGGGTCGAGCCGCCCGTTGGGCCCCGGATCCCGGTGGGTGCACACCCGCCGGGACGACCTCGGGGCGGCCCTCACGCAGAACTGGTCCTCACTTGGCCTCCGGGACTCCGCGGGCCCCGAAGCCCCGCCCGGCCTGGAGTCTCCCGTCGCCGACAGAACCTCCGACGCGCGGAGATGGGCCCAACAGTCTCAGCCGCCAGCACCGGCGGAGCAGAGGACGCGCCTTCGCTTCCCGGAGCAACCTGTCGGGTGACGTGTCCACGCGGATCCGCGGCCTTTGGGGGCGACAGTGTCGCTTCTGGGAGCACCTGAGCTTGATGAGCTTGACATCACGTCTCCACACACGTCGGCGCTCACCACCAGACGAGCCCACCGCCGAAAGCGGCTCCGGGACGTAGAGGCTCAGGCCCGCCCCGCTCTGGAAGATGCGGACAGTTATCCCCAACGCCCAGCGCGGCCACGCGGTCTTGGGTCAGGTACTCAGCATCCTTCCCCGCCCTCGCGGAGCAGGGGAACTGCATTACCCAGAAGGCTCTGTCCCTAGCTGCAAGGACGCCGGACCAATGAGCGCTCAGAACAGGCCCGTTTCCGGCTTTAGACCCAATAATAGGGGCGGGACATCCGGCGTCGCTGCAGTGGCGCTCGTTTCAGCGGCGCTTGAGTCCGTCCACGCCATCAGAGCTGGCGCGCTTTGTTCGGCGGGAGGGACGAGAGCGAATAGGCGCGAGGGGAAGGGTCCTCTCAGCTGAACAGCGGCTGGTCTGCCCGCGTCCCCGCCCGGGTCGCTCGCCGGTCCCGGCCCTCTCCGCCCACAGAGTCCGATGGCGGCAGCCGCGCGGAGGGACCCGGCTCAGGTAAGTGCTGCGTCCTCCCGGCCTCACTCGCCGTCACCCCCATCCGGGGTCTGAGGAACCGAGAGGGCGGGCCCTCTGGGGTCGCTACAGTCGAGATCTCCGTGGTCAGTACGGGGCTTTGGGGGTGGGGGTCCCTGTTTCCAGAACTAGAATGATGAGGTGGGGGAGAGTGTGCAGACAGAGGTGCCGGCGTTTGTGAAGTTGTGGAGGTTGAGTCAGGAACGCTCACGCCTGAAATGGCAGGATGAGGAGGGTTCATTCTCAGGACGCTGGGGCCTTGGAGGGTTTTGCGCAGAAGAGGTGCATGGTACAAAGGCCGCTCAGAGTTAAAACAGACTAGAACTGGACAACACTAAGGCACAGGGAGGTTGAGTCCTGGTGTAAGAGTTACCACTCAGACTGGAACACTGAAGGCTCAAAAGTAATGTAGACATCCTCAGCTCACATGGCTCTGGCCTGGTCGTGGGGGGATACAGGGAAGCCTGAATCCGCGAATCCCTGCCATGGTAACTTGTCTCTCAAGACTTTTCTCTTTTCACAGGTTCCCTTGACTACAGAAGCACTTATGGACTTCACAAAGGTGAGTGAAGCCTGTCCCAAACTCTCAGCGCTCCTGACTGCGTCCTGGGGATTTTTTTATGGATCTTTTTTGCCACTCATCCCCTCCTTGAACCTAAAAACCCTTAACAAAGCCCAAGCCTTGATTCTAGACTGGGGGATTATTTGTATTAGGTCCTATTACTGGCAGACAGCAGAATGGGGTGTGAAAGGTTGTCCTGGGCATAGGGAGCCAAATGTGTAAGGTTGGAGGTGAAGCTGATCTGGTTCAGGGAAACCCAGGTTGCCTTTCTTTCTCATGGGACTGAGAGCAGCAGGGCAGGATTTAGACCTGGAATGGATCTGTAAAATTAGATGTCTATTCTGGAGGTGACAGGGGCAATGAGAGGTTTAGAGAAGAGGAGGGAGATTATTGGAGGCTGGTCTTAACAGGCTTCCTGTTAACCATAGTGTAGGGAATACTCTGTGCCTGTGAGAGAGGTGATAGAAAGACCAGGGAGAAGGCTACTGCAGTAGTTGAGATGAGTGTTAATAGTGGCTGGACCCGTGTGGTGGAGGTGGAAGAAGTAGTTAGATTCTGAGTTGTTTTTTTAATTAGATCTGTCTGGATTTTCAGATTTTAGGGTGAGAGGGGAAGGTAGTAGTTAAGACTTACTCCACGCTTTTTGAGTTTAGCATCTGGAAGGATGGAAGTTTTATCGACTAGAATGTAAAGTTGGTAGTAGGGCTAATTTTCACTGGAGATATCAGGAGTTTTGTTTTTAGCTATAGTCCTAATCTGAGATGTTCTGTAGAACATGGAGAGGTCAGGTACATAGCTGGCCACAAAGGTCTGGAATTCTAAGGAGTGGTTTAAGGTGGAGAAATCCGAAAGGTGGTGGCCAGCGTTTAGCCCAGTGTATTCCCACAATTAGGAGTGGGAATCCTAGTCATAAAGGTAAAGCTGTTAACAGCCCAGGAAAGGAAAGTGAGGGCTATGACTGGGTCTTGTGCTTGGACACCTGGGTCTTGTGCTTGGACACCTGGGTAGAGGTGGGAGAGATGTGGCTATGGGAAAGGTATCAGAAAAGAGGATGATCTGGCAGGTGGTCAAGGCTTCCAAGGCAGTAGGGACATAAGACAGGCATAGTAATATTTTGTAGAAGGTGATACTGAGGCCAGGTACAATGAGTCCCTGCAAAATTCATACGTTTAAATCCTAATTCCTGTGTGATGGTATTGGGAGGTGGGGACTTCAGGAGGTAATTAGGTCATAAAGTGGAGCCCTCATGAATGGGATTAGTGATGAGTGCCATTAAAAGAAAATGCCAGAGAACTAGGGTAGTGCTCTTTCTCCAAGAAATCAGCAGTCTGTAACTAAAAGAGTCCCCACCAGAACATGGCCATGCTGGCACTCTGATCTCAGGCTTCCAGCTTCCACATGTATGAAAAATAAATTTCTGTGGTTGATAAGCCACCCAATTTATTGTATTTTGCTGTAATAGCCCAAACGTACTAAGATACCAGGATTAGTGCTTACTCACCATGCTATGGACTCAGGATTTTGTTGTGACTTTCAGTGTGTCTGGGGTGGTGGTGGGGATATTAGTCAAGCAGATGGATAAGCGTAGGGTACTAGTGTTCATCTGTGCAAATCACTGGGTCTGGGGTGGAGAGCCACTGAGTTTCTGAGCCATTGAGGCCACTGATTTTGAATGGGGGTTAAGAGGTGAAAGGATGGCTGTGACTGAAGAGGACAGCAAGTGTATCACAAGTGGAAGAGGGTTATGGGTGTCTGAGATTCCCCAGGTGGTTCTGGATGGCTGAGGTTGAAACAAGGAACGGAGTCATACAGGGAGGCTTTTAGAGCAGGATGAGGGCTGTGACAGTAGAAACTGTTGGAGCTATTGGTAGCACTGAACTCTATCTCAATTTGCCAAGCACTCTCTGAATGCCTAGTGCTGAGTAACAAGTGGGGAGGCCAGGGAGATGCCTATGATGTGGGGCAGAGGGATGGAGGTGGTTGTACAAGTGAGACTGTGTGAGTGAGTGTGCTCCAAAGAGTGATATTCACATGGAGAGGGAGTGTGAAGTGAAGGACCCAGGCCCCTGGCCTTGAGGACATAAGGGTGAAAGGTGAACCCATATTTGGTCGTATCTGAGAAGTACCATCTGGAGGATTCCTGGGGAATTGCCTGACAGGAGGGGATATAGCCCTATATTCCAGGCCTAACATTTAGACAGTGTCTCCCTGCCCACCTACTGGTTGGTGCTGTGGAAGAACACAGTGACCATTGGGCCATAATGAGAGAGTGGACATTGGTGGCACCAGGGCCTATATTTCCTCTGAGGTGGGGATAAATGAGTAGGTGGATGAACTTGATTGTGGTGTGACCTGTCCCCATCATGACAGGGCTCTGTGACCTTTGAGGACGTCGCCATTTACTTCTCACAGGAAGAGTGGAGAGTTCTTGATGAGGCTAAGAGGCTCCTGTACCTTGAAGTGATGCTGGAGAACTTTGAGCTTGTAGCCTCTTTGGGTAAGGCCCTCAAACCAATCCCAGTGTCCTAATCTCTGTCCTCTTTTTCTCTAGAGATAGCTCAACCCTTCCCATAGCCAGATCTTGGATTCTGCTGACTTGCCCATTTTCTTGGGATGTTTACAATGGGTGCCAGCACTGAGCTGTGTGTACTGCCTGAGCAGCCCTAACACTTGCTGCCCCAGGTGGTCTGAGAGGCAGGTGTTTTGCAGTTAGTCAAATGGATATTTTTTTCTTGCTTGTCCTTTCCTATGTCATGATGGCTGCCTGTGTCGTGATCGCAGGCATTGTCATGGTCTATATCTATGGGGACCATGAGCTATTTTACCCACTCCCTCCTTCTCGTTTTTTTTTTTTTAATAATAATAATTTTCTTTTCTATGGACTGTTAGTGTGCCAAGTTGCTCTGCATTAGTGCTGACTACTCACATGTTCTATCTTTCCTAGGACTTATTTCACTCAGGTCCCACATAGTTAGACAACTGAGGGCGTGGGGAGAAACCTGATTGCTTCATAGGATGAACATGGTTTCAGAGGCCTTTTGAGTGGCAACTAGGGGAAGGCATGACATCTGAGATGGGGATGAATGAATAGGTGGGTGAACTTGATTGTGGAGGTATTGATTGTGTAGTGACTTACCCCCATCACGACAGGACTCTGTGACCTCTAAGGAGATTAGCATTTTCAAATCATTTAAGGAAACTGTCCTGTGTTCAACACTGTTGGGGTATACATGACACTGACCAAACCTCATTTCTACATTTCCCCACATTTAGTACATTTCTTTTTATTATTTTTATTTTTATTTTTTTTGAGTTGGAGTCTCACTCTGTTGCCCAGGCTGGAGCGCAGTGGCATGCTCCTAGCCACCGCAGCCTCGACCTGCTGGACTCCGGTGATCCTTCCACCTCAGCCTTCCAAAGTAGCTGGAACTACGGACGCGCGCTACCACGCCTGGCTAATTTGATTTACTGTAGAGACAAGGTCTCGCCAAGTTGTCCCAGGGGGTCTCAAACCCGCGGGCTCAGGCAATCCATTCGCCTCGGCCTCCCAAAGTGCTGGGAGTACAGGCTGAGCCACCGAGCCCAGCCTGGTACATTTCTGTCTTGGTATTTTATGTGTGACTTCCAGCACCGAGTTACCTCCACCTTTCTGGCTTCTGTACATTACCTGCTGTTATGCACTACTTCTTCTGCAATGTTTTCCAACACACACACACACTCACAATGCCTCATTATGTATGCACATATGATTATGAACCTGAGCACTCAGTTCCAACTGAATTTTCCTAGGCTTGGGCACAACCAAACTTCTGCCCAGCATGCAGGACCAGACATGATCCTACTGAAGACTACGTGATGAGTTTTAGGGCTCTGGGGGGCTACTCAAGGATAACTTTTGAGGCTGTTGGTAAAGGAGTGGTTTGGATACACTGCCTCTATTTGTGCTGCATCCCATCTTTGTGTCCTTCATCTGGTGAGGCCATCCCCATTTTGTGATCTTTAGAGGCCCAGTATTGCCAACCAGCCCCTTCCTCAGCTGCTCCCGGATCCCTTATCCTCAGAACAAACCTGTAGAACCATTCCTTTTATGTGTGTGTAGTGGGGCTTCTTGCTGTCAACATAGTCAACTTGCGTTTCATCAGCAATTCTCTGCTTTCAGGTTGCGGGCATGGAGCAGCAGAGGATGAAGAGACACTTTCTGAGCAGAATGTTTGTGTAGGAGTATCACAGTCTAAGGCAGCTTCATCCACCCAGAAGACTTACCCCTGTGAGATGTGTGTCCCAATCCTGAAAGATATTTTGCAGCTGGCTGATCTGTCTGGGCAGAAACCATACTTGGTTGGAGCATGTGCAAACCGTCACCAGCACCAGAAGCCTTACAGTGCAAAGAAACCTTTGAAGAAGGACATAGACAGAGCCTCGTATGTGAAACATTGTCTATTCCGTGTGTCAAGGAGGCCCTTCCTCAGTTGGGAGGTTGGGAAGGATGTCCCAGCCATGTTAGGGCTTCTAAGGTCCCTGATCTTTCCCAAAGGTGAAAAGCCCAACAAAATCACTGAGTGTGGGGAAGACATTCACAATCAAAAAAATCATCACAAGTCAGAGAAACGTGGGAAAGCTTCCAGGCACAAACACATTCCTGTTCACTGCTCAAGAGTCTATACTGGAAAAAAGCTTTATGAGTGTAGCAAATGTGGGAAAGCCTTCCGTGGCAAGTATTCACTTGTTCAGCACCAGAGAGTCCATACTGGAGAAAGGCCTTGGGAGTGCAGTGAATGTGGAAAATTCTTTAGCCAGACCTCCCACTTGAATGACCATCGGAGAATCCACACTGGAGAAAGACCTTATGAATGCAGTGAATGTGGAAAATTCTTTAGACAAAACTCCAGCCTTGTTGACCACCAGAAAATTCACACTGGAGCAAGGCCTTACGAGTGTGGTCAGTGTGGGAAATCCTTTAGCCAAAAAGCCACCCTTGTTAAACACCAAAGAGTTCACACTGGAGAAAGGCCTTATAAGTGTGGTGAATGTGGGAATTCCTTTAGTCAAAGTGCCATTCTTAATCAACACCGAAGAATTCACACTGGAGCAAAGCCTTATGAGTGTGGCCAATGTGGAAAATCCTTTAGCCAAAAAGCTACCCTCATTAAACACCAGAGAGTTCACACTGGAGAAAGGCCTTATAAGTGTGGTGAATGTGGGAAATCATTTAGTCAAAGCTCCATCCTTATTCAACACCGGAGAATTCATACTGGAGCAAGGCCTTATGAGTGTGGACAATGTGGAAAATCCTTTAGCCAAAAATCTGGCCTAATTCAACACCAGGTAGTTCACACTGGAGAAAGGCCTTATGAATGTGACAAATGTGGGAATTCCTTTAGCCAGTGCTCCAGCCTTATTCATCACCAAAAATGTCATAATATGTAGAAGCCTTATGAAAACAGGAAATGTGGAAAAGCCTTCAGCCCAAGGTCTAACATTGTTTAGTCACTGGAAGGCCACACTTGAGAAAGGCCTTTGTCCTGCAAAGCATGAGCTGTCTTTCTTCAGTATTATGATGCAGAGAGCCTTTGTGAGGGAGCCATCTGCCTGAAGTTGAATTTCATATTTTCAAACCTTCAGAGCAGTGAGATTCCACATGAGTTCTAGGCATGCATGAGACTTAAAAAAGCAGCCCTGCACATCCTAAGCTGCCTAAGACCCTTGGCAGAGTTATATCACTGCCAGTTACTTTGGTAGAAGCTGTCTCCCTTCTACCACCTTGCACAGTGGGCATTGGTCACTCTAACATGCTAAGGCAAGGCAGGTATGTATATGTTCTCCCATTTCTTGAAGGAAATTAGGAACAGTCAACCTTTGGGAGGAATTCATTTTCTGAGTGATTAAAGCATACATCTGACTTAAGTTTTGGTCAGAAGGACCCAGTTTGGGTTCTGGAGGGTTATATGTAAGGCTTGTCTTCTTCATGGAAACTCTTAGTCTCACATGACACTTGGTAATTTTTCCATCCTTCAGGTCAGCTGGTAACTGGCTGCCGCATGTTACTGTTGTGTGTGCTAGTAAAGGCCTTCCTGTTAAATCTACCTGAAATCTTAGGGTTTTGCTTACTGTATAGGGTGGCTAGAAAACAGACTTGGGCTCTTTATAAAGGAAGGTACAGCTTTTGTTGGGCCTCAACTTTGTCTATGTAGGAAAAGCTAAAAGAAAGTTATTCTGGTTTTGGTCAGATATGTCTTGCTGCCCAAGAACTTGGAAATTGCAAGGATTTTGTCCTAATTTGTGACCTGGATCCCTATACTTTCTGTGAGACTAGATGTTGCCCTGAGTTGAGGTTAGCTGTTATGACAAAGTCCTGTGCTTCTGGGAATAAGATGAATTTGTTGTTCCCAGAGAATATTATATAATGCTCAGCACTGTTGAGGAGCAGGTTTTCACGAGCTTCTATAGGGAAATGTGCCCTGATACCAACCATTCCATAGGCTGGTGTCACTCAGAAGATAACAGGAATCAGATATGGACTATAACTAGTATATAAATAGCTGGATGTGGAGGAGTCTGCAGCAATCAAGATGGAATAATCTATAGAAGTACATTCACAAATCTTCCAGTGACTGTGGCTGTGAGCAGTCATAGGACCTAGAAATGTGTATCAGCCAAGATCATTGTCAGCAAAAATCTAAAGGTTTTGTGGATTCTTGTGGACTTACTGGGATGTTCACCTCAGGTCCATTGCTATAGAGAATAGAGAAAATGGAGATCCTATAGGCCAGGGATATAGCTTTGTGATTCCACCAGTATTGACTGTTGTCTCGGATCACAACAGCCTTCATTGCTTGCCAGTATTTCATGCATTGATAGATGCAGGATTATCCTTACCCAGGCACAAGGAAAGAGATAGTGCAATCATCATGGGGTTGCTACACCTTTTAGTTTCCAAAAAGAACATTAAATATTCTATTTCGAACTATGTTTTACAAATTTTCGTATATAAGTGACTTGCAATAGTTCATATATATTTACAGTGTATAATTTGAAGATTTGTGTCATACAAACTCATGAAGCCATTATGAGTTGGCTGGGCATGAGTTGAACATGTTCATGATTCATCTCATGTTCTTTTATAATCTCTACCTACTCTTTTCAGGCCTGCAAGCATCCAGTGATTTATTCACAAAATAGTTTGTGTTTCCTAGAAGTTTATGTATCTTAAGTCATGAAATCTCTACCCCTTTTTTTCCTGATTTGTGGATATGCCACAATTTTTTTACCCATTCTTCTTAATGGGCAGTTGGGTTGTTTTCAGTTTTGAGCTGCTACAAATAATGCTACTATGAACATAGACATAGAATTTAAATATGCATAAATGTTTTATTTTACTGTACCAATGCTTCAGTGTATGTGAATGCTTCACTTTTAAAGAAACTGCCAAACTCTGATCTAAACTGTACTATTTGCATTCCCATTTACAGTATTGAGCCTTCTTGTTCCTCTACAGCCTTGCCAATACCCAGTATGGTCAGTCTTTTTAATTTTAGTTGTTTTAATAGTTGTATAATGGCATCTGATTTTAATTGTATTTTTCTGATATTTTATGATATTGAACTTTTTTTATGTGTGTTTATGTGTCACCTGTATGTCTTTGGAACAATGTTCATTAATGCCTTTTACCTATTTTTAAATGGATTTAGTGATGTTTTTCCTTTTCATTAATAAATAGAATACCTGATTTTTAGGTATTTGTCAATTTTCCTGGTAAAATGTCCTTAGAATATTGTCAAAATAATGTTGCCGAACTTGATTTGGGAAGAGGTGGGCAGCAGCATACCATTATATTCTATTTTCACCATACTGATACAACCTCAAAAACATGTAGGAAAACAGCCTGTTTGGCAAAAGTGACATTAACACTGTCTTGAAGCAAAACTGCCATTGTGGTCCCCTTCTTTCATAAAGATGCTTATCTCACTTTCCTATGGTGATGAATGATATTTCCCTTTTGATTAATAGATATGTATAACAAAGACATGTTGGAACTTCACTTATTCTTGGCTAGAAAGCCTGAAGACTGAGCAGCTACAAGTGTTTTACCCTAAAAGCTTGCTATATAAAGGATACTTTCTGGGAGCAGGTGCAGGATCTAGCCATCCTCTCTTGGCTGCACGAGACATCACTTTTGTTCATGACTATTAACTGTTTCTGAAAACTGAATTTGTCAGCCTCTTTCTTTGGCCTCTCATCTCCCTTGGCCTTTGGGAGGAATAGGTTTGCTTATACCTGCTCACCGTGGAACAATCTATGAAACAGTAAGATAATTAGGAAATGACAATTTTTTAGTATTTATTACCTGTATCTATTAAAAATAGCTTAAGTATAGTTGTCTTACAATGATTTGTGCATATTTAAAGCATATGATTTATATTTTGATGTATACTTAAACCCCTGAAACCAACTTGCCCTTTTTAGTCCATCCCTCTTAATGTGAAATGACTACAGTGTACAAGGACATACTCTGCCCCTTCTAATGGATATTTTCAAATTAATGTACACAAATGGAAAGGACTCTTAGGAAGCCCTGTAGATTTTTGCTCATTCTTTCACATTCATTGATTATTTTAAAGCTGTTCTTGTCTCACCTGTACCCACACACATTTCTGGATTGTTTTGCTTAACAATTTCTACATCTTGTCATTCAATGCTGCATCTCCTCAGAATGTTTCCAAACATAAGAACTCTTTCATAATCCTTATAGCTTTGTCAAACAAAATAAGTCATCATACAGTGCATTGTCAGTGCTCAGTTGTCTCCAAAAATCTATTTGTTTTTAAAGATATATTCATTGCAATCAGATCCAAGATGAATCTTTATGACAGTAGTTTTGTCCACTGAGTTTCTGCTAATGCATAGCTACCACTTTATTATTATTATTTGTTCATTGAAGTTGCTGAGATAGTTGTCCATCAGAATTTGCCAGATTTTGGAAAAAAAGGTTACATTGTGTATGATTTGAACTATATGACATTCTGAAAAAAGCAAATTATAAAGAGACTCAAAAGTTAGTGGTTGTCAGGGGCTTGGGGGAGGGAGGAGGTAAACAGGTGGAGCATATATTTTAGAGCAGTGAACTATTCTGTATGATACCGTGATTAATACAGGTCAGGTCATTATTACACATTAGTCAATACCCTGGAACATCTAACACCAAGAGTAAATCCTAATGTAAATGAAGGATTTTGGATGATAATGTCATCTCAATGCACAATCTTGTAACAAAGGTACATTCTAGTGAGGAATGTTTAAAGTTGGGTGGCTGTACATGTGGGACAAGGAATATATGGGAACTCTGTTTTGCTCATTTTTGCTGCTCTAAAAAATAGTCTATTTAAAAAGAAAAAGACGAGTTAACTAAATTGTAAATTAACTTAACAATATTTTGTCATATTTATACAGTGTGAACAACTCAATAGGTTAATTTGGACACATTGAACTTGGCATGCTGGTTATTGCCATGAGTAACCTAGTTGATTCAAGTTTTTTAGAGAGAGGGTGTCTGTGACCTGGTGCCGCCCAAAAAGATGCAGAGAGTTGCACAGAAGTTAGATTGGAAAACATAGGTTTTTTAGAAAGTAAATTGAAGAGAGAGAAGAGATTCCCATTCCCAAGTTGGGGGGGGAAGATAGGGAGCGTATAGGAGCAAAGTTTAAGGGAAAATGGCTGGCTATAGTTCATAGAGCCATGTGACCAGACCAGAGCTTAAAACAAAGCATGGCTGTCATAGCTCAGTGAACATATGACCTGGCCAGAGCTTAAAGAGAAGCAATGATGGCTGCTATTTGAGGTTGAATGCCTTTTAAAGCTTCCCTTTGATGGGGACAAGTCATTAAGGTGATCGCATGGCGGTCTATTTTACATCATTGGGTTACTGACATCACAATGATGGACAGCAGGCACAGTGGTAATCTAGTCACATTACTGTTACCAAGGTGATGGGATCTTTGTAAGGAAGGTCATGATGACTGATTAGGTTAACTTGGTTTCTTATGGCTGAAGCAAATACTTGAAATAGAAAAGCTAATTAATACAAAACAAGCTGGGGAGAAGGTTGTAAAACAATTATCAATAACTACCGGCAGGATACCAGTTCTGTCCTTGGCTAGTGATTACAGGCTAAACTAGGTAATTTTGTTAAAAAAACATGACAATTATTCAAGGTCCTCTTAATGTTTTCTTAACAAAATTACCTAGTTTAACCTGTAATCACTAGCCAAGGACACCCTATATCCTTATAATAAAAATTAAAAGCCGGGCTCGGTGGCTCAACCTGTAATCCCACGCTTTGGGAGGCTGAGGTGAGTGGATTGCCTGAGCCTGCAGTTCGAGACCCGCTTGGGCAACTTGGCAAGACCTCATCTCTACAATAAAAATCAAAAATTAGCCGGGCGTGGCAGTGTTCGCCTGTAGTTCCAACTATTTGGAAGGCTGAGGCGGAAGGATCGCCGGAGCCCAGCATGTCAAGGCTGCAGTGGCCGCACTGCACTCCAGTCTGGGCGACAGAGTGAGACTCCAACTCAAAATATATATATGTATATATATATTAAAAGAATATGTAAGCAGCAGGATCTTAGATTTCTGATCAGCTGAAGTACATTCTAAAGGGGAGCCGAGGAGGCTGTGGAGCACAGCAGTGGCTAAATCAGAGGCTCATAAAACTTTCATTAAAAATGGCCTTTAAAAAAAAATGGCATTTATCAGAAAAGGAAAAAGAGTTGGGAAGTAATAAGTGGGGGAAAAAAATTACAGAACTAGGAAGTGTCAAAATGACTGCACTTTAGTTAAGATTATTTCATTAAATCATTCCATTTTGGCATTACATCCTTTCATAGTTAAGACAGGGAAATGGCAAGCTTGGAAAATGCCAGAACTTAAATTGAGCAATAGCAGCGCTATCTGTCCTAAATGTCTTCAGTGTAAACTTTCCAGAATCAAGGCAAATGTACTTCTAGACTTGGATACATATGTTTTTAAACAGCAATATGTATCAATGTGGTATTACGTTAAATATTCTTAAATTGCAAATAATTACAAATTAAAATTTGGAATTCTTTCTTTCTGCAAAAAATAAGATATTCAGTTCAGCGCACCTGGGCATGCTTAAGTGCCAGCTGTCTCTTAATATCCTAATAGTCTCCATCTGAAACCAAATTGTCATGGATCAGGATGCAGCTACCATTGCTCCCTTGGGCGCAGACCCCAG
The DNA here is from genome assembly GCA_027257055.1 of Cephalopachus bancanus. Classification (NCBI taxonomy): domain Eukaryota; kingdom Metazoa; phylum Chordata; class Mammalia; order Primates; family Tarsiidae; genus Cephalopachus; species Cephalopachus bancanus. The sequence goes on from JAPVLO010000564.1 coordinate 2,595,404, forward strand.
CCCCCCTGAGTTAGTCGGGAACACACTAGAAAGTGCAAAACTGCCACTCACAGGAAAAACCACTGAAGACTCTTAGGAATTTATCAGATAAATACCAAAGCAGAAAAATGAAGACAAACATGCATGGTCAGGACAGATAGGAGATTCAAAAAAAGAAAACAAAATTTTAGCCATGTAGAGATACGCGCCATTCAAAAAGAAAATTTTTATCAAGATAAATAGGGAGTGGCAAAAAGGCTGTTTATGCTGCCTAGAGACAGAGTGCCTTCCCAGTTCTTTTCCTCACATCAATCAGGGACAGAAACTACAAGCTGCAGCTTCAAGTGACTGAATTCTAAAATGGACCAAAAAGAAAAGAGTTGGGGAGAGGGAAAAAAAAAGAAAATACTAAATATATATAGGGAAAATAAAAGCTAATTAAATAAATGATATTACATATGTAATATTTTAATATATATTTTAATATAAATATATAATAAATTGCATGTATAACTAAATTAAAACAAAGGCACAAAATTTATATAAAGTATGAAACAAAATTAATAAAAATATTAGGATGTTGTTTATGACTCTTTTTTGGGGGGGTTGGAGTCTCACTTTGTTGCACAGTCTGGAGTGCCATGGCACACTCATGGCCACTCCAGCGTCAACCTGCTGGGCTTCGGCGATCCTTCCATCTCAACCAGAACTACAGGTGTGCGCTACCACACTTGGCTAATTTTTTTATTTATCGTAGAGATGAAGTCTCGCCAAGTTTCCTGGGCTTGTCTTGAACCCTCAGGCTTAGTCCATCCACTTGCCTCAGCTTCCCAAAGTGCTGAGATTACAGGTTGAATCATTGAGCCCGGCCTTATGACTCTTTAATGCAGGTTCTACATTAACTTTAGCATTTGCTAAAATGCACCTGTTGACAAAACTTCATGATCTTTATAATTACTGAAGTTCAGATTATAATTAAACTTGGAAACCTAATTTAATGTGAATGCTGTATTCTCTCTAATCTTAGGAAAGTAATTTATTATAAAATACAGGGGAAAATAGGTGCCTCACTTGCCTAAATTGCTCATAGTCATAGTGGTGTAGGCCAGGACTCTGAAAACAGGTTTGTTACAATTGTGTTTTAAAACAATTTAAAGCTATCATTTTAAATGTTGCAATTATCTGCCCCTTCCTCTGGAAAACTGTAAAAGAACATGTAAAACTCTAAAACATTATCTAAAACTGTCAGCATAACCAGGAGACTTTGAGTCATGTCATGATACCAGAAAATGTTAATGTAGATCTTGAGACATGCTGAACTGCACATAGACTTTTTAATCTTAACTTGGGATGAGTAAGGAGCTATGAATTTTGTGTACAAATACTGGAATGAGTTTTTGTTGCTTTGAGTGGGATTCTGGTAATGATGCTAACCCATCTCCCTGTAACTTGGTTGCAGAAATTAAACCCCCTTTTTTCCCAGTATCTGCCTCTTGTCCTTGATTGACCACAAGGGATAGCAGCCAGTTTTTGACTGGACAAAAACATTTGGTGACTCCACCTAGATGGTGCCACTTGCAGCTGGCTGGTTTCAGTAGGGCTGTCCTATAGAAACTCCCAGCAGCTGCCAGAGCCCTTTTGCTCTAGGGAATTTCCAAGGGATGATCACAGCCAATGACCCTCTGCAAAAAGACTAGAAGATAAGAGGATTTGGAATGAACATGCTCATCCTTGGAGTCGATACACTCATAGGTAAGCCAAACCAAATTGTACACTGGGAGTTGATTGCCTTCCCATTTGAGTCTAGTGACCAATTTGTAGCCAATTTGTAGGCACCAGGGAAGCATGGTCCAAACTCGTAGTGCTTGTATTTGAAGATGCCCTTTGATTGGTATTTGTGAATTGCTAGTCACTGAGGTTTTATCAAAACCAACTTGTTCCTTTGAGATAAAAGCCTGCCAAGTTTTCTGAAGCTCCAGCTGGTTAAATATTAAGGCCTATTGTTGTGCACATTTTAAAGCTGATGGGCAAGTTACAGCAAGGCAAGTTCAACTGCACCTACAGGGAGGGTTAAGTAAAGCCTTGAAGCTCTCTATTTCTCTTTTCTGTCTGCTTTGAATTTGCTGGTAACTAAGCTACTGATGTTCAGAAAAATTTCACTGTTTTACGGTTACTTGGAATTTTGTTTTCTTTATACAGTTCAGTCAGTTCTAACTAAAATAAAAGTATTTGAAAGCTCATTTGAAACTTAAGAATAAAAAGAAGTTTTAAAACATTTCAAAAATGTCATTGCCATGGAAACTTCTTTGTCCCAGGTTTGGCCCACAGTCTTTATTGAATTACCTATCAGGGCAAATAAAGGTTACCCATGCAAACTGGTTCCAATTTTGTCAGAGATATAATTTGGATGTGGGTAGCTTTTGTGAAATGGTGGATGTATTGCTATTTCACAGTTAGAATTCAGAAGTAAAAGCTATTAGATCTTTATGTGTATGTATACATGTTTAAATGTGTTTATATATATAATGTTGTGTGTTATGTCTAGCAAACTAACAATTGTCTTATAAATAAAAGAGCACTCATAAATTAAGCAAGTTCAAGTACTTTCAAGTTCATGTGATTTAAGTAAGTCTTAAATAAGCATAGTTTTAAAATTAGCAATAAAATAGAAATGTCTTCAAAATTGTCAGCATACATTTTTGTCAGGGTCTACTAATTAAATACATTTTATGTTTGCCTATGCTATATATTTTAAAGTATCAGGGTTTGGCATGAGAGTTATAAGACTATAAACCTTGCCAAGACCAGAATAATCTTTACTTATATGATCTTTTTTTTTTTTTTTTTTTTTTTTTTTGAGTTGGAGTCTCACTCTGTCACCCAGACTGGAGTGCAGTGGCCGCTCTCGGCCACCGCAGCCTCGACCTGCTGGGCTCCGGCGATCCTTCCGCCTCAGCCTTCCGAAGAGCCGGAATTACAGGCGCGTGCTACCACGCCCGGCTGATTTTTTGATTTATTGTAGAGGTGAGGTCTCGCTGCCCGGGCGGGTCTCGAACCCGCGGGCTCAGGCAATCCACTCACCTCAGCCTCCCAAAGGCGCGGGATTACAGGCTGAGCCACCGAGCCCGGCTGATCTTTTTTTTCCAAGTAAGACTAATTTAAGATTGATAGCTCAATGAAAACAGCTGAATCTTCTGAGTTATCAGTAAAATGCCCATGTATTTAACTTTAAGTTTCTTACTTAGGTGACACCTGACGTTCACAGGCTTTAAAAATAATTAGCCAGGAGATAGCTTAAATGATGACTAACTTTGTTTAAAATCTCAGTTTTCATAAGTAATTAGGAAACTGCTAAAGATAAATAAAGTAAATATGACAGAAAAATGCTTAAGTTTTTTATGTGACTTGAAATCTTGAAATTACTTTGAAAACTCATTAAATGCGTTAAGTGACTCACACCTGTAATCCCAGTACATTGGGAAGCAAAGGTGAGAGGGCTGCCTGAGACCAAGGGTTACAGACTAGCCTGGGCAATTTGGTGAGACCTTGTCTCTATGATAAATAAAAAAAAATAGCCAGGTATGGTGGTGCATGCCTGAAGTTCCAGCTACATGGAAGGCTGAGGTGGAAGGATTGCCTGCACTCAGCAGGTCCAGGCTGTGGTAGCCATGACTGTGCCACTGCACTCCAGTCTGGGTGACAGAGTGAGTCTCCAACTCCAAAAAAAGTGGGGGGTAAGGGGCATTATGCTATAGGAATACATGTTTCTAAAAATTGTGTAAAGGGTCTCATCTATAAAATGCTGATATCTAACAGTACTAAATTTTTCGCTTCTTAGGTTTTCACCAAAATTTAAGGTTATTTTATGTAATCTATAAAGGTTATTTATTTTAAAAAGGTTAATCTGTAAAGGTTATTTATTTTTAAAAAGTTTTTAAAAACCCAGTAAGCAGATGAAAGAAATGTGACAAAAGTTATGGGTATAAAAATGTATTTTTGGCAAACAAAAGTTATTAAAAAAATAAAATTTTATATGTAAAAAGTATGATAAAATTTTGTCTTAAAATAAAATGATGGTTAAATTTTTTAAATAAGAAAGGGAAAGTATACGGTAAAACAAAAAGTCCAAGCATGTTGTAAATGGTCTGGTGTAAGCTGTTACAATATTTATGAAGGGAAGTTTATAAAGTAAAACTTGTATGTGATTAAGTTGTTTATAATTTTTTAAATTATTTATAATAGCTTTTCTAAATATAGTTCCTCTATGCTAAAACAAGGTTTTCTTAAGATTTTAATTTGATCTTTATTAAAATTACAAGAGGTTTTGATTCTTAATTCTATAACCCAAGGCCGGGAGCAATGGCTCATGCCTATCCCCAGCACTTTGGGAGGCCGAGGTGAGAGAATTGCCTTAGCCCACAGGTTCGAGACCAGCCTGGGCAACTTGGGGAGACCACGACTCTATAATAAATAAAAAAAAATTAGCCAGGTGTGGTGGCGCATGCCTGTAGTTCCAGCTACTTGGAAGATTGAGGCAACCTGAGCCCAGCAGGTTGAGACTGCGGTGACTGTAGCATGCCATTGCACTCCAGTCTGGGTGACAGAGTGAGACTCTGGCTCAAAAAAAAAAATTCTGTAACCCATTTACTTTTTTTAAACCTTTTCAGACTTATATCTCAGAAGTTCAATTTGTATTATGTCTTGCTGCTTTCAGTTTCTCCTCTTCTTGAGAAGGCCTAAGATAATAACGTTCTCCTTCAACTGTTTTGTCAGCTCCTGTAACTGTTTAAAATCCATTTCTAACTGCTATTATGGCCTGATGATAAAATGCTTTATCTTGAAAGGTTTTTTATTACTTAGAAAAACTGAACTTTAAAAAGATTAAAGGTTTTGTATTCACGTAGCCTTTGGTATTGCTTTTAAAGTGTATTGCCAGCTGGACGCGGTGGCTCAGCCTGTAATCCCAGCACTTTAGGAAGCCGAGGTGAGAGGATTGCCCTAGCCAGGGGCTCAAGACCAGCCTGGGCAACTTGGTGAGATCTCGTCTCTACAATAAATCACAAAAAACTAGCTGGGCGTGGTGGCATGTGTCTGTAATTCCAGCTACTTGGAAGGCTGAAGTAGAAGGATTGCCTGAGCCTAGCAGGTTGAGACTGTGGTGGCTGTGAGCATGCCATTGCATTCCAGCCTGGGTGACAAGAGTGAGATTTCAACTCAAAAAATAAAATAAAATAAAATAAAAATAAAGTATTGCCTTGGTTAAATAAATATTATTTTTACATTATTCTGTGATTTAGTTTTAGTAAAATGTTCTGAGCCTTTTACATCTTTTAGTAAATGTTCTATTAACTACTCATTGTGCTATTAAATTACAAGGTTTTGGCTTCTGGGACTGGAAAAAAGTGACTTTTGCTAAGTCCCACCAGTCAGGGCCCAGAAGAAGGTGACAATAAAAATGAACTACCTTTATGAAACATAGGACCTTGCTGGCTACTTTTGACTGATTCTTGTGCTGCAAAATTAGGGGGAGTTGAGTTAAAATCATGTCTTACACCTAAGGTGAGTGCCTGACCACAGTTTTGACCACATCTAGACTTTGGGTCAGCCCACTGACATCTGCCTACAATTTAAAACATTACCGGGGGTCTGGCCAGTCTCCAAGGCAACTAAGACTGGCATCTTCTAGGAACATCAAACCAAGCCAGTTCTCGTGAACTCAGAAATAACTCACATCTTTACACTTGTCACTATGTTATCTTGATATGTCTCTTGTGAATGCCATGCCAGATACAGGAAAAGAAAACAAATATCAAGGGCCTGGATCATGATAGCTTGTAATATGAATCCAATTCAGGATTTTTTCTTTCAGACTAAACTTGAGGTCTGACTCCCTTTCGCCTTTAAACAATTGGCTGTAAAATTGGGTCAAACGAGAGCTGGGACTCATGGAAGGCAAGCATGGGGTCCTGTAAAAAAAAAAAATCAGGTCAAACTATGTCCTTCACCATAATTCAACATCACTGATGTGGGGCTATTGTCACCAAATAGACAATTTTAGAAATTTGCTTCCTAGTTCTGTGGGACCTCGCCGGGTAAATGAAATAATCCTAGGAAGCAACCTTCCTAGCAACATGAGACTTCCAGCTGTTTATTAGCCTACACATGTATTCTAAAGAATAATGTTCGGCCATCAGGGGAAACAAGACTAAGTCTGACCTTTTTCTCCTACCCAAATCCCTAACTAAAAGGTTTGGGAAGTCACTGCCTAATAACTTAATAAGAGCCTGCTAAAAAGGGTTTTATTACCCTATATATTAAAGCTTGTTTTCCAACCTGACTCCGCCATAATATCCTATAACAGATAAAAAGGACAAACTGAAGGAACCAAAGAATCTTTGGTGAATGGTTCCTATCCCATCTAGATGCTGAAAATGGTCCTCCAAAGTAGACAACAAGCCACTTGGTTACAGTGAACATTAAATCATCAGACTCCCTTTTTATTTATTTTTTATTTTTTTGAGTTGAGGTCTCACTCTCACATCTACCGCAGCTTCGACCTGCTGGGCTCAGGCAATCCTTCCACCTCAGCCTTACGAGTAGCTGGGACTTCAGGAGTGTGCCACTATACCCAGCTAATTTTCTGATTTGTTGTAGAGATGAGGTCTCGCCAATTTGCCCAGGCTGGTCTCAAACCCATGGCTCAGGCAATCCTCTCATCTCACCTCCCAAAGTGCTGGGATTGTAGGCATGAGCTACCGCGCCCAGCCCAGACTCCCTTTTTATTTTTGTTTTTCCCACTGAGTGTGTGCTATAAAGGTTGTGTCTCTCACACAGACTTCCTTTTTAAGTACAGTTATCAATTAAACTTTAGACTGGTTTTCTAACTTGTTCTTGTGGATCCCTTCAGGCTTAAAAAAAAGTCTTTTCTAATACAAGTGAATAATAACTTTTAATACATAAATTATTTCATATATTATTTAATGCTGTGTATCTTGTATGGTTTAAACCCCTGAGTTTATGGCCAAAAGTGTATATAATGCAAGAAAATAGAATAGGCTGTTCAAATATTCAAACACAAAGTGCCGGCCACCCCATGATAAAAATTATGGGTACAAATGATAGTGAGGAATGTTATATGCTAGGACTCTAAAAATGAGATTGTTACAATTGTGATTGGCTTTTTAAAATGCCTTTATTATGCATTAAAAATCTGGGAAGGTTTTTCTTTTCTTTCTTTCTTTTTTTTTGAGTTGGAGTCTCACTCTAGGCTGGAGTGCAGTGGCAGGCTCACGACCACCGCAGCCTCAACCTTCTGGACTTAGGCCATTCTTCCACCTCAGCCTTCCAAGTAGCTGGAATGCCCAGCTGGAAGACTTTATTCTACCTCCCCAAGAATTTATAAGCATGGACAGCACAGCAAGTTTTTCATTTTAAAAGATTATATTTGGAGGCTGGATGTGGTGGCTCATGCCTATAAATCCCAGCACTTTGGGAGGCCAAGTTGAGAGGATTGCCTGAGCCCATGGGTTTGAGACTAGCCTGGGCAACTTGGCGAGACCTCATCTCTACAACAAATCAAGAAACTAGCCAGGCATGGTGGCACATGCCTGTGTTTTCAGCTAGTTGGAAGACTGAGGCGGAAGGATTGCCTGAGCCCAGTAGGTTAAGGCTGCGGTGGCCATGGTGTGCCACTGCATTCCAGCCTGGGTGACTGAGACTCACACACACACACACACACACACACACACACACACAAGATTCCATTTGGAATAGTAAAAATTAATCTCCATAGATTATTTCAACATCTAAAAGGCAGTGAAATCTTCAAACAGCCAGAGTACCAGGTTAAGTATCACCTCATTATCTGGAATTTACAACTTTATTTCTACACTTAATTAGAAAGGCCTGACAAGGGAAAACCATTTCCAAAGGACACTCTTTAGGTTCACCTGATATTGAGTATTTCTCTCCCAATGTCTTTTTGGATTCATGACTATAATTCTCTTTTTCATCACTATGATTATTGGAAACTTTCTTTGAACATAGCACATTACTGGGATGTAGAAATCGAAGTCAAGATTCATTGTTTCATATGTGATTGAACTTTTTTTTTCTTTTTTTTTTTTTTGAGTCAGAGTCTCACTCTGTCGCCCAGGCTGCAGTGCAGTGGCACCCTCTTGGCCACCGCAGCCTCAAGCTACTGGGCTCAGGTGATCCTTCCACCTCAGCCTTCCAAGTAGCTGGAACTACAGGAGTGCGCTACCATGCCCAGCTGGTTTTTTTATTTATTGTAGAGACAAGGTCTTGCCAAGTTGCCCAGGCTGGTCTTGAACCGCTGAACTCAGGCAATCCTCTCGCCTTGACCTCTCAAAGTGCTGGAATTACAGGCTTGAGCCACCTTGCCCAGCCCTCTTCCGCCCCCGCCCTTTTTTTTTTTTTTTTTTACAAGAACACAAATTCATTTTTATTTATTTACTTTCCATTTGTTTCAGTCCTTGAGGGATACAGCATTACATGGATTCTTTGTCCAATGGCCGTAGCAGGAAGATTGTTTCAGAATTTGGCACAAACCATGCCACTACTTCCATGGACCCGAGTTACCTTTCCCCAGATTACTCGCTTTTATTTGGTTTTCCTCCAGGAGTCACTGTGTTTTTTGCTTTATATACATAAGCACTTCTCTTGCACAAATAGAATTCAGTTTCATCTCAGGCATAAACACCCTCAATTTTGGAAAGAGTTGTGTGCTCCCTTTGGTTCCAGAGACTTCACTTATAGCCAGTAAAAATGGCTTTGGACCACAGCCTTCCAGACATATTTGCCTCTTAGAAGTCTTGTTCCTAGCATGCCTCTGTGGGATCTGAGATGGTGGAAAGAGCGATTGAACTTTCAGCAAGAATACCTACTGGGTGTTCATGAACTCGCCACAAAAAGTTAGAAGATACAGGAACTGAAAGACACGTGGCTCAACTGCATTTATAGAGCAGCTCTTTCCTAGATACAATTTGTTTTGCAGAAGTTGCAGGTTATTTATCAGTGGCATTTGTCTAATTTTGACCTGGAGCTAGGATTCAGTACAGATTACATATCATTGAGACCATCAATCAACACAAAAAGCATGAGGAGTCCTCCTAACATGCCAGAGATCTTAATTGCTGCAGATCTCAATCTAAGGTATCACAGAAAACAGGAAATCCTCAATTGTGATTTAAAAGAATTCAAAGTTATCATTTAAAAAATTTATTTATTTTGAGTTGGAGTCTCACTCTGTCACCCAGGCTAGAGTGCAGTGGCATGCTCACTGTCACCCTAGCATCTACCTGCTAGGCTCCAGCGATCCTTCTGCCTCAGCCTTCCAAGTAGCCAGAACTACAGGTGCACACCGCCACGCCTGGCTTTTTTTATTTTTTGTAGAATCACGGTCTCACCAAGTTGCCCAGGCTGGTCTCAAACCCACGGGCTCAGTCAATCCATTTGCCTCGGCCTCCCAAAGTGCTGGGATTATAGACTAAGCCACCGAGTCTGGCCTAAAGCTGTCATTTTAAATGTTGTGACTTTCCCTTCCTTCCAAATGTTGCAATTGTCTGCCCTTTCCTCTAGAAAACTGTAAAAGAACATGTTGTAAATTCCAAAATGTTACCTAAAAATGTCAGTATGACTGGGAGACTCTGAGTCACGTCAGTGGTCACATACCAGAAAATGTTAACATAGATCTTTCATCATACTAAAACTGCATGGTGGCTTCTTCATCTTAACTCAGGGTAGTTGAAGGGCTATGAATTTGGGGTATAAATACTAGAATGAATTTGTGTTGCTTTGAGTGGGGTTTTGCTAATGATGCCAACCCATCTCCCTGTAAACTGGTTGCAGACATTAAACCCGCTTTTCTCCTTGTTTCTGCCTCTAGACTTTGTTTGAGCACAAGGAACAGTAGCTGGCTTGTTAGACTGGATGAAAACAATAGTACTAATTGCTTTAAAATATCTCATATTGAGACCAGATGCTCTTACACAATAAATAATAAATTAAAATTAAGTCTTTGTCTCTTACAAATTGGCTTAATAAATGGGTTAACTGAACATGTGGAATTGCCTGCATGTTTGCCCACCCCGAGAGGGCATGGAAACTCTAAGCTCTTCCCCACATGCCTTGCCCTATGTGTCTTTTCATCTGGCTGATGATCATTATCCTTTGTCTATTCTATACAATAAAGTAGTAAACTGCTGGGTGCAGTGGCTCATGCCTGTAATCCCAGCACTTTGGGAGGTTGAGATGAGAGGATTGTTTGAACCCAGGTGTTCAAGACTAGCCTGGACAACATAGCAAGACCTCATTTCTGCAAAAACATAAAAAAATTAGCCTGGTGTTGTGTGCACCTGTAGTCCCAGCTACTTGGGGGGCTGAGGCAGATGGATCACCTAAGTCCAGGCTGGGTTGGCACATGCGATGCCACTGCACTCCAGCCTAGGTGACAGATTGAGAGCCTGACTCAAAACAAACAAAAAACCCAACCAACCAAGTAAACAAGCAAACAAAAACAAATAATGAAATAAAATAATAAACACAAGTAAAGTGTCTCTCTGATGTCTGTGGTTGACTTTGGCAAATTTATCTAACCCACGGAGGAGGTGGTGAGAACACTGATGTATAGGCATTTGGTCAGAAGTGCAGATCAAAAACAGGTTTATGAATAGCATCTGAAATGGGGGACAGTCTTTTGGTTCTAAGCCCTTAGCTTGTAGATTCTGATGCAGTCTGCAAGTAGATAATGTCAGAATTGAGTTAAATTATAGAACACTTAATTGATGCCCACTGGAGAATTAATTGATCGCTGTGTGGAAAAACAACACCCAAGCATCTAGTGTATGATGTGTAGTGTTGAGGTGGCATGTGAGTGAAGAAAAAGCACTTTGGTTTTGCTTTCCTCTTTTTCTTAACAGCATGTTTCTCTCCATTTACCTCCTTTTTAAAAATTTAATTTTATTGTTATTATTTTTTATAAGGTCTCACTCTGTGGTCCATATGGGAACACAGTGACACAATCATGGCTCACTGTACCCTCAGACTCCTGGACTCAAGTTATCCTCCTGACTCCACCTCCTGAGTAGCTGGGACTACAGGCATGTACCACCATGCCAAACAAATTTTTCTATATTTTTGTAGAGATGAGACCTCACTTTGTTACTCAAGCTGGTCTCAAACTCCTGGGCTAAAGTGATTTTCCCATCTCAGCCTCGCAAAGTGCTGGGAATACAGATGTGAGCCACCATTCCTAGCGATTCTTGCCTTTTTGAATAGCTCTAACTATGACACTAAACCATGGGCTGAAATATTTCTCTGCACTGGAGTCTTCGGGCTTCCTGACATTCAGCCCCATTGGGCTCATTAACCATGAGTGACTCCTTTTTTCTTCAGTTCTTTGTCTGCTTTGTTACAAAAGAAAATTTCAAAATATGTGATAAATGCTATAAGCTCTCTCTAGGATTATTATTTTAATTTATTTACCCACTATTTATATTCATAGTCTTATATTTGATGCCAAATGATCTTTCATGAATTTGGAATTTAGAAGTTAATAGTAATAATCCTGCCATAATAGTGCTTATAGGAAAGCCAAAAGCCATATTATGCAAATAATTGTACAAAGATTATTTCCTAACATAATATAATGTTATTCACTAGAAAAATTTGGGGAAAGTCACAATCATGTAATGTTTAAAATGTGCAGGGTTTATAAGCTGGGAGTAGAAACCCATTACTGATTTGAACTTTGAGATCACAAAAAGATTTACATGTTATTTTCTGGTCCAAATGGGTGAAGCACTGTTAAATTGAAGAGAAAATTGTCTCCACTATGGGTATTTTCTTGGTTGGGAAGACACCTGAGGAATTCAAAGAGCAGAAATAAATTTAGAATGATTCAGAAGAGTAAGTACTGGAGCAAGCGGAGGGAATGCAGGCAATGGCTCCTTGAGGTATGTATTGCAAAATTTTAAAACTTTATATTATTCTGATGCCTTAACATCCCTGCAAATGAACTGAGTCACTTCCTTAGGCGACCAGGTACACCAGTATGATATGACTGGTTTCTGCCACAAGTCCCCCTTCTTGACCTCCCTGACTGTGCTCTAGTGACATCCCAACACACCAGTAAAACTTCCTCATGCATTTTGCTTGTGTACTCCACCTTGACCACCAATAAAAGCACTTGTCAATGGGTCCACACACACTCTCTAGGCTCCAACCCACTTGGTTCAGTCTGCTCCCTGGAAGTTCCAACCATATGGTCCCCTCTGTGGTATACCATGCCGCCCTCTTCTAGGACCTGTGGGTATAATATATCCTTTAATTTCACATGCCTTTCCAAGTCTGATTTCTGAAGCAATGTTGGAATGATCCTTAAAGACCATGCAAGAGGTATTTAATTCCAATTTATAACACAACACAGGTATTGGGCCATTCACCAGTAAGCATGTCATAGGTCTCAAAAGGTTGAATTAGATGTTAAAACAATCAGCATCGCACATGATTAAAAGATACTATTCAATTCGTTAAATTTGCTTTACTTTATTAAACTATGCATTCTTTCACCATTTATTTTAGTTTTTGTTTGTTTCTTATATATTTTTAAAATTGTGTCTTTTAAATATCGATCAAATATAATCCACTTCAAATATTGAGTTGTTATATTTGTGGAATTAATTTTGGTAAAAAAAAATTTTTTCAAAGTTAATTATTGCCAGCTGTTGGTACCAAATAAACTTGAAGTTCATTTCCCCTTTATTCCCATCTTTACAAAAACAATTTGCTTTTTAGTATGTATTATGTTTATTTGCTTTATACTGAGTCATTAAAAATTCTTATCTGTTGCTAAAAGTATAATTCTACAGTTCCCTGATGACTTTGTAAATCAAAATTGGATTTTAATTTTTCACATTATACCGTCAAGTAATCTAAAATACATAAACAGAGCATGTGACTTTTGACTGAAATTAAAGCTATTGAGACAGAAATAATTTGGTAGCATTTTATTAAAAGACAAATGTGATTCCCCCCCCCTTTTTTTAGAGACGGGGACTTGCTCTGTTATCTGGGCTGGAATGATCATAGTTCAGTGCAGTCTTGAACTCCTGGGCTTAAGTGTTCCTCCTGCCTCAGCCTACTGATTTGCAGACTAGTGCTATGGGCCAACATACTCAGATAATTTTTAAAATTGTTTTGTAGGGATGGAGTCTTGCTTTGTTGCCCAGGCTGGTCTCAAATTTTTGGCTTCAAGTGATCCTCTAACTTCAACCTCCCAAAGTATTTGGGATGACAGGCTTGAGCCACCATGGCAAAACCAAATGTGAGTATTGACCCTGAGAGAGAGAACAGCAAAGCTGGGCATATTCTGACTCTGTTGCAAGTTGGAAGGCTTTTATAGGAAAGTTTAGAAGAAAGGAGAACTCCTTATTCCAGAGTTGTCCTTTTCATTGGAGGATACAATAGACAGGCTGCAATCTTTAGCTACAAATTGCAACATACAGGCTAAAATGTTGACCTGCAAACCAATCAGTAAAACTTCAGCTTCAGGAATAAAGCAACTTCCTTGTCAGTGTTATTCTTTACTGGGGACAGGATGTCACCATGAATCATGAGACTTCTCCCAGTGGGGTCGATTTGGAAGACTGTTTACTTTAAATTGCCTAATGTGACTTGTAGTTTACATTTCCACCTTTTGATAAAAAGTCTTCCCATTGGAAGCACTAATGATTGATCTCTGCTTAGGTTGGAGTTATAGACATTCATCAGTTCTTGGCAATGGAAAGGCTCTTTCTCAGAAAGCCATGTCCCATGGGGTGGGAGAGGAGAGGGAGAGCTTTGTTGTTACAGGTGAGCCAGAATGCTAGCAATGTGAAGTAGGTCAGGACATGAGAGTACATACTAAAGATTTGTCATTGGGTGACCATTATTTTGGCCTTATGTATTGATGAATTCTTTTTTTTTATAATCAATATTTTTTATTATGATATTGTGGGGTACAGTTAAGGGTTAGGTATACAAATACGTTTCGTTCAGGCACCCTTGTTGATAAGAGGTGTTTCCCCGTCCCCAGACAGATATTTGCTACCGCTAATCCCACCTCCCTCCCCCACCATAGTTTCCCGATACTGTCAGTCATTTTCTTATAGTATTACATTGGATGTTCAAGGTCCATTATATGAGTGAGAACATGTGATACTTGGTTCTTTGTTTCTGTGAGAGGTCACTCAGTATTATAGACTCTAGTTCCATCCAGGTGGCTGTGAAATTCATGATTTTGTTCCTTTTTATGGCTGCGTAGTATTCCATCGTGTATATGTGCCACATTTTTTTAATCCAGTCCTCTTTTGATGGGCAGCATGGTTGCTTCCAGGTTCTTGCTATTGTGAACAATGCTGCGATAAACATACGTGTGCAGGTATCTTTTTTATAAAGTGATTTGAGTTCTTCAGGGTATATTCCTAGTAGGGGGATTGCGGGGTCATATGGGAGGTTGATATTTAGAGCTTTTAGGAATCGCCATACTGCTTTCCACAGAGGTTGCACTAGTTTACATTCCCACCAACAGTGTAGAAGTGTTCCATTTTTGCCACACCCTCTCCAGCAGCTGTTATTTTTTGAGTTGTTGATAATTGCCATTCTGACTGAGTTAGGTGGTATCTCAATGTGGTTTTGATTTGCATCTCCCTGATGATCAATGAGGTTGAACATTTCTTCACGTGTATGTTGGCTGCTCTGATGTCTTCCTTTGTGAAGTGTCTGTTCATATCTTTTGCCCATTTTATAATGGGGTTGTTTGTTTTTTTCTTTTCAGCACATTTGAGTTCCTTGTAGATCCAAGATGTTAAGCCTTTGTCAGACCTTGTGTTGGCAAATACTTTATCCCAGTCTGTAGGCTGTCTCCCTGCTCTCTTGATGGTTTCTTTGGCTTTGCAGAAGCTTGTCAGTTTAATAAGGTCCCACTTGTCTATCTTATCTCTTATGACCTGTGGGTTTAGGGTTTTGTTCAGGAATTGGACGCCAGTTCTGATTTCCATGAGGGTATGTCCTTCATTATCTAAGGTTCTTATGGTTTGAGGTTTTACATTTAGGTCTCTGATCCATTTGAAGTTAATTTTTGTGTATGGGGGTAGATAGGGGTCCTGTTTCAATCTTCTGCATGTGGTCAGCCAGTTTTCCCAGCACCATTTACTGAATAGGTTCTCCTCTCCCCAGCTTTGTCGAAGATGAGTTGGTTGAGAAATTGAGGTTTTGCTTCTGGAATCTCAACTCTATTCCATTGATCCATATGCCTGTTCCTATACCAATACCAAGCTGTTTTGATGATTGTAGCTTTATAGTAAAGTTTGAAGTCTGGTAATGTGATACCACCTGCTTTGTTTTTTTTTTTTTTGCTGAGGATTGTTTTGGCTATTCTTGGACGTTTGTGTTTCCATATGAATTCCTGTGTTGTTTTTTCTAGGTCTGAGAAGAATGTCGCTGGTAATTTGGTGGGTATTGCATTGAATTTGTAGATTGCCTTAGGTAAGATGGACATCTTCACAGTTGATTCTTCCAATTCATGAGCATGGGATATTTTTCCACTTGTTTGTGTCATCTCTGATTTCTTTGAGCAGTGTTTTGTAGTTTTCATTGTAAAGGTCTTTCATGTCTCTGGTTAGGGAGATACCAAGGTATTTCACTTTTTTTGTGGCTATTGTGAATGAAATTGTGCTTTTTACTTGGGTTTCTGTTTGTTTATTATTGGTGTAAAGAAATGCGATTATCTTTTGCACGTTTATTTTGTATCCTGAGACTTTGCTGAAGGCCTTTATCAGTGTAAGGAGGTTTTTGACAGATTCTCTTGGGTTTTCAAGGTACACAATCATATCATCTGCAAAGAGAGATACTTAACTTCCTCTTTTCCTATTTGGATACCTCTGATTGCCTTCTCGTCTCTGATTCCTTGAGGCAGGAATTCCAATACTATGTTGAACAGGAAGGGTGAGAGTGGGCATCCTTGTCTTGTTCCAGTTTTCAGGGGAAAGGGTTCAAATTTTTGTCCATTTAAGAGTATGCTGGCTGTGGGTTTCTCATAGATGGTTTTTACTATTTTGAGGTATGTTCCCCGTATGCCTAGATATTCGAGGTTTTTCTCAAGAAGGGGTCCTGGATTTTATCAAAAGCTTTTTCTGCATCTAATGATATAATCATGTGGTTTTTGTTTTGACATCTGTCGATGTATTTAATTACACTTATGGTTTTACGAATGTTGAACCAGCCTTGCATCCCAGGAATGAAGCCTACTTGGTCATGATGGATGATTTTTGAGATGTATTGTTGAATCCAGTTTGCTAGGATCTTGTTGAGAATTTTAGTATGTATGTTCATCACAGATATTGGCCTGTAGTTCTCTTTCTTTGTTGGATCTTTACCTGGCTTGGGTATCAATGTGATGTTGGTTTCATAAAATGATTTGGGGAGAGTTCCATCTTTTCCAATTGCCTGGAATACCTTCAGTAGGATTGGTATCAGCTCCTCCTTAAATGTATTGTAGAATTCTGCTGGAAAGCCATCTGGACCAGGGCTTTTTTTTTGTAGGTAGTTTTCTTATTATGTAGTAAATTTCTTTGATTGTTATTGGTCTATTTAGGGTCTCAATTTCTTCTTGTTCCAACCAAGGTAGGTTGTGTGATGTCAGAAAGTCCTCCATTTCCTTAAGGTTTTCAAGTTAGTTTCCATACAAGTGTACATAGTAGTCTCTAATGATCTTTTGTATTGCTTCAGGGTCAGATGTGACTTCATCTTTTGTGTTTCTGATTGTGCTTATTTGGGTTATTTCTCTTTTTTTCTTGTTCAGTCTAGCTAAGGGACCATCGATCTTGTTTATTCTTTCGAAGAACCAGCTTTTTGTTTTATTGATTTTTTTGTATTATCTTTTTGTCTTCTATGTCCTGGATTTGGGCTTTTATTTTGGTGATCTGGATTCTTCTGCTGAAATTAGGGTTTTTGTGGTCTTGCTTTTCCAGCTTCCTTAGTTGGCTTGTTAGGCTGTTAATTTGTGTTCCTTCCATTTTCTTCATGTGTGTTTGTAGGGATATAAATTCCCCTCTTACTACAGCTTTTAAGGCATCTCAGAGATTTTGGTAAGATGTTTCTTCATTTTCATTTGTTTCCAGGTATCTTTTGATCTCTGTTTTGATTTCTTCATTGACCCAGGAGTTGTTTAGCATCATGCTGTTTAGTGTCCATGTCTTTGTAGGTTTTGGGGGGACCTTGTTGGTGTCAATGTTTATTTTTATTCCACTGTGGTCCGAGAAGGTGCACGGTAGAATTTCGGTCCTTTTAAATGTGCTTATGCTTGATTTATGGCCAATTATGTGGTTGATCTTAGAATACATTCCATGCGGTGATGAGTAGAATGTGTATTCTGTGGTCTTTGGCTGGAGTGTTCTGTAGGTATCAATTAAGTCCATTTGGTCCAGAGTTACATTGAGGTTCTGGATCTCCTTGCTGATATTTTGTCCTGATGATCTCTCTTGGTTTGTGAGTGGGGTATTAAAGTCCCAAGTTATGATGGTGTTAGAGTCAATACCTTTCTTTAGTTTTCCAAGAAGTTGCTTTATTAAAGTTGGCACACCTATGTTGGGTGCATATAGGTTTAGGATAGATATTTCTTGTTGATGGAGTGAATCTTTTATCATTATGTAGTGGCCCTCTGTATCTTTTTAAATGTTTGATAGCTTAAATGGTATTTTGTCTGAAATTAGGATTGTGACTCCTCCTTTCTTTTGTGTTCCATTCGCCTGAAAATTTGTTTCCCATCCTCTTACTTTGAGTCTGTGTATGTCCTTTCTAGTGAGATGGGTCTCTTGAAGGCAGTATATTGTTGCCTGGTGATATTTTATCCATTTTGCCATTCTATATCTTTTCAGTGGTGCATTTAGTCCATTCACATTCAGGCTAATTATTGAAATGTGAGCGTTCATCCCTATCATAGAGTTCTTATAGAGTTGTTGTTCTTTCACTTGGTTTTTTCGTCTTTCTTTTGGTTTTGGGGTTGGTTCATGTATATTTTATTCTTTTTCCTTTACTCTTGCGAAGAACATTGTTTCTCCCCCCCCTTTTCTTCTGTGTTTAGTACTTTCTTAAGTGTTTCATGTAGAGATGGTTTGGTGGCAGCATAAGTTCTTAGGGATTGGATACCTGGGAAAGATTTCAATTCTCCCTCACTGATGAAGCTTAGCTTGGCCGAGTAGGTTATTCTTGGTTGAAATTGTTTATCTTACACCGGGTTTGGTGGCTCAGCCTGTAATCCCGGGCCTTCGGAGGCTGAGGCGAGTGAATTGCCTGAGCCCATGGGTTCGAGATCTGCCTGGGCAGTGAGACCTCATCTCTACAATAATTCAAAAAATCAGCCGGGCGTGGTGGCGCATGCCTGTAATTCCAGCTACTTAGAAGGCTGAGGCGGAAGGATTGCCGGAGCCCAGCAGGCCGAGGCTGTGGTGGCCAGGAGCGGCCACTGCACTCCAGTCTGGGTGACAGAGTGAGACTCCAACTCAAAAAAAAGAAAGAAAGAAATTTTTTATCTTTTAGGATTTTGAAGATAGGGCTCCATGCTCTCCTAGCCTGCAGGGTTTCTGTAGATAAATCTGCTGCTATTCTGATCGGTCTTCCATGATAGGTTATCTGGCCTTTTTCTCTTGCTGCCTTTAGGATTTTTTTCTTTTATGCCTACTTTGTTTAGGTGAGTTATTATGTGTCTAGGAGTTGGTCTTCTCATTTGTTGTCTTGCAGGGATTCTCTGAATCTCTTGTGTTTGAATTTTTGCATCACTGTTTAGGTAAATGAAGTTTTCTTGAATGATCTCATGGCAAGGTTGTTCCCATGTGATCTCTGTCTTTCTGCCTCAGGAAGGCCAATTACTCTTAGGTTCAGTCTCTTGAAGTAATCTCTCATCTCTTGAAGGTTTTGTTCTGTGTTTTGAGCTTATTTTCTGTGTTTTTAAGAGTTTGGGTTAGTTCTATATTTTGGTCCTCAAGCTCTGAGATTCTTTCTTCTGCTTGAGTAGTTCTGTTTTCCATGCTTATCAGTTTGTTATTTATTTCATTCACAGTATTCTTTATTACTGTTATCTCAGATATCAGTTCCTTCCTAGTTTCTTCTTGTGTCTCCTCAATTCTTTTTAATCTCTCCATTAATGTCTTGATATCTAGGTTTGTAGTTTGAGAACCTTCATACTGGGGGCTCTTCAATGTTTGCATTCCAAAGTCAGTTTTGTCAGTATCTGCCCTCCCAGGGGTCTGAGAGAGACCCATACTCTTCTTTTGGTTTTTCTTCATTTGTGTAGATTTTTCTCTCTCTCCCCCTTTCCCTCCCCTTCTTTAATTCTGTTTTTGAGGGAAGGTGGGGTTGCTTTTGTTTCAATTCTGCAATATCCTTTTCTTCCTTATGAGGGTCTTCTGGCTTTGTTCACTTTTGAGGTTGGAACGTGGGCTGCAGACTGTACTTTTTTTTTGCAGTTTTGAGACTTAATTGAGGGGGAAACTGTAGTTCAGAATGTATATGCTGATTCTAGCATCCATGAACAGGTGTATGAGCACACTGGAACCTATTTCCCTCTGCCTTACAATCTGTCCTTGCATCAGTATGTCATCTTGGTCCCTAGATTAAAAAGGGGGGTATAAAAGAGGAAAATAATGGAGGAAGAGGTGGTCAATAGGAAGTTAGAAAGAGAGAAGAGTGAGAGGGAAAACAGACATACATACCAACTATTAGGTGAGAAAGAGACACAAGGCCGGAAAGAAGTGAAAAAGACACGTAAGAAAGATTCCCTAAGGAATACTGATAGCTTCATAGAGACAGACCAATAAAATCATGAAACAGTGTAAGTCAGAAGGCAAACAACAAAAGTGACCAGAATAAACAGTCAAAATGATAAAATCATAAGTCAAAATAAGAGATCAGACTAACGTCACTTCAGCTCTGATCTCCGGCCTCTCCCCTTTGTCTTTTGTTGTAGACAGCTAGATTTACTGGCAGTTTGGGTTTGTTTGTTTTTTTAGTCTACTGCCTGGGGTTGCTTTTGTCTGATTCAGCATAGTGGTGGGGCTTTGTCACCTGTTTAGCGACGTTAACTTAGGAACTGAGGTGGGGTTTGTTGATAGGTGGGTGGGGCAATGGAAGTCTCTGCCTGGAGAATGGCCGAGGCAGTTTTTGCAGATCCATTTCTCTCTGCTTGCAAGCTTGGGGTCACGCACTGAGTGCCTCAGCCAGGGTGGGCCCAAAGCTCCAGAGCTCCAAAGCTCCAAAGGGCAGGCGGTGGGTGGTGAGGGTGGCCCTGGGCCCCCCACAGGGTACTTTAGGCAGGAATGGGACCGGTGTTTCTGAGGGGCAGGCACCCACAGCCTCCCTGAGTGACCGGTAGCTTGGTGCTGGGTGCTGGGCAAGAGACAATGTAGCCAAGGAGCAAGCTGAGACCCAAGACTCTCACACACGCAGTGGAACAGCAGCAGCAGGGGGCCGCAATATCCAGCCCTGCGTGGGACTGAAGGTCCCTGGGCCTCAAACTAGCATGGCTGGTAGTGGGCTAGGGGATGGGGGAAGAAAAGTAAGAGTCTTTTTGGGAACTCACGTTTGGAGAATCTCACAAGTCCACCTATGCTGTCACCATCTTGAATCGTTCCTGATGAATTATTTTCAAATTCCAAAGAATTTAGGTAGAGAGAAAGGTAGATGCTTCCATTTTAAGTATATGTTACTCAATTGCTATATGATACAAATAGTTCAAAAGAAAAGAAAATCTTTCTTGACTTTGGAAAACAAAATATAAAAAGAATCAGAGATGTTTCAATAAAAAAATCATTAAAAAATCATTTCAGTCCTCCATCACTTCAATCCTATAAAATCCTTGTTTTGTTAGATGTTGGGTAAACAATTTTCATGAACCTATCGTTTTTATAATAGAGTTCTGGAATTTTTTTTTTTTTTTGAGTTGGAGTTTCACTCACTTGCCCAGACTGGAGTGCAGTGGCTGCTCCCGGCCACCACAGCCTCACCTGCTGGGCTCTGGTGATCCTTCCGCCTCAGCCTTCCGAGTAGCCGGAATTACAGGCATGCGCTACCATGCCCAGCTGATTTTTTTATTTATTGTAGAGATGAGGTCTCGCTGCCCAGTTGGGTCTCAAACCCGTGGGCTCAGGCAATCTCTTCACCTCAGCCTCCCAAAGGCGTGGGATTACAGGCTAAGCCACTGAGCCCGGCTAGAGTTCTGGAATTTTTTAAGTTAATTTATATTAAAGTTACCAAAAATCTTTGTTGAAGTATAGATTCTTTCCCATGAAAAGTAATTCTGAACTATAGTTAATTGCAAATGTTTTTAGAGAATTCAAAAAAAAAATTTTGTATGACAATAAATTAGAATAGCCATTTTAAATAATCTGATTAAAGTTCCCGATTGGCAAAGATATTTGTTATTTCTATTGTGACATTTTGAGATCACCACCACCATCACAATTAATAGCATCACGTAAGAACCACCAGACTTTTATAAATTTTATATAATCTTTAGGACATTCACATTAATCACACATTCATACTAATTATGTCCAATTTTGGTTGTAATCCAAAATTTAGCTACAACTTGCCAAAATGTAAACAAAGCTCCATATTGAGAAATAGATTTTGAAACTCATAATCATATTCAATGTGTTTGGGTGTCATAGGTTATGTCTGCTTTTCTGAGATAATCTGACATTCCCATGCAAACACTGTCACTGCAGTAACAGTAGAAATGATCATTACTTCCCAGCAATGATGAATTCTTGGTGTCCCAAACCTTTACCTTAAGGTGTGGTGTCTGCTTTCCACAAGTGTTCTGACTCTAACACTATAGACAGTGTCCTGTTCCAAAATGACATTTGCTAAGTGGCTTTTCAGATAGTTCTCACATTCATATATAGAGACTATACTGTTCATTACTAGATTAGCTACAATCACTGACAAAATCAGTTTGGACTGATAATTAAAAACTATGTTTGGGTGGCTTATACAACAAAAACTTTATTTCTTACATTTCTGGTGGCTGGAAAGTCCAAGATCAAGGTTTTGCCAAATTCAGTTAGTAATGAAATTCCATTCCATGGCTTGCTGTGACTGCCTTCTTCTTTTGTCTTCACAAGGCCTTTATTGGTCGATAGCATGTAGAGGGAGCACAATTTTTCTTTTTTGCTGTTCTTATAAGGGCACAAATCCCATCATGAGGACCCTTCTCTTGACCCAAAATCTAATCACCACCAGAATTCCCCATCTCCAGATATTGTCATATTATATTAGACTTCACTGTGATCATGCTTTAACATAGAAATTTTGGCATGAACAAAAACATTAAGGTCATAACAGTATGGCTCACCTTTAGTAAAGAGAATCCTGGTCCTAATGATGATGTTAATACCAGGCCAGCAAAGGGAGGTGTAGAGGCCATGATTTTGGTATCTGTACATGTTTGAATCACAGAGTTTACAGAGAGAAATGACTTAGGGGACAGTAGGAGAGAGGATAACCTGGAAGGTAGTCAAGGCTTCTGAGATATGAGTGAACATGAGATGAATGTGGAGGCCTAGGAGCAATTCATATGACACTAAGGCCAGGACTAGAGCTTGCTTACTGCTCTGTGTTCTCATCAGGCTCTTATTGTGAGTCTTGGTGTGTCTGAGTGCTTTCGTCTGGTAGGTGGCTCACTTTAGGTGCACAAATGGTTATCTAGGAGAGTCAATAAACTCAGGGTGGAGAGCCACTGGGGCAAGGATTTGAATGAAGGTTGACAAGAAAGGAAGGTAATTACTGTTAAGAGCAGTAAATATTGGAAAGGGTCATGTGTATCTGATTATTCACTGGTGGTTCTGGGTGACTGAGGAGGTTGATGCAAGGGACAGAGTCAGGTAGATTTGGGTTGCCTATGAAAGTGGGGACCATCAGAGGTATGGGTAGTCCTATAACCTTTCTGGATGTCTTGTGCTGAGTAACACGCAGGACTGTGAAATGAGCTAAATCAGTTAACAAAATCAAATTGCTAGCAAAATAATAATATTAACCAGTTTACTCCATTTTGTTTAAAACTTTCATCTTAGTTACCTGCCTGACCTAAGAATCAATGCCTATGTGTGATTACAGTAATGTTCTCATGACCACAGACCCCCAGCTTTGTCTCCTTTGGGCAGGTCGTGCTGGCTGTTTCCTGCTGACTGTTACAAAATTCCTTAGCCATATAATTGTTCCATATAATTGTATGCTTTGTTATCTGAAATCCAATGTTACACCTTATATTCTGTTAGTAACCTAACCAAGGTAACTCCATAGTGTAATAATTCTTCTTCCTTGTCTCTATGTAACTACCTTAAAGTATATCTTAATGGCAGAACTCCAGGGACTTTCTGGACACTGGCTATACCTAAGACATAAAATTAATCAAAGCTGAGGTGAGTGGATTGCCTGAGCCCGCGGGTTTGAGACCCGCCTGGGCAGGCGAGACCTCATCTCTACAATAAATCAAAAAATCAGCCGGGCGTGGTACTGCATGCCTATAATTCTGGCTACTTGGAAGGCTGAGGCGGAAGGATCGCCGGAGCCCAGCAGGTCGAGGCTGCGGTGGCCAGGAGCGGCCACTGCACTCCAGTCTGGGTGACAGAGTGAGACTCCAACTCAAAAAAAAAAAATTAATCAAAGCTTCCTAACAATCAAAAGTTCCCATTTTGGTCGCCAAGTTGTTAGTTAATAGTTGCTATGGTCACTAAGTTGCTACATAGCCGATACTGCAAATTTTACCTATAAAAGCTTGTCACAAACTGCACCAATTTGTCAAGAGCTATTTTTCCTGGCATTTGCCTACCCTTGACTAGCGCATTAATAAAACTCTAATTAATTAAACTCAGCTTGCTGGCATGACTTCTTGCTTACTCAATCATAACAAATACATGGGAGATACTTACTATATGGAATCATGGCAGGTATGGCTGTGGCAGTGTAGTTGGGTTGGATGAGAGAGGTGTGGTGGCAAGAGTGATGTGTCTGTGCTAAGAGACTGTGAATTCATGTTCCAAGGGTCCTGGCATTGAGGTCATGAGGGTGAAATGTGAACCCAGACTCTTGCTTGTGTTTGAGATCCACTCTCTGGGAGCTTTCAGGGGAATTGTCTGACAAGAAAGGGTGGTTCCTTGTGTGGCATGCTCAGAGGTTAGATATTTGTCCAGTTGTCTATTGTTGCTTTGGGAAGACACAGTGACCAATGGGACCATGAGAAGAGTGTAGTCATCAGTAGCACTGGAGCCTATTGTAATCTCTGAAGTGGGAAGCTGGGGAGGAGGGTGAGCAGCGGATGGATGCATTGGAAGTGGGGGGGGTGGAGATCAACTTGGGATCCTAGAAGAGATGATAATCACAAAATAACTGTCCCTATAATGCCAGGATTTTGTGACCTCTGAGAATGTTGCTATTTCCTTCTCCCAGGAGGAGTGGGAGCTCCTTGATGAAACTCAGAAGCTCCTGTACCATGATGTGATGCTGGAGAATTTTGAACTTATAGCATCTCAAGGTAAGGCCCTCATATTCCTCCCAGTGTCCATTGTAGGTCTCTGTCATTCTTTTGTCCCATAGGCAGCTCTGTTTTTTCCCAATCAGACCCTGAGTTCTGCCAACTTTCTTATTTCTTGGCATATGTCTTGTGAGGGACCGTGCCAAACTGTGTTATATATCCCAGATCAGTGCACTCTTAAAACTGCCCTAACACCTGCTGTCTTCAGGCATGCAAGGAAGGGTCTGGAAGTCAGGAATCTTTCAGTCAGTGTAATGAATTGTCCTTGCTCTTTCTGGCAGGCTGACTGTGTTTTCATCCATGGGACCTTTGTGCCCATGTTGTGCCCTTTTTCTCTAGCTAACATTTCCTCCCCGTTCCTGTGTCAGGAGTTATAGGCATTGTTTTGGTTACTACTTGAGTGCCTCATAAGTTTTTCAGGAAGACGCTGCCACATGATTTTTTTTGTAATAGTGCTTTTCTCTGTTGTAGTTCATCATGTGCTGAGTTGGTCTGTGCCAGTGCCAGTCACTCATGTCTCTGTTCGTCCCCTTCAGGCCTGCATCATGCAGGCCACATGTAATTGCACAACTGGTGTTGGGGGATGGCCTTGGTTGCCTCACAGGGTGGACACAGCAAAATACTCTTGGAGGACACATGGTCCTGGTAAGGGACAACTAAGGGGTAGCAGAACACTAGTCCTCTTTTCTAATCCTACCATGAATCTATCCTGTGTTCTCAGTAATTGGGTGCCAATTCCATAGGACATACCTCATTTTCACCTGTGTTCTCATATGTGGCACATTCCTGATCTTATGTCCTCCATGTCTCTCAGTCTCTAGCTGCTCCTACTTTTTTGGCCTCCATGGGTAACTGATTCATTTCCACTGCAACTTCTACCCTGTTCTCCAACACTGACACACATACAATGTGTCATGAGTGTGTCAGTATTTTTAAATAGTCCTTGTGCACTAGGTATTTGGTTTCCATTTTATTCTCCTTACTCTGTACATGGTAACCTTCTGTGCAACATGCTTATGTCATCAGGAGAGGAAATCCTGATGAAGTCTGTTCTCAGAGGACTAGTCAGAGACCTTTTCTTTCTTCTGTGAAGCATGCTCCCTCTTTGTGTCTTTTGTCTCATAAGGCCTCATCTGTGATCTTTATGGGCCCTTTTCTTAAATTGCTACCAGCTCTCACATCCTGAGATTTTCCCATGGACTAATTCTTTGCTATGTCTGACACACATTTTTCATAGGACTCCTCCATCTCACCATAGTGAACCTGCACTTCATCAGCATTTCTCTTCTTTCAGGTTATTGCTGTGGAGGAGAGGGTGAGAAGTTACCCTTTGCAGAGAGCATTTCTGTAGAAGTACTGTCACAGGTCAAGACTCCAAAGTCATATTCATTCACTCATAAGTCTTACCCCTGTGAGATATGTATATCATTGCTGATAACATTTTACACCTGGCTGATCTCCAAGGCAAAACCTCTGGACAGAAGGCACACTTCAATGGGGCATCAAGAAAACAAAGGCCTTAGATATGCAGTGAATGTGCTTTTTCTTTACTCAATATGATGACGCTTTAGTCAATATGATGACTCTTTCAAAAGAGCCTTCTCATATATCTGAGTATTTGAACTTTTTTTTTTTTTGAGTTGGAGTCTCACTCTGTCACCCAGACTGGAGTGCAGTGGCCGCTCCCGGCCACTGCAGCCTCAACCTGCTGGGCTCCGGCAATCCTTCCTCCTCAGCCTTCCAAGTAGCTGGAATTATAGGCACACGCTACCATGCCTGGCTGATTTTTTGATTTATTGTAGAGATGAGATCTCGCTGCCCAGGTGGGTCTTGAACCCATGGGCTCACGCAATCCACTCACCTCAGCCTCCCAAAGGTGCGGGATTACAGGCTGAGCCACCAAGCCTGGCTTTGAATTTCATATATCTGAGTATTCATGGATTACCCATAAACTTGAGGTATGTGGGAAGCATATGTAACTATATTGTATTCTCTAAACCTGCCTGGGAATTTTAACAGATACTGATCACTGCCTGGTTCTGTGACTGAAGACATTTCATTTCTATCACTTGGCAGACCCACAGAGTATGCATTAATTACCACTTCAAAGTGTTCCGGAAGGCCACCTTATGTGTAGCCTGAGCTCTTAGGGGAGTTTCTCATTCCCTCCTCTCTGACTAATTAGGATGTGGATCTAATTTAGTGTTGGTAACAGGACCTGGTCTGAGTTCTGGCAGCTTGCAGGGAAGGACTGGCTTTTTCAGGGACATTGTTGATCTCAGGTGATGCTTGTGATGAAGTTTTTTCAACTTCCAAGTCACCAAAGAAGGAACTGCCTATTGCACATTGCACTGGTTTGTATCGTAACAAAGACCTTTTTATGTATGTGCCTTTAGCCTTAGACATTCTATTCCCAGTCAGCCATGGTGACTCAGACCTGTAATCCCAGTACTTTGGGAGGCAGAGGCGAGAAGATTGCCTGAGCCTGGAGATTCAAGACCAGCCCGGGCAACTTGGCAAGACCTCATCTCTACAATAAATCAAAAAAGTCAGCTAGGTGTGGTGTCACATCCCTTTGATTCCAGCTGTAGTGGCTGAAAGTTCAATCTGAGAGACCACCAAGAGCCAATTCCGATGAAAGTTCAAGAGGGTCTTTATTTACAAGCTCGAGCCTGGACCTCTGTCGACAACCGACACAGCGGAGTACATTCAGAGGCCCTGACTTCCTTAAGCAGATGCCTTTTATGCTTTTACACAAAGGGAGGAGGAGTTTGGGGGGGCTTTCCAGCTGTGTTACCATTTAATTGGGTAGTAACCTCTGGTGGTCAGCTTAATCATGGAGGATTGGCTAGCCTGACTCAGGCTGATCTTGGTCCACTAGCTAGGGAAGTTGCAGAGACATCTGGAAACTTAGGTGATTATCCCCTGGCACCTGATTAGATGTTGCTAAGGGGAAAGTGAGATAAGGGAAGGGGTTGAAGCTTGTAACCGGAGCTTTGCAGTTTTTTCCCATAACTGAAACTTTAAACAGTTACAGGTTATGTTTTAAGACAGAAAACTAAAAATGGCTGTGCTATTGTCCACAAGCCGATTACATATTTATTGGGTTATAGCATGCTCTTAACCTAAGTCTATGGTATACTCTATTACTGTCCTCTCATTTCTCCCTTCTCATGAGGGTAGAGTGAATCTAATCTTGGATTCCTTTAACATGCTGAGTTGTCCAGGGGCACCTATTGATATTGTTGTCTGAGGACCATAAGTTGCACAGTGTTTATTCTAGCCTTTACAAAAGTTATTAGCTTGTTTATAATACATGGACCAAAGGTTAGCAACAGCAAGAGTATGATCACGGGGCCTATTAAAGCAGACAATAGTGAGGTTAACCAAGGTGAGTAGTTAAACCAACTTTCAAACCATCCCTGTTTCTGCTCCCGCTCTAATTTATGCTTAGCCAGACCTTCTCGCACTTTAGCCATGGATTCCTTTACTATTCCTGAATGTTCGGTGTAGAAACAACATTCTTCTCCCAGGGCGGTGCAGAGGCCACCTTGCTGGAGGAACAGTAAGTCTAAGCCTCTACAGTTTTGCAGAACTCTTCAGACAGAGAAGTTAGGGATTCCTGTAAGTGTGAAATAGAAGTTTCTATTCTTTCTATGTCAGAATCTATTGCAGCCCGAAGGCTACTGTAATGATGGGATTGAGTGGCTAGGGAGGCGATACCTGTCCCTGCCCCAGCAAGGCCTAGTCCTAGCAACACTGACAGGGTTATTGCAGTGACCAGTTCCCTTTTAACCCGGGGGTACCCTCCTTGTTTCAGCAACTGGGATACGTCCTCCTCAGTGTGATACAGTATTTTGGGGAGTAACTGTACCAAAATGCAAAAGCCCTCAGACTGAGTGAGTACCTGCCCATGGAGTTAAGCCAGTGGAACACATCCACCATCCATTCTCGGGGGGCAGGTGAAAATCATTGGAGACTACGGGGAAAGTCTGGGCACATAAGGACTGGACCCCCAAAGGGGCTTGCCCACGCAAGTTCTTTTCCCAGAGATTGACTGTAGAGTCAAGCTTATTTCCATGCTCAGGGCCCACCGGCAAGCATTGGAACTCAGGCTCATGGTGCAGTTTCCTATAATTGCAGTGCATTCATAATAAGGTGGCCGGGGACTATAGCATAGCCAGCAGGACCGGGTGAGATCAGGCCTGGTGCTATTGAGAAAAAGGTAGGCATTGCTTAGTGTGTCCCAGAGAGGGTGGGAGGAGGCATTCCAGAAAAAGTATGAGGATGTATTTAGTACAGGGGTTTTCTTTATAGAGGAAATAGCTGCAGTGTTACCGCGGTGCGGGGTGTGCATGGCAGTAGTGAAAAGCGCACTGCTTGGCTCGGGTCTAGGAATTGATTCAGTAGTTGGCTTACCTGTGGGTGGCGCGAACCCCCAAATATGGTGTCCAAAATTAGATCAGGTGAGCCCCGGGATGGCGCTGAGGGTTTGGACTTTTAGTCTAATCATGAAAAGACTACCTAGATCATGCCAACCTGTTCTAGGGTCGTCATATAACCTGTTTCCCCACGTTTCCCTGACCGTCCAGTCTGTAACTCGGTGCCCCGCCGGGGTTAAGTCTATCATGAGGGGGTCACAGTAGGAGAGGGAGGGTGTCACAAACATACCCTGAATCTGACAGGGCCCCTTCTTATAACCTGAGGGGTTTCTTTTTATAGGGATTAAGTCATTGGTTTTGGCAGGGACCCAAGGTACGGTGCCTGTGGAGACACAGGCCCATGCTGGGCAATAATATTGGCCAGGGTCTGCGCATGCCTCGTCCTGGTCATGGCCGGGGCATACACAAAACTGATACTGCTTGTTATAGCCTGGCTTTGAAACTACCTTGGTTACCGTGCCAGCCCAATTAGAGTATTGGTACATTTCCTTTAGGTCACAGGTGAGGGTTGGGAACCAAGTGTTGAGGGGAGCGAGGTTGGAAGTTTGAAAAATTATTCTGTTGATCCCTGACCTGAGGGTTAACAACTGCCATGTTAAGTTTAGAGATCAGTGAGGATTAGGGACTGCCCAAAGGGATTCCATCCCTGTCACGAAGAAGCAGAAGGAAAAGAAGTGCAACACAGTCTTAGCTTTAGAGGATTGTCCTTGTCCAGTTGGCTGCTCCATTCGGGTGTGTAGTTTTTCAGCACAGCAGGGGTGTCAGCAAGTTTGACGTGGGTGTGGTGTATCCAAGACGTGATGCCTTCCACCTTCAAGGCGGTGGGGGTGGACAGGATCACAATGCACAGTCCTTTCCACCACGGCTGCAGAGTCTCGTGTTGATGTCGCCGGACGTACACCCAGTCCCCCGGTTGGAAGTTGTGGGGAGTCGCCGGTGGTCCGGTCTCATAAAGGGCTTTCAGTCTGGGTCACACCTGCTCATGGACCCTTTGTAGAGTTTGGAGGGAAAAAAGAAGTTTTTGATCATCTATGTCTGTTAATAGTTCTGTTCTTAGGTTAGGTATGACCGGTGGAGGCACGCCAAACATGATTTCAAAAGGAACAAACCCTAGCTTATAGGGTGAGTTGTGCACCCTATATAGCGCAAAGGAAAGGAGAGTCACCCAGTCCCCGCCAGTCTCCTGGACTAATTGAGTTAAGGTCTCTTTTAGGGTTCTATTCATTCTTTCTACCTGTCCTGAGCTCTGGGGCCTGGATGCATAGTGTAATTTCCAATCCGCCCCCAGGGTCTGAGCTACTCCATGTATTACCTTAGAGATGAAGCTGGGGCTGTTGTCCGATCCGATCTGGACCAGGAAGCCATACCTGGGCATCAGATCTTCCAAGAGTTTCTTGGCCACCACCTGTGTGGTTTCATTCTTGGTAGGGAATGCCTCCATCCACCCTGAAAAGATGTCTATAAACACTAGTAAGTACTTGTATCCATACTTTCCTGGTCTCACCTCAGTGAAATCCACTTCCCAGTACACTCCTGGCCGGTTTCCTCGAAGTCTGGTCCCTGGGTTTTGTTTGGGATTGGTTGTGTTGACAACCCAACAAGCCTGACATTGATTTACAATTTGTCCGATTGTTTGTCGAATGCTGGGCATAACTATGTTTGCATGGCGTATTAATTCTTCCATCTTTCTGGTTCCCATGTGGGTACTTCTGTGCATTTTTATAAGCAGTTGCCGATCCAACTGTTCTGGAAGGATAGCATCCCATTTGCTGGTGGTCGTATCCCAGTGTTGGATCCACCACCAGCCATTTGAGAACATAACTCCAGGCTGCCCATTTATCCATTTTAAATCCTCCTCTGTATAATTCGGGCTTTCTGGCAGATCTGGGGTTCCAGGGTCTGGCAGTGTGGTCACTAGGACATGGTCCACAGAAAGGGCCGCCTTTTTGGCCTCAGCATCTGCCAGACGGTTTCCCCATGCCACTGGCGTGTCCTCCTTCTGGTGTCCTGGACAATGTATTATGGCCAGTGCTTTGGTTAGCCAGAATGCCTGTAACAACTCAAGGATTTCAGTTTTATTTTTGATAGCCTTTCCTTCTGCAGTTAAGAGCCCCCTCTCCTTATAGATGGCTCCATGAATGTGCGCAGTTGCAAAAGCATACCTGCTGTCAATATAAACATTTATTCTCTGCCCTTTTCCCATGACTAGGGCTTTAGTAAGAGCAATGAGCTCAGCTCGCTGTGCCGAGGTTCCGGCCACAAGTGGTGCTGCCCATAAGGTCTCAGTCTCTGTAGTCACCATTGCCCCAGCATACCTGGTTCCGCCCCACACGTCTGTGTACCAGGACG
Source organism: Cephalopachus bancanus (assembly GCA_027257055.1). Taxonomy (NCBI): domain Eukaryota; kingdom Metazoa; phylum Chordata; class Mammalia; order Primates; family Tarsiidae; genus Cephalopachus; species Cephalopachus bancanus. The sequence goes on from JAPVLO010000564.1 coordinate 2,626,763, forward strand.
CTGCTGCCGTCTGTGTACCAGGTTTCTTCGGCGTTGGTTAGAGGTTGGTCCCGGAGGTCTTCCCGTATTCTGTGGACCTGTGCCAGGATGTCCTGGAAGTCATGCAGGGGGCCTTCCCCGTCTGGGTCGGGTAGCAGGGTGGCTGAATTTAGAGTAGCCAGAGCCTGAAACAAGATTCTGGCTGGGTTTAAAAGGAGACTTTGATAATGAGTTAGCCGGGCATTACTTATCCATCTGTCAGGTGGTTGTTTTAGAACTCCCTCCACAGCATGAGGGGCAGTGACATGTAGTTCTTTTCCCATGGTGATTTTGTCAGCATCATTGACCATAGTGGCAACTGCCACGATGATTCGTAGGCATGGGGGCCACCCAGCAGCCACGGAGTCTAACTTTTTTTGACAGGTATGCCACTGGCCTCTTCCATGGCCCTATTTGCTGCAACAGCACTCCTTTGGCTATTCCCTTAGACTCATCAACAAACAAGAAAAAGGGGTTTAATCAGATCTGGCAGTCCCAGAGCTGGGGCTGACACCAGGGCTTGTTTAAGAGTTTCAAAAGATCTGTTCATGTCCTCCATCCATATGAGGTCGGACTTATTTTTGGTGGCCTCATATAATGGCCAGGTGAGCTCAGCAAACCCAGGAATCCATAGGCGGCAGAAGCCAGCCAATCCTAAGAACTCACATACCTGTGTACATTCTGTGGTTGTGGAATTCTCAGTACCGTTTCCTTCCAGGCATCTGATAGCCATCTCTGCCCATCTTTCAGTTTGTAGCCCAGGTAACTTACTTCAGTTTTGCAGCTCTGAGCCTTTTTGGCCGAGGCTCAATAGCCCAGAGCACCTAGTGTTTGCAGCAAATCTCTGGTGCCTTGCAAGCACGCATCCCGATTTTCTGCAGCTAGCAGAATATCATCCACGTACTGCAACAGGGTTAGGGTGGTGTGTGTGTTATGGAACTCACCCAGGTCTTCATGTAAGGCTTCATCGAAGATGGTGGGAGAGTTTTTAAATCCTTGGGGAAGCCGGGTCCAGGTGAGTTGCCCACTGATTCCTCTTTCTGGGTCCAGCCACTCGAAGGTGAAGATGTCCTGACTCTGTGGGGCCAACGGTAAGCTGAAAAAGACATCTTTTAAATCTAATACCGTGTACCAAACCTTGTCTGGGGCCAGGGCAGTGAGGAGGGTAGAGGGGTTAGGGACCGTGGAGTGTATGTCCATCACCCAGCAGTTTACTTCCTGTAAGTCCTGAACAGGCCAGTAGTCAGTTGGATTTGGCTTTTGCACTGGCAGCAAGGGTGTGTTACAGGCAGACTGACAAGGCCGCAATATTCCCTCATCCAGCAGCCGCCGTATGTGGGAGGTTATCCCATTTTGCGCCACCACAGGCATTGGATACTGCCAGACCTGGGCTGGGTCCGCTCTGGGCTTTAGTTCCACAAACACTGCCAGCCTGTGTTTAGCCAACCCTATTCCTCCAGTTTCTGCCCAGGCTAGGGGAATTTCCCAAAGCCAGTCCTGAATGTCCAATTTCATCTCCGGGTCGTGGGCCTGACACAGCCTGTATTCATCTTCTAATTTTACAGTTAGAATCTGCAGGGGGCGCCCAACTGAATCTGTTACTGTCACTTTGTCCAGCTGAAAACTGAGATTTGCTTCCACTTTGGTCAACAGATCTCTCCCAAACAAAGGGTACGGGCAATCAGGAAGAACTAAGAACTCATGGGCGACCGTACCAGTGCTTAAATTCACTGTTCTCTTAGTGGTCCAGTGTGCCAGTCTTATCTCGTTAGCTCCCTGAACCCATGAGATTTTGTCTGAGAGAGGAACTTGTGGTTTTAATGAAACAGATTGCTCCGCTCCTGAATCCACATGAAAAGTCACAGGTTTCCCCCCTACCTCCAAGGTTACCCGGGGCTCAGGGGGGGACTCTGAGCCCTGACCTCCCTATTGTTATAGCCTTTCTCAGCCACCTCCAGCAGATGCTGTAAACTTTTCTTTCCTAATCTTTTTACTTTCTGCAGCTTCCTTTTGATATCTGGTGCTGCCTGATTAACAAATGCCATGATTACAGCCACTTTGGTTTCTGGTGCCTCTGGATTCATTGGGGTGTATTGACGGAAGGCTTCCATAATACGCTCTAAAAATGAGGCTGGACTCTCATTCCTGTCCTGTCTTATGTTATATACCTTAGCCAAATTAGTCGGCTTACGAGCAGCTGCCTGGAGACCTGCCATCAGAGCCTGGCGGTAGACTCGAAGTTTCTCCTTACCTTCTGCCATGTTAAAATCCCATTCAGGTCGGGAAAGGGGAAAAGCCTCATTGATAAGATCAGGATTGGTGGTGGGCTGTCCATTAACTCCTGGAACTAGCTTCCGGGCCTCTGTCTGGATTCTTTCTTTTTCTTCAGTGGTGAATAATACCTGTAGAAGCATCTGGCAATCATCCCAGGTAGGCTGGTGGGTAAAGAGAATGTTTTCCAGCAAGTTAATCAACCCTCTAGGATTCTCAGAGAAAGTAGCAGTTTGTGTTTTCCAATTGTATAAATTACTAGTAGAAAATGGCCAATAATGCATGGGTTGGTTCCCGGCCTCATCTGGGGACCCAGCCACTCTCAGTGGCAAGATCACCATGGAGTCAGCTGGGGCCACTCCAGGACCACCTGCCCTGGTGACTCTCCCTCGAGTCCCTGAGGCTGATCCATCCATTTTTCTTTTCTGCCTCCCCTCCCCAGCCACTCCTGGTTCTTCCTCCACAGCAGCGGCCGGCAGCCGTCCCGGCACAGGCGGCAGCAGGCATGGAGCTTTCTCTGCCAGCAGCAGCGGCAGTAGCTGTGGCTGCAGGGCACGGTCACCGGTTCGCTCAGGAAGCCCCGGCAGCCCAGGCAGCTGAGGATGCCGCCGGCGCCCGCACCTGTGGCCACAGCGGGGGCTGCGCTCCAGCCCAGTCCGTGGCAGAGCCGGTAGTTGAACACCAGGCAGTCCACCAGGGTGCCGAGGCTCTCGGGCCTGGCCGGGGCCCCGCGGCACAGCGCTGCTGCATACGACTCCAGCACTGCTTTCAGGTGGCCGCCCAGCGCCAGCAGCTCGCCATGGTGGAGCAGCAGCTGCCAGTGCTCTGACTCCACGGCCGCACGCTCCAGCCAGTTGCCGCCGCTGCCCACTTCCCATGGGGCCTCGCCCCATGGAGTGGGCGCCATCTCCCAACTCCCTCCAGGGGAGGTCCTTGCCACGGCCGGAGATGACATGGCCCGTGGGGGCTGCTCCGCCGCCACCACCGCCTGCCGCCATGGTCCTGGAGCCTCCGGGGCGCACGGCTCCGCATGCGGCCCATGAGCAGGGGGGCGTGGCACTGGCGGGGGTGAAGGTTTAGAGGGAGATGACTGGTATGGGGGGAAAATTATGTCTTCCCAGTTAGAATCAGGGAGAACGGGGTAAAAGGGGTTCTTTGGGGGCTTATGGAAGGGATTCTGCTTCTCACGAGGCTGTGACGACACACTGTCCGGCGACTCTGAAGTTTCCGCCCCCTTCTCCTGCTTATGGAAGGGATTCTGCTTCTCGCAAGGCTGTGACGACACACTCTCTGGCGGCTCCGAAGGTTCCGCCCTCTTCTCCTGCATCGTGAGGACTCTCAATGCCTTTAACAGGGTAGGAAGATAGGGTTTTACCCAAGGGGGAGGGGATTCCACTATATCTTGCCAGACCAGCATATAAGGTAGTTGGTCTGGGTGGCCCTGGGAGCCTCTTTGGAGGATGACATTCTTGACCTGCAAGAGAACACTTGTTAGAAAAGTCCCTTCTCGTGTGCACTCAGTGGTGCACAAATCCCGGAACTTCTTGTGAATTTCGACATTCAAATTGGGAGCCCGTTCCTTTAGTTCTGAAAAGTTTTCAGTCATGAGAGTTAACAGCATTGTCTGTGTCTGTCCCATCTCACTCGTCAGTACTGTCGCCCCAACAAACACAACCAACAAGACAAAAGAGAAAACGACAAGAGACAGACAGTAGCAGCCGCGAAAACAAATCTGAAAGTACGATAGGGGAGAGACAGACTGTCGACGAGTCTGACCTTCCCCACAGATGAAGACCTCGTCTTCTGGATGGGGACGTGAGACATCTCCCATGAGCCCCGGCTGGCGGCTTTCCAACACGTCTGCCTAGCCTGATGCCAACCTCAGAACAAAGTGTGGAGCTCCACCTGAGACACAGAACACAGATGCACTAACCCGGGAGCAACTTACCGAATGCCAGCCTGAAAACCCTCCAGACTGGGGTCTCGGGGTCTCTGGGATCCCGGGAGAGCTCCTAAATGTAGTGGCCAAAAGTTCAGTCCGAGAGACCACCAAGAGCCAATTCCGATGAAAGTTCAAGAGGGTCTTTATTTACAAGCTCGAGCCTGGACCTCTGTCAACAACCGACACAGCGGAGTACATTCAGAGGCCCTGACTTCCTTAAGCAGATGCCTTTTATGCTTTTACACAAAGGGATGAGGAGTTTGGGGGGGCTTTCCAGTTGTGTTACCATTTAATTGGGTTGTAACCTCTGGTGGTCAGCTTAATCATGGAGGATTGGCTAGCCTAACTCGGACTGACCTTGGTCCAATAGCTAGGGAAGTTGCAGAGACATCTGGAAACTTAGGTGATTACCTCCTGGCACCTGATTGGATGTTGCTAAGGGGAAAGTGAGATAAGGGAAGGGTTGAAGCTTGTAACCAGAGCTTTGCAGTTTTTTCCCATAACTGAAACTTTAAACAGTTACAGGTTATGTTTTAAGACAGAAAACTAAAAATGGCTGTGCTATTGTCCACAAGCTGATTACATATTTATTGGGTTATAGCATGCTCTTAACCTAAGTCTATGGTATACTGTATTACTGTACTATCATAGCTACTTGGAAGGCTGAGACAGAAGGATCACCGGAGCCCAGCAGGTCGAGACTGTGGAGGTTGTGAGCATGCCACTGCACTCCAGTCTGGGTGACAAGAGTGAGACTCCTATTAAAAAAAAAAAAAAGTACATTTCCTGTTTTGATACATAAAAATAAGTATTCTCCTGCCCTTTAAAATTTATTTTTCTCACATACAAAATTACTGATACAAGGGCATTACCTTATATTTTATAGTGGATGTTTTCAAATCATACAAAAGTGGAAAAGTGGAAATGAAGCTCCATTAACTCCTCAGTCTTCCATTATTATTTATAATCATTCTTGTTTCATGTGTTCTTATGCACATGAGTATGTTATTTTACTGATAAAAACCCAGACTTATATAATTTGATGCCTAAGTACTTTAGAATTATTTTTTAAATGTAAGGATTTTTCACACTGCTGATAGCTATTTTGCACAAAATAAATAATATTTTGAAGTGTATGTTACCAGTGCTGAATTTTATGAATTTTTATTCAAACGTTTTTTGGTTTTTGTTTGTTTTTTTGGTCAGAGTCTCACTCCATCGCCCAGGCTGGAGTTCAGTGGCACGCTCATGGCCACCCCAGCCTCAACCTGCTAGGCTCTGGCCATCCTTCTGCCTCAGCCTTCCAAGTAGCTGGAACTACAGGCAAGTACCACCAAGTCCAGCTAATTTTTTGATTTATTGTAGAAATGAGGTCTCTCCAAGTTGCCCAAGCTTGTCTCAAACCCCTGGGTTCAGGCAATCCTCTCACCTCTGTCCCCCAATGTACTAGGATGACAGGTGTGAACCACTGTGCCTGGCCTAAAAATGTGTGTTTTTAAGTCATACTTAATCAGGATGCAAAGTACTATTATTATGTACTGGTTGAAGTGATAAGTTATGTGTCCATTATAATTTACAACATTTCGATTTTGCTTACTGCATCTTTCATACTTTTTTTGTTTGTTTTGAGTCAAAGTCTCACTCTGTATCCCAGGCTGGAGCGCAGTGGCTTGCTCATGGCCACCCCAGCCTCAACCTGCTGGGCTCAAGTGATCCTTCTACTTCAGCCTTCCAAGTAGCTGGAACCACAGGCATGCACCACCACACCCGGCTAATTTTTTGATTTATTGTAGAGATGAGGTCTCGCCAAGTTGCCCGGTCTGGTCTCAAACCCGCTGACTCGGGCAATCCTCTCGCCTCAGCCTCCCAAAGTGCTGGAATTACGGGTGTGAACCACTGTGTCCGGCTATTTTTCATACTCTTTACATGCTGACCTTTCCCTCAGTTTTCCTGTAAACTAGATATTGTGATGGGTGGTTGAGATCTGGTCAGTGTTAACTGGTATGTGTTGATGACTCACCTGGAAACACAGTGTGACTGTTTTGCCAGCACACAGTGACACCACTTGGAAATACATTCAGGTATTGGATGTGACAAGTATGCAGTGATGACACTGCAACCCAGCCTGGAGAAATGTGCATGCATTTCTGGGGAAACCTGTGTGATTCACATATGATAGTGACATACCTCAACACATTCTGAGTATACCTCACATCTACCCTAGGGACACAGAGTGACAGGTGTGGGATGCTGACACTCCAACATGATCTAGACATGCGTATAACCCAGCCACAATACAAAAGGTGTGTGACAGGCATGAGTCGCAGGCAACTGTGCATGTGAAACACACCAGGGACCTGAGACATGGAAGTGAGATATTGACACACTACAGCAAGTATGAAGGCACAAATACTTCATAGAGAGTTGTGGGACAGACATGTAATAGGGACAGCACATAGCTGGCTGTGTGGGCCACACACATGCACAACTGTAGAGTTCTTGTGAAATAAGTATGATGAGGGTAGCCCAGATTGGCTTAGGGAGAATAGTCCCCACCATTATGGCAGGTTTAACAATGTACTAGCTGGGCACTGTAGCTTAAGCCTATAATCCCAGCACTTCGGGAGGCGGAGGCAAGAGAATTGCCTGAACTCAGATGTTCGAGACCAGCCTGGGCAACTTGTTTCTAGAATAAATAAAAATAAAAATAAGCTGGGCTCGGTGGCTCAGCCTGTAATCCCGTGCTTTGGGAGGCTGAGGTGAGTGGATTGCCTGAGCCCGTGGGTTCAAGACCCACCTGGGCAACTTGGCGAGACCTCATTTCTACAACAAATCAAAAAAATTAGCCGGGTGTGGTAGCACGTGCCTGTAGTTCCAGCTACTTGGAAGGCTGAGGCAGAAGGATTACTGGAGCCCAGCAAGTCGAGGCTGCAGTGGCTGGGAGCGGCCACTGCACTTCAGTCTTGGTGACAGAGTGAGACTCCAACTCAAAAAAAATAAAAATTTAAAAATTAAAAAAAATAAATCAGCTGGGCATGGTAGCACACACCTATATTTCCAGCTAATTGGAAGGCTGAGGCAGAAGGATCGCCTGAGCCCAGCAGGTCGAGATTGCGGTGGCCATAATAAGCATGCCACTGCACTCCAGCCTGGGCAACAGAGTGAGACTCCAACTCAAAAAAAAAAACCCAAACAAACAAACAAAAAAATGTACTGATGAAGCTGGACATGGAGGCTCATGCCTGTAATCCCAGCACTTTGGGAGGCTGAGGTCGGAAGATTGCTTGAATTCAGGAGTTCAAGACCAGCCTGGGCAACATAGTGAGACCTCATCTCTACCCCAAAAAAAGTGCTGATGGGCTTCAGAAAAGAACATAGTCTAGGTAAGGCCCTGGTGTCTCTGTGATCATGTTATGACCGAGTAAGTGAGAAGAAGCTACACCAGCAAGTTGAATTTAATTAAATATGAATTTATTAAATGCGTGGGTCAAGAGGAGGCAAACACCAGAAGACTCTTGGCAAATGGGTGCAGTTTGTGACAAGTTTTTATAGGTAAAATTTGTAGCATTGGCTACACAGCAGCTTAGTGACCACAGCAACTATTAACTAACACCTTGGCAACAAAAATAGGAAGTTTGATTGTTAGGGAGCCTTGATTAATTTTATGTCAGGTAGGTATAACCAGTGCCCAGAAAGTCCTTGGAGTTCTGTCATTAAGATATAGTTTCAGGTAGTTACATAGAGACAAGGAAGAAGAATCATTATACAATGGAGTTACCTTAGTTAGGTCACTAACAGAATATAAGAACAAACTATGAAAATGTTAAAGCATAACATTTGATTTCAGTTAACAAAGCATACAATCACATGGAACTTATGGCTAAGGAGTTCTGTAATGGTCAGCAGGCAATGATCAAAGCGTAACCTGCCCAAAGGAGACAAAGCTGGGGGTCTGTGGTCATGGGAACATTACTGTAATCACACATAGGCATTGATTCTTAGGTCAGGCAGGTAACTAAGATGAAAGTTTTAAACAAAATGGAGTAAGCTGGTTAATATTACTACTTTGCTAGCAATTTGATTTTATTAACTGATTTAGCTTATTTCAATCATCCCTTGTTTTCAAAGGCCTTGGCAAGCTTTTCCACTGGTTTGGGAGATTAGTTTAATGATTTTAGCAGGTGCACACATATCTTCACATGACATGAGCGGACACCCTGAGAAAGCAGAAGCCTTTTTCCACTCCTGTTTTTCCTGTTATAAGGGGAAAGGCTTGGGTTGCTACTGAATGTCTAGTGCTCCCCATCTGTAATTTCTCTTTTCAACAACGGAAACAGTCTGTGACCCAGACCAGAACAGGTCACATGGGCTGCTGGAACTTAAAAGCATTCTTTTGATTATGTTATTCTGCTTTCATGAAAACCTATCACTTATGGCAAGTAAAACTGTTTTTCCCATTTGCTAAATGTATTATTATACAATAAAGAAAATAATATGTCATTTTAAAAAGAAACAGAAGAAATGGTCACACATAGCATCTCCTGAACACTTACCATTTCTCTGATTGTTCTAGGCACCATTCATACCTCACTAAGTTAATTATCATGACAGTCATGTCTTTGGCAAAGCAGGGAAAATGTAGCCACTGCAGGGATTGTCTCATAAAGCTAAACTTGGTCTTTTAGATGTGATATGCAGTCTTCTGGCTTTTTTTTTTCTTTTTCTTTTTTTCTCATTCTGTCACCCAGTCTAGAGTGCAGTGGCATACTCATGGCTACTGTAGCATCTACCTGCTGGGCTCAGGTGATCCTTCTGCCTCAGCCTTCCGTGTAGCTGGAACTACAAGTGCATGCCACCCTGCTCGGTTAATTTTTTTTTTTAATTGTAGAGATGAGGTTTCATCAAGTTGCCCTGGCTGGTTTTGAACTCCTGGGCTCAGGCAATCCTCTCTCTTCTGCCTCCCAAAGTGCTGGAATTATAGGCATGAGCCACCATGCCTGACTGGCTTCTGAGGAAGAAGTAAGTTTATTTTGTGAATTGTTGAGAGTGCAGTGATACCTGGTGCCTGGGTAAATGGCCTCACTAAATTTATTGAGTACAGAGAAGTTTGCTTTTTCTCAAATTTGATAGAGGCCAAACTTCTTGTAGGGGTGTGTGTGTGTGTGTGTGTGTGTGTGTGTGTGTGTGTGTGTGTGTGTTTATACTGCATAATTCATTTGATAGTCATCTACATATGTCATGAGTTATTCTTTTTATTTTTGAGTAGTATTCTATTATATGAATATAGCACATTCTTTATCTGCTCTTTTAATGGTTATTGGATTATGTTCAGTCTCAGTTCTTACTGATAAAATTGCCACTGACATGTATTATCTTTGTATGGAAATATATATATGTTTTTGTTCTTGAAACAAGGTCTTGCTTTGTTACCCAGGCTGGAGTGCAGTGGCACAATTACAACTCACTGCAGCCTAGAACTCCCAGGATCAAGTGACAGTCTTTCTGCCTCAGCCTCCTGAGTAACTGGGACTACAGGCACGCACCACCAACCTCCATGCCCAGCTAATTTTTTCATTCCTTGCTATGCTGCTAAGCTGGTCTCAAACTCCGGGACTCAAGCAATCCTCCCACCTTGGCCTCCAAAGTGCTGGGATTGCAGGCATGAGCCACCACGCACAACTATATTTTATATTTTAAAGTTTATATCTGGGAGCATAGTGCCTGCATACAGGGTAGGTGAATATATTGAACTGTGGCAGCGAAAATAGTATGTTTAAACCTGTTGGTGGGCGTGTAAATTAATACAATCTCTATGGAGTTTTCTCAAAGAACTAAAAGTAGATCTACCACTTAATCCAACAATCTCACCACTAGGTATCTACCCAAAAGAACAAAGGTCATTATATAAAAAAGACACCTGCATTCACATGTTCATTGCAGCACAATTCAACAATGCAAAAATGTAGAATCAGAAGGAGCGACCTGAAGATGGCAACCGCATAGATGGATCCCTGAGATTCTCTGAACGTGAGTTTCCCAAAAAGACTATTACTTTTCTTCCGGCACCCCCCCACAACCACCTCCAGCCACACTGGTATGAGGCTTGGGGACTTTTGGTCCCACGCAGGGCTAGATGTTGCCGCTGGACCATGGCTGCTCCACTATATGTGATTCTGGCCAGCTGGGGAATTCCAAATCCCAGATTCCATCTCCATCCCCGGCCACATCGTGGAGACCAGCACCCAGCGCGAAGCTGCCAGTCATGCAAGGAGGCTCTGAGCACCTGCCCCTTAGAGATACTGGTCCCATTACTGGCTAAAGTGCCCTGGGAGGGACCCAGAGCCACCACCTGCCCTCTGGAGCTTTGGAGATCGGAAGCCCCTGGCCCACCCTGGCTGAGGCACTCAGCATGCATGACCACAAGCCTGTGTAAGGGGGCAGAACCCCAAGCTGGCATAAGGTGCCAATCACAGGCTTCCAGCTCCAGAGGAGGAGACACCCAACACTGTCCTCCACCCCAGCCGGCTGGAGGCACCCCAGATCCAGCGCCCAGCTGTGAAGCTGGTCCCACCTAAAGACCCACAGGAACCCCCTAAAAGTGAAAGTAAAACCACCACCTCCGCCATTTTCAAAGCATATTTACATCACATCCCCCTGCCCACCTAGCAGAGCCTCCACCTCGGTTCCCACGGTGACATCATTAACAGGAGACAAAGCCCCTCCCCTATGCTGAATAGAGACTAGTGTCACAGATCTCCTAGGCAACAAGCTAACTGCCTGCAATAGAAACAGAGGAGAGAGGCTGGAGATTAGATCTCAGGAGCTTGATCCACTAAGGGACGAGAGAGAAAAATCTACACAAATGAAGAAAAACCAAAAGAAGAATATGGGTCTCTCCCAGACTCCTGGGAGGGCAGACACTGAGAAAACTGACTTTGGAATGCAAACAACAAAGAGCCCCGCCCAGAATGAATGGTCTCAAAATACAACCTTAGACATCAAGACATTAATGGAGAGATTAAAAAGAATTGAAGAGACTCAAGAAGAAACTAGAAAGGAGCTGATATCTGAGATAACAGTAATAAAGAATACTGTGAATGAAATAAGCAATAAACTGACAAGCATGGAAAGCAGAATTACCTAAGCAGAAGAAAGAATCTCAGAGCTTGAGAACCAAAATATAGAAATAACCCAAACTCTCAAAAACACAGAAAACAAGCTCAAAAAGACAGAAAAAAACCTTCAAGAGATGAGTGATTACCTCAAGACGCCTAACCTAAGAGTAATTCGTCTGCCTGAGGCAGAAAGAGAGACAGAGACCACATTGGAACAAACCTTCCATGAGATCATTCAAGAAAACTTCCCTTATCTAATCAATGATGCAAAAACTCAAACACTAGAGATCCAGAGAACCCCTGCAAGACAACAAATGAGAAAACCAACTCCTAGACACATAATAATTCACCTAAACAAAGTAGGTATAAAAGAAAAAATCCTAAAGGCAGCAAGAGAAAAAGGTCAGATTACCTACCATGGAAAACCAATTCGAATAGCAGCAGATTTATCTACAGAAACCCTGCAGGCTAGGAGAGCTAGGAGCCCTATCTTCAAAGTCCTAAAAGATAAACAATTTCAACCAAGAATAACCTACCCTGCCAGATTAAGCTTCATCAGTGAGGGAGAATTAAAATCTCTCCCAGATATCCAATTCCTAAGAACCTACGCTCCACCAAACCACCTCTACATGAAACACTTAAGAAAGTACTAAACACAGAAGAAAAGGGGTAAAAAGAGCAACATTTTTCACAAGAGTACAGGAAAAAGAATAAAATACATATGAACCAACCCCCAAAACAAAAGAAAGACAATAAACCAAGTGGAAGAACAACTCTAAAAGAACTATATGTTAGAGATGAACTCTCACATTTCAATAATTAGCCTGAATGTGAATGGACTAAATGCACCACTGAAAAGACATATAATGGTAAAATGGATAAAATATCACCAGGCAACAATATACTGCCTTCAAGAGACCCATCTCACTAGAAAGGACATGCACAGACTCAAAAGTAAGAGGATGGGAAACAAATTTCCAGGCGAATGGAACACAAAAGAAAGGAGGAGTCGTGATCCTAATTTCAGACAAAATACCATTTAAGCTATCAAAAATTAAAAAAGATACAGAGGGCCACTACATAATGATAAAAGATTCACTCCATCAACAAGAAATATCTATCCTAAATATATATGCACCTAATATAGGTGCACAAACTTTTACAAAGCAACTCCTAGGAAAACTAAAGAAAGATATTGATTCTAACACCATTATAACTGGGGACTTTAATACCCTACTCACAATCCTTGACAGATCATTGGGACAAAAAATCAGCAACGAGATTCGGAACCTCAATGTGACTCTGGACCAAATGGACTTAATTGATACCTACAGAACACTCCAGCCAAAGACCACAGAATACACATTCTACTCATCACCGCACGCGACGTATTCCAAGATCGACCACATTCTCGGCCATAAATCAAGCATAAGCAAATTTTAAAAGACCGAAATTCTACCATGCACTTTCTCAGACCACAGTGGAATAAAAATAAACATTGACACCAACAAGGTCCCCCCAAAACCCACAAAGACATGGGCACTAAACAGCATGATGCTAAACAACACCTGGATCAATGATGAAATCAAAACGGAGATCAAAAGATACCTGGAAACAAATGAAAATGAAGAAACATCTTATCAAAATCTCTGGGACGCCTTAAAAGTTGTAGTAAGAGGGGAATTTATATCCCTACAAACACATATGAAGAAATTGGCAGGAGCACAAGTTAATAGCCTAACAAGCCACCTAAGGAAGCTGGAAAAGCAAGATCACAAAAACCCTAATTTCAGCAGAAGAATCCAGATCACCAAAATAAAAGCCCAAATCCAGGACATAGAAGACAAAAAGACAATACAAAAAAATCAATGAAACAAAAAGCTGGTTCTTCGAATGGATAAACAAGATCGATGGTCCCCTAGCTAGACTGACCAAGAAAAAGAAAGAAAAAAACCCAAATAAGCACAATCAGAAACACAAAAGATGAAGTCACATCTGACCCTGAAGAAATACAAAAGATCATCAGAGACTACTATGTACACTTGTATGGAAACAAACTTGAAAACCTCAAGGAAATGGAGGACTTTCTGTCTTCACACAACCTGCCTAGGTTGAAACAAGAAGAAATTGAGACCCTAAATAGACCAATAATAATCAAGGAAATTGACTATGTAATAAGAAAACTACCTACTAAAAAAAGCCCCGGACCAGATGGCTTTCCAGCAGAATTCTACAAGACATTTAAGGAGGAACTGATTCCAATCCTACTGAAGCTATTTCAGGCAATTGAGAAAGATGGAACCCTCCTCAAATCATTTTATGAAGCTAACATCACATTGATACCCAAGCCAGGTAAAGATCCAACAAAAAAAGAGAACTACAGGCCAATATCTTTGATGAACATAGATGCTAAAATTCTCAACAAGATCCTAGCAAGCCGGATTCAACAACACATCTCAAAAATCATTCATTTTGACCAGGTAGGATTCATCCCTGGGATGCAAGGCTGGTTCAACATTTGTAAAACAATAAATGTAATTAAATACATCAACAGATGTCAAAACAAAAACCACATGATTATATCATTAGATGCAGAAAAAGCTTTTGATAAAATCCAGCACCACTTCTTGATAAAAACCCTTGAACATCTAGGCATACAGGGAAAATATCTCAAAGTAGTAAAAGCCAACTACAAGAAATCCACAGCCAGCATACTCCTAAATGGACAAAAATTGGAACCATTTCCCCTGAAAACTGGAACAAGACAAGGATGCCCACTCTCACCCCTCCTGTTCAATATAGTATTGGAAGTCCTGGCTAGAGCGATCAGAGAAGAGAAGGCAATCAGGGGTATCCAAATAGGAAAAGAGGAAGTCAAATTATCTCTCTTTGCAGGTGACATGATTGTATACCTCGAAAACCCAAGAGAATCTGTCAAAAACCTCCTTACAGTGATAAAAGTCTTCGGGAAAGTCTCAGGATATAAAATAAATGTGCAAAAGACAATAGCATTTCTTTACACCAATAATAAACAAACAGAAACCCAAATAAAAAGCACAATTCCATTCAAAATAGCCACAAAAAAAATGAAATACCTTGGCATCTTCTTAACCAGAGACGTGAAAGACCTTTACAATGAAAACTACAAACTCTGCTCAAAGAAATCAAAGATGACACAAACAAGTGGGAAAATATCCCATGCTCATGGATTGATAGAATCAACACTGTGAAGATGTCCATCTTACCTAAGGCAATCTACAGATTCAATGCAATACCTATCAAATTACCAGCAACATTCTTCTCAGACCTAGAAAAAAACAACACAGGAATTCATATGGAAACACAAACGACCAAGAATTGCCAGAACAATCCTCAGCAAAAAAAACAAAGCAGGTGGTATCACATTACCAGACTTCAAACTTTACTATAAAGCTACAATCATCAAAACAGCTTGGTATTGGTATAGGAACAGGCATATAGACCAATGAAATAGAATTGAGATTCCAGAGGCAAGACCTCAATTTCTCAACCAACTCATCTTCAACAAAGCCTCCACCACCTACCACTGGGGAAAGGAGAACCTATTCAGTAAATGGTGCTGGGAAAACTGGCTGACCACATGCAGAAGATTGAAACAGGACCCCTATCTATCCCCATACATAAAAATTAACTCCAAATGGATCAGGGACCTAAATATAAAACCTCAAACCATAAGAACCTTGGAAAATGAAGGACATACCCTCATGGAAATTGGAACTGGCATCCAATTCCTGAACAAAACTTGAAACCCACAGGTCATAAGGGATAAGATAGACAAGTGGGACCTCATTAAACTGACAAGCTTCTGCAAAGCCAAAGAAACCATCAAGAGAGTAGGAAGACAGCCTACAGACTGGGAAAAAGTATTTGCCAACTCCAGGTCTGACAAAGGCTTAACATCCTGGATCTACAAGGAACTCAAACATGCTGAAAAGAAAAAAACAAACAACCCCATTATAAAGTGGGCAAAAGATATGAACAGACAATTCACAAAGGAAGACATCCAAGCAGCCAACAGACACATGAAGAAATGCTCAACCTCATTAATCATCAGGGAGATGCAAATCAAAACCACACTGAGATACCAACTAACTCCAGTCAGAATGGCAATTATCAACAACTCAAAAAATAACAGCAACTGGAGAGGGTGTGGTGAAAAGGGAACACTTCTACTCTGTTGGTGGTAGTATAAACTAGTGCAACCTCTGTGGAAAGCAGTGTGGCAATTCCTGAAAGCTCTAAGCATCAACCTCCCATATAAGCATCAACCTCCTGCAATCCCCCTACTAGGAATATACCCTGAAAAACTCAAATCACTCTATAAAAAAGATACCTGCACGCGAATGTTTATTGCAGCATTGTTCACAATAGCAAGAACCTGGAACCAACCACGCTGTCCATCAAAAGAGAACTGGATTTAAAAAATGTGGTACATATACGCGATGGAATACTATGCAGCCATAAAAAAGAACAAAATCATGAATTTTGCAGCAATCTGGATGGAGCTAGAGTGTATAATACTAAGTGACCTCTCACAGAAACAAAGATCTGAGTACCACATATTCTCACTCATATAGTGGACCTTGATCATCCAATGCACTACTATAAGAAAATGACTGACAGTGTTGGGAAACTATGGGAGGAAGATGCGACTAATGGTAGTAAACATCTGTCTGGAGATGGGGAGACACCAATTATTAACAAGGGGGCCTGAATGAAACATATTTGTATACCTAACCCTTGACTGTACCCCACAATATCAAAATAAAAAATATCGATTATAAAAAAAAATGTAGAATCAACCTAAATGCCCATCAATCAATCAGTTGGATAATGAAAATGTGGCATACATATACTATGGAACACTATTCAGCTGTCAAAAAGAATGAAATCATTCTTTTGCAGCAACTTGGGTGGAGCTGGAGAACATCATCCTAAGTGAACTAACATAGGAACAGAAAGTCAAACATCACATGTTCTCACTTATAAGTGGGAACTAGACAAAGGATCTGCAAAGGCACAGAGAATGGTACAACGGACATTGTAGACTCAGAATAGGGAGGGGGAAGAGTTGGAGGGTTGAAAAGTCACCTATGGTACAGTATGCACAGGTGGGAGTGGTGGATACACTTATATTTCAGACCACTTTGCCACTATACAATGCAACCATGTAGCTAAAAACTATTTGTACCACCTAAAGCTAATGAAGTAAAACAAATAAATAATTTTCTTAAAAAATTACTGAACTGTGTTCTAAAGTGGTGGTATGATTTTATATTTTCATCAGTATCGTTTGAAGATTCAGTTCTCTAAATTCTCATCAATTTCAGTATAATTAGTTTTTTCTCCATTTTAGCCATTTGAATATGTTTATTTAATCCCCTTACAAAAAGGAAGGAAACACTAAGCCAAACAGGCTTGTTTGACTTTGGGAGATAATTATGGAATATGGTCAACACTGAGGGAACAATGCATTAAAGGGTCTGGATTGTGTGGCAAGCAGTTGTACCTCGTGGGCCATAGAGTTCAGCAGACCTTTTTTGTTTTGAAATTTCAGTGGTAGGAAACATGTAGTGTGAGACGTTTGTCCAATCATGGACAAAGAGTCATGATACAGGCTCCTGGGACACTGGGATTAGTTCTTGCCGCTGAAGTACAGATTTTACATATCATTTGAAACAACTTGTTATGTGTTACTGTCACCACAGAGGAACACAGTGCTTGTCTATGGCAGGGTTATCTTAGACCAACCAAGTCATTTAGTCAAAAGGGCCCTGCTGTACTCCATTTTAAGTCAGAAACATACATACAGTTGAAACCTGAGTAGGTCCAGAGAACACAAATAGGCTGCATGAACAGGTAATTGAGGCACCATGTCATAAACCACAATCATGACCACTCATGCTAATAGCTATACTGGATGTTCTGAGTTTGACGTCTGCATGGATCATTTTTCTTTATGAATGAAGTAAAAAGAGATGGTGGTAATTCTGGCTTCTGTTTCTTTAAGAAATTTGGAGAGATGTACAGACACAGGATAGAATTTTTAGAGCAGCGTAACTATTCTGTATGGTACTACCATGGTGGAAACAGGTCATTATACATCAGTCAATACCTATAGAATGTCCAACACCAAGAGTAAATCCTAATGTAAATTAAGAATTGTGGATGATAATGACATACCAATGTATAATCAGTTGTAACAAACATACATTCTAGTGGGGAATGTTTATAGTGAGGTGGCAATACACGCATGGGGCAAGGGATATGTGGGAACTCTGTACTTTTTTGCTCCATTTTGCTGTGAACCAAAAACTGCTCTAAAAATAGTGTATTAAAAATGAAAATAGTCTATTTAAGGCCGGCACAGTGGCTTACACCTGTAATCCCAGCACTTTGGAAGACTGAAGTTGGAGAATTGCATGAGCCTGGGGGTTTGAGACCATCCTGGGCAATATAGCAAGACCTCGTTTTTACAAAAACATCAAGAAATTAGCCAGGCATGATTGTATGCACCTGTAGTCCCAGCTACTCAGGAGGCTGAGGTATAAGAATCATCTGAGCCCAAGAGGTCAAGGCTGCAGTGAGCCATGATTGTGCTACTACGCTCCACCCTGGGCGACAGAGTGAGACCCCAACTCAAAAAAAAAAAAAGTCTATTTAAAAAGAAAAAGGTGAGTTAATTAGTTAATACAATATTTTGGCATGTTTGTATGGTGTATTTGTACAACTCAACAGAGATTAATTTGGACAAACTGAATTTGGCTTGTCAGTTATTGCCACAAGAAGCCTCATTGATACATGTACTTAGATAACAAAACATGTAAATATGAAGATTTTTTGGCATTTTCCAAGCTTTCCATTTCCCTGTTTGGACTACTAGCCTAAGAAGTCACCATAAGAGCTGGGTAAGGTTGTACGTGACTGTAGTTCCAGCTACTCAACTGCGGGAGAGCACTGCAGTCCCATTCTGTGAACTCTAAGAACTTACAGCTCACATCCACAGCTGCCCAGTCCTATCTTAGGAGGAGGCACCTTGATGGATTAAATTCATGTCCTATTGATTGATGTTGGGTAGATTTCAAACTAGGTTATGAAAATGCTACAAAAAACAGTTTTGTGCTTCTGAAACAAATCTGTTATTAATATCTATATAAAATTGGCATGATTGTTGGAAAAGCAAACAAATTTTCTAGATGTAATGAGAAGTACTCAGTATTTTTTATTGTCTAGATTTCTCTGCAATAAAGCAAAACTCTAATATCCCATCT
Source organism: Cephalopachus bancanus (assembly GCA_027257055.1). Classification (NCBI taxonomy): domain Eukaryota; kingdom Metazoa; phylum Chordata; class Mammalia; order Primates; family Tarsiidae; genus Cephalopachus; species Cephalopachus bancanus. The sequence goes on from JAPVLO010000564.1 coordinate 2,645,419, forward strand.
ATTTTTAAAAATAAATGGTTTACTACCCTATGTTTCTGTATTATTCTCCTCAATGAGACTGGAGCTGGTATCATTAGAAATTTCTTCTTCCTTCATCTATGTAACTAGTTTGGTCCCTGAGCATGTGCTTCCATTCACAAACGTGATTCTCAATCAGCTGGTGATAGTTGACTCTTTGGTGGATCTTTCCAAAGGATTTCTTAGACAATAGCAGCATTTAATGTGTGATTTTCCTGGATGACTTTAAATATAAAACTGTCTTCTATGTACACAGATCGGGAGAGAGTTTTCCCTCTACACCAGGTGGCTTTCAAGTCATTAAGCTTTGCCCCAATTACTCTAGGTGGGTATAGTTCAGAATTCAATTCCTGAAGTGCTTTGGCCTCTGCTGTTTCCTTGTCTAAATCTTGCATGTCTTCAGAGTGGCCTCATACAAAAAGAATGATAGGCCCATTAAAACCAGAAACATAGGCCAGGCGCGGTGACTCATGCCTATAATCCCAGCACTTTGGGAGGCCAAGGTGAGAGGATTTCCTGAACCCACGGGTTCGAGACTAACCCAGGCAATTTGGCGAGACCTCATCTCCACAATAAATATAATAATAATAATAACAATAGCTGGGCATTGCGGCATGTGCCTCTAGTTCCAGCTACTTTGAAGGCTGAGGCAGAAGGATCACTTGAGTACAGCAGGTAGAGGCTGCTGTGGCCATGAGTGTGCCACTGCACTAGAGCCTTGGTGACAGAGTGAGACTCCAACTCAAAACAAAACAAAACAAAAACCCAGAAATAAAAGCATGGAAGTTACTTATACATATTGGTTCTGGATTAGTCCAGAAAGATTTAAAGGTTTCTTAATTATTTCCACTATTGATGTTATATATTTGAGCTTTATGGTCTGACTAGTGGCTCCAGGGACATTGTTCTGCACAAGCTGAGTCCAAAATATACACAGGGACAGTCTTTCAGACCTTTCTACAAGTCCAGATCCACATGTAGCATCCTGATTCTGGTTAGCATGTGAGATATTGTGAAATATACTGGGGGGACCCCAAAGAAGGAATTTGTTTATTTGAAAATGAGTATTTATTATTACATGTTTAAACTTCAATTACATTCAAAGTACTAGTTGATGCAATACACCTGTGGGGATGCTTTTTCCACTGCTCAAAACAGTTTTTGAACCTATCAATTTTGATTCTTTTTAGTGTTTCTGTCATTTTTTTTGTTTCACTTCTTCCACTTTCATCTCCCTTTGAGGATTTTTTTCATCTGGGGAAACAAAAAAAAAGTCACTCAAGGCAAGATTGGGTGAATAAGGAGGATGGGGCATGGGAGTCTTGCCGTTATTGGTGAAAATCTGCTAAACACGCAGTTCAGTATGGGCAGGTACACTTGTAAACCATTCATCAGGAAATGAGTAAATGCGTTGAAAGAATCTCCAATGCAGCCTCTCAAACAATGCTAGCTGGTACACTGATGCGAATGGATTCTTAGAACATTTACCTGACAGGAAAAGCCTGTAATACAAGGGACCTGCCCTCCAAAAGATAATTCCTGTTTTTTGAGGAGGTACCCCCTCCTATACTTGGTTTCTATTTCCCTTTCCTGGCATCCAGCTCCCAAATCCCTTTGAATCTCCTTAGTGATAGTGTCTTTTGTATATTAGAGATAACTGGTGGCCAAGAGCCCTTAGATAGCTTTAGAATGGGAGCTGGTTACCTGAAAGAGGGCCTGGTGGTTAAGTTGACCAAAATGGCCAAAAGTGATCAATCATAGGTGCTAAATAAAGCCTCCAAAAAACCCCAAGGGAAAAGAGTTTCTGCAGTTTCTGAATAGCTTATCACATGGGCTGCTTGCATGGTTGCCCACTTTGAGCTCTATACACTTTCCCACATGCCTTGCCTATGTGTCTCTTCATCTGACTGTTGATCATTATCCTTTGTCTATTCTTTATAATAAAGTAGTAAACACAAGTAAAATGTTTCTCTGAAGTCTGTCAGTGCCTTTGGGAAATTAATCTAACCCAAGGAGGGAGTGATAAGAAGCCTGATATATAGGCAGTTGGTCAGAATATGGGTCACAGCCTGAGGGTTGTGATTGCTATCTGAAATAGGGGACAGTTTTGTGAACTAAGCCTTAGCCTGTGGCATATGATGCAGGCTCCAAGTAGATAGTGCCAGAATTGGGTTACCCAGGAACAATTTATTATACCTAGTTGGTATTCACTGGAGAACTGATTAATTGCTGTATGGGGAAACAACCCCCCAAGTATCTAGTGTCTGATGTTTTGTTCCGAGTGGCATGGGAGAGTAGAAAAAGCACTTTGGTTTTCCTTTCCTGTCTCTCTTAATACCATGTTTCTCTCCTTTTACTTCCATTCTTGTCTTTTTGGATAACCCTGACTGTGACACTAACCTGGAATGAAAAACCTCTCTGCACTGGAGTCTTCAGACTTCCTGATATTCAACCTCATCTGGTTAATTAATAGTGTCTCTTGTATTCTTCAGTTCTCTAACTGCTTGGCTAGAAACGAAAAATTCCAAGTATGTGGTCAGTGCTATAAACTTTCTCCAGGATTATTCTTTTATTTATTTACCCATTATTTATATTTATAGGCTTATATTTGATGCCAAATTACCTTCCATTAATTTGGAACTTAGAAGGCAACAATAATGATAATCCCGCCATAATAGTGCTTATCAGAAAACCAAAAACAGCATTAAACAAATACTTTCCAATGTGTCTAGGCTCCAGCCCACTTGGTTGAACCTGCTCCCTGGAAGCTCCAACCATACAGTCCCCTGTGGTATGCCATGCCTCCCTCTTCTAGGAACTGTGACTATAATAAATTTCATATGCCTTTCAGATTCTGATCTCCAAAATCATGTTGGAATTATCCTTAAATTAATACCATACAAGAGGGCTTTACTCCCCTATTTCTTATATAACACAGGTATTGGGGCATTCACCAATGATGAGAGTATGTCATAGGAGGGGTAACAGGTCTCAGAAGTTTGAATTAGATGTGAAATTAGCAGCATTGCTAATGATTAAAAGATAATGAATATTCAGTTAAAATAGACTTGCTTTATTTTATTAAACTACACATTCTACCACCCCTTTATTTTAGTTTCCTGTTTGTTTCTTTTTTTGAATAAATTAGTTGATTTTAAATATTGATCAAATACAATGCATTTTCAATACCGAGTTGTTAAATTTGGGGAATTAGGTCTTGGCAAAATAATTTCTTAAATAATGTTGTTGGTCCCAAAAGATAATTTTTTAAAAACTTGAAGTTCACTTCTCTTTTATTTCTCATCTTTGCAAAAACAATTTGTCTCATAGTATCATTAAGTTTTATTAATTTAATACTAACTCATTAAAAACATTTTTTATCTGTGGATAAAAGTATAATTCTACAGTTCTCTGATGACTTTTAAAGTCAAAGTTGAAATGTAATTATTAAAATTTTGATATCTAGTTATCTAAAATACAGTTGAATTCGCATAAACATAGGACATGCAACTTTTGATTGATATTAAAGTTGTTCCCATAGAAATAATTTGATAAAGGTTTATTGTAGGACAAATGTGAGTATCGACCTAGGAAGACACAACAAAAAGATGGGCTTCTGATATATGTAACAAGTTGAAAGCCTTTTATGGGAAAGTTTAGAGGAAGAGAGAATTCCTCATACCAGAGTTGTTCTTTTCATTGCAGAATACAATACAAAGGCTACAACCATTGGCTACAGATTGTAACATACAGGCCAAAATGTATACCTGCAAGATGATCAGTAAAACTTCGTGATTCAGGAATAAATCAGCATTATTTTCAGCGTTAGTAGGTCTTCCATTAATCACTTTTTTTTTTTGAATCAGAGTTTCATTGAGTCAGAGTTTCCCATGCTGGAGTGCAAGATTTTTTACTCAAGGATAGGATGTCATCATGAATCACAGGTAGGTTAGTTTGGAAATCTGTTTACTTTTTTTTTTTTTTTTGACTCGGTGGCTCACTACGTTGCCCAGATTGGAGTGCAGTGCCATGCTCACTGCCACCTCAGTGTCACCCTGTTGGGCTCCGGCAATCCTTCCGCCTCAGCCTTCTAAGTACCTGGGACTACAGGTGCGTGCTGCTGCACCTGGCTAATTTTTTATTTATTGTAGAGACAAGGTCTTGCCAAGTTGCCCGGTCTGGTCTCGAACCCGCGGGCTCAGGCAATCCACTCGCCTTGGCCTCTCAAAATGCTGGGATTACAAGCTGAGCCACCGAGCCCCACCGCCTGTTTACTTTTAGAGTAAACCACCAAAGGTGACTTGTGATCCCCCTATTGATCAAAAATCTTCTCATGAGCCAGACACAATGGCTCATGCCTGTAACACTAACACTTTGGGAAGCCAAGGTGGGAGGATCACTTGAGCTCAGAAGTTTGAGGCTGCAGCAAGTCGTTTTTGTGTCACTGTACTCCAGTCTGGGTGACAGAGTGAGAACTCACCAACTAAAAAAATTCTCCCATGGAAAAATGAATGATCAATCTCTGCTTAGGTTAAAGTGATAGACATTCTTCATTTTTTGGCACTGTACAGGCTCTTTCCCTGGAAATCATGTCTAGGAGGGGAGGAACTTTACTATTATAGTCAGGCCAGACTGCTATCCACATGACGTAGGTCTTACATGAGACTTCATGCTATATTCCTGAATAAAGAATCATTTCCTGTCACTGAGTAAACCATTATTTTGGCCTTAGTCACTGATAAATAGTTTCCAAATTCAAGAGAATATGGGCAGAGGGAAAGGTAAATGTTTCTTTCTCTCTCTCTCTCTTTTTTTTTTTTTTTTTTTGTGAGTAGGAATTGCACTCTGTTGCCCAGCCTGGAGTGCAATGACATGCTCATGGCTATCACAGCCCTGACCTGCTGGGTGCAGGTAATCCTTCCATCTCAACCTTCCAAGTAGCTGGAACCACAAGCGGGTACCACCATACCTGGCTAATTTTTTTGATTTATTGTAGAGACAAGGGCTCATCAAGTTGCCCAGGCTGGTCTTGAACCCCAGGACTCAGGCAATCCTATCACATCTGCCTCCCAAAATGCTGGGATTACAGGTGTGAGCCACCACACCTGGCATTAAGTGTTTCAATTTTGTTCACAGAGGTATATTTTACTCAGCTGCTGTACTCTATAAATAACTCAAAAGAAAAAATTAAAAGTTTATTGACTTTGGAAAACAAAATGTAAAAAGAATCAGAAATGTTTTAAACAAAAAGCCATAAAAACTCATTTCAGTCCTCCATCAGTTTAATTTTATGTGATTCTTATTCTGTTAGATGTTAGCAATCTTCATGACCGCATACTTTGAAATTAGAATTCTGGAAACTTTATTTAGTTCATTAAACTAAAAGATATCACAAATTTTTGTTGAAGAGCAGTCTTCTCTCTGAAAAGCAATTTTGGACTGTAACTGATTATAAACATTTTTAGAGAAGAATTCAAAATAAAATGTGTGGATAGAAACCCTTAGAATAGCTGTAATAAAATTGGATGAAAGTTCTTAACTAGCAGTGATATGTAGCTGTATCTATTACATATAGCATTTTCAAATAACAAGCAGAATCATGACTGACAGAATCACATCAGGATCTTCAGACTTTTATAAATTTCATATAATCTTTAAGACATTTGCATTAATAACACATGAATACAAATATACTTTAGAAAATATGTAACATAACCAGAATTATAACTGATCACATATTAGATTTCATGAGTCTATAAAATTTTTGGAACATTTATGTTAATAACATACTCATAAGTGTAAGTTAGTGGACATAATACCAATTACAATTTGAAAATCTTACATGAGTATAAATCAACTGATATAAATATTTACAAATTTTGTTAAGAGGTTTATATTTGGTCCAACTTTGGGTTTAGTTCAAAATTTAGCTCTAACTTGCCAAAATGTAAACAAAGCTCCACGTTGAGAAACAGATTTTGAAACTCATAATCACATTCAATGTGTTTGGGTGTTGTAGATTCTGGCACTTTTTCTGAGATAATCTCAAATCCCCATGTGAACACTATTTCAGCAACAACAGTAGAAATGACTATCACTTTCTATCAAAAAGACAAGGTCTTGATGTCCCAAACCTTTATCTTGGGGAGCTGGTGTCCCCTTTCCAAAGGCGCTCTGACTCTGAACACTGTAGGCAGTGTCCAGTTCCAAAGTGACAGTTGCTAAGTGGCTCTTCTTTGCAGATAGTTCTGAGATTTCTAAAAGGAATATATCTTAGATTACAGAGTAGGAAATATTATACGGAGAGAGAGATACATGTATAAAGGGGACCCAACAAAATCCGGAATTAACTTTTTGGAGGGTGACCCCCTTGTCTTACAGCCTTCTCTGCTAGGTAAGTGATCTACATCAGCATCAGTGTACCAGCTAGCATTGTTGTGACAGGCTGCATTCGGCTTCAGTGAATTTTTTTTTTTTTTAAAGATTCTTTCAGTGCGTTTGCCCTTTTCCGGATGGAGGATTTACAAGTGCACCTGCCTACACCAAGCTGAGTGTTCAGCAGTCTTTCAACAAAAAAATGGCATGACTGCCGTATCCCACTCACCCTATTCACCCGATCTCGCCCCATGTGGAATGTGGAAGCTGATGTGGAAGAGGCGAAACAAAAATGGTGGAAGCACTAAAAGGCAAAAATTGACAGGTTCAAAAGCAGTGGGGATAAGCGTCTTGATAGGTGTATTGCATCAAACAGGGAGTACTTTGAATGTGACTGAAGTTTAAACATGTAAGAATAAATACACAATTTTTAATAAATAAATTCCGGGTTTTTTTGGCCTCCCCCTTATCTCACAATATATGTGGGTGATGCTCCTCACTGGGTTAGATACCATCACTGATTACACAGAACTAAATGCGGAGCTGAACTTTTGTCCTGCTTCAAGGAGATCTAAACAAACATCTATTTTTCTGGTCCTGGCCCCATGTGGAGTCTTTTTCTCTTGTTCCTGGAATATACGGAAACGCACAAAGCTGACTCTAACGTTACACGCTAAACACACTCGAAGAGAAAGAAGATGCTGTTTATTAGGTTCCCGCCAACGGTAGCAGCATTTTGCATCAGAATGACTCTGGAATGAATTGTACCCTTGGATTTACAGTCATTAGGAACAACTGATTTAACGTTTCAAGGAGCCTAAAATAGTGGTTCTCTAACTAGACAAGCGATCCGTTGCAGACAATGCTCCCAAGAAACCTCGGTGGGGAGTCCTTCCAAGGAGTCCTCACCAGGAGCGAAGCTTCTCCCCGGTGCTAGGAGACTGGAGACATCGCTTCTCGGGTTTTCCCCCGCGAGCCACTCGGACATTCCTCCTGGAGGCCCAGCGGGAGGGCGACCTCTCCCGCCCGGGAGCGACGAGAACCACATCACCCAGAGGACCGAGCGCCAGGCGCCCAAGGCGTGGCGTCTGTGAAGGCCCACAGGGGGCGCGTTTCCGCTCGGCTCAACTCGTCGGGGGGGAGCTTCCCGCGTCCTCCTCGGGGGAGCATTTTGGCTCGTCCCGGTCGCTTCGGCCGATGCTGAGTCGCGACTGAGGCGCTGGGACCGAGAAGGCGCCGGGGGTGTCTTCGTCCGCGCTGCACAGCATGGGTTTGAGGGTGGGCGGCGGTGGAGACGACTTTGCCCGGGTTTCCCTACACGTGGCCCGTCGCTCACTGCCCCGCTCCGCCCACACGGTCCGATGGTGGCGGCCGCGCTGAGAGACCCGGCTCAGTTAGTAAGCGCTGCGTCCTCCGGGCCTCACCCGCCCTCATTCACCCAAGTCCTGAAGCTCAATCGAGAGGCGCCCAGACGCTTTTCTGCAGCCCAGACCCCTGTGCCAAGGACTGTGAGACGCTGGTGGGTGGGGTCCCTCTTTCAGACAGTCAGTGAGGTGAGTGTGACAAGCAGAGGGACCGGCACGTGGAAAGGCTAGTAGGTTTGAATCAGCCGGGAGGATTCGGGAAACCCAGGGCAGGTGTGTACAGGGAACAAAATGTGAGGCAGCGCAGCGCCCGGATTGCCCCTCTGCCGTTTTCCAGAACACGGGAGTTAATAGCGTTTGCACAGAAGAGGGACATGGCTTCAATGACGCCTTTGAGAGTTTCACAAGAGCTGTTCAGAGGATCACGCTGGAAGGAGAATGATGATAGCAGGCACAGAGGGACTTCGTCTTTTACCGGGTCACATAGCTGGTAAAAGTCAGCACCAAGGACTGACAGCCAGATATGATGCGGCCATCTCAGGTCACCCGGCGACAGGAAAGACCAGAGTCCATTGGGCCACACCGTGGTCACTTGCCTCTCAGAACTTTTTTTCTCCCACATGTTGCCACTAGTATAGAAGCATTTACAGACCCTGGAAGGGTGATGGGGGATGTCCAGAACCTAACTTGTTCCAGTAGTGTGATCTCTGGACTGTGGCTTCACCTGCCAGTCTTCCAGGGATCGACCTTGTTGAGCCTGAACAGATTCTTTGCCCAGGGTCCTGAGTTCAGGGATGGTTCTTATTGCTGACAAATAATAGAATGAGATGTGAAAGTTTGTCCCAGACACAAATAGGTTTTGGTGATGATTGGAGGTGAGGCTAAGTTGATTAAGAAAAACCTCAATTGTCATTTTTCTTCTTTTCTTTTTTTTTTTTTTTTTTTTTTTGAGTCGGAGTCTCACTCTGTTGCCCAGACTGGAGTGCAGTGGCCGCTCCCGGCCACTGCAGCCTCTACCTGCTGGGTTCCGGCGATCCTCCCACCTCAGCCTTCCGAGTAGCTGGAACTACAGGCATGCTACCACACCCGGCTAAGTTTTTGGTTTATTGTAAAGATGAGGTCTCGCCAAGTTGCCCAGGCGGATCTCGAACCCATGGGCTCAGGCAATCCACTCACCTCAGCCTCCCAAGGCAATTCTCATTTCTTACTCATGGGAACAGAGAGCATGGGTACAGGAGTCAGATATGAAATGGATCTCTCAGATGTTGGGTGGAGATGCAGGGAGCAATGGAAGGTTTGGAGCAGAGAAGGGAGGTGATCTATCTCAAGTCTCATGGAGCACAGACCATAGACTGTGGATGTGAGGGAGGTGCTAGTAAGACCCAGGCAGAGGCTACTGCAATAGACCAAGTGAATGTTGATGGCGTGGACCAATGTGGTGGCTGCAGCTTGGTAGAAATCATTGGATTCTGGATTGTAGATTTGCTCTGATTTTCTGATGTTGAGGGTGACAGAGTAAAAGGGGTTCCTACAAGATTTCTGAGTTTAACATCTGAAAGGATAGAAGCTTTGGGAGAGGTAAGTAGATAGTAGAGTTAATTTTCATCCAGGATATCAGGAGTTTGTTATGTTCATGTTTAAGGTATGAGCTGTTCAGAGAATAAATTAGAAGGAATATCAAGTGGGCGGGTGTACAAATTGGTATTGTACTCTGGGGAGGAGTGCAGAATAGAGACAGCTTCAAAGGGTGGTGAATAGTGTGGATTAGGATGGAGCTCTGTGTTTGAAATAGGGACCGAGTGCTTAATTCACAGACACGGACACCAAAAGTACAAGTTATAAAAAGGAGAGGTTTATTAGCCAAGAACCAGGCCGGCAACCACTTGTTGTTGGACATGCAAGTCCCACAGCAAGGGCCCCCATTTGCTGTAGGGACTTGCTTAAATGGGGCAAAACCACATTGGGACTTTCCAAGTCGGCCAAACTGCAACATCCTGGAGGCCTGGGTACTTTTCAAGCAATGCTAGCGGGGTTCACAGAAGTGGGAAAAAAAGCTGTTAAACAGTTTAACCTAGCCAGCAGGTGCTGTTGCCAGTTTCCAGGAAGGGAACTTTTTAACTGTGCAAAGGCTGAGTTCATGCTTAGCCTAATTTTTCACATTGTACATGTTTTTTTTAAGTCCCCTTTCACATTCCCCCCTTTCAGTTGTTCCGGAAGTCAAATCATTGACTCTTTATACTGGGGATTATATTGAGTTCTGATGACCATTAATTTTACTGATGACACACTATTTTTAACATAACCAAGGAGTCTCGGTTATGGATGGGTCTTGGTTTTTTTAAGGAGCAATAGTTTCGCACCCCCATGCAGCACAGTAGTATTGTCCTGCTTTGTGGCAACGGTCCCGATGCCGGGCCAAGCATAAAAATCAACAGATTTAAGTTCTTTTTCATAAGTTAAGGTGCTGGATTCGTCAGTGTGTGTGCCCCCGAGGGTTAGACCTGGCCATAATTTACAAAGGTTAAAATTAAGGACAGGCTGCCCACTTCCTCCGTAGGTAGCAATTACGGTCTCAGTGACAGTATTTCTCAGTTTCCAGGAATAGTTCCCCAGAGTATAGGGATTATGTGGGTAAGGCCAATAGGCCTCAAGCTGGGGAAAGTATTCAAGGAATATGATTAAGATACCAGGGCCCGCAAAAGTCTTATCTTTAGAGGATCTTCTCCAGTAGCTGGTTTGGCGACTTTCCATGTCTCCAGGGCGTGGTGGTGGCTGCCTTTACTTGTGAATGATGAATCCAGGGGCGGACACTGCTGACTTTGACGGCCATAGGAGTAGTAAGGATTACTATGTGGGGCCCTTTCCACCTTGGGGTGAGAGCCTCAGCTTTGTGCCATTTCATCCAGACGTGGTCACTGGGCTAGAACGAGTGTGGATGTTCCAGAAGCGGTTTCCAGAAGGCTGCCTGCACGGTCTCAGTGACAGCTTGCTGAACTCTTTGAAGTGCCTGCAGTGACTGAAGCAAATTATGGTTAGACAGTTCTAGTACTTTTTCCAGTCCACTTTTTGGAAGTAACGGCAGGTGCCATCCAAACAGAATTTCGAAGGGGGTTAGACCCTTGATGTAGGGGGTACACCTAGACCTTAAGAGAGTATAGGGAAGGAGTGCTACCCAACCTTCGCTGGTCTACAGGGTTAATTTGGTCAAGGTCTCTTTAAGTGTCCGATTCATTCTTTCTACCTGTCCTGAACTCTTAACTGTGCAAAGGCTGAGTTCATGCTTAGCCTAATTTTTCACATTGTACATGTTTTTTTTAAAGGCCCCTTTCACATGTTTAAATCATTTTAGGCTGCTAATAAACCATGGATTGGTGGCTTAAACAACAAACATTTTATTTCTCACGGTGCCGTAGGCTGAGAAGCCCAAGATCAAGATGCTGGCACATTCAGTTTTTGGTGATGTCCTGCTTCTTGACTTGCAATGGCTGCTTTCTTGCTTTGGCCTTATGTGACCTATTCTAGGAAGGAAGATGTGGAGAAAGCCAGATATGTCTTTTTTCCTGTTCTTATATGGACACAAATTCCATCATGAGGGTTCCACTCTTTTGACTTGATCTAGATCTTTCACTATCTACTGACTCCATCTCCAAATACTATCACATTGTATTAGGCTTCACATAGAAATTTTGGCATGGACAGAAATATTTTTCTCATAACCATATGGGTCACATTTAGTAGAGGGAATCCTAGTCTTGGTGATAATATTAATACCAGACCAGGAAGGGGAGTGGTAGAGACCATGAGGGTTTCACATATTTGGGTATATGGATGGATGTGGAAGATGTCACAAATTGAGGTTACAGAGAAATGGCCCCAGGGACAGTGTAGGAGAGAGGATAAGCTGCAAGGTGGTCAAGGTTTCTAAGGGATGAGTAAACATGAAATGGATATGGAGACCTAGGAGTAATTCAGACAAAATGGTATTGAGGCCAAGTCTAATGGTTATTTACATGTTGTGTGAACTCATCAGATCTTATTTTGACTCTTGGTGTGTCTGGGAGTTTCAGCCAGCTGTACAAGTGGTTATCTGAGAGAGTCACTGAAACTGGGGTAGAGAAACACTGTGGCAAGATTTTGAAAGAAAATTAGCAAGAGAGGAAGGTAGTTAATATTAAGAGCAGCATAAGCTGGAAAGGGCCATTCGTATCTCACATATGCAGGTAGTTCTGGGTGACAGAAATTGAAGCAAGGAGTCAGGCAGGGAGACCTTCACCACAGGATTTGGGACTGCCTGTAGCAGTGAGGAATTCTGGGTAGTCCTGGATTCTGTTTGAATTTGCAAGCACTTTTTGGCGATGAATGATATGTAGGAATGCAGGGGAGATGATAGTGTGGGATAAGGGTGCAGATGGTTGTGGGAATGCAGTTGGGTGAGAGGGATATGGTGGGAAAAGTGATGTGCACATGCAGAAGGAGTGTGAACTGATGTTCCTAGGGCCCTGGTATTGAGGTCATGAGGGTGAAGTGTGAACCTAGACCCTTATTAGTGTTTGAGAGCCATGGTCTGGGGGATTTCAGGGGAATTACTTGACGAGAGGATGGTACCTTGTATGGTGGTCTCAGACTTCAGATATTTGCCCACCCACCTGTTGTCATGGAAGGACACAGTGACCAATGGGATCATAAGGAGAGAGTGAAAATGAGTAGTACCAGGTCCTGTTGTGTGCTTTGAGGTAGGGACATGTGAAAAGGGTGAAAAGGGGATGGATATGTGGCAGAATCCACTTGGTTCCTAACAGTTTCTGATTATGGAATGAACTGTCCCTATCATGACAGAGTTTTGTGACCCTTGAGGACGTGGTCATCTCCTTCTCTCAGGAGGAGTGGAAGATCCTTGATGAGGCTCAGAAACTCCTGTACTGTGATGTGATGCTAGAGAACTTTGCACTTATAGCATCTCAGGGTAAGGCCCCCGTATTCCTCTTAGTGTTCTTTGCAGGTCTGTGTCTTTTCTCTGTCTCAGTGGTTTCTCTGGTCTTTACTTAGCATGACCCTGGACTCTGCAGACTTCCCCATGTTCTTGGCATATTTCCTGTGGGGTACAATGCCAAGCTGTGTGTATGACCCAGAGAAGTGCACTCTCCAAAATGCTTTAACATTTGCTGCCTTCAGGCATGCAGAGAACAGTTGTATGTCAGGAACCTTGCAGTCAGCCTAGTAGATTGTCCTTGAAGTCTTCCCTGCCAGGGAGACTGTGTCCACATCCATGGGTCCTATGTGCCCAAGGTTATGAGTTTTTTCCCTTGCTAATATTTTCTCATTTTGCCTTTGTAAGGAATTGAAGGCATAGTCATGATTAGTACATAATTGGTCTATGGGATTTTCTTGAAGATCTAGTTACAAGATTTTCTTGTAACATTTTTTCTGTTGTAATTTGTCATGTGCTGATTTGTTATTTGTCATTGCTGACTGATCGCTTCTCTGGTATTCCCTTTAGGATTCTGCATCATCTAGGACCCATGTAGTTGCACAACTGGGACTGGGGAATGACCCTAGTTTCTTCATAAGGTGGGCATGTCAAGGTACCCTCAAGATACTGGCCCTGGTGAGGAACAACTAAGGGAGACCAAGATGGTAGTGCTATTTTCTAATCCTATTATGATTCTCCTTTATTCTCAGTGATGGGGTGCCTATTCCATAAAACACACCTCATTTATACCTTTTTTCTCATATGTGACACTTTCCTGACTTTATTTCCTCTGTGTCTCTCAGCCCCTAGCTGCTCCCACTTTTCTGGTCTCCATGGGTCACTGATTCCACTGCAAATTCTACACTGTTCTCCAACACTGACACACATGTAATGTGTTGTGAAGTGTGTCAGTATTTTTAAATAGTACATGTACACCAGGTACTGGGTTCCCATTGGATTCTTTAGGGCCTGGATACCAGTATCCTTCTGTGCAGCATACCTGGGTCATCATGGGGTGAGTTCCTAATAAAGTATATTTGCAGTAGACTGAGTCAGAGACCTTTCTTTTCCTCTCTGAAGTGTGCCCTCTCTTAATGTCTTTCATCTCATAAGAGCTCATCTGTGATTTTTAGAGGTTCTTTTCTCAAATTGCCACTAACTCTCACATTCTGAGAAGATTCCCGTGGATTCATTTTTTTGCTATGTCTGACACACGTTTTTGTTGGGACTACTCTTTCCCACCATATGAACCTGCACCTCATCAGCATTTTTCTTCTTCGGGTTGTTGGTGTGGAGCAGAGGGTATGGGGCACCTTTTGCAGAGAACATTTCTGTAGAAGGACTGTCACAGGTTAGGATTCCAAAGACATGTCCCTCTACACATAAGATACAACCCTGTGAGTTTGGTATCTCATTCCTGACAAACATTTTACACCTGGCTGATCTCCAAGGGACATTCTCTGGAAAGAAATCGCATATGGATAGAACATCAAGAGTTTTCTGGTTGAGGACAAACCTTCACCAACTTCAAAAACTTGATAGTAGAGCAAAATTCTTTAAGATGGTTGTGGACCAGACCTCATTTGTGACAAACTGTAGATTTCATGTGTCAGGGAAGCCCTTCATCTTTGGGGAGATTGGAAAGGAATTTCTAACCACTTTATGCTTTCTTCAGCATCAAGTCACTCCCAATCAGGAGAGTCCATATGGTAACATTAGAGACTGCGGCGTTCCCTTACAAGTGCATTGAATCTGGTAAATGTAGCACCAAGAAATCTGTACTTATTCAACACCAAAGAGTTCACTGTAGAGAAAGACCTTATGAGTGCAGTGAATGTGGGGAATCATTTGGTGTCAAAACTAAACTTATTCAACACCAAAGAGTTCACACTGGAGAAAGGCCTTATGATTGCAGTGAATGAAGCAAATCCTTTAGACATGGCAGTAACTTTTATTGTCACAGGAAATTCACACTGGAGCATTGCCTTATGATTATAATGACTGTGGAAAATCCTTTAGCCAAATTTCTTCCTTACTTCAACACCTTAGAACACATACTAGGGCCAAAACTTATGACTACAATGAACGTGGGAAATCATTTAGGGGCAAAACTAAACTCAATCAACACCAAAGAAGAGTTCACACTGGAGAAAGGCCTTATCAGTGCAGTGAATGTGGCAAATCCTTTTGCCAGAAGTTTGACCTCATTGAACACCAAAGAGTTCATACTAGAGAAAGGCCTTATCAGTTCAGTGAATGTGAGAAATCTTATTGTGCTAACTTCCATCATCACCAGAGAACACACACTAAAGCAAGGGGTTACGAGTATAGTGAATGTGGGAAACTTTTTAATTGTTGTGGTACCTTCTATTATCACAGGAGCTCCCACCCTGGAGCAGGGTCTTATGTGTACCATGAATGTGGGAAATCATTTAGCCAAAACTCTGTCCTTATTCAACACCAAAGAGTTCACATTGGAGAAAGGCCTATGTATGCATTGAATGTGAAATCATTTGGACAAATATCTATTCTCATTCAACACCAAAGAGTTCACACTGGGGAAAGGCCTTATGAGTGCAGTGAATGTGGGAGATCCTTTATCCAAAGTTCTAGCTTTTTTCAGCACAGGAAGGTTCACATTAGAGCAAGGCCTTATACATGTAGTGAAAGTGGGAAATCCTTTATTTGCAAAATGCATCTCACTCTCCACCAGACAGTTCACACTAATGAGAGACCTTATGAGTGCGGTGAATATGCCAAAAATACCTCATTCAACACCAGACAGCTCACAGTAATGAAAGGCCTTATGAATGCAGTGAATGTGAGAAATGCTTCAGCCGAAGCAGTACTCTTGTTCATCATCTGAGAGTTCATACTGGAGAAAAGCCATATGAGTGCAGCGAGTGTGGGAAATCTTTTATCTGCAAATAATTCCTAATTCAACACAAAAGAGGTCACACTGGAGAGAGGCCTTATGAATGCAGTGAATTTGGGAAGTCATTTGGTAGCAAACATCAATTCGTCTGGCATCAGTGAGTTCATACTGGAGAAAGGCCTTATGATTGTGGTGAATGTGGCAAATCCTTTTGTGATATATCTGATCTTATTCGACACCAAAAAGTTCATAGTAGAGAAAGGCCTTATGAGTGCAGTGAATGTGGAGAATCCTTTAGACATAGGTCTAACCTCTGTAGTCATGGGAGGGCTCATACAAGGTCAAGGCTTTATGAGTACAGTGAATGTGGGAAATCATTTAGTTGCAATATCAAACTCATTCACCACCAAAGATTTCATACCAGAGAAAGGTCATATGACTGCAGTGAATGTGGAAAATCTTTTATCTGCAAAAACTACCTCATTCGACACAATTCAATTCCCACTGGAGAAAGGCCATATGAGTGCAGTGAATGTGGGAAATCATTTCGCCAGAAGTTTGTCATCATTCAACACCGAAGAGTTCACACTGGAGAAAGGCCTTATAAGTGTACTGAATGTGGGAAATATTTTAGGCAATATTCTGGTCTCTTTCAACACAAGAGAACTCATGTATAGTGAATGTGGCAGATTCTTTTGTCACACTAACACTGACAAAGGCCTTAGAAATGAAGCCAGTGTGTTTTTTCCTTACTCAATGGAAGCTGATCTTTGAGAAGAGTCTTCTTCAGACTTGAATCTTATGCATTTGAATAGGCATGATTACCCATAAGTTTGAGGTATGTAAGAAGCATGTGTAACTATGTTGTACTCTCTAAACCTATCCAGGGTTCTTACCAGATTCATGTCAGTGCCAGTATCTGTACCTGAAGCTGCTTCATATTTACCACCTGGCAGATACACAGGAGTATGCCTGTTACCACCCCAAAGAGCTCACAGACACAAACTACTGTCTTTTTTAGTGAAAAATGTGAATAGTATGAGCTCTTAGGGGGATCTCATTCCCTCTAGCCTGACTAGTTAGGACATGGACATAGCTCAGTTTTCTTTCTGGACCTGATGTGAAGTCCGCTAATAACTTGCAGAGAAGGACTTCCTTTTTCACGGACATTGTTGGTCTTAGATGATGTGACTTCTCCAGCTTCCAGGAACTGCCCATTGCACATTGCACTGGTTGTGGAATAATGCTTTCATTTAAGTAACTTTAACCTGGAAAGTTCCATGTCCTTTTGAGAAGTTTGAAAGCATAATAGGACTTTGCCAGCTTAAAGGGGTATATAAAATTTGGGTGGATCCAAACTTTGTGTGCCTCAGAGAGGACCTTATGATGGGAGTATAGCTTTTGTTCCATTTTTTGTCTAGTTTGCATGGCTGCCAAGGCCTGGGAGAGACTGTAGGGCTTTCTGGTCCTTGATTTTTGCTTGGGTTCCAGAGGTCTGTGTGCTCAGAGGTCAGTCTGAGGAGTGGGTAGTTGTGACAACTTCCAGTGCCTGTGGAGACAACTTGTACTTTTTCTTGTTCATTGGGGATACCACATAATGCCCTGCATTGTTGAGAATTCCTTATTCTGGATCTGTATGCCCTGAAACCCGAAATTCATTGTTAGTGTCACTAGGTATAAAACTATAGGGGCCCATAGCAACCATCATTGATAGAGAAACATTGGGTTGAATAATGAGTACAAGAGACTGCAGCAAACTAGATGGAATGTTCCTCTTCTAAAGATGTATGGACAGATGTTTGGGTGATGGCTATGACTCTGCTAGATCAGAGTGTATAGAAATACCATGGCCTTCAAAACTGTGTATCTTGCATAGCTACCCCCAAATCAAAACCAACTAAGGATTTTATGGATTCCTGTAGCTTCTCTGGCCCATTACCTCAAGGCCATTGCTGCATGGACAATGAAAGTATGATGAAGAGTTGGGAAATCTAGTTGTTCAGGGATGCAGCCTTTGTGACTTAGCCAGCAATCTTCCTAACTCAGGTGGAAATTGCCTTTATTGCTCACCTGTATCACTTGCTACTGAGGCAAGGCTGCCCCTACAAGGCATAGGCAGTTTGATGGTGAAGTCAATATGGACTTGCTAAATCTGATTTTCTAAATGGTGAATGATAATAGAGTGTTAGTTTGAGCTATTTAAAAATATTTATCAGGTTATTAATATCATTAACATGGAATATGTTGTACACATGTAAAGCGTACAGTTTCCTAGTTTTGACATGGTAAACCTGTAAAAGCATCATTGTAATCAAATAATGAGCATATTTTATTTGCATATTCTATTGTCCCTTTTATAATTTGTCCCTAATCTTACAGTCTTTGATTTTCATTCCTTTACAGTAATCTGGTTTGTGTTATTTAGAATTTTATGATAGGAATTATAAAGTGTTCCTCTTTATTTTTTCTGGTTTGTTAATTCTACATAATTAGAGATTCATAAGCAATGCTTATGTGAATAATTCACGCTTATTTCTGAGTAGCATTCACTTCTATAAATATGTGATTCTCATTTATCAATTCATTTGCTTATGGACATTTGGGTGACTTCCAGTGTTTGCCTATTGCAAATAAAGCTGCTACAGACATTTGTGTACAATTCTTTCTATGTTTGATTGTTTTGTTTTACTTGGATTGATAACTTGGAGTGTAATACCTAAATAATGGTGTGGGTAAATACTTAACTATTTGAGAAATTCCAAACTGAACTAAAATGCCTGTTACTTTTTGTATTCTTACCAGGAGTATGTGAGAGTTTCAACATCTTCTCATATTTGTCAGTATTTGGCAGGGTCACTTTTTAATTTTAACTTTTCAAATAAGTGTCTCATGGTATCTTAGTTTGGTTTTAATTGCATTTCTGTATGTATTCATCATGTTAATAATTTTTTTATGTGTTTATTTGCTACCTGTATTTAGTAAATTGCCTGTTTGGCTTGTTTTACATTTAATGTATGTTGCTTAGGTTCTTCTGAGTAACAAATAGAAAGACAGTGAAGCCACAAATACATATGTTGAAATTTTATCCATTCAGTGATTTGACTGACATTCTTAATTTTGAATACTGGAAAAATATTTCTTCATTTTATAAGCATTATTGTTTTTCATCACTTTTATAAATGTAGATGATTAATAATGGTAAAAATGAGGTCCTAATTTGTAGTGTCTTTCTATTTATTTGCTGTTAGAATCCAACCATAGCCAATTTTAAATTGCTAATATTTTGTCACTGAACATGGAGATGTGAAGAGTTGTCAATAGTACACCATTCTATTTCTACCATACTGATTCAGTTGCTGCAAATATAATAAGAAAACATAGTAAAACATTTAAGGAGGGACATGGTTTGAGTATTTATAACTTGTGCAGCTTAACTGATGTATAAGTGACTTGAACTACACATATG
This sequence comes from Cephalopachus bancanus, assembly GCA_027257055.1. Classification (NCBI taxonomy): domain Eukaryota; kingdom Metazoa; phylum Chordata; class Mammalia; order Primates; family Tarsiidae; genus Cephalopachus; species Cephalopachus bancanus. Next base: position 2,664,486 of record JAPVLO010000564.1, read on the forward strand.
TAAAATTTACATTTTCTTGTTTTGATACATAAAAATTTGCCCTTTAAATTCATTTTATTCACATATAAAATTACTGGTTACAAGGGCATGCCTCATATTTTGTAGTTGCGGTTTTTAAATGTATAAAAAAAAGTGGAAAAGAGTAATGAAGCTCCATGAAATTCTCAGTCTTCATTTATTTCTGATCCTTCATATTTCATGTATGTGAATTCATATTAGTGGCTTATTTTACTGTTAAATCCAGACATAATGTAATTTAATGCATAAATTATTTAGAATGTTTTTGGAAATGAATGGATTTTTTGTATTGACAATTAATTTTTACACAAACATTGGAAATTTGTCATTGGGATACAAAATGTATCCTTTGGCTTTTAGTAGGTGTGTTTTGGAAGTCTTTTAACCTATATGTACTGCTTACCTGTTTATTATTTACTGATTGAAGTCAAAAGCCATGCGTTCATTATAATTTACAGCATTTTGGATTTGGCTTATTGTATCTTTCATACTCTTCACATGCTGATCCTTGAATTTTCTGTAATATAGATTCTGAGATGGTGATTAAAGTCTAGTTAATGTGAACTGGTGTGTGATGGTGCTACATCTGGAAACACACAGTGTGACTGTGTTTTACGATCACACAGTGGCACAGCCTAAAGTTACATTCAGGTTTCAGATGTGATGGGTGACACTACAGCCCAGCCTGGAGAAATGCACATGCATATCTAGGAGAAACTGTGCAACTGACATGTGACATGTGACTGACATGTGACAGTGGCACACCTCTGCACCTTGGATGCCTCACATTCACCCTAGTGGATGCTGACACTCTAACACAACCTAGACATGTATATACTCCATATAACCCAGCCACAATGTAAAAGGTATTTGACAGGCATGAGACACACACAACTAGTATATGTGAAATACACCAGGGACATAAGACCAAAAAGTGAGTTATTGACACACTATAGCAAATATGGGGAAGCAAATACTTCAGAAGACTTGTGAGACAGACATGTAATAGGGACAGCACATGTACTGATGTTTAGGCCACAGACAATCACAGGATTCCTATGAATTAAGTGTGTCCAGGCAAGCACAGCCTGGTTTCAGGGAAACAGCCCCCTCACCCCATCACTGCTGGTTTGTTAGTGTGCTCATGGGGCTCAGAAGAGATTAATAATCTAGATAAGAAGACCCATGGTGTCTTCACAATCATCACTACCCCCCTACCCCCGCCGCCTTTTTTTAAGGCCTGGGCCAAGTTCCTCTGCTGGATTGGTACATGATTTTAGTGGTATGAATGGTCACCCTGAGAAAGCTGATCCTTTATTTCTCACCTTTCCCTTATCAGGTGTTGTAATTGTTGTCAGGTGAAAGTCTTGGCACTATGAAATCTAATGCCCCATTAACTCTTACAAATTTCTCTCTCTCTCTCTCTCTCTCTCTCTCTCTCTCAACTCTGTCACCCAAGCTATAGTGCAGTGACTTGTTGGGCTCAGGCAATCCTTCTGTCTAAGCCTTCCAAGTAGCTGGAACTACAGGCACGCGCCACCATGCCCACTTCATTTTTTGATTTATTGTAGAGTTGAGGTCTTGCCAAGTTGGCCAGGCTGGTCTCAAACCCCAAGCTCAGGCAATCCTTTTGCCTTTGCCTCCCAAAGTGCTGAGATTACAGGTGTGAGCCACTGTGCCCAGCTACATTTCTCTTTTCAACAAAAGGAGCAGTCCCTGACTCACAACTCAGAGCAGGTTACATGAGCTTGCTGGATATGAATAGCAGTATTTTTATTTTATCATTTTATTTTCATGATAACCTTTCATTTATGGCAAGGAAAACTTCTTTTCCCATTTACCAGAGATGTATGCTTCTTTTTTAGAATACAATAATTTAAGAAAAATTAATTTAAGAAAATCTATGTGTCTGTTTAAAGAGAAGCAATTAGAAAGAATGGTCATATATAATGTCCCCTGAACAATGACAATGTTTCGTACTTGCCTCAGTTCTCATGAGTTCCATATACTTGGCAAAGTAAGGAAAATGTGACTACTGCAGGAGGTGTCTCATCAAGCTAAACTTGGTCATTGTAGAATATGTGATTTCATTGTGATATGCAGTCTCCTGGATTCTGTGGTAGAAGTTATTTCACTTTGGATTGTTGTTGTGAGTACATTAATACTTGATGTCTGGGTAAATGTCCTCATTGAATTTATCCAGTACAGAGGAGTTTGCCTTTTCTTGAATTTTGTAGAGGTCAAATTTCTTGTGTGGTTTCTTTTACACTGCATAATTATTTTTATAGTCACCTATGTTGTATCATGTGTTATTCATTCTAATTTTTTTGACTCAGAGTCTAACTCAGTTGCTCAGAATGGAGTGCAATGGCACAATCATGGCTACTGCAGCCTCAATCTGCTGGGTTCAGGTGATCCTTCCGCCTCGGCCTTCCAAGTAGCTGGGACTACAGGTGCATGCCACCACGCCTGGATAATTTTTTTATTTTTAAAGATAAGGTCTTGTCAAGTTGTCCAGGTTTGGTCTTGAACCCCGGAGTTCAGGTAATCCTCTTACCTCTGCCTGTCAAAGTGCTGGGATTGCAGGCATGAGCCATCGTGCCTGGCTTCATTCTTTTTATTTTTGAGTAGTATACTATTGTATGATTACAACACATGTTATTTATCTACTCTTTTAGTAGACATTGAATATTTCTAGTTCTTGGCTCAAACTGATAAAAATTGCATGACATATATCTTATCTCTGGAAATATATATTTTAAAGTTTATATCTGGGAGCATAGTGCCCGTGTAAGAGGTAGGTGAAGATTTCTAAGAATATACTTAACTGTGTTGTAAAGTGGTTGTATAATTTTACATTTTCTCCAGTACTATTTGAGGATTTCATTTCCCTAAGTTTTCATCAATCTTGGTATAATTTGTTGCTGTTGTTTTGCCATTCTAAGTGTTTTTGAATCCCCTGACAGAAATGAAGGAAACACAGAGCCTAGTAGGCTTGTTTGACTTTGGAAGAGAATTATGGAAGATGGTCAGCACTGAGGGAATCCCAACACATTAAAGGGCTCTGCAGCAGGTCTGGATTGTGTTACAAGGACTTGTGCCTCATGGGCCATAGGATTCAGCAGACCTTTTTGTTTTGAAATTTCAGTAGTGGAAAACATGTAGTGTGAGGTATTTGACCAGTCATGAACAGAGAATCATAATACAGGCTCCTGATATCCTAGAATAAGTTCTTGCCGCTGCCGTACAGATTTTACATATCATTTTGAAACAACTTGTGCTGTGTTACTGTCTCCAGTAGGAACACAGTGCTTGTCTAAGTCACCGTGCATGCCAATTGCCTGTTTTTACAGGGTTTTCTTAGACCAAGTCATTTAGTCAAAGGGGCTCCGCTGTACTCCATTATAAGTTAAAAATGTACATACAGTTGAAACCTGAGTAGATCGAGAGGACACAAATAGACTGCATGAGCAGATAGTTGACACCCTATGTCATATGCCCCAATAATGACAGCTCACGCTAATGGCTATACTAAGTATACTAAATTTGGGTTCAACATGGCACATTATGTTTTGTGATTGATTTTAAAAGTGATTATGGTAATTTTGGCTTCTGATTCTGTATGTAAAGAGATTAGAAGTTGTCGTTACATCCTGACAACAAATAAAATAATTTTTAAAAACAAACAAAAATTAGAAGATAAAGATGTATACAGAGAACAACTTATCTTACCAAAAACCTTCATAACCAACTTATCTTAGCAAAAACCTTCAGTGCTGGGGAAGGAACACCCAAACGTTCATCAGCGAATTGCCAGAGGATATCTGTGCACAAGTCAGAGAGTAAAGAATTCCAGAGGAACACAGTCATGAAGGACAGGGACGCATGATTTGTGTTTTATCTGCAGTAGCTTGACTAAGTTTTCACATTCAATATTGGGGGCAAAAGTAGTCTCAATGTTCTGGTAGGAGAGGGTATAAGTAAGCATTTAGAAATATATCAGAGAGCTTCAACCTCTATGGAAATCAGTGTGGTGATTCCTAAAAGAACTAGAAATTGACCTTCCATATGACCCAGCAATCCCCCTTCTGGAAATACACCCAGCGGACCTTAAATCACTCTACAAAAAAGATACCTGTGCACACATGTTTATTGCAGCACTATTCACAATAGCAAAAACATGGAATCAACCATGCTGCCCAGAAACTGGACTGGATTTTAAAATGTGGTACATATACATGATGGAATATTACACAACCAAAAAGAAGGACAAAATTGCGGACTTTGCAGCAACTTGGATGGATTTAGAGTCTATAATACTCGGTGAGCTATCACAGAAACAAAGGACTGAGTACCACATGTTCTCACTCATAAGCAGACCCTGAGCATTTACCATGATACTGGAAAAAAGGGATTGGTAGTAGCTGGAAACTGCCTGGGGAGTTGGGTGGCGGGACACATAGCAATAAGGGTAACTGATCTTAAACTAGGTGAAGTGAGGACCAAAGGGAGATCCAAACGTTATCTGTGCAATGACCACTTGTATACGTAATCCTGAATTGTACCCCCAATCTTTTTTTCTCCCCCCATCCTTCCTCCCTCCCCTCCCTCCCCTCACCCCACATCTTTAAAATAAAAAAAGAAATACATCAGAAAGACTGAGAAACAGTGGCTCATGCCTATAATCCCAGCACTTTTGGAGACTGGGGTGGGAGGACTGCTTGAGTCCAGTTCAGATATCGATTTGACGTGCGGGTCAAATTGCACATATATGATTATGTTTACCGTTTTCATTACATAAAAAAATACATATTGTATGCGTTTCTCACTTGTGAGGCTACTTTTATTTGAAGGGAAGAAAATAATGTGTCTTAGGTTCCCCTCGAAGATTAAACACATTTTTTGTATGAGTACAGAATGATATGTCTCTCTGGATTTATAATTTTGAGGAGCGCCTGAAAGACTTTTAGCGTTTATTTCAACGAGCCTGAAATACTGTCTCTAACTACATAGGTGATCCGTCACAGCCAACAGGGCCCAGAAAACTGAAGAGAGTCCTTTACAAAGGAAGCGAAGCCTCTCCCCAGCCTTGGAGGCTGATGACGCCACTTCCCGGGGTTCCCCTGAGTGTCCCTTGGGCGTTCGGGAGCTGTTGCACGGGCTTCAGGAGACGTGGCAATTACACTTCCCGGAGGACGCTGCGCCAGGGGCACCGGGATTGAGCCAATGAAAGCCCAGGGAAGGGACATTTCTGTTTGTCGCGTCGCTTGGGGGCGGGACTTCCGGCGCCTTCCTCGAGTCTGGCATTTTGGGTGACTTGGGGTCCGACCTACGGCGCTGGGCGTGGGGGAAGGGTGGGTTTGAAGTTCCGGGAGGAAGAAGTCGCGGGAGGAGTCTTTATCTCCGCCGCACAGAGGCGGGTATGAGGCTCGGTGGTGCTGCCCTAGTGACCTGGCGAGCCTGGGATGGGGACGGCCATGCTGGTCCCGCTCCGCCCACAGGGTCCGATGGCGGCGGCCGGGCTAAGGGACCCGGCCCAGGTAAGCGCTGCGTCCTCGGGGTCTCCTCCGCCCAAACCCTATGGCCCTGAGTGAGGGACGACTGCTTGCGTCCCTGCAGCCCATGCCCCTGTGACCGTGGTCGCGAGGCTCTTGTGCTTGGGGTCTGTTTTAGACAGATGGTGTGATGGGGTGTGGGAGGTAGAGGCAGAGGAGCGACCGAGCCGGGAGGATTCTAGGACCTGGAGCGTGTCTTATGTCTAAGGAGCAGAGAATGTGAGACGGAGTCGCATCTGGATTGGCCCACTGATACGTCTCACACGCCTGATAGTTCAGTCATAGCGTTGTGAAGGAGTTGGGACGCGGTCTGAAGCAGTCTTGTAAAGGTTTTACAAAAGCTGCTCAGAGGAACTGCCTGGAAAGGGAGTGATAACAGGAGACACAGAAGGAATGGGTACTTTTATAAGATTACAAAGCTGATAAAAGGCAGCACCAGGTACTGAGACCCAGAAATAATGCAGTCATCCCAGGTCCCCCTGGCAACGGGAGCCCAGAGCCCATGGATCCCCACGTCCTCTCTCCCTCTCAGAACGTCCCTATTCCCACAGGTCGCCACTAGTACAGAAGTGCTTACAGACCCTGCAAAGATGAGTGGAGTGTATCTGGAACATCACTGAACCTAATCCCAGGCATGTGATCTCTGGAATGATGGGGTCCTGGGACTCTTCACCTGGCACTCTTTGCAGCACTGGGTCTAGGAACCCTGAACAAATCATAGGTCCATGATTTTTATTCAGGCTGGGCATTAAATGGAATGGTTCTTATTGCTGGCAAACAGTGGAATGAGATGTGAAAGTTTGTGCCAGGTACGTTTGCAGATGCTTGAAGGTGAAGCTGAGCTGATTCAGGGAACCTGGAGTCTCCTTTCTTTTTCACTGGGTCAGAGGAACAGGAGTCAGACCTGTAATGCTCTCTCATATGTTAAGTGTCTATTCTGGAGGTGATGGGAATAATGGAAGGGTTGGAACGGAGGAGGGAGGAGATCTGACCCAGGCCTGATCAGGCTTTCTGTTGCTGAGCATGGACAACAGACTGTAGGAGCGGGGAGGTGATATCAAAATTGGAAGAGATGCTACTTCAGTATTCCAAGTCACTGTTGATGACCAGTGAGGTAGCCAGGGAATGTAGAAATGGATGAATTCTGGGTCTTTTTAAAAAATAGGTCTGTTCTGATTTTTTGATATTGAGAGAGAAAAATAGGTGACTGCAAGTTTTCTGAGTTTAGCAGGTGGAAGCATATATGTTCCATTAATGTATATGGGGAAGTAGGATTAAGTTTCATTCAAGATTTCAGATGTTTGTTTTTCCATGTTAAAGTTATGAGTTGTTCAGAATGTAAATTAGTAAAGGTATTGAGTGAGCAGCTGGGCACAATGGTCTTGGACTCTGGGAAAGGGTCCAGGATAGACATCTCCAATATTGGGGGGAGGGAGTGTGTGGATTAGGATGGACCTCTTAGTCAGCTTGGACTGGTATCAAAATACCATAGACTGGTGACTTAAACCACAGCAAATTGTTTTTCACAGTTCTGGAGGTTGGGAAGTCCAAGATAACAGCATCTGCATATACCATTCTTGATGAGAACCCACTCCTTGTCCTTGCAATGACTGCCTTCTTGCTGTGTGGTCACATGGCCTTTCCTGCCTGGGAGCATGTGGAGAGAGCAAGAGATCTCTTCCTGTTTTCAAAAGGCACTAATCTAATTAGGCACGTTTTGACTGATATATTAATCTAATCACCAGTCATACACTTCACATTCAGATGAATTTTGGGGGTACAGAAACATTCAGCACATTAAAAATATGGTTAACTTCAGCCATTCAGAAGGCTGAGAAAGGAGGATTGCTTGAAGTTAGGAGTTTGAACACAAGCTGGAAAACATGAGATCTCATCTAAAAAAAAATCCCCAAAATTCAGTAATTCGTAGAATTCTGGGTCTGTTTGTTTGTTTAAATAGAAAATATAGTTTATTTAGAAAGTAAATTAAAGAGAGAGAAAGAGGAGACTTACCTCCCCAAGGTAGGGGAGGGGGCTAAAGCTAGGAAACATGGCCTGGTGATAGCTCAAAGAGCACATGGCCACACCATTGCTTAGCAAGGCAATGACCTTGTTTTATTTTTATCTTTTTAATTTTTGAGTTGGGATCTTATTCTGTTGCTCAGGCTGGAGTGCAGGGGCATGATCACAGCTTCCCAAGGCCTTTACCTCCTGGCTCAGGAGACCCTTCAGCTTCAGCCTCCTGAGTAGCTGGAACTATAGGCAGACACAAGCATGCCCAGCTAATTGTATTTTTTATTTTTTGTAGAGATGTGGTCACGCCATGTTGCCCAGGCTGAGCTCAGGTAATTCTCTCACCTCAGCCTCCCAAAGTGCTGGTATTACAGGCATGAGCCACCGTGCCTAGCTCTGAATCTTTTTTAATAGGGGGAATCCTGCTCATGATGATGATGTTAACAGCAGACCAAGAAAGGAAGGAGTAGGGCCACAACCAGATGTTGTACTTAGGCTCCTGGATGTGTGTGATGAGTGTTACAAATACAGGTTAGAGTTCGGTGGCCATGGAAATAGTATGGGGGAGACCTGACATATGACCAAGGTTTCTGGGAGATGAGTGAACATAAGATGAATATGAGGGCTAGGAGTAATTAGTGTCAGACAGGATGACACTGAGGCCAGGTCTAGTGATTACTTACTGGGTTGGGGACTCAGCAGATCTTATCATTAATCTTGGTGTGTCTGGGACTTTCAACCAGGCAGGTGAATCAGTTAACTAGTGATTTACATTGCTTTACAGTAAACTGGCATTTTATTTGGATGTATAAAAATGATCATTTCTTTTTGTATTTCTTTTTTTTTTTTTTTTTTGAGTTGGAATCTCACTCTGTCGCCCAGGCTGGAGTGCAGCAGTACGCTCCCGGCCACCGCAGCCTCAACCTGCTGGGCTTCAGCGATCCTTCCGCCTCAGCCTTCCAAGTAACTGGAACTACAGGCGTGCACTACCATGCCCAGCTAATTTTTTTGATTTATTGTAGAGACGAGGTCTCACCAAGTTGCCCAGGCGGGTCTAGAACCCGCGGGCTCAGGCAATCCACTCACCTCAGCCTCCCAAAGCGCAGGACTACAGGCTGAGCCACCAAGCCCGGCTGAGACAATTTAATGCATAAGTCTTAGAATGTTTTTGAAAATGTATATATTTATCATACTGCCAATTCGTTTTTACACAAAGTAAGCACTGATAAAATATTATTCGTGCTGACATTTCTTATCTTTAAAATACGTTCTTTAAGTTGTAGGAAGGGTAATCAGGATACAAAAATATATCCTTTGGTCTTTAGAAGGTTTACTTTAGAAGTCTGTTAACCTGAATGCACTGCTTACCTATTTATTATTTACTGGTTAAAGTGGAAAATTGTGTTCATTATAATTTACACCACTTTAGATTTGGCTTATTGTATCTTTCATACTTTTTTTTTTTTTTTTTTTTGAGACAGTCTTGTTCCATCACCCAGTCTGGAGTCAGTGGCCCAATCACTACTCACTGGAACCTTGAATTCCTAGGCTCAAGTGATCCTCCTGCCTCTGCCTCCTAAGTATCTGGGATTGTACGCACATGCCACCATGCCCGGCACATTTTTTTTATTTTGTAAAGACATGGTGTCTCTGTTGCCCAGGGTGATCTGGAATTCCTGACCTCAGGCAATCCTACCTTAGCCTCTCAAAGTGCTGGTGTTACAGGTGTGGACCAGTGGACCCATCCTCTTCCTACCACTTACATAATGATTCCATCAGTTTTTCTGTACAATAGATAAAAGTGATAGAGTCTGTCTAGTCAGTGTAAACTGGTGTGTGATGGTGACACACCTGGAAACAGTGTTACTGTGTTTTGTCAGCACACAGTGGCACAACCTAAAGACACATTCAGGTTTCAGATTCAATTAGATGTGATGAATGTGATGCCACTGCTGCCTAGACTGGAGAAATGCACATGCATATCTAGGATAACCTGTTGGCAGATATGTGATAGTTATGCACCTTAGCACATCCTTGGGACATCGCGTTCACCCAAGGGACACAGAGCTGACACTCTAACACAACCTACACGTGTATATATCCCAGCCACAATGCAAAAGGTGTGCGACAGGCATGAGGAACATACAACAGGTATATGTGAAACATACTAGGGACCTGAGAAATAGAAGTGGAGTATTGATGCACCATAGCAAGTATGAGGAAACAAATACTTCATGGAGATTTGTGGCACAATCATGTAATAGACACAGCACATATCTTGATGTTTGGGCCACACATATCTTGATGTTTGGGTCACTCATAATCACAGAGTTTCTGTGAATTAAGTGTGACCAGGCAGGAAAGGCTGGTTTAGGTACAGCAGCCCCCTCACCTCATTGCTGCAGGCTTGATAGTGTGCTCATGTGCCTCAGAAAAGATTAATACAGTCTAGGTAAGAAGGTCCATATGTTTTCATAATCATCCTTTGTTTCCTGAAGCCTGGACCAAACTCTTCTCCTGGTTTGGGGCATGATTTTAGCAGGTGCACAGACACTTCAAGTGGCATGAGTGGATATCCCGAGAAGAGTGATCCTTTTTTTCCTTCCCCTTCCTTCCTGATTGTTGTCAGGTGAAATTCTTGGCACTACAAAATCTAATGCCCCATTAACTCAAATTTCTCTTTTCTACAAAAGGAGCAGACCCTGACTCATAATCCAGAGCAGGTTACATGAGCTTGTTGGATCTGAATAGCAGTCTTTTTAGTTTACTGTTTCATTTTCATGATAACCTTTTATTTATGGCAAGGAAAAGTGCTTTTCCCATTTACCAGAGATGTATACTTTTGAAAATACAATGATTTAAGAAAAATTATGTGTCTGTTTAAAGAGAAGCAATTAGAAACAATGGTAATAGATAATGTCTCCTGAACACTAACCATATGTCAGACATTTTTCAGGCACTGTTCATGGCTCACTTAGTTAATTCTCATGACATCTGTATACTTGGCAAAGTAAGGAAAATGTAACCACTGCAAGGAGTATCTTATACAGCTAAACTCCATGTAGAGAATGTGCCTTCATTGTAGTATGCAGTCCTCTGTTTTTTGCAGTGGTAAAAATTATTTCACTTTGTAAAATGTTGGTGAAAATGTATGAAAATCTATTTCTGGGTAAAGGTTCTTTAGTTTTTTCACTATACAGATGTGTTTGCCTTTTCTAGAATTTCATATAGGTCAGATTTCTTGTGTTGTTACTTTCACACTACATAATTATTTTGGTATTCATCTGTGTTGTATCATGAGTAATTCATTTTGTTGACTAGTGTTCAATAAATATAACACAATTTGTTTTTCCACTACTCTTTTGACATTTGTGTTATTTCCACTTCTTGACTCTTACAGATAAATCTGCCTGCAACATTGCATATCAAGTCTTAAAATGGATATTTTTAATTCATTTGAGTTCATTTGTGGCAACATAATGCCTTTGTAGAAGGGTAGGTTTCTTAGATACTTTTCTTTTTATGTTATTCTCAGTGGATAACTTCAGTAATTGGTGATAACTTTCTGTGATTTTTCCAGCTCCACAAATATTTTTCCAGAGATAATCTTCACTTCCCTTGCAGACACAGCCATTGTAATCACAGGTGGACTGGCCATCACTTTCCAGCAGGAAGATAAAGTTACAGAGTCCCAAACCTCAGTGTCAGGGTTCAGATGCCCATTTTCCACACCTTCACAGATGCTGCCTCCGCGAGCACTTTCTGCAACACATGTCTACTTGGTAGGTGACCATATTCCTAGGTCAATTGCCACATTCTTACAAAAAGTAGACTGTATCTTAGAGAATTCATTGTGGAATATTATATAAAGACATATTTGTGATTTTTGAGGGTTTGAGCACAAATACTCAGAATCTCTGAAAGAGAAGGAACATATGAAAGATTCAGAAACATAGACAACCTTGTGTACTTGCTTTAGTGCCTCCTAGGATCTCTATTTTCTCTTCTTTTTTTTTTGAGTTGGTGTCTCCCTCTGTCATCCAGGTTAGAGTGCAGTGTCACCATCATGGCACATTGCAGACTTGATCTCTTTGGCTCAGGTGATTCTTATACCTCAGCTGCCCAAGTAGCTGGGATTACAGGTAAATGCCACCATACCCTGCTAATTTACTTTATTTTTATTTATTTTATGTTTTGTTTTGTTTTTGAGTCATCTCACCGTATCACCCGTTCTAGAGTGCAGAGGCATGATCATGATCCTAGCAGCCTTGACCTCCTTGGCTTAGGCAATCCTCCCGTCTTAGCCTCCCAATTAGATGGAACTACAGGCATGCACCACCATGCTTGGCTAATTTTTTTAAATTAAAAAAATTTTGTGTGTGTGTAGACACGAGGTCTTGCTATGTTGTCCGGGCTGGTCCTGAACTCCCAGGCTGAAGCAGTCGTCCTGCCTTGGCTTCCCAAAGTACTGGGACTGCAGGCCTGAGCCACCACACCTAGCCCATGTTTTCTCTTATAACTTGTCCAAGTTAGCCTCCCTTTTACCACTGACCAAACAATGACCCTCACATGATCACTCCAAGAGAATTTGCCTGAAAAATTAAGAAGAATATACAATTTGTTTTATTCCTATCTACTGAGTGAACACTTCACATATTCCTATAAAAGGCAACCATGTGAGAAATGGAACTTAGAATCAGTTAGTGACCTATTAAATGTCACATAATTGAAAAGAGAAAACAAAGCCTAGAGGCTGTTTAACAAACTGTGGGAATTTGATGGGTAGTGGTAAAATTTGGCAAAATACCATTTTAGGCAGAGTACAGGGAGAGAACAAAATCATAAAGTCTCAGTTTATGAAGAGAGAATATCCAAAACACCACTGATACTTGAATAAAACTGCCCTGTCCTGAACATCTCACCCACTTGATATCCTAATTATCAAATTTTATCACACTTATTACTACAATGTACAATAACAAAATCCTATAATACACAGTCAACTCATTACAATACTGCTATAAAGATTTGTTGTTTTGAAATTTCTGCTGTCCTAATTATTTTTAAATGAGTTCAAATTTGGTTCAGAATTATGTTCCATTTTCACACAGTACAACTACTTATTCAATTTTATTTTATTTGTTTTATATTTTAACCTTCATTTTATTTATTTCAATAGCTTTAAGGAGTACAAATAGTTTTTGGTTACATGGTTGCATTGTATAATGGCAAAGTCTGTGATTTAAGTGTACCCACCACCCCTACCTGTGCACATTGTACCCCATAGGTGATTTTTTTGTTCCTTCACCCTTCTCCCCGCCCCCTTGAGTTTCCAGTATTCATTATATCATTTTCTGTGTCTTTGAGATCCTTAGTTTAGCTCCCACTTATACGTGAGAACATGTGGTGTTTAGTTTTCTGTTTCTGCATTATTTCACTTTGGATGGTGTTCTCCAATTCCATCCAAGTTGCTGCATAAGGTATTATTTCATTCTTTTTGATGGCTGACTAGTATTCCATAGTGTATATATACACATTTTCATTTTCCACTGATCGTTTGAAAGACATTTAGATTGATTCCATATTTTTGCAATTGTGAATTATGCTTAAATGAACATGTGGGAACAATTGTCTTTTTTTAATATAACAGCCTTTGTTCCTTTGATTAGATACTGAGTAGTGGGATTGCTAGATCAAATGGTAGGTCTACTTTTAGTTCTTTGAAAAATCTCCATATCATTTTCCATAGAAGTTGTACTAATTTACACTCCCAGCAATAGTTATAACTGTTCCCTTTTCTCTACATCCACATTAGCATCTATAGTTTTTTGATTTTTTAATAATGGCTGTTCTGACTGGTGCAAGGTGATATCTCATTGTGGTTTTATTTTTCTTATTTTTTAATTTTTTTGTAGCTGGAACTAAAAGCACGCACCACCACGCCCAGCTAGTTTTTTTATTTATTGTAGAGTTGAGGTCTTGCCAAGTTGCCCAGGCTGGCCTCAAACTCCTGGGCTCAGGCAATCTGCTCCTCTCATTGTGGTTTTAATTTGCATTTCCCTGACGGTTAGTGACGTTGAGCAATTTTTCATATGTTGGTTAGCTATTTGTCATCTTCTTTTGAGAGATGTCTGTTCATGGCATTTGCCCTTTTTAATGGGTTTATTTGCTTTTTTCTTACTGATTTGTTTGAGTTCTTTGTAGATTCTGGATATTAGTCCTTTGTCTGATGTAGTTAGTGAATATCTTCTCCCATTCTGTAGGTTGTCTATTTGCTCTGTTGATTATTTATTTTGCTGTGCAGAAGCTTTTTAGTTTAATTAAACTAAAAACTTATTTATTTTTGTTGTTGTTGCTTTTACTTTTGGGGTTTTATTCATAAATGTCTTGCCTATGGTGATGTTCAGAAAAGCCTTTTCAGGTTTTGTTCTAGGATTTCATTGGTTTCAAGTCAGACATTTAAGTCTTTAATCCATCTTGAGTTAATTTTTGTTTATGGAGAGAATAGGATCAAGTTTTATTTTTCTGCATGTAGCTATTCAATTTTCCAAGTACCATTTGTTGAATAGGATGTCCTTTCAGCAGTGTATGTTTTTGTTTGTTTTGTCCAAGATCAGTTGGTTATAGGTATTTGGCTTCATTTCTGGATTCTCTATTCTGTTCCATTGGTCTATGTGTTTGCTCTTTTACCTGCATGATGCTGATTGGTTATTGCAGCCTTGTGGTATAATATGAAGTCAGGTTATGTGATGTCTCCAGCTTTGTTCTTTTTGCTTAGGATTACTTTGGCTATTTTGGCTCTTTTCTGGTTGCATATAAATTTCAGGGTTGTTTTTTCTAATTCTGTGAAAAATGATGTTAGTAGTTTAATAGGGATTGTATTGAATCTGAAGATTGTTTTGGGTAATATGGTCATTTTAACAATGTTGATTCTTTTGATCCATGAGTATGGAATGTTTCTCCATTTGTTTGCGTCCTCTACAATTTCTTTCATCAGTATTCTGTAGTTCTCCTTGTAGAGATTGTTCGCCTCCCTAGTTAAATATATTCCTTGGTATTTTTTGGCTATTATTGTAAATGGGATTGAGTTCTTGATTTGATTCTCACCTTGGTTGCCACTGATGTATAGCAGTGCTAGTGATTTGTGTGTGCTGATTTTCTATCCTGAAACTTGACTGAATTCATTTATCAAGCCCAAGAATCTTTGAGAGGAGTCTTTAGGATTCTTTAGATATAAGATTATATCGTCAGTATACAGAAATATACTGTCAAACTCAAACTCAAACAAATCAAACTCAAAGCTCAGAAGAAAAGAAAGAACAAAAACTAAAGAACTAAATCAAACTGAAATAAAAACAATACAAACGATCAGTGAAACAAAAAGTTAGTTCTTTAAAAAGATAAACAACATTGACAGACCAACATTGACAGACCATTAGCTAGATTAAGAAATGAATAGAGAAGGTTCAAAATAGCTCAATCAGAAATGAAAAGGAAACATCACAAGTGATACAATGGAAATTCAAAAGATCAACTGAGAGTGTCACGAACACCTCTACACAAACAATTTCCAATTTGGATATGCTTTATTTGGATATGCTTTTCCAATTTGGGTATGCTTTATTTCTTTCTCTTCCCTGATTACTCTGGCTAGGATTCCCATTACTATGTTGAATGGGAGTGGTGAAAGTGGGAATTCTTGCCTTGTTCCAGTTTTGAGAAGGAATGTATTCATCTTTTCTCCACTTAGGGTAACATTGGCAGTGGTTTTGTCATATATGTCTTTTATTGTTTTGAGGAATATTCCCTCTGTGGCTATTTTGTTGAGGATTTTTGCCATAAAGCGATGTTGGATTTTATCAAATGCTTATTCTGAGTCTATTAAAATGATCATGTGATTTTAAAAAATCTGTTTATATAATGAATCACATTTATTGACTTGCATATGTTGTACTACCCTTGCATCACTGGGATAAAACTCACTTGGTCATGGTGGTTTTTCTTTTAATATGCTGTTTAATTCAGTTTACTGGTATTTTGTTAAGGATTTTCCTGTGTTCATTAGGAATACTGGTTTTCTTTTTTTATTGTCTTTTCCTGCCTTTGATGTCAGAGTGATAATGGCTTCGTAAAATGAGTTAGAGAGAATTTCCTCCTCTTCAGTCTTATGGAATAGCTTTAGTAATTTATTTGAATGTCTGGTAGAATTCAGCTGTGAGTCCATCAGGTCCTGGACTTGTTTTGAAGGGGTGGGGAAGGGAGAGACTTTTAATTACTGTTTCAATTTCACTACTTGTTACTGGTCCATTCATTGTTTCTATTTCTTTCTGATTTAATGTTGAGAGTTTGTATGTTTCCCAGAATTTATCTATATCCTCGAGATTTTCTATTTGTTTGTGTAGAGGTATTCCTAACACTCTCAGTTGATCTTTTGAACTTCCATTGTATCACTTGTGATGTTTCCTTTTCATTTCTGATTGAGCGAATTTGAATCTTCTCTATTCATTTCTTAATCTAGCTAATGGTCTGTCAATGTTGGTCTGTCAGTGTTGTTTATCTTTTTAAAGAACCAACTTTTTGTTTCACTGATCGTTTGTATTGTTTTTATTTCAGTTTGATTTAGTTCTTTAGTTTTTGTTCTTTCTTTTCTTCTGAGCTTTGAGTTTGATTTGTTTGTGTTCTTCTAGTTCCTTGAGGTGTGAAGTTAGGTTGTTGATAGGCAGTTTTTCAGTCTTATTAATGTAGGCCTTAAGCAGTATAAATTTTCCTCTAAACACAGCTTTGGCTATGTCCCAGAGGTCTTGATAACTTGTTTTATTGTCATTAATTTTGAAGAATTTTTAAATTTCCATCTTGATTTCATTGTTGACCTAAAGACCATTCAGGAGCAGAGTGTTAACTTCTATGTTTTTGTTTGATTTTGCAAGTCCTTGCAGTTAATTTCTAGTTTTATTCCACTGTGGTCTGAAAAGGTGCTTGATGTAATTTTGATTTTTTTGAATTTATTGAGACTTGATTTGTGGCCTATCATATGGCCTATCTTGGAGAATGTTCCATGTGCTGATGAGAAAAATGTATAATCTGTAGTTTTAGGGTGGAATGTTCTGTAGATGTCAGTTAGTCTCATTTGTTTTAGGGTCTTTTTAAAAAAAATTTTATTATAAAGATGTGGGTAGGGTCTGTTTTAACTCCACTGTTTTTTTGTTGACTTTATGCCTTGATGACCTGTCTGTTGCTGCTAGTGGCATGTTGAAGTCTCCCACTATTATTGTATTGATGTCTATCTCTTTTTTTAGGCCTAGTAGAATGTGTTTTATAAAGTTGGGGGCTCTGGTGTTAGGTACAAATATATTCAGAATTGTTATGTCTTCTTGATGGAGTGATCCTTTTATCATTATACAGTAACCATCTTTGTCTTTTTTTTACTGTTGTTAATTTAAAATCTGTTTTATCTGATAAGAGAATGGCTGCTTCTCCTTGGTTTTGGTTTCTGTTTTCATGGAATATTTTTTCCTACCCCCTTACCTTGAGTCTACAAAAGTCTTTGTGTTTTAAGTGGGTCTCTTGAAGGCATCAGATATTTGGGTTGTGTTTTTAATCCATTCTGCCAGTCCATATCTTTTTGCTGGAGTATTGAGATCATTTATGTTCAGAGATAATACTGATATGTCAGGTACTATTCCATTTATCATACTCATTGTTATCTGGTTGCTTTCTTTATTTCTCTGTTATGTTGGTGTTCCATAAGTCTTTGAGCTTTATTACTTCCAGCATTTTTCTACTGGTGCATTTTGACCTTTTGTTTCAGTATTTAGAACTACTTCATTTATAAAACTTAGTTTTTGGGGATACAAAATTCTTGACTGACATTATTCCATTAGAGGAGATTGAAGATGGGGCCCCAATCCCTCTAGCTTGAAAGATTTCTTCTGAAAAGTCTGCTGTTAGTCTGATAGGGTTACCTTTGTAAGCTATTGTCTCACTGCTACTAAAATTCTTTCCTTCACATTAACTTTGCATAACTGGATGATTATATTCCTTAGAGATGACGTCATCTTTTTGCAATTAATCTTCTGATTGTTCTTTGGGCTTCTTATGTGTAGGATGTTTAAATTTCTAGTAAGGCTAGGGAAGTTTTCCTCCATTATTCCCTCAAATAGTTTTTCCAAATCTGTTGCTTTCTTTTCTTCCTCAGGAATACCTATGATCCTTAGGTTTGAACATTTAATCTTATATTTATTGGAGGTTTTGTTCCATTCTTTTGATTCTGTTTCTTTATTGTTGTTTGGGTTAATTTGAAAGCCTTGTCTTCAAGTTCTGAGATCCTTTCTTCTGTTTTAGTCTACTGTCAAAAACTGTCCACTGCATTTTGTACTTCCTCATGTGATTGTTTCATTTCCAGAATGTTGGCTTTTTTAAAATATAAGGTATCTATCTCTTTGTAAATTTTCATTCATGTCCTGAATAGGGTTTTTTTGCTTGTTTGTTTTTAATTTATTTATGCTGGTTCTCAACTTCATCCCTAAGTAATTGAGCAATTTTATAATCACCCTTTTGAATTCTATGTTTGGAATATCAAAGATTTTATTTTGACTAGGGTCCATTGATGAAGACTTAGTATGGTCTTTTTGGGAGTGTTGGTGAACTCTGTTGTTTTCATATTGTCAGAATTATTTTTCTGGTTCCTTCTCATTTGGGTAGACTATTTTCATTTGAGGCTATCAGGGGGCTGATGTAGGCCCTGTAGGGTTCCTTTGGTTATATATAACCTTGGTGTGGTGAGTTTCTCAATTGCTTACTGTGGCATTTCTATAGTAGGTATCTGCACTGGCTCATGGTATCCTGAGTGGCCAGAGTGACTTGGAAGTTGGTGCTAGCTGAGGTCTGGGATCAGGCCTTCCCCAAAGCTGAGGTATTATATCAGATGTGATGGACTGTGCTGTTGGCCTTTGATCAGGAAGTGGAAGAAAGCCAACTGCAATGGTGGTTGTAGGATTTCTCCTTGATGAGTGTTGCTCCACGGAAGTGTCCAGCCAACCTAGGTGGATGGTGGGGCTCCAGGGTTTACCAAGTTTTCTGTCTGTTTTGAGACTTTGAGAGGAGTGCAAGGAAATGAGCTCAAGCACTCCACCTATGTGCACTTTTGGCTATCCCAGTGGGCATTAGGAGGGAGTCCCTGGCCACTGGGGTAATGCTGTTGGGTAGCAGGGGCATAGAAGAGTTAACATGGGGAGTGAGAGATTGGTATGACAACAACTCCCACCCACCTTCCTGCCTTACCTTCAAACAGTCTGCATTCTGAATCGAAGTTCAGCTGACCTCAGGGCCTCAAGTGTTCTTAAGGTAGTCCACCTCAGCCAGGAACTATCTGCTGAGGAGTTTGCCCTTGGGGCCTGTCACCTCTCAGGCCAGCTAGAAAGCAGCCACCAGCAAGGGTTCTGGGATATGATCACTGGAGCGGTTAAGGCTTTTCTTTTTTCTTTTTCCTTTTCTTTTCTTTTTTTGATCTTGCACCACTCCATGTGGGTTTTGGCACAGTAAGGCAGTTTCCCATAAGGGACCGCAGTCCTGCAAGGCCCAGGGGGCTCTTCACGTCCACTACAGGAGCACAGAACTCCTGAATTCCCCTCACTCACCTTCCCCACTGTGTCTGGAGGCTACTGGTGGCCTATGCTGTGATCTAGAGGAAAGTCTGACTAGGTTGATTGACTTTTCTCTTCTTTTTTTACCATGTGTTTGTTATCACTTCTTTGATGAGTTGTGAGACTTGTTGCCAGTCTTGTTTCACTCTAGTGCTGAGGAAACTCTATCCTGTTTTACTCTGTAGGAGAATCACACTCTAGATGCCTCATGTCAGCCATCTTAATCCTATCTCCCCATCATTCTTATTCAGGCTGGACATTATATGGATTGGTTTTTGTTGCTGGCAAACAATAGAATGAGATGTGGAAGTTTATTCCAGGTACAGTTACTAGTATTTGCGGATGGTTAGAAATGAGACTGAGCTGGTTCAGGTTACTTGAGGTCTCCTTTCTTTTACAGGGGTATAGGAGTATAGGAGTCAGACCTAAAAAGGCTCTGTCAGATGTTAAGTGTCTATTCTGGAGGTGATGGGAGTAATAGGCCCAGGCCTGGTCGGGCTTTCTGTTGCTGAGGATGGACAACAGGCTGTGGGTGTGAAGGAGGTGGTAGCATGATTGGAGACAACACTACTGCAATAGTACAGGTAACTGTAGATGGTGTGGACTAGTGAGGTGGCCAGGGAAGGTAGAAGTGTCTGGATTTTGGACCTTTTTAAAAAATAAATCCAATCTGATTTTCTGATATAGAGAGCAAGAGAGAAAAAGGGGGTGACTGCAAGTTTTCTGAGTTTAGCGTAGAAGCTCCTTCAACTTGGATGGATACATAGAGAACAAGATTAGGTTTATACAGGATATCAAGAGTTTGTTTTGTTTATATTAAAGGTATGCAATGTTTTCAGGAATTAATTATTACAGGTATCAAGTCGACAGGTGAGTATGGTGTTGGACATTGAGGAGGGGCCCAGAAATGACATATGCAAAGGGCGGTAGATAGTGTGTAGATTAGGCTGTGTCTTAGTCAGTTTGGACTATTAAGAAAAAACAATAGACTGGTGACTTAAACAACAAAAAATTGTTTCTCACAGTTCTGGAGGCTAAAAAGTCCAAGATCACAGTGCCTACCTGTTCCATTCTTTGTGAGAACCTGCTTCTTAGCTTGCAATGGCTGTCTTCCTGCTATGCACTCACATGGCCTTTCCTAGGCAATAGCAAGATATCTCATTCTTCCTTTTTAAATCATGGTACTAATCCCATTATGGGGATACCACACTCCTTATGAAATCTAATCACCAGTCATACTCCCCACACTATCACCTTATATTAGGCTTAGTTGTGATAGTGCTTTAACATATAATTTGGGGGGTACAAAAACAGTCAGTCCATAACAACATGGGTAATTCCAGCTACTCAGGAGGCTGAGGCAGGAGGATCACTTGAGGTTAGGGCAACATGTTAAGTCCCCCATATAAAAACAAAACAAAACAAAAAACTCAAACCCAGAAGCTATGTGGGTCATTTTTAGTAGGGAATTCTGGTCATGATGATGTTAATAGCAGGTCTAGAAAGGAGCCACAACCAGATCTTATACTTAATTTCCTGTGTGAGTGTGGTGAATGTTACAAACACAGGTGGTAGAGTACAGGGACCATCAGGATAGTGTGCAGAAGAGTGTGACCTGAGTGAACATGAAATGGATATGGATGCCTAGAAGTAATTCAGAGTGGATAACACTTAGGCCTGGTCTGATGGTTACGTACTGCTCCATGGACTCATAGGTCTTATAATGACTCTTGCTGTGTCTGGGAGTTTCAGTCTTTCATTTTATAAGGCCTTCCCATTTTATAAGGCTGTACAAGTGGTTACCTGAGATAGGCACTGAACCTAGGGTAGAGAGACACTGAGGCAAGGTTTTGAATGAAAGTTAACAGGAAAGAAAAGTAGTTACCCTTAAGAGCGGTACAAGTTGGAAAATGCTATGCATATCTGAAATCTACAGGTAGTTTGAAATTGAAGCAAGGAACAGAGTCAGGCAGGGAGGCTTCAGAGCAGGATTTGGGGCTGCCTATGACAGTTAGGGACCATTGGAATTCCGGTACTCCTGGACTCTGAGTTTACAGGTATAGTACTCTCTGAATGTCTTGTGCTGAGTAACACATAAAATGGCAGGGGGGATACCTGTGCAGGTGGCTGTGGTAATGCAGTTGGATGAGAGAAGTATGGTGGAAAGAGTTATGTGCATGTGCAGACGGAATGTGAACTGATGTTCTAATGACCCTGGCATTGAGGACCTAAGGGTAAAGTGTAAACCCAAGCCCTTGGTTGTGTTTGAGAGCCATGGTATGGGGGATTCTAGAAGAATTTGTTGACAAGAGAAAGAACAGTTACTTGCATGGGAGTCTTACAACTTAGATTTTTGCCCATCTCTCTGTTGTTGCTGTGGGAAGACCATGACCAGTAGGACCTAGAGAAGAGAAGTACATCTGTTATATTCTCTGAAGTGGCAGATAGGGAGGTGGATGAGTAATGTAATGGGGATGGATACATGGCGAGATTTTCTTGGATCTTTAGGAGAGATACTGACCATGGAATAACTGTTCTCATCATGACAGGGTTTTGTGACCTTTAAGGACATAGCCATTTCCTTCTCCCAGGAGGACTGGGAGCTCCTTAATGAGGCTCAGAAACTCCAGTACCATGATGTCATACTGGAGAATTTTGTACTCATAGCATCTCAGAGTAACTCCCCCATATTCCTCCCAGTGTTCTTTGCTGGTCTCTAATTTCCCCCTACCCAGAGGTAGCTCTGGTCTTTTCGTAGCCAGACCCTGGACTCTGCCAGCTTTCCCACTTTATTGGCATATATCTTCTTGTGACTTTGCTGAGCTGTGTGTACAGTCTGGACGAATGCACTCTCCAAACTGCCCTAACACCTGTACCATCTAGGTATGCAGGCAAGGGTTTGGGTATCTGGAATTTTGTAGTCAGCCCAAAGGATTTGTCCTTGACCTCTCCATGACAGGGTGACTGCAGATCCACAGAATACTTTGTTCACGTACCTTTTTCTTCTAGTTAAAATCTCCTTTGTCAGGAACTGCAGGGAATGTCATGGTTACTACATAATTGGTCTATAGGCTTTTTATGAAAACCCTGCTACAATATTTTTTATAACATTTTTTCTGCTGTAGTTTGTCATATACTGAGTTGCTCTGTGCTGGTGCTAGCCACTCGTGTCTCTGGTCATCTTTTTAGGGTCTGCATCATGGAGGTCTTATGTAGTTGTAAAGCCAGGATTATAGGATGATCCTGGTTGCTTCACAGGGTGGATATAGCAAAATACTCTCAAGAGGAGACTTGTTCATGGTAAGGGACAACTAAGCGAGGGTAGGATGCCAGTAACTGTTTTCCAATTCTGTTATGAACTTGTCCCGTGTTCTCAAGGATTAGGTACCAATTTCATAGGACATACCTCATTTGTACTTTTTTCTCATACTGAACAGTTCCCGACTTTTTCTCTCATCTATGTGTCTCAGTTTCTAGCTGTTCCCACTTGTCTGACCTCCATGCATTACTCTTACCACTACAACATCTGCCAGCTGCAGGTTCTTCAATGCTGACCCCCATGTCTTGTGTTGTGAGATGTGTATATGTTTGTAAATTATGACTGGGCACCAGGTGCTGGGTTCCTATTGATTTTCCTAGGTCTGGACATCAGTAACCTTCTGTTCAGCATGCCCTTGTCATCAAGAGACAAAGTTCTGATAAAAGCTATTGGTAGAGGACTAAGAGACCTTACCTCTTGTCTCTAAGGTGTGCCCTGTCCTGTCAGTGTTCTTCATTTTATAAGGCCTTCCCATTTTGTGATCCTTGAAGGCCTTTTTCTTAAATATAAAACTCTCATATCCTGAAAATATTCCCATGGACTCATTTTTTGCTACATCTGACGCATGTTTTTGTAGGAACTACTCTATCCCACCACACCGAACCTACACCTCATCAGCATTTCTCTTCTTTCAGATTGTTGGTGTAGAGGCACCCTTCTCAGAGAGTGTTTCTATAGAAGGACTGTCACAGGTCAGAACCTCAATGGCAGGTGCATCCACCCATAAGCCTCATCCTTGTGAGATTTGTATCCTAGTTTTGAGAGACATTTTATACCTGGCTGAGCTCCAAGCCACATCCTCTGAATAGAAATCACACTTTGATGGGGCATCAAGAGTTTATGGTTGAGTACAAACCTTCACCAGCTTCAGAAGCATGCTCCTAGAAAGAAACTGTTACAAATGGAAGCGAATAAAGCCTTGCTTGTGAAGAACTGCAGATGTCATGTGTTGGGGCAGCCCTTCATCTTTGGAAGGAACTTTCTAGCCACCTCTGGCCTTCTCCAATATCAAACTGCTTTCCACTGTGAGAGGCCACACAAAAACATTCAACTTTGCAGTGTTTCCACTAAAAGAAAGTCTTTTAAGTTCATTGAATCTGGGAAATATTTAAGCAAGAAATCTGTATTCATGCAACACCAAAGAGTTTACTCTGAAGAAAGGCCTTATGAGCGCAATGAATGTGGGAAATCCTTTAGCCGAAGTTCTGCCCTCTTTTGACATAGGAGAGCATATGCTAGACCAAGGCTTCATGACTGCAATGAATGTGGGAAATTGTTTAGTCACACAGCTTACTCTCTTCAACACCAGAAATTTCATACTGGAGAAGGACATTATGACTGCAGTGAATGTGACAAATCTCTTCACAGGAGTCCCCACACTAGAGCAAGACTTTATGAGTTCAGTGAGTATGGGAAATCCTTTAGCCATAAATCTGTTCTTATTCCATACCAAATTGTTTATATTGGAGAGAGGCCTTATGACTGTAATGAATGTGGAAAATCATTTAGACAGATCCTCATTCAACACCATAGAGTTTACACAGGAGAAAGACTGTATATGTTCATTGAATGTAAGCAATCCTTTAGCCAACACTCTGGCTTCTTTTGACATAGGAAGGCTCATGCTGGAGAAAGGCCATATGAATGCAATGAATGTGGCAAATCTTTTAGCAACAAAAACAACCTGCTTCAACATAACAACAGTTCACACTGGAGAAGGTGTGGAAAATTCTTTAGCCAGAAATCTGTTCTCATTCATCACCAAAGAGTTCATACTGGAGAAGGCTTTATTATTGTAGTGAATATGGAAAATCATTTAGACAGAAATCTGTTCTCATTCAACACAGAGAATTCATACTGGAGAAAGGCCTTATGAGTGCAATGAATGTGGAAAATATTTTAGTCAAAGTCCCAGTCTCTTCCAACACAGGAGAGCTCATGTGAAGGTAATATGGCAAATTTTTTGATTGATTTTAATATCATATGAATACTATATGAAGAAGTCCGGATATAGCAAGTGTGCATTTTCCTTATTCAGTGTGATGACACTGGAGGCTAGTCTTGAGAAGATCCTTCTTCTTCTTCTTCTTTTTATTTACTTCTATCTGAACGTCCACAGAATACCTGTCAGTTTGAGTTATGTGGGAAGCATGTGTAGCTCTGTTTTACTCTTTAAACCTGCCCAGGGATCTTACCAGATGCATGTCACTGCCAGTTTCTGTAGCTGAAGCCATTTCATCGCCACCACTTGACACATCTGCAGAATGTGCAGCATAACCTACACACATATTTATACCAAAGTTAGAATTCAAATGATTTTGACAGACATGAGGCACACAAAACTGGCATGTGATAAGAACACCAGGGACCTGAGGAATAGAAGTGGAGTTTTGCCCATACCTTAGCAAGTATGAAGACACAAGTACTTCATGGTGAGTGTGTGAGAAGTGTGTAGTAAAGATACCATGTAGTTTTCTGGTAGGACACACATGCAATTACATAGTTTCTAGGGATTATGTGTGATGAAGGGGACCTGGTCTGGATTGAGGAAAACTGCCCTTTCCTCCAGTCACTGTAATTTTAATAACATGCTTATGGACCCTCAGAAGAGACAAACATGATCTAGGCAAGAATTTCTTTGGTGTCTTCCCAATCATCCCTTGTTTCCTAAAGCATGAGCCAAGCTTCTAGGCTGGTTTGGGACATGATTTTAACTAGTACACTGATACAACTTTACATGACATGAGTGGACACACTGAGGAAGCTCAACCTTTTTTTCTTTTTATTTGAGTCCAGATCTTACTCAGTTGCCTGGAATTCTCATTCCTTTATCTGTATATTTCATTCCTTTATTTTATAATTACAGTTTGGTCCTTACACTTGTGCTTCAAGCCACAAACTTGATTCTCAGGCAGCTGGTGATAGTTAACTCCTTGTTGTTTCCCTCCAAAGAATTTCTTAGATGATAGTGGCATTTGATGAGTGATATTTCCTGGATGACTTTGAATATAAAATTGTCATCCACTGACATGTTGGGAGCAGATGTGATGTGGGGAGCAGATGAGCACTATCACTGTAACAGGCTTTGAGTAAAGGCCCCAAGTGAAGGCTTAATGGCCCCAAGCTGGTAGGCAAGGTCTTGCTTGGAAGCTCTGTATCCTAGCCAAAGGCAGGCTGTGAGGGATGCAGCCTGCTACATGAAACGGTGTCTCAGATTCCCACACATCCGGGTGCACATAGTACCGATAAAACCTTAGCTACAGCAAGATAACTGCGGAACAGCTCACCTTTTAGGTAGCAACATAATTCCATTATGACTCACTCACAGACCTTGAATTCCTTCCAACTTCCCTTGTGCTTGATTATAAAATAATCTTGCTGAGCTAGTTTGGGGCTACTTCTCCTCCATCAGAGGAAAATGTCCCACCTGTTTTTCTTTATGTCTTTGTGTCTGTGTCTTTCTTAATCTCTCGTCGCTCGCTCTCTTGGGACCCTCAAGGCAGCCGCGGCATCTGATGCCCAAACAGGGACCTGAGCACAAGAGAACTAATCTTAGGCGAAGAGATACTTTGAGAGGTGCACTTAATAAATTAGGGAAGGTAAGGAGCGGATTTAGTTTCAGCTGGGTGTAAAACATGGGTAATTGTAGCTCCCATGTCCAAGTGTTAAATCCATGCTTTGCTCAAGAGGCTGCCCAGTTAAAGATTCTTAGAGGAATTTTTAAGCTTTGTGCAGGAAACATGACCTTGGTTCCCTGCTCAAGGGACAGTTAATTTGAATGCTTGGAATAAGGTCAGTAAACAGCTTAGGGGGCGTTACACGGCAGAAGGCCCTGATAAAGTTCCCATCCCTACGTTCATTCTGTGGTCTTTGATCTGAGATTATCTCGATCCACAGCGAGAGGATCCTCGGATACCATTAGACACCATGGCAAATAAGCGGCCTCCGTCTGTGCCACCACCCCCTCCACCTGATTTGCCACTGCCACCTGAGACTCCCCTAAACAATAAGTGTGAGCCAAATGAAGGGTCTGAAACAGACCAAGGACTCCATGAGTCCGATGATGACTTGGATCTTAAAGAATTTGTCGATTTAACCTTGGGTGCCCGGCCTAAGCTAAAAGCAACCCTGCCACTGCCTGCGGTGTCTCCACTGCAACATTGTTTACAAAAGGCTCGCAAATAGGGGGAGGATATAACTGACTTTCATTTGTGTCTGGTGGTTGAGCAGCCTGATCCCTCCTCCAACCCAGACTGCTGCCAAAATTACTTGGCTCAATAATAATCCTGTTTGGGTTGATCAATGGCCCCAACTGGAGAAAAACTCCAAGCCATTAATGCCCTTGTTCAGGAACAGCTTATAACTGGGCACATAAAACCGACTCTCAGTGCTTGGAATAGTCCTATTTTTGTAATAAAGAAATCCTCCAGCAGATGGAGACTACTGCAAGATTTTCAAGCAGTCAGATGAACTATGGAATCTATGGGACCCCTGCAGTCTGGGCTTCCTTCCCCTACTGTTATCCCATGGAATTATCATCTAATAGTATTAGACTTAAAAGACTGTTGCTATACCATTCCTCTCCATCCAGATGATTGCCATCATTTTGCCTTTAGTGTCCCTTCACTTAACCACCAAGCTCCTATACAATGATATTGCTGGTGGGTTCTGCCCCAAGGTATGGCAAATAGCCCTACTATGTGTCAAGAATATGTAGCAAGAGCCATCAAACCTATTAGAGAGACTTATCCCACAGCTTATATCATCCATTATGTGGACGATATTCTTGTGGCCCTTGAAAACCAGGAAGAATTACTTACAGTATTTGTCTGCCTACAAGCTCCCCTTTCTAGTAATGGCCTGATAGTGACACCAGAAAAGACCCAAAAGGTTATACCCGTTTCATATTTGGGCCACATTATAGAGGGATGTAAAATATGCCCTCAAAAACTTCAAATCAGAACAGATTCATTGTGTACCCTGCACGATTTCCAAAAGCTAGGTGATATTAATTGGCTCCATAGTTCCCTTGGACTCACCACTAAAGAGCTCAGGCCACTATTTGATATTCTCCGTGGGGACTCTTCACCAACCTCCCCACACCAACTTACACCTGCAGTTGCTATGGCCCTCCAAAAGGTAGAAGCAGCTATTTGTTTGGCTCAGCTTACCCAAGTCGACCCTGCCGTGCCAATTCAACTTTTAGTCCTTCCTACCCCTCATATACCCACAGGGGTATTATGGCAACAAAACGGAGTTTTGGAGTGGTTACATTTGGGCCATACACCCTCTAAATTGTTATTCCCTTTTCATGACCTAGTGGCTCAAATTATTGCCAAAGGTCATTTCCATTTATGACAGTTAAGGGGTTCAGAACCTCAATGTGGAGGTCCAGCCTCCATAGAGCAGGACCTGAGGTGGGGGGAGGGAATAAGAAAAAAAAGACAAAGAACAGCGGGATTGGGAGGTCTCTCACCTCAATAGCTGAAAGCAAGTTTATTCTCACAGTATGTTTTTTTATATAGGGCAAAACTACATAAACAAGAAATATTTTAATGCTAGCATCAGCTGGGAAAAAGTTAATGTTTGTGTCTTTTTTGGCAAGCTTACTATAGCACTAACATCTTTGTTTTCTGAGAGTCTAAGCAAAACCATTAACATCTGTATTCTTTGAAGGTCTGAGTAAAGTTATTATTGAAGCAGGCTACATCCAGCCTATGCAGACTAGAGGTCACACCACCTGAATTCTACTAAATCAACATTCTCAGGGGCAAACATCAAGAGAAGAAAACACTGGCCAAGCTCTTGTTGGAGCCAGGCCAGAAACACAAGGACCTTGTCAAGCTTGTGTATTTTTAGGACATAAGAACCTTGTTAGCTTATGTCCTTGTTTCCTTCACCTCAAGTCATTGTCTTTGGGTACATGACCTCCCAAATCCTGGCTATGGCAAAACTCTACCACTTGGCAACTTTCTCTTGCTAATTTCCCTGACTTCCTTGATAATAATTATCCTCAACATAGATTGGTGCAGTTTATTGCCACCACATCCTTCATTTTTCCCACCATGATCAAGACTCCCCCCATCCCTGCAGCATTAACCGTTTTCACAGATGGCTCTAGCAATGGCAAGGCAGAATATTACAGTAAGATGGGCTCCTCTGTTCAACAAACCATTCATATGTCTACCCAGAGAGCGGAAATCCAGGTACTAATTTTGGCCTTGACACATTTTGTTGATAGACCATTAAATGTTTATAGTGACAGTACTTATACAGTGGGTGTTGCTCAGGTAATTGAAATAGTTTCAATTGGCCACACCAACTCTGAAACTATTTTTCACTTGTTCTGGACTTTACAACAGATAATTTGGGCTTGCCAATTTCCTTGTTTTGTTGGCCATATTTGTGTCCCCTCAGGACTTCCTGGCCTCTTAGCTCTAGGTAATCAAGCTATAGATCATTTGACAGCCACCGCACAGCCTATAACTTCTTATGCTGCTGCACAAGCCTCTCATGCCATGCATCATCAAAATGTCTCAAGCCTTCGAAAAGAATTTCACCTTACCAGAGAACAAGCCCATCAAGTCGTATGCCAATGTCCCAATTGTGTTATTCATTTCCCTGTGCAGCCTACAGGGGTTAACCCCCAAGGACTGAGACCAAATATGTTATGGCAAATGGACGTTACCCATATCCCAAGTTTTGGTAAAATTACAATGGGTTCATGTAATTATAAATACCTTTTCATGTTTTGTTTTTGTCACTGCCTGCATGGGAGAAAATGCTAAATAGGTAATCTCTCATTGTTTGACAGCCTTTACTTTCCTCGGTAGGCCTGCCAGTATTAAAACTGACAATGGCCCAGCTTACACTAGTGCTGCCTTACACATTTCTGCCAATCTTATTCTATCACTCATATTACAGGAATTCCTTAAAATGCTCAAGAACAAGCCATTATTGAGCATGCCAACCAAACTTTAAAAGACAAATATCAAAACAAAAAGGGGGAGATGGGTATTATTGTTTCCCCCATGACCAATTAAACCATGCATTATTTACAATTAATTTTTTGAACTGTGATGAACATGGCCAGACGCCTACAGATAGGCTCCAGGCCTCTAATCCTACACATCCTATGGGTCTGGTAAAATGGAAGGACCTCCAAAGTAACCAATGGAGGGGACCCAATCCTGTGCTATGTGGGGCAGAGGATTTGCTTGTGTTTTTCCAGATGGAGCCGATAAACCTATTTGGCTTCCGGAGAGAGTCATCTGACTATCTGGCTTCTGGAGAGAGTCATCCGACATGTTGATGGACTTGACAGAAAGACTGGAACCCAGATTCAAGAAACTGAAGATCTCCCCACCAGTTCCAGTGCAGCTATCCAGCCAGAAGGAACCAGAGAGTGCCCCAATAACAAGACAGAGGCTCCAACATCCTGTGGCCACGACCAAAAGAACATCTCCACCCATATGGGGCCAGTTGAAATGCCTGACTCAAAGGACTCAACAGATGGTTGAGGAGAACAGGGGGCCAAGTTTCCCCCAAACCTTGTTCATGGCCATGATAGCCATTGTTGCTTGTCAGGTTGGTGGAATAAGGGGAAATCCTTATTGGACTTATTTTCTGGACCCATCCATTCTCCAACCTGCTCATTGGGCTGGTGGATCGGTCCCTGTCTTTACCTACGATACCTTTATGTTGGGAGGACAGTCTGATAAACATATTACTGCTGATCATAGTACAAATTTTAACTTCACAGGGGCTAGTAATAGCACTCCTATTTGCCTTTCTAACACCCCTAAGTTGGGTTGTCTTAAGATGAGTCAAGAAAATAAAACCTCCTGTGGGGCTACACAAATAGCTAATATTTCGGGACCCTGAGACATAATAAAATATCTGCAAACTATATCTAAGTGGGAGTTCCCTAGTTCTACTTGTAGTGTCTCCCAGGCTCACCCTAATATCCCATAGTGCCCTGATAGCACAGGGATAGAGCTTGGAGAATTCTCTAATTGGATAGAATGTGCCACTCCTGTGCCTACAGTCGTAAACCTACAGGAATCCCCCCTCTTAATCTATGATTGGTCTTACAGATTGGACCCCTTTCATCCTAACCATGACCTCATTTCCCCTAGGGGTTTTGTTGGCAACATCCTTACTACTTAACAAGGTGATATCCAAAAGGAACTGTGGCAACTTGCCGCCTCCCTTGATTTTGTTAACTTTACTAGTGGGTCTTTGGTCGATTTGGCAGGAAGCTGTGGTACAACCACCCCTGCTACAGGGTGGCCTGCGTCCAACCCCCTTATGTCCCTTTAACAGGCTCTGTTAATGTCACCCCAGTAGATAATCATTATGCTTTACAATGTAACTCTTGTAATCTTACATATTGTGTCACCCGCCATAATGCAGGACAAGACATCCTGGTTTTACACCAATCCCCCTTTGTTATGATTCCTATTAACATATTAGGCCCTTGGTATGATGATGCAGGACTGCAGGTGCTTCAGGAATTACACCACCAACTTGCCTCCCAGTCTCGTATGGCCGTTGGATTGATAATTTTTGGATTGGTGAACCTAATTTCGATCATCGTTTCTGCAGTGACTGCTGCTGCCACACTATGTCAATCCATCCAAAATGTCGAGTTTGTCAATGCTGTGACTCAAAATACCTCCAAGGCCCTATAACAACAAGAATCCATAGACTTAAAGCTAGCAACAAAATTAAATGCCTTGGAAACTGTAGTAATTGGATTGGGAAACCAGATAAACAGCATAAAAATGAAACAACGGCTACGATGCCATGTGGCATACAATTGGGTTTGTGTTACTTGTGTCTCTTATAATAACAGCCTTTGGAATTGGTACTTAGTTTTTAAAAAAGCACCTCCAAGGCATATGGAGCCACAGTAACATCAGCATATACCTGCTCAAGCTCCATCACAATATTATAGATATCCAGAATAACCAAGATCCTATCTTACAACCTGCCCAAATAGCACAAAATCTTCTTAATGATCTCAAGAGATTCAATCCCCTTAATATGTTAAAACTTTCTGCTTGGCATATTCTGAGTCTTTTCATATTTGCTTTCATCCTCCTCTGTTTTTTGCTACTTGGATATAGAATCCTCCAACACCAATTCAGAGCCACCGCAGTAGCTGTCCATTGCCTGCGTTTAGAAAATAAAAAAGGGGGAGATGTCAGGAGTGGATGTGATGTGGGGAACAGACAAGCACTGTCACTGTAGCAGACTTTGAGTAAAGGCCCCAAGCAAAGGCAGGATCTCGCTTAATGGCCCCAAGCTGGCAGGCAAGGTCTCACTTGGAATCTCTGCATCCTAGCCAAAGGCAGGCTGTGAGGGATGCAGCCTGCTACATGAAATGGTGTCTCAGATGCCGACACATCCGGGCGCATACAGTACAGATAAAGCCTTAGCTACAACAAGATAATTGCAGAACAGCTCGCCTTTTAGGTAGCAACATAATTCCGTTATGGCTCACTCACAGACTTTGAATCCCTTCCACAATCCCTTGTGCTTGATTATAAAATAAACAAGCTGAGCTATTTTGAGGCCACTCCTCCTCCATCCGAGGAAAGTGTCCCACCTGGCCCCAGCTTTTATGTCTTTGTGTCTGTGTCTTTCTTAATCTCTCACCGCTCTCTCTCGGGACTCTCAAGGCAGCTGTGTGAGCCACAGCATTTACACATAGTGGGGAAAGAGTTTTCCCTCAACACCCGATGGCTTTCCAACCATTAAGCTTTCCCCTAATTATTCTAGATGGATATAGTTCAGAAATCAACTCTTGAAGTATTTTGGCCTCTGTTATTTCCTCATCTGGACCTTACATGTCTTTATGAGTGCCCAAATACCAAAAGAATTTCAGGGCCATTAAAGAGCAGAAAGGTAAGCATGGAAGTTATTTATACTTATTGTCCCTGGGTTACTTCAGAGATTTAATGGTTTAGTACAGTCATTATTCCTCCGTAGATATTATATGTTTGAGTCTTATGTTCTCAGCTAGGAATCCAGGAATTGTTCTGCATAGGCACAATCTGTGAATCCAACACATTTACAATAACAGCCTTGCCCCCAAACCTTCCCACAAATCCAGAGCCTCATGCACCATTGTGATCCTGGTGAGCATGTGTGACAATGTGAAGTATATATTTGGTCTTTGTCCCCTTTCCTGGGAAAGAGCTCCTAAACCTTTGGAGTCTCAGGAGTGATAAATGTGTCTTGTGTGCTAGTGAGATGTCTAATGGCTAGTGGCACCTAGAAAGCTTCAGGGTGGGGGCTGGTTACCAGAAAGATCATGGGATGCTTAGAAAGTTGTCATTATCGTTTGTAATGTCCTCTATAACAAACTGATATAATCATTGAAAGGATAGAGTCAAGATGGAGTTGCTTTAGTAAAGAAGCAGCTATTTTTAAGTTTTTTCTTTTTCTTCACATACTAGTTAATTATTCTTAGCTGCTTAGTAATTGTGCTCCACACACACTCCACCCTCTAATCATTAGCCAAGGACAAACTTGGCTGCCTGGAGATAGCTGTTGATACTTGTTTTGCACCTTTTAAGTATATTTTATACGAATTACTTTTTTATTCTAAGTATTTGTTTCCCGGCAATGCAGGACCAAGCTAATTTCACCTATTGTGATCAGCTTTTCATGGTGACTGCCCACCAGTGCACACCTGGAGTCACAAGACTAATTGCCTTGACAGCAGCAAAGAAAGCAAAACCAGTGTTATCAACACCCAAGAATGCAGCTGCTGAAGATTCTTACAAGCCCTGCTTCCTTATAGAAACTTTAAAAGTCCTTTCTCCTTAAAGCATACATCATGCTTGCCTGTGCGCATTGACCCCTTTCTGTCTGTGGAAAGTGGATAATAAACTTTGTTTCCTTCGTTTTGCAAATCTTTGCTTTATTCCCGTAGCACCGGCCTACTATGCCTCAGTTTATCCTTACAATCATATTAAGTGTTTTCCTGAGTTCTGTGAAACCATCTAATCAGAGGAGGGTTTTCTGAGAACACTGATTTTATAGTTAGTCAGAAGTACAGGTCACACCTTACCGTGTATGGTGGCAGGCTTGGTATGGCCAAAGTCATGGGAGTGAAAGTATTCACCAAGAGTTATGAATTAAGAAAAGTACATGTATTAAAGGGATGATACGTTGTGAAGAACACAGTGGAACAAACAGCAGAGAGTGTCTGCTGTCTGCAAAGAGGCAAAGGCAAGAGGGGTGTTTTCACAAGAGGGGTGTTTTCACAAGAGGGGTGTCAGGGTTTAGTGGGCCAGAGGAATTGCCTTTGGGAGATGAAGGATAGGAACCCCAAGTACCTTAGAATGGAAGAACTTGGTAAAATAATCCTAGCTGTAGTGTAGCCATTTTTTCTCCACCTTAGCCCTGTCATGTATTGCTGAGTCTTTCTGCTGACCAGCCTATTCTTTTGCCTCTTAATCATTAGCAAGAAGTAAAACCGGCTTCCCAGGGTTAAGACTTGGTAATTATTTCTATCCCCTTAAGTATATCTAATCCTCATTGTTCTTCTAGGCATCTATGCTTCCAGCAATGATGTATTGTTACCAGTCTTCCATAATCAGCCTTCTGCATACCACCTGGAGTCACAAGATATTGGTGCCTGTGGATGTCTAGAAACAAGACTTATATGACTTCTGTTATCTACATCAAATAATGTAACCTCCAAACTTTCTTTTTAACCCAAAAAGAGAGCTTTAAATATACCTAGCTTCTCAGCCTTTGAGGTCACGCATGCCTATGAGTGCTGGCCCCTTTCTGTCTGTGGAAGGTAGATAATAAACTTTGCTTCTTTCTTCTTTGCATTATTCCCACCTTGCCTCAGTTTACCCTTTCAGTGGGAGTCTGCAAAAGAAAATTTCCAGAGATTTGTGGAGAGGTTGATTGTGGTGTTTGAGATAAGATTAGTTAACAGGAATAGTTAGCAGTAGTTTATATGCAACTAGCAGTGAATGACTAACTGCCTTTTGTTTACTGGGAGCTAACAGAAAATGTTTTACAGCTGGCTAATTACTTTTTAGCTCCTTGCTGTTATCAGTAAGTTTCTTTGTGGATCTTTATCTTGGTCCCTTTCCTTAATATAATTTACCAAATTTTCACTGGCCTAACTGGGCTGCCTACTTCACAAACCTGAGGTTTGTAATTGGCACCGGAAGTGAGGAACAGTCTTGTGGGACTGAGGCTGTTTTCAGGTAGATAGTGTCAAAGTTGAATTACATTTTAGGATATGCAGTGGGGCCTGCTGGAGAATTGCTTGCTTGGTTTGTGGAGAAACAGCCCCCACACATTTAATGTCTGATGTGTTATGCTGAGTGGTTTGGGAGAGTAGGAAAAACACTTTGGTCCACCTCTCCCCTCCCCCGCATCTGGCTTAATAGTACTTTGTCTCCTTTAATCTCTTCTATTTTACCTTTTTAGGTAGCTCTAACTTGGATTTCAGGTCATGGACTGAAAAATCACTCTGCACTAGTTCTTCAGGCTCCTTGGTTTTCAGCCCTTTTATGCTCACTGAAAGTGACTCTCATATTCCCAGTTCTGCTGTGACTTACTACTTAGAACAAAAAAAAGAATTTCCAGTATGAGCTGTTGACTATAAGTGTCTTCCAAAACTTTTATTTATTTAACCACTATTTATATCTATAGGTTTATGTGTGATGCCAGATTATCCTCCATGAGTTTAGAATGTAGAATTCAGTTACAATAATAATCCTGCCATACTAGTTCTCTAGAGAAGCTAAGAAAAACAGTGTGCAAATATTTACAAAAGATGGATTTTAAAAATTGTATAATGTTATTCACTAGAATAGTTCAGGGAATTTTTTTTTTTCTTTTTAGCTGGAGTCTCACTGTCTCCCAGGTTAGAGTGCAGTGTCACGCTCACGGCTACCACATCCTTGACCTGTTGGGCTCAGACAATCCTTCCACCTCAGCCTTCCAAGTAGCTGGAACCACAAGCATGTGCCACCACACCCAGCTAATTTTTTGATTTATTGTAGAGGCGAGTTTTCACCATGTTGCTCAGGCTGACCTCAAACCCCTGAGCTCAGGCAATCCTCTTGCCTCCACCTCTCAAAGTGCTGGAATTGTAGGCATGAACCACTGCTCCCGGCAAGTTCAGGGAATTCTATGATCATGTAATGTACAAACTAGGAAAGGTTTGGGAATTTAGGGGTAGAAATCAACTAATTTGAATTTAAGCTGACAAAAGTTGTATCACATTCTAATCAAAGTGGGTGAAGGATATATAAAGTGAAGAGAAAATTGTCTCCACTGTATACCCCTCGGGTATTCTCTGAGTTAGGAAGGCATTTGAGGACTTTAAAGAATTGAAGTAAGCTTACAGTGTTTGGAATGAGGTGGATAGTGGGTCAAGTGACAAGGAATAAAAGGCGTAAGTGTAGGTGGTAGCTTCTTCAGGCACATATTGTAAAATTTTAAAACTTCGTATTATTCTGATAACATCCCCACCAGCTCACTGTGTGAGCAACACAGCCAGGTGACCAGGTACACCATTGTGTTAAAGCAAAAAAAGTTCCCTTATCCCTTTAAGCCTGCCAAAAGTTCCCTTATGCCTTTTCCTGTAACCTAGTGACATTCAAATGCATCACTGAATTCCCTCACACCTCTGGCTTTGGTACTCTACCCTGATTGGCAATAAAGGCAATTGCCCAGGAATCCACACTCTCTCTGAACTTCTAACCTGCTTGGTTGAGCCTGCTCCCTGGAAGCTCCTTTTATATTGTCTTATTTGTGGATTGCAGTGCTTCCATTTTCTATGACCTGTGAGTATAAGTCCTTTAATTTATTTTTTATATATTTTTATTTGTAAAAGTTATTTTTATTTTTAAAAATGTTTTTAGAATTCATCATTAATGGAATAAGTCCCTTAATTTCATAAACCTGAGTCTGATTTCTGAAGCTGCGTTGGAATGACACTAAAAGACCCTACAAGTGGCATTTACTTCCCCATTTATAACACATGGCAGTTATACACCAATGACCAGAACATGTCATAGGAGGGATGACAAATCTCATAACTTTGAATTAGAAGTAAAACAGGACACCTCAGATTTCACCTCCATTTTTACTTTTATGCCTACTTAAATGTTCTTTTTAACTATCCTTTCAACCCCCCTTCCCAACCTTTTTGTTTGTCTGAGTCAGTCTTACTCTGTCGCCCAGGCTAGAGTGCAGTGACAGGATCATGGCCATAGTAACCTTGACCTGCTGGGCTCAGGCGGTCCTTCCATCTCAGCCTTCCAAGTAGCTGCAACTACAGGCATCACCATCCCCAGCTAATTTTTTATTTATTGTATAGAAGACATCTCGCAAAGTTGTCCAGGCTGGTGTCGAGCCCCTGGACTCAAGTAATCCTCTTGTCTTCACCTCCCAAAGTATTGGGACTATAGGCATGAGCCACCATGCCCAGCCCCAAGCTGTTTTTGATCAATGTTTTCATAAATGAAAAAATGATGAGCATTGTAAGACAAAAGCCTCAGACTGGCCAAAATTTTAACATTGTTTTGCTGAATTCTAACTCTTCTTAGCATTGTAACTGTAATAGATTCGTTGCCTGATACACACTGACAGTGTAGTCAGTGATTGTGTTTAACCTAGTGAGGAACAGTGTTTTATCCATGTAATATTTCTTATTTCATTTTCTTAAATATGTTCCTTTTAGGATTATGGCAACTTTCTGAAAAGAAGAACCACTTAATAAATGCCATTTTGAAACAGGACAGTGTCTACAGTCTTCAGAAAAGTATTTTCTGAGGGAACCAGAGACAAAGCTCCACTTTTGTTCTCCTGTTTCAGGGCGACCTAACATTCTTTTATCTTTCTCCCGTCGTGGCCCTACATGGAGTCTATTTCTCTAATTCTAATTACAAGCATAATGAAACTCAGAAAGCTGACTCTAATGTTCCATGCTAAGTACATTTGAAGAGAAAAAAAGATGTTTATTAGGTTCCAGCTAAAGGGAAATGCATCTTCTGTCTAAAGGACGTTATGGAATGAAATGTCCCCTTGGATTTATATTCATTGGGAGCACCTGATTTAATACTTAATAGCTTTGGGGAGCATGCAGTTCAAAGACCTTGAAATAATACATCTCTACTCAAGGGATCAGTTACAAAAAATACTTCCCAAAAATCCCTGTAAGGCGCCTTAAAAAAATGAGCAAAGCTCCTCCTTGGTTCTTGGAGTCTGGAAAAACCACTTTCCGGGTTTCCCTGCACCTTTCCCAGAGCACTTGGGTATTCCACCGGAGGTCCACTGAAGGGCGACCTCTGCGGACCTGAGGAGCGGTGAGAACTACATTACCCAAAGGACCGTGCGCCAGGCGGCCTTGGCGTTGAGCCGGAGAAGGCCCAGGGAAAGGACATTTCCTCCCGACCCAACTTGTCTGGGCGGGATTTCCGGCGTCTTCCTTAGTGGCGGGCATTTTGGTTTGCCTCGGGTTTGTCCGACCGCGGTGGTTCTGGGCCGACAAACGGGTTCCAAGAAGGCGCCAGGGGCGTCGCTGTCCCCGCTGTGCAGCGGGGCTTTGAGGGTGGGTGGCGGTGGCGACGGCTCTGCCTGGGTCCCCGCCCACATCGTCAGTCCCTCCCGGCCCCGCCCCGCCCACAGAGTCCGATGGCGACGGCCGCACTGAGAGACCCTGCTCAGGTAAGCACTGCGTCCTCCCGGCCTCGGCCGCCCTCACCCCATTCAAAAATTGAAACTCTGCTTAGGGGCACCTGAACCCTTTTCTGCAGCCCGGGCCTCTGTATCCAGGACAGAGAGCCTCTCGTGGGTGGGGTTCTTATTTCTGACAGTGCGTTAGAAAGTGGGAATGTGGCAGAGGGACCGGCACGTGGAAAGGTTCGGAGGTGCGCCTCAGCCGGGAGGATTCGGGAAACCCAGGTCGTGTGTGTGTAGGGAACAGGCAACGTGAGGCAGCCCCGCTCCTGTACTGGCCAACTGCTATTTTCCAGAACGCTGGGGGCTTTGGCGTTGTGAACACAAGAGTTCTCTCCCTTCAGGGAGGTTTTTAAAAGTTCACAAAACCTACTCTAGTGACACACTGAAGGGGTATGATGATAGGCACAGAGGGACTTAATCCTTGTATAAGGTCACATAGCTGGTAAACGTCAGTATCAAGGACTGAGAAGCAGAGATAATGCAGTGGTCCCAGGTCACCTGGCTTTAGGCTGGGCAAGGAAACTGGGGAGCCTGGAACCCATGGAGCCTTATAGCAGTCACCTGCCTCCCACAGATTACCTCTAGTACTGAAGAGTTTACAAACCCCGTAATGGTGAGTGGAGAATGTCCAGAACTTCACTGATCTCAGCAATGTGATCTCTGGGACTGTGGTGTCCTCGCACCCGTCACCTGCCACTCTTTCAGGCATTGGGCCTGGGAACCCAGAACAATCCTACGCCCAAGGTCCTGAGTGCAGGGTGAGGGTTATATGGGATGGAACCCCATATTGCTGGCAAATAATAGAATGAGATGTGGAAGTTTGTCCCAGAGGTACAAGTATTTGGAGATGCTTTGAAGTGAGGCTAACCTGGTTCAGGGAGCCTCCTCTCATTTCTTTCTCAAGAGAACAGAGAGCACAGGGAGAGGAGTCACACCTGAAGCTGGCTCTTTCTGATGTTTGGAGTCTATTCTAGAGATGACGGGATCTGTGGGGGCTTTAAGCAGAGGAGGAAGGTGGTCTGACCCAGGCTTCATCAGGCTCCCTGTCACTGAGCACAGACAACAGACCGTGGGTGTGAGGGAGGTGGTAATAAGATCAGAGAGGAGGCTACTGCAGTAGCCAGGTGTGTCAGTGGTGGAGACAACAGTGGTAGCCACGATGTAGTAGATAAATAGTTGAGTTCTGAATTATAGGTCTGGTCTGACTTTCTGATGCTGAGGATGCGAGAGAAAAAGGGATGACTGAGGTTTTGGGTTTTGCAACTGGAAGGATAAAAGCTCAATCTACTAGGAAGGTTAAGTATAAAGTAGGAGAAGTTTCAATTCACGATATCAGGAGTTTGTTTTGTCCATGTTAAAGGTATGAGATGTTTCAGAGTATGGGACTAGGATGAAGCTGTGTGTCTTAGTTATCTTGAGCTAATAATAAAATACTGTACATTGGTGGCTTAAACAACAAAAGTTTGTTTCTCACAGTTCTACAGACTGGGAAATTTTAGATTAAGGTGCCTATAGATTCACTTCTTGGTGAGGATCTGCTCCTTTGTTGCAATGACTGCCTTCTTGCTTGGTCTCACATGACCTTTGCTGGGAAAGGAGCATGTGGAGAGAGCAAGAAATCTCATTGTTTCCGTTCTTTAAAAGACACTAATCCCATCCTAAGGATTTTGTTTGTTTTTGTTGGTTTTTTTTTAATACTGGAAAAATATAGTCACTCAGAGACCCCCATCTTCAAATACTGTCATGTTATATGAGACTTCATTGTGTTAGTTCTTCAACATAGGAATTTTGGGGCAGGCAGAAACATTTTGCCTATAACAATATGAGTCACATTTGGAGGCAATCCTGATTACAATGATGTTAATACCAGGCCAAGAAAGAAAGGAGTGGGAGCCATGATGGAGGTAGTTGATGTCACAAACTGAGGTTACAGAGAGAAATGGCATTAAGAACAGGATGGGAGGGAGATTAACACAGCAGATGATGAAGACTCCTTAGGGATGAGTAAATATGAGATGGATATTGAGGTCTAGAAGTAATTTAAACAAGGTGACACTGAGACCAGGTCTAATGCTTGTTTACTGCTCTGTGACTCACCAGGATCTTACTGTTGGTGTGTCTGGGAGTTTCAATCAGGGAGGTAGATCATTTTAGGTGCACAGGTAGTTATCTAGGAGAATCACTGAACCTGGGATAGAGAGACGCTGGGGCAAGGATTTGAATGAAGGATAGCATGAGAAAAGTTAGGTACTGTTAAGCAGGGCAAGTTGGAAAGGGTCATGTGAACCTCAGATGTTCTGGATAGCTGAAGTTGAAGCAAGGGACAATCAGGTTGTGACACCATAAGAACAGGATTTGGGGCTGCCTGGAAAAGTGGGGATCATCAGACATCTGGGTAGTCATGGAACCTGTTTGAACTTGTAAGCCCTTTCTGGATGTCTTATGCTGAGTAACTAGTAGGGAGGCAGAGGAGATGCCTGTGTTGTGGGATCAGGGTGCAGGTGGTTGTGGGAGTGCAGTCGGGTGAGAGAGGTGTGGGGGAAAGCGTGATATGTCCATGCAGAGGGAATGTGAACTGATGTTCCAAGGGCCCTGGCATTGAGGACATCAGGGTGAAGTGTGAACCCAGACACTTTGTTGTGTTTCTGAGCTGTGGTCTGAAGGATTCCAGAGGAATTCGTTGATGAGATGGTAGTTGCTTGCATGGTGGGCTCAAAACTTAGATATCTGTCTGCCTGCTTGTTGTTGCTGTAAGAAGGACACAGTGACCCATGGGACCATGAGGAGATAGTGGGTATCAGTGGTACCAAGTCATGTTGTATTCTC
Source organism: Cephalopachus bancanus (assembly GCA_027257055.1). NCBI lineage: Eukaryota > Metazoa > Chordata > Mammalia > Primates > Tarsiidae > Cephalopachus > Cephalopachus bancanus. Next base: position 2,705,591 of record JAPVLO010000564.1, read on the forward strand.
TGAAGTAGGGACATGGAGAGAATGATGATCAGGGGTTGGATATGTGGGAGAATCAACTTGGGGTCCTAGGACAGATGCTCATTATGGAATGAACTGTCCCATCATGACAGGGTTTTGTGACCTTTGAGGATGTGACCATTTTCTTCTCCCAGGAGGAGTGGGAGCTCCTTGATGAGACTCAGAGATTCCTATTCTGCGATGTAATGCTGGAGAACTTTGCACTTATGGCATCCCTGGATAAGGCCCTCATATTCTTCCTAGTGTTCTTTGTGGGTCTCTGCCTTTCCCCTGTTCCTGGGACAGCTCTTGTCTTTCCACACCAAGACCTGAGCCTCTTCTGACTTCCCCAGTTTCTTGCATATGCCCTGTGGGAGACAGTGCTGAGCTGTGTGTACTACCTAGAGCAAAGCACTCTCCAAACTGCCTTAACACCTAGTACCTTCAGACCTGCAGGGAACGGTCTGGGCATAAAGAATCTTCCTGTTAGTCTAAATTTTTTGTCTTTGCCCTGTCTGTGACAGGGTGACTATGTCCAGTTCCAGACACCACTGTGTTCCACGTTGTGCTTTTTTCTCTAGCTAAAATCTTCTCAGACTGTCTGTGGCATGAGTTGCAGGCATTTGTCATTTTACCACTTAATTGGTCCATAGGCTTTTCAGGAAGACCCTGCTACAAGATATTCTAGTACATTATTTTTATGCTATAGTTTGTCATGTGCTGAGTTCCTCTGTGTCAGTGCCAGCTGGTTTTCCTTTTATGGTCTGCATCATGTAGGTCCTATGTACTTGCATAACCAGGATTGGGGGATGCCTCCCGGTTGCGTCACAAGGTGAACATAGCAAGATACTCTCAAAGGAGATCTGTCCCTGGTGAGGTACAACTAAGGGAGGGGAAAACACAGGGCTATTTTCCAATCTCACTATGAACCTGTCCAATGTTCTTAGAGATTACTCCCTGCCAATTCCATAGGATGCACCTTATTTCTCTCTTTTCCCCTTATTCTAGACACTTTCTGACTTGTCATTTCATCTGTGATTTCCAGCCCCTAGCTGCTCCCAAATTCTGGCTTCCATGCATCGCCCAATCCTCCTCTAGTGAACCACCTACTGTTGTCCTGACCCACATGCAATGTGCCATTAGATGTATGCATGTTTTTATTTTCTGAGACAGGTTTTCATTTATCACCCAGGATGGAGGGCAGTGGCACAGTCCTGGTTCACTGTAGCCTTGACATCCTGGACTCAAGTGATTCTCCTGTCTCAGATTCCTGAGTAACTTGGACTACAGGCACATACCACCATGTCCAGCTAATTTTTTTTTTCATCTTTTGTAGAGATAAGGGACTCATCATGTTGACCAGGATGGTCTTGAATTTCTGGGTTCAAGCAGTCTTCCCTCCTGAGCCTCCCAAAGTGCTAGGATTACGGGCATGAGCCACCACATCTGGCCAAGATGTGTTCATGTTTTTAAATAGTCCTTGCACACCAGTATTTGGTTACTATTAGATTTTCCTGGACCTGGGCACAAGTAAACTCTGTGTGGCTCGCCCATGTCATCAGGAAACAAGGTATTGATGAAGGTTGTTGCCAGAGGATTGAGTAAAAAAACCTGCCTCTTTGAAGTGCACCCCATCTTTGTGTCTTTTGTCTTTGTGTGCCCTTTAGAGGCCCTTTTCTCAAATTGTCACTAGCTCTTGTGACCATTGCCGTGGATTAATTCATGGTATGTCTGACACAAATTTTGATAGGACTTATTCTTCCTACCACAGTAAACCTGCATCTGCCTCATCAGCATTTCTCTTCTTTCAGGTTGTTGGTGTGGAGCAGATGCTGAGAAAGCGCCTTATGAGCAGAGCATTTTTGCAGAAGGACTGTCACAGGTCAGGACTCAAAAAGCAAGTCCATTCATCCAGAAGTCTCATTCCTGTAAGATTTGTATACCAGTCCTGAAAGACATTTTACACCAGACTGATCTCTAAGCCACATACCTTGGAGATAAATCAAGCTTGGTTGGGGCATCAAAAGGTTTTTGGTTGAGTATAGACCTTTACCAGCTCCTGGGACTTGAAAGTGATGAGAAAATTTTGAAAATGGACTTGGTCCAAGCCTCGTTTATGAAGAACTACAGATTCCATGTGTCAGGGAAGCCCTTTCCCTTTGGGAAGGTCAGGAAAGACTTTCCAGCCACACCAGGCTTTCTCCAGCATCAAGTTTTTCTCAACATTGACAGATCACACAGAAACATCCAACACTGTAGGGTTCCCACTAGCAGAAAGCCATACAAGTGCATTGAATCTGGGAAGTCTTATAGCAAGAAATCTGTATTTATTCAACACCAAGGAGTTCACTCTGGAGAAAGGTCTTATGAGTGCAGTGAATGTGGAAAATCCTTTGGTCAAAGTTCTGGCTTCCTCTGACACAAAAGATCACATACTAGAGCAAAGAATCATGAGTGTAGTGAATGTGGGAAATCATTTAGTCGCAAAACTTACCTCATTCAACACCAAAAGTTCACACTGGAGAAAAACCTTATCACTGCAATGAATGTGGCTCCTTTCGACAGCTATCTGTCCTCATTCAACATCAACGAGTTCACACTGGAGAAAGGCCTTATCAGTGCAATGAATGTGGGAAATCTTTTAGCCATCACACTAATCTCCATCGTCACAGGAGCGCCCACATAAGCACAAAGCCTTATGACTGCGTTGACTGTGGGAAATCCTTTAGCCATAGTGCTAACCTCTCTTGACACAGGCGAATACACACTAGAGCAAGGCCTTATGAGTGCAGTGAATATGGGGAATCATTTAGTTGCAATGTCTACCTTACTCATCACCAAAGGATTCACACTGGAGAAAGGCCTTATGTGTGCAGTAAATGTGGGAAATCATTTAGCCAGAAATCTGTTCTCATTCAACACCAAAGAGTTCACGCTGGAGAAAAGCCATATGAATGCAGGGAGTGTGGAAAATTGTTTAGCCATCGCTCTGGACTTTTTCAACACAAGGGTCACAGAAGGGCCTTATGAGTGCAGTGAATGTGGAAAATCTTTTATCTGCAAAACCCACCTTATTCAACACCAGAGAGTTCACACCAATGAAAGGCCGTATGAGTGCAGTGAATGTGGGAAATCCTATAGCCAAAACTCTGCCCTCCTTCAGCATTGGAGAATTCACACTGGAGAAAGGCCCTATCCAGTGAATGTGGAAGATCTTTTACCCGCAAAAACTACCTCATTCAACATGAGACAGTTCACACTGGCCAAAGACCTTATGATTGCAGTGATGTGGGAAATCCTTTAGCCAAAACTCTGGCCTATTAAGACACAAGAGAGCCCATGTGCAGTAAATGTGGCAAATTATTTTGTCAAATTTAACACTGAAGAATTCCCTTTGTACAAAGGCTTTAGATACATTGTGAGTGTGCTTTTTTCTTAGTATGGTGGTCATTTAAGCTATCCTCCAGGAAGAACTCCTGATTTGAATCTCATGTATCTGAATATTCATGTATTACCCATAAGTATTAGACAATATGATGACAGAGTATAGCTCTCACTCATGTGGGAAGCATGTGTAGCTATGTTGTACTCTTTAAACCTGCCTAGGGATCTTAACAGATGCAGATCACTGCTAGTTTTTGTGGCTATTCCATTTTCACCATTTGGGAGATCCATAGAGTCTGTGTCAGTTACCACCCCAAAGTGCTCACGTAGGCCAACTTTTTTCATTAGTTGTAGGAAAGCACGAGTAGCCTCAGGTATTAGGGTATTCTCATTCCTTCATCTGACTACTTAGATGCATGAACCTACTCCACTCCATTGTTGCCTCAGGACCGGATCTAGTTTTACTGGCAACTTGCTGAAAAGACTACTCTTTTCAGGGATATGTTTGAATACCTTTAATTTTGGAAGTTCTGTTTCCTGTGGAGTAGAGTGAAAGTATAATAGGATTTCACCAACATGAAGATAGGTGAAAACTTTTGTAGAGATTTGTATTCTGAGTGCCTCAGAGAGGATGATGTGGTGACAAAGTATAGCTCTTACTCAATTTTTGACCTGTTTTGCTACCAAAGTTTCCTGGGAGAGACTGCAGGGCTTTTTGGCCCTTGTTTTTTTTATCTGAATCACAGAGGTATATGGTCTCAGATCATTTTGAGAAGAGACAACTGTGACAACTTCCAGTGCTTCTGGAGAAAACATGAAGTTTTTCTTGTTCTTTGGGGATATCACATAAGGCCTCACAGTGTTTAGAATGTCTTGCAGAGGTCCTTCAAAGTAGCTGTATGCCCTGTGAAACAATTCAGTGGACTAGTGTCACTAGTTATAAAACTATTGGCACTTGAGGGAAACATAATTGGGTTGAGTGTTGGTTGAGACTGCATCAATAAAGATGAAATGTTTTTCTAGGGAAAAGCCACACAGGTTCTAGTGACTGTGACTCTGCGAGATCTCTGAGTGCAGAAGTTTTCAGAAATGTATATTTTATAGCTCAAGTCGTCAGAGTCAATAAAAGATTTATGGATGTCTATAGCCTCGCTGGCCTGTTTACTTCAAGACCATTGCTACACAGACAATAAAAGGAAGTAAAGGGAGATCCAGTTGTCTGTGGAGTGGCTTTTGTGATCCAGCAACAATCCTTGTAATTCGCATGGAAATGACCTTCATTGCTCATCTGTGTTTTCTGCTATGGAGGCAAGGCTGCCCCTGCAAGGTATGGGAAGTTAGATGGTTGAGTCAATCGAGATTTACTAAACCCTGATTTTCTGAAGTGTCAATAACTGATATTATTAATTTGAGTCATTAAAAAATTGTTGAGATATAAGTGACATGGAATAAATTGTACATATTTAAAGTATACTATCTGGTAAGTTTTGACATAAGTAAACTCATGGGAACATGATTATAATCATAATAATGATAACATCTGCATATTTTTCCAGGACCTCCAGGCAATCTTTGACATTCCTTTATAATAGATTAATTTGCATTTCCTCAAATTGTATTTGAGGCATCGTAAAGTATGTATTACTTGTGGTTTATTCATACTTCATAATTAGAGATTCATGAGTGATGTGTATGCGAATAGTTCATTCTTATTTCTGAGTAGCAATCTCTTCTATGGATATATAACTGTATATTCATTCATTTGTTCATGAATGTATGGGTTATTTTTTCTTATTGATATTGTGAAAAAGGGTGCTACAGACATTTATGTACAATTCTATATGCGGATATTTATTTTGTTTCTCTTAATACCTCAGAATGCAATGCCTAAATCATGGGTTAGGTGAATATTTTAACTTTTAAGAAACTGGCAGATTGATAGAAAATGATTATTCCTTTTTTGCTCTCTCACCACGAGTTTATGTGAGTTCCAATTTCTTCACATCTTTGCCAATACTTGGCAAAGTCACTTTTTAATTTTCACCATTGTTAAGTAATTGTGTCAGGGTATCTCACTGTGGTTTTAATTGCATTTCTCTGAGATTCACCATGTTGACCATTTTGTCCTTGGCATGGAGATGTGAAGAGCTACCAGTAGCACACCATTCTGTTTGTACCATACTGACACAGTAGTTGCAAACAACTCAAGTATGTAGATAAATTAACCATAGTAAAATGATTAAGGAGTGACAAAATTTGAGTATTTGTAACTTAAGCAGCTTAATTGATGTATAATTGACTTAAACTGTACATATTAAAGTGTACATTTTCTTGTTTTGATACATAAATGTGTGTGTTCCTATCCTTTTAAATTCAGCTTTCTCAGCATATAAAATGACTGACAGCAGGACAAACATCTTTTGTACTGGCTATTTTCTAATACATACAAAAGTATAAGACTCTTGTGGAACTTTCTGAACTCCTCTGACTTTCATTATTACTTGTAGTAATTATTCTGTCATCTATCCCCATTCACAGTAGTGAATCATTTTACTGATAAACCCAGACATAATATAATTTAATGCATACTTTATTTAGCATGCAATATGTCTAAAAATGCATAGATTTTTATAATGCCAATAACTTTCTTACACAAAATAAAAATATTTTTAAACATTTATGCAGAATGGTATTAATTTTCTAAAAAAATGTGTTTTTGAAGGCATACTAATTGTAATTTGGATACAAAATGTATTCTTTACCTTTTGGTGGGTTTGTCTTGAGACTCTGTTAACCTATAGGTACCACTTACCAGTGTTGATTGTTATTAATTGAAGTGATAAGTTGTGTGTCTGTTAGAATTTTTAGCATTCTAGATTTGGCTTATTTTATCTTTTTATATACTGTTCTTTCTCTTAATTTTTCTATATACTGCATATTGTGATGGGTGCTTGAGGTCTGATCTCTGCCAACTGGCGTTAATGATGACACACCTGGTAACACACAAAGCATTGTTACAGCCTCCTGGATTTTTTGTGCCTGCTGCCCAGAAAAGTCAAGACTGAGCTGTTGTAATCAAGAGAGAGTTTAAGCCAGGCTCGGTGGCTCAGCCTGTAATCCCGTGCCTTTGGGAGGCTGAGGTGAGTGGATTGCCTAAGCCTACAGGTTCGAGACCTGCCTGGGCAACTTGGCGAGACCTCATCTCTACAGTAAAAATCAAAAATTAGCCGGGTGTGGTAGCGTGCGCCTGTAGTTCCAGCTACTTGGAAGGCTGAAGCGGAAGGATCACCGGAGCCCAGCAGGTCGAGGCTGCAGTGGCCAGGAGTGGCCACTGCACTCCAGCCTGGGCGACAGAGTGAGACTTCAACTCAAAAAAAAAAAAGAAAGAGTTTAATTATTGCAAAGCAGCTGAGTAAAGAGGATAGGAGATATTTCTCAAATTTAATCCCTGAGGACCAAGAGGCTAGGACTTTTAAGGGTAATTTGATGAGCAGTGGGCTAGCAAATTGAGACTGTTCATTGAGTGGGGATAAAATCACACAGGGGTCAAGGTTGTCTTCATGCTTCCTGTCGGTTTCTGGGTGGGGTTCATAGGTCACTGGTCAACTTGGTATCGGATGGTCTACCAGAATGCTGTGTCTGAAAAATATCTCAAACACCAGTCTTAGATTTTTGTTATCTATAGGAGCAATTGGGGAAGCTACAAATATTGTGAATAAAGGATATGGGAGCAGGAATCCCTGATGATTTCCGCCAATTAAACATTTGCATACCATAAAGGAGGTTGGCATGACCTACAGTCCATTGTTCAAGAGAAAAACAAGTTTGTTAATATTGCAGGCAGCCCTGGGTGCTAGGATATGCATGGAGGGAGAAAAAAAAAAATAAGTATAATAGATATCTTATGGTTTACATCTTAACAAAATTTGGGCCCCTGTTACAATTCTAACCTTGTGATATATTAATGTTAGAAAAGGGGTTTCAGTGTCACAACCTGGAAATATTCAGATATCAGATGTGATGGGGCTTGCAGTGAGGACACTGCACCTCAGCCTGGAGAAATACACATGCATATCCAGGGTAACCTGTGTGACAGGTGTGTGATAGTAACACACTTTAGCACACTTTGTGGAGACACTTTACATGCACCCTACGGACACAGAGTGATAGATGTGGGCTACTGATACTCCAATGCAACTTAAATATGTGTATGCTACAGGCACAACACAAGGTGTGTGACAGGTAAGAGGTACATGCAACTAGTACATCAAGGGTCTGAGAAATAGAAGTGAGGTGTTGACACACCATAGCAAGTATGGGGACACAAGTACATAAATAATCCATGGAGACTTGCGTGACAGGCATGTAATAGAGACAGCATGTTGCCTGCTATGTGGGCCATACACACACAATTACAGAGTATCTATGAGCTAAGGTGATGATGAAGGGGGCCCAACCTGGTTAGGGAAAACAGCTTCCTCTCCCTCATTACTGCAGATTTGGCGATGTGTTGTTGGTGATCAGAAGAGAGCAACTCAGTTCAGGTTAGAATTTTCCTGATGACTTCGCAATCAACCTTTGTTTCCTAAGACCTGGGCCAAGCTCCTCCCTGGTCTGGGAGATGATTTTAGTAGATGCATAGATACATCAAATGGCGTGAATGGACACCCTGAGAAAGTTGGTTCTTTCTTCTTTTCACTTTCCCTCTTGATTGTTGCAGGAGAAAGCTTTGGTTCAGTACTGAATCTCTAATACTTCCGTCATTAATTTTTCAACAACTGAAGCAGTCTGTGACTCACAACCCTGAGCAGGTTACATGAGCTTGCTGGGACCTAATAGCATTTTTATTAATTGCTCCGTTTTCATGATTGATTATCATTTATGACAAGTAAAATTGTTTTTCTCATTTACCAGAGATGTAAGCTTTCTTTTTAGAATATAATAAGCTAAGAAAAAGAATGCAATAGGAGTCTGAGGAGTATGTGGGAATGGGGGAGGGGGAATGAGGGAGAATAAAAAGAGAAAAAATGTCCATTTAAAAAGAAGTAATAGCCGGGCTCGGTGGCTCAGCCTGTAATGCCACGCTTTGGGAGGCTGAGGTGAGTGGATTGCCTGAGCCCGCGTGTTCGAGACCCACCTGGGCAACTTGGCGAGACCTCATCTCTACAATAAACCAAAAAATTACCCAGGCATGGTAGCGCACATCTGTAGTTCTAGCTACTTAGAAGGCTGAGGCGGAAGGATCGCCGGAGCCCAGCAGGTTGAAGCTGCGGTGGCTGGGAGCGGCCACTGCACTCCAGTCTGGATGACAGAGTGAGACTCCAACTCAAAAAATAAAATAAGAAGTAATTAGGCCGGGCTCCGTGGCTCAACCTGTAATCCCAGCACTTTGGGAGGCCGAGGCAAGTGGATTACCTGAGCCCATGGGTTTGAGACCAGCCCAGGCAACTTGGTGAAACCTCATCTCTACAAAAGATAAAAAATTAGCCAGGTGTGGTAGCAGTGCCTGTAATTTCAGCTATTTGGAAGGCTGAGGCGGAAGGCTTGCTGGAATCCAGCAGGTCGATGCTGGAGTGGTCATGAGTGCCATGGCATTCCAGCCTGGGTGACAGTGTGAGACTCCAACTAAAAAAAAAAAAAAATCAATAAAAATAAATGTAATCTACATATGCAGAATTAAAAACAAGAACCACACATCACAAGAGATGCAGAAAAAGCATTTGATAAAACCAACATCCCTTAATAAAAACCCTCTACCATCTAGGCATCAAAGGAGCATACCTCAAATAATGTCATTCTATGGCAAACCCACAGACATTATACTGAATGGACAGAAGTTGGAAACATTCCTTCTAAGAACTGGAACAAGACAAGGATTTCCACTCTCACCATTTATATTTAACATACTATGAAAAGTCCTAGCTATCAGGCAAGAAAAAGAAATAAAAGATATCCAAGTAGGAAAAGAGGAAATCAAATTATTTTTCTTCACAGACAATATGATTGTTTATCTAGGAAATCTAAAATATTCCACCAAAAGACTGCTAGACCTGATAAGTGACTTGAGTAAAGTCTTGGGATACAAAAATTAATACTTAAAAACCATTGGCACCAGATGTGGTGGCTCACACCTTTAATCCCAGCATTTTGGCAGGCAGAGGTGAGAAGATTGCCTAAGCCCAGGGGTTTGAGACTAGCATAGGCAACTTGGCAAGACCTCGTCTCTACATTAAATAAGTAAAAATTAGCTAGGTGTGGTGGTGCACTCCTGTAGTTCCAGCTTGAAAAACTAAGGCAGAAGGATCGCCTGAGCTCAGCAGATTCAGGCTGCAGTGACTGTAGGCAAGCCATTGCACTCCAACCTGGGTGTCAAAGTGAGATTCCCACTCTAAATTAATTAATTTATTAGTTAATTATACATAAGCGTTTTTATACCTGAACAACATTGAAGCTGAGAACCAAATCAGAAACACAATCTCATTTACAATAAACATGCAAAAATACCTGGGGCTATATCTAACAAGGCGAGAGATCATGAGAACTGTAAAGCACTGCTGAAAGAAATGAAAGATGACACAAGCATATAGAAAAAACATTCTCTGCTCATGGATTGGAAGCACCAATATCATTAAAATGTTCATAGTGCCCAAAGCAATCTACAGATTCAATGCAATCCCTATCAAACTAGTGTCATTATTCACAGATCTAAAAACAACCCACAATATTTAAATTCATATGGAAGAAAAAAGAGTCAGAATAGCCAAAACAATCCTAAGCAGAATGGGCAAAACCTGAGGCATCATATTGCCTAACTTCACACTCTACTACAAAGCTACAGTAAACAAAATAGTACTCGTACAAAAATAGACACATAGACCTGTGGAACCGAATAAAGAACCCAGAAACAAAGTCACCAACCTACAACCAACTGATGTTTTACAAAGTTGGCCAAAATAAACATTGGAGAAAGGACACCCTATTCAATAAATTATTCTGGGAAAGTTGACTGACTATATGCAGAGTAATGAAACTTTCCTCCTCACTGTATAAAAAAATTAACTCACAATGGGTTAAAGACTTCAGTGTATGACCTCAAACTATAAATATCCTAGAAGAAAATGAAAATATGTTCTTTGCAGCAACATGAATGGAACTGGAGATCATCATCCTAAGTAAACTGACTCGCAAATATGAAACCAAACACTGCATGTTCTCGTGTTATTTTCCAAAGATGGAAATAATAGACACTGGGGACATCAATAACAATAATGGGGGAATGGGAAAAGGGGTTAGGTTTCAGAAACTACCTATGGGGTATAATGTTCACTATTTGGCAAATGGACCACCTGGGACCCAATCCCTTCCACTACACAATGTGTTCATGTAACAAATATACATGTGTACTGCCTGAATCTAAAATAAAAATACATATTTTAAAAAGAAAGCCTAGAAAACACTTTTCTAGACATTGACCTAGGCAGTGAATTCATGACCAAATCCTCAAGAGCAAATGCATCAGAACCCAAAATTGACAAGTGGGACCCAATTACACTAAAAGCTTCACATGAAAACAAACAAACAAAATAAAATAAAATAAAACCATCAACAGAGTAAAGAGATACCCAACAGAATGGGAGAATATATTTGCAAACTATGCATCCAACAAATGACTAATATCCAGACTCTATACAAAACGTAAACAAATTAACAGAAAAAAACAAATAACCCCATTAAAAAGTGGGTGAAGGGTATATCTTTTTCTCAAAAGAAGATGTTTAAAAAAGGCAACCAAACATATGAAACAATGCTCAAAAACACTAGACATCAGAGAAAAGCAGATCACAACCACAACAAAATATCATCTGACAATAGTCAGAATGGCTATTATTAATAAGTCAAAAAAACTTGTTGATGAGGTTATGAACAAAGGGGAACACTCATACACTGTTGGTGGGAATGTAAACTAGTTCAGCACCTGTGGAAAACAGTTGAGAAAACAGAGATTTCTCAAAAAACTGCAAATAGATTCATCACCCAAGCCAGCAATCCCACTATTGGATATACACCCCAAAAAGCATAAATTGTTCTACCAAAAAGATACCTGCACTCATATGTTTATTGCAACACTATTTACAATAGCAAAAACATGAAACTATCCTAGGTGCCCATCAACAGTGGATTTGATAAAGAAAATTTGGGATTCTACTCAGTCACAAAAAAAGAATAAAATCATAACATTTGCAGCAATGTGAATGCAGAACTGGAGGCCGTTATTCTAAGCCAATTTACACAGAAACAGAAAACCAAATATTGCACTTCTCACTTATACGTGGGCACTTAAGACTGAGAATACATGGGTATAAAGATGGGAGCACCAGGCTCGTGGCTCAGCCTGTAATCCCGCGCCTTTGGGAGGCTGAGGTGAGTGGATTGCCTGAGCCCGCGAGTTCGAGACCTGCCTGGGCAACTTGGCGAGACCTCATCTCTACAATAAATCAAAAATTAGCCGGGCATGGTAGCGCGCGCCTGTAGTTCCAGCTACTTGGAAGGCTGAGGCAGAAGGATTGCCAGAGCCCAACAAGTCGAGGCTGCGGTGGCCAGGAGCGGTCACTGCACTCCAGTCTGGGCAACAGAGCGAGACTCCAACTCAAAAAAAAAAAAAAAAAAGATGAGAACAACAGATACTGGGGATTCCTAAGGCAGGGGAGGGAGGGAAGGGAGCAAGGTTTACAAAATTATCCATTGGGTACCAATCTCATCATTTGGGTGATGGGCTTAATAGAACCTCAAACCTCACCATCTTGCAACATACCCATGTAACTAACCCACACATGTATGCCTTGTATCTTAAATAAAATTAAAAAACAAATATTAACTTCACTTATACAAATATCCTTACCACTCCTATTCAGCATAGTACTGAAAGCCCTAGCCAAGGCAAGAGAAATAAATAAAGGGTATCCACGTTGGAAAAAAAGAAATCGTCTCTGTATGCCAATGACATGATCTTATACCTAGAGAGTCCTAAAAGCTCCTCCAAAGACTCTTGGACTTAATAAATGAATTCAGTCAAGTTTCAGGATAAAAAATCAACACACACAAATCGGTAACACTGCTATACATCAATAGTGACCAAGCTGAGAAACAAATCAAGAACTCAATTCCATTTACAAAAGCAATCAAAAAGCTAAAATATCTAGGAATATATTTAACCAAGGAAGTGAAAGATCTCTACAAGGAGAACTACAAAATACTGATGAAAGAAACTGAAGAGAATGCAAACGAGTGGAGAACATATCATACTCATGGATTGGAAGAGTGAAAATTGTTAAAGTGATCATATTACCCAAAGTAACCTACAGATTCAATGCAATTATTGTCCAACTATCAATGTCATTTTTCACAGAATTAGAAAAAACATTCCTAAAATTTATATGGAACCACAAAAAGAGCCAGAATAGCCAAAGCAATTCTAAGCAACAAGAACAAAGCTGGAAGCATTACATTACCTGACTTCAAATCATACTACAAGACTGCAGAAACCAGAACAGCATGGTACTGGCACAAGAGCAGATGTATGAACCAATGGAACAAAATAGAGAATCCAGAAATAAATTCAAACACCTACAAGCAATTGATCTTTCATAAAGCAGTCAAAAACATACACTGGCAAAGGACACCCTATTCAACAAATTGTGCTGGGAAAATTGGATAACTACATACAGAAAAATCTTGATCCCTAGACCTCACCATATACAAAAATTAAGATGGATTAAAGACTTAAATATCAGACCTGAAACCATAAAAATCCTAGAGGAAAACATGGAAAACTCTTCTGGACATTGGCCTAGGGAAACAATGAATGCCTAAGACCCCAAAAGCTAATGCAACAATAACAAAAATAAATAAGTGGGACTTAATTAAATGGAAAAGTTTCTGCACAGCAAAAGAAAGAATCAAGAGTAAATAGGCAATCTATGGAATTGGAGAAGATATTCACAAACCGTACATCTGATGAAGGACTAATATCAGGAATCTATAAAGAACTCAAACAAATCAATAAGAAAAAACCAGATAACTCCACTAAAAAGTGGGTAAATTACATGAACAGACATCTCTCAAAAGAAGAGGTACAGATGGCTAACATTAAAAAAAAAATGCTCAGCATCGATAATTGTCAGGAAAATGCAAATTAAAACCACAATGAGATACCATTTACTCCAATTAGAATGACCATTACTAAAAAATTCAAACAATAGATGCTGACATGGATGTGATGAAAAGGGAACACTAATACACTGTTGGTGGAAGTGCAAATTAGCACAACCTCCATAGAAGTTGGTGTGAAAATTCCTCAAAGAACTAAAAATAGATCTGCCATTTGATCCAGCAATTCCACTGCTAGGTATCTACTCAAAGGAACAGAGACTGCTATACCAAAAAAACAAAAAACAAAACCTTCACTCAGATATTGATCACAGCAGAATTCACAGTTGCAAAGATATAGAATCAACCCAAAGGCTCATCAACTTATACCATGAAATATTACTCAGCTGTAAAAACAAAATGAATTCATGTATTTGACGCAAATTGGGTCAAATTGGAGTACGGCATCCTATGTGAACTGATGCAGGAACAGAAAACAAAACACTGCATGCTCTCACAAGAGGGGATTTAAAAAAACTGGAATTTATTTATTAATGTGTATTTATTCTTACATGTTTAAACTTCAGTTACCTTCAAAGCACTCACCATCTGATGCAATACACCTATCAAGATGCTCTTTCCACCGCTTAGTTTTTGAACTTGTCAATTTTGATGTCTTCTGGTGCTTCTGCTGGTTTTTTATTTCACCTCTTCCACAGCAGCAAAATTTTCCCCTTTGAGGACTTTTTTCATCTGGGGAAACAAAAAAAAAAGTCACTTGGGGCAGGATGTGGTAAATGGGGGGGGTGAGACATGGCATCATGTCGTTTTTGGTCAAAAACTGCTGAACACTCAGAGTAGTGTGGGCAGGTGCATGTTGGAAGAACTAGTCACCTGTTTGTCACAAATCAGGATGTTTCTTCTACAAATCGTGATGTAACCTTCTCAAACCATCCAGATAAAAACTTTGGTTGACTGTTTGATCTAGAGGAAAAAATTCCAAGTGTACTACAAGGAGCCAACCCTGCAAAAGATAATTCTGTGGTTTGGGGGGGGCCACTTTGTGTAAAGGGAGCTAAGCTGAGGATCTGCAGTTATATAATAAGCTATAATGGATTGGAGACTTAAAAGAAGATGGGAAGGGATAAAGGAATGATATGTCACTTACTGAGTGTAATATGCACAGCTGGGGGTGGTGGGTGCACTTAAAGCCCATACTATTCATCCATGTAACCAAAAACTATGTGTACCCCCTAAAGCTATTGAAATACAAGAACAAACACAAACAACCTTGACCTTCTATTTCCTACTGAAGTCCTACCTACTCTAGATACTTGTCATTACTTGGTGCTGCTGTTCTCATATTTTTCATAGAATCTCTTTCCAATATTTTCTTCATTATTTCTAGGCTACTTCTCTCAATTTGAATAAAGACTACCTGAGCACACATTTCTTTGTGGGTTTGTTTACTGCTGTTAACACATATCTAGGCAAGTCTTTGAGCTAGATAAGATGTTAAGTAATGCTTTCCTTACTCTTCCACCTCTTTGTGCTCTCACTCTCTCCTTACTATTTCTTTACTGCAAGTTTATTTTTTTCTTAGTTCACATAAGTGAAAAAATAATATCACACCTTGTGTAAACGAGAATTTCATAAGAGTCAAGATTCCATCATAGCCATGATCTCAACTTAAACCTCTCATATCTTAGACCTCAGCGTCCCCTAATATCTTTATTTCTTCTCAGGTTTCACAGATACTTTTCTCTTCTAGTTATTTATGTTATTGTCAATGGATAACACCAGTGTAGCACTAATAATTTTCTATAATTTTCTAACTGAACAAATAATTTTCCAGAGATAGACTTCACACCCCTTGTAGAGAATGTCATTCCAATTATAAATAAAGTGAACATGACTTTTTTTTTTTTGAGTTGTAGTCTCACTCCGTTACCCAGGCTGGAGTGCAGTGGCATGCTCATGGCCACCCCGTCGTCAACCTGCTGGGCTCCGGTGATCCTTCCTCCTCAGCCTTCCAAGTAGCTGGAACTATAGGTGCATGCTACCATGCCCAGGTAATTTTTTTTTTTTGAATTGTAGAGATGAGGTCTTGCCAACTTGCATGGGCTGGTCTCGAACCCACAGGCTCAGGCAGTCCACTTGCCTCGGCCTTGCAAAGTCTGAGCCACCAAGCCCAGCCAACCATTACTTTTTAATCAAGATCATGAAATTCCAAATTTTCATCTCAGGGTTCAAATGCCTATTTTTCATACCTGTACAGATGTTGCCTCTGCTATAGCTGCTCCTAGATAAATGACACATTTTTAGAAGTTATAAAATGTGTCTCCGATAATTCAGTAAAGAATATTGTGTGAAAAATTGTGACTTCTGTAGTTGAAGGGCAAACTTCTGTAGTTGAAAGAGACAGAAGAATGCTACCCTGAGGAATCTAGAGGCATGGTGTTGAGAGAGGAGTAAGCAAGAAGCCAGTTAGGCAGACAGGGTGGGTCTCTGATAGGACTCCGTTTTACCTGGAGAAACAGCTGCAAGCTGCAGACTCTGGACAAAAGCCACACCCATTCCCTTTTTGCTTGCTTTATCTTTTTTCTTTTTTAAAAAATTATTATTATTGACTTTTAATTTTTTATTTTAAAGATGTGGGGTACAATTCAGGATTAGGTATACAAATGATCATTATGCAGGTACCCTTGGTGATGAGGTGGGCACCCCCTTCCCCAGGCAGATTCCCACTACTGCCAATCCCCGCTCCTGGCAGTTTCCCTCTATTGCCAAGGCTTTTCTTATACTATTACGATAAATGTTCAAGGTCCACTTATGAGTGAGAACATGTGATACTCAGTTCTTTGCTTCTTTGAAAGATCACTCAATATTATAGACTCTAAGTCCATCCAGTTTGCTGTGAAGTTCATGATTTTGTTTTTCTTTATGGCTATGTAATATTCCATTATGTATATGTACTGCATTTTTAAAATCCAGTCCTCTTTTGATGGGCAGCATGGTTGGTTCCATGGTCTTGCTACTGTGAACAATGCTGCAATAAACATACATGTGCAGGTATATTTTTGTACAGTGATTTGAGTTATTCCAGGTATATTCCCAATAGGAGAATTGCGGAGTTGTATGGAAGGTCGATTTTTAGATCTTTTAGGCATCACCACACTGTTTTCCACAGAGGCTGTACTAGTTTGCACGCCCACCAACAGTGTAGAAGTGTTCCCTTTTCACCACATCCTCTTCACCCTCTGTTGTTTTTTGAGTTATTAATGATGGCCATCCTGACTGGAGTTAGTTGATATCTCAGTATGGTTTTAATTTGCATTTCTTTGATGACTAGTGAGGCTGAGCATTTTTTCACATATCTGTTGGCTGCTTGTTTGTCTTCTTTTAACAACTGTCTATTCATATATTTTGCCCACTTTGTACTGGGGCTTTTTTTTTTCTTTTTAGCACGTTTGAGTTTCTTGTAGATCCTAGATGATAAGCCTTTTTCAGATATACAGTTGAAAAGCATTTTTCCCAGTCTGTAGGCTGTCTCTCTGCTCTCTTGATGGTTTCTTTGGCTTTGCAGAACCTTGTCAGTTTGATGAGGTCCTACTTGTCTATCTTATTTCTTTTTTTTTTTTTTTTTGAGTTGGAGTCTCACTCTGTTGCCCAGACTGGAGTGCAGTGGCTGCTCCTGGCCACCGCAGCCTCGACCAGCTGGGCTCCAGTGATCCTTCCGCCTCAGCCTTTCGAGTAGCCGGAATTACAGGCATGTGCTACCACGCCCGGCTGTTGTTTTTGATTTATTGTAGAGATGAGGTCTCGCTGCCCAGGCGGGTCTCGAACCCGTGGGCTCAGGCAATCCACTCACCTCAGCCTCCCAAAGGCGCAGGATTACAGGCTGAGCCACTGAGCCTGGCTGTCTATCTTATTTCTTATGGCATAGGCACTTGGGGTTTTGATCAGGAATGGGTTGCCAGTTCCAATTTCCATAAAGGAGTCTCCTGCATTTTCTAAGGTTCTTATAGTTTGAGGTTTTACATTTAGGTCTTTGATCCATTTAGAGTTGATTTTTTGTGTATGGTGATAGGTAGGGATCTTGTTTTAATATTCTGTATGTGGTCTGCCAGTTTTCCCAGCACCATTTACTGAATAGGTTCTCCTCTCCCCAGTGGTTGGTGGTGGAGGCTTTGACAAAGATAAGTTGGTTGAGTAATTAAGGTTTTGCTTCTGGAATCTTTATCCTGTTCCATTGGTATATATACTTGTTCTTGTACCAATACCAGGTTGTTTTGTTTATTGTAGCTTTATTATAGAGTTTAAAGTCTGGGAGTGTGATATCTCTTGTTTTTTTTCCCTGAGGATTGTTTTGGCAAATATGTGGTCATTTATGTTTCCACATGAATTCCTGTATTGTTGTTTCCAGGTCTGAGAAGAATGTTGCTGGTAATTTAATGGGTATTGCATTAAATCTATAGATTGCCTTGGGTAGGATGAATATCTTAACAATGTTGATTCTTCCAATCCATGAGCATGGAATATTTTTCCATTTGTTTGTGTCATCTTTGATTTCTTTGAGGAGTGTTTGGTAGTTTTCATTGTAAAGGTCTTTCACATCTCTAGTTAGGAAGATCCCAAGGTATTTGATTTGTGTGTGTGTGTGTGTGTGTGTGTGTGTGTGTGTGTGTGTGTGTGTGTGTGGCTATTGTGAATGGGATTGTGCTTTTTATTTGGGTTTCTGTTTGTTTATTGTTGATGTATAGAAATGTGACTATCTTTTGCACATTGATTTTATACTCTGAGACTTTGCCAAAGTCCTTTATCAGTGCAAGGAAATTTTTTGACAAATACTCTTGGGTTTTCAAGGTATAGAATCATGCTATCTGTAAAGAGGGATAACTTGACTTCCTCTTTTCCTATTTGGATACCCCAATCTCCTTCTCTTGTCTGATTGCTGTAGCTGGACTTCAAAAACTATGTTGAAAAGGAGGGATGAGAGTAGGCATCCTCTCACCCCTCCTGTTCAACATAGAATTGGAAGTCCTGGCTCGAGCAATCAGAGAAGAGGAGGCAATCAAGGGTATCCAAACAGGAAAAGAGGAAGTCAAGTTATCTCTTTTTGCATGATATGATTGTGTACCTTGAAAACCCAAGAGAATCTGTCAAAAACCTCCTTACACTGATAAAGGCCTTTGGCAAAGTCTCAGGATACAAAATAAATGTACAAAAGACAATTGCATTTCTCTACACCAAGAATAAACAAACAGAGACCCAAATAAAAAGCATAATTCCATTCACAATAGCCACAAAAAAAATGAAATACCTTGGCATCTTCCTAACCAGAGACGTGAAAGACCTTTACAATGAAAATTACAAAACACTGCTTAGAGAAATCAAAGATGACACAAACAAGTGGAAAAATATCCCATGCTCATGGATTGGAAGAACCAACATTGTTAAGATGTCCATCTTACCTAAGGCAATCTACAAATTCAATGCAATACCCATTAAATTACCAGCAACATTCTTCTCAGACCTAGAAAAGACAACACAGGAATTCATATGGAAACACAAACGTCCGAAAATAGCCAAAACAATCCTCAGCAAAAAAAAAAAAAAAAAAACAAAGCAGGTGGTATCACATTACCAGACTTCAAACTTTACTATAAAGCTACAATCATCAAAACAGCTTGGTATTTGTATAGGAACAGGCATATAGATCAATGGAATAGAATTGAGATTCCAGAAGCAAAACCTCAATTTCTCAACCAACTCATCTTCAATAAAGCCTCCACCACCTACCACTGGGGAGAGGAGAACCTATTCAGTAAATGGTGCTGGAAAAACTGGCTGACCACATGCAGAAGATTGAAAAAGGACCCCTATCTATCCCCATGCACAAAGGTTAACTCCAAATGGATCAGAGACCTAAATGTAAAACCTCAAACCCTAAGAACCTTAGAAAATGAAAGAAATACCATCATGGAAATAGGAACTGGCATCCAATTCCTGAACAAAATCTGAAACCCACAGGTCACAAGAGAGAAGATAGACAAGTGGGACCTTATTAAACTGACAAGCTTCTGCAAGGCCAAAGAAACCATCAAGAGAGCAGGGAGACAGCCTACAGACTAGGGAAAAGTGTTTGCCAACACCAGGTCTGACAAAGGGTTAACAACCTGGTTCTACAAGGAACTAAAACGTGCTGAAAAGAAAAAAACAAACAACCCCATTATAAAATGGGCAAAAGATATGAACAGACACTTCACAAAAGAGGACATCCGAGCAGCCAACAAACACATGAAGAAATGTTCAACCTCACTAATCATTAGGGAGATGCAAATCAAAACCACACTGAGATACCACCTAACTCCAGTCAGAATGGCAATTATCAACAACTCAAAAAATAACAGCTGCTGGAGAGGGTGTGGTGAAAAGGGAACACTTCTACACTTTTGGTGGGAGTGTAAACTAGTACAACCTCTGTGGAAAGCAGTGTGGCAATTCCTAAAAGCTCTGAATATCAACCTTCCATATGACCTTGCAATCCCCCTACTGGGAATATACCCTGAAGAACACAAATCACTCTATCAAAAAGCTACCCACACACGTATGTTTATCGCAGCATTGTTCTCAATAGCAAGAACCTGGAAACAGCCATGCTGCCTATCAAAAGAGGACTGGATTTTAAAAATATGGTACATATACACAATGGAATACTACACAGCCATAAAAAAGAACAAAATCATGAATTTCGCAGCAACCTGGATGGAACTAGAGTCTATAATACTGAGTGACCTCTCACAGAAACAAAGATCTGAGTATCACATGTTCTCACTCATATAATGAACCTTGAACATCCTATGTAATAGTATAAGAAAATGACTGACAGTACTGGGAAACTATGGGACAGGGAGGGAGATGGGATTAACAGTAGCAAATATCTGTCTGGGGATGGGGAAACACCTCTTATCAACAGGGTGCCTGAATGTAACGTAATTGTACACCTAACCCTTAACTGTACTCCACAAAACCATAATAAAAATATTGATTATGAAAAAAAAATCAAAACAAACAAAAAAAGAGAGTGGGCATCCTTATCTTGTTCCAGTTTTCAGGGGAAATGGTTCCAATTTCTGTCTGTTTAACACTATGCTGGCTGTGGGTTTCTTGTATATAGCTCTTTTTTTTGAGTTGGAGTCTCACTCTGTCACCCAGACTGGAGTGCAGTGGCCACTCCCGGCCACCGCAGCCTCGACCTGCTGGGATCCGGCGATCCTTCTGCCTCAGCCTTCCAAGTAGCCGGAATTACAGTCATGCGCTACCACACCCAGCTGATTTTTTTATTTATTGTAGAGATGAGGTCTTTCTGCCCAGGCGGGTCTCCAACCCGTGGGCTCAGGCAATCCACTCACCTCAGCCTCCCAAAGGCATGGGATTACAGGCTGAGCCACCAAGCCCAGCTGTTTTATATAGCTCTTACTATTTTGAGGCATATTCCATCTGTGCCTAGATGTACGAGGGTTTTTATCAAGAAGTGGTGCTGGATTTTATCAAAAGTGTTTTCAGCATCTAATGATATAATCATGTGATTTTTGTTTTACATCTGCTGATGTATTTAATTACGTTTATGGTCTTACAAATGTTGACCCTGCATCCCAGGAATGAAACCTACTTGGTCATGGTGGATGATTTTTAAGATGTGTTGTTGTATCTGACTTGCTAGGATTTTGTTGAGAATTTTAGCATCTGTGTTCATCAAGGATATTGGCCTAGGCTCTCGTTTTTTGTTGCATCTTTACCTGGTTTGGATATCAATGTGATGTCAGCTTTCTACAATGATTTGGGGAGAGTACCATAATTTTCAATTGCCTGGAATACTTTCAATAGGGTTAGTATCAGTTCTTCCTTGTATGTTTTGTAGAATTCTGCTAAAAAGCCATCTGATCCAGGGCTTTTTTTAGTAGGTAGTCTTATTATGACCTAGTCAATTTCCTGGATTGTTATTGGTCTATTTAGGGTCTTGATTTCTTGTTGTTTCAACTTGGGAAGATAATGTCGTGTCAGAAAGTCCTCCATTTTCTTTAGGTTTCCAAGTTTGTTTCCATATAAGTGTACATAGTAGCCTCTGAAAATCTTTTGTATTTCTTCTGGGTCAGTTGTGACTTGATCTTTTGCATTTCTGATTGTGTTTATTTGGGCTTTCTCTCTCTTTTTCTTGGTCAGTCTAGCTAGGGGACCAGAAATCTTGTTTATCCTTTTTAAAAAACAGCTTTTTGTTTCATTGATTTTTTTTGTATTATCTTTTTTTCTTCTATGTCCCAGATTTGGACTTTTATTTTGGTGATCTGGATTCTTCTGGTGAAGTTAGGGCTTTGGTGATCTTGCTTTTCCAGCTCCCTAGGTGATTTGTAGGCTGTTAACTTGTGATCTTTCCATTTTCTTCATCTGTGTTTGTAGAGATATGAATTCCCCTCTTAGTACTGTTTTCATGGCATCCCAGAGGTTTTGGTAAGATGTTTCTTCACTTTCATATGTTTCCAGGTATCTTAAAATCTCTGTTTTGATTTCCATGTTGACCCAGGAGTTGTTTAGCATCATGCATTTAGTGTCCATGTCTTTGTGAGTTTTGGCGTGTAGTGGCCGAAAGTTCAATCCAAGAGACCACCAAGAGCCAATCCCGATGAAAGTTAAAGAGGGTCTTTATTTACATGCTCGAACCTGGACCTCTGTCGACAACTGACACAGCGGAGTACACCCAGAGGTCCTGACTTCTTAAGCAGATAACTTTTATGCTTTTACACAAAGGGAGGAGGAGTTTGGGGGGACTTTCCAGTCTTGTTACCATTTAATTGGGTAGTAACCTCTGGTGGTCAGCTTAATCATGGAGGATTGGCTAGCTTGACTCGGGTTGACCTTGGCCCACTAGCTGGGGAAGTTGCAGAGACATTTGGAAACTTTAGGTGATTTTCCCCTGGCACCTGATTGGTTGTTGCTAAGGGGAAAGTGGGTCAAGGGAAGGGGTTGAAGTTTGAACTGGAGCTTTACAGTTTTTCCCATAACTGAAAATTTAAACAGCTACAGGTTATGTTTTAAAGCAGAAAACTAAAATGGTTGTGCTATTGTCCATAAGCCGATTACATATTTATTGGGTTATAGCATGCTCTTAACCTAAGTTTATGGTATACTCTATTACGGTTCTCTCAGGCGGAACTTCATTGGTGTTGATATTTATTTTTATTCCACTGTGGTCTGAGAAGGTGCATGGCAAGATTACAATCTTGTGAAATTTGTTTATACTTGATTTATGACTGAGGATGTGATCAATCTTGGAGTATATTCCATGTGGTGATGAGTAGAATGTATATTCCATGGTTGTTTGGTGAAGTGTTCTGTGTCAATTAAGTCCCTTTGGTCAAACATCACACTGACGTCTGAATCTCATTGTTGATTTTTTGTCTTGATGATTTGTCTGGGATCATGAGGGGGGAATTTACGTTTCCAGTTATGATAGTATTAGAGTCAGTATCTTTTTTAAGTTTACCTAGAAGCTGCTTTATGAAAGTTGGTGCTCCAATGTTGGGTGCATATATGTTTAGAATGGATATTTCCTGTTGATGGGTTGAATCTTTTATCATTATGTAGTGGCCTTCAGTATCATTTTAAATTTTTGATAGCTTAGAGAGTGTTTGGTCTGACATTAAGATTGTGACCCCTGCTTTCTTTTGTGTTCTGTTCACCTGAAATTTTGTTTCCCAATCTCTTACTCTAAGTCTGTGAGTGTCTTTTCTGGTGAGATGAGTCTCTTGGAGACAATATATTGTTGCCTCATGATATTTTATCCATTTTTCTATTCTGTGTCTTTTCAGTGGTGCATTTAGTCCATTCACATTCAGGCTAATTGCTGAGATGTAAGAGTTTATCCCTGTCATGATCTTCTTGTAGAGGTTGTTGCCGCTGCTGTTTGTTGTCTTTCTTTTGATTTTTGGGTTTGTTCATGTGTGTTTTCCATCTTTTTCTGCATTCTTGGGAAGGGCATTGTCATTCTTTTTTTCCTTTCTTGTGTGTTTAATACTTTCTTAAGTGTTTCTTGTAGCACTAGTCTAGAAGCAGCATAAACTCTTAGGGATTAAATGTCTGGGAAAGATTTTAATTCTTCATCACTGATGAAGCTTAGCTTAGTTGGGTGGGTAATTCTTGGTTGAAATTGTTTATCTTTGAGAACTTTGAAGATTGGGCTCCAAGCTCTCCTCACCTGAAGTGTTTCTGTGGATAAGTCTGCTGCTATTCTAATTGGTCTTCTCCTGTAGGTAGTCTGACCTTTTGTTCTTGCTGCCTTTAGGATTTTTTCTTTTATACCCACTTTGTGTAGCCAAATTACTATGTGTCTAGGAGTTGGTCTACTCATTTGTTATCTTGCAGGGGTTCTCTGAATCTCTTGTATTTGAGTGATTGTGTCACTGATGGGATGAGGAAAGTTTTCTTGGATAGTTTTGTGGAACGTTTGTTCCAGAGTGGTCTCTGTCTCTCTTTCTACCTCAGGAAGTCCAATTAATATTAAATTTGGCCTCTTGAAATAATCATTCATCTCTTAAAGGTTTTGTTCTGTTTTTCAAAGCTTCTTTTCTATGTTTTTGACAGTTTGGGTTGGTTAGTACCATATTTTGGTTCTCAATCTCTGAGATTCTTTCTTCTGCTTGGCTAATTCTGCTTTCCATGCTTATCAGTTTGTTATTTATTTCATTCACTGTATTCCTTATTGCTATTATCTCAGTTATCAACTCCTTCATTCTTTCCTCTTGTCTCTCCTCAATTCTATTTATTCTCTCTATTAATTTCTTGATATATGGATTTGTGGTTTGAGATCATTCATTCTGGAGCCCTTCATTGTTTAAGTTCTGAAGTCTGTTTAATCAGTGGCTGACCTCCCAGGGGTCTGTGTGAGACCAATATTCTTCTTTTGGTTTTTCTTAATTTGTGAAGATTTTTCTCCCTCCTTTTTCCCCCCTTCTTTAATTCTGTTGTTCAGGGATGGGGAGGGGGGATAGCGTTTACTTCTGTTTGCTCAATCTCCTATTCTTCCTTATTTGTATCCTCTAATTTTGTTCAGTTCTGAAGCTGAACTGTGTGTTTGGAGCTATACATTTTGCAGTTTGGAGATTTAATTGGGGGGGGGCTGTGACTCAGAAACTATCTGCAGATTCCAGTATTCACTGATAGGTGTGTGTGCCCCCTGGAACCCATTTCCAACTGCCTTACAATCTGTCCATACAGTGGGGACATAAGTTTGCCCTTGAAAGCAAAATGAAGTAATAAAAAGGAAAAGAATGGAAAAAGGAAAGAGGGGGAAAAGGGAAAGGTGGAGAGAGAGATAAATAAGAGGGAAAAAGGACAGGCATACCAAGTAACAAATGAAATGAGACACAAAGACAGAAAAGATTTTAAAAACTTAACATACAAACATACAAATACAGAAACCAACCAAAATAACACCTACTAATGTACTCTCCCTCAATAATAAGGGTATATAAATAGAAAGTCTTAAAAAATAAGTAATAAAATTAAAAAGCAAGTATGGAAAAGTAATCAAAAACAGAAAGAAAGAGAGAAAGAAACTAAAACAAAAATCAAAAAATGAGCAAACAAGCAAAGATAAATAAACAAAAAACAAACAAAAAACTCTCTCTGAGGTCATTCAACTTCCTTTCAGCTCTGCTCTTCAGCCCTTCCCCTCTGCTCTCAGTGCAGATTGATAGGGTTGATCTCAGTGTGGGTCAAATGCCCCAGGCCTACTGTGGGAGGAGAGTGGATCAGATCTGGACTCACCCAGCTTGCTGCCTGTCAAGTCTCCCATTCAGATCTGACATTTCTGTCTGATCAGCATGAGGGAGGGACTTCTGTGACACACTGACAATCACCCCAGTGTCGACCTGCTGAGCTCTGGTGATCCTTCTACCTCAGCCATCCAATTGTCCCTGGCCACAGTAGGACCAGAGAACAGCCGGATGGCTGAGACCAGGCAGAGACCTGCATTGCCCCACTCAGCTCCGCCCAGCTCTGCCCAGCCTCCAGCTTGAGATCTAAGAACAAAGAAAGAAAAATAGGCCCAAGTTGCCTTGTGACATGCCAACCTACAGTGCCTGGCTGTCTCACACTCTGCCTCCCCCAGCTGGACCCAGCTGTGGTAGAACCAGAGATCAGATCAGCTGGATTCCTGAGACCAGGCAGAGACCTGCATTGCCCTGCCCAGGTCCACCCAGCTCTGCCCAGTCTCCAACTTGGGATCTAAGACCTCATGTTTGTGCAAGGAATACTACATCATAAGGAGGTAGGTCAGCTTGTGTGTCTGTATGATTGTAAGTTCTAGTTTTTTGTTTTTGTTGTTGTTGTCATCATTGTTTTTTGTTTGTTTTTGTTTTTTTCTCTTACTCTTATCTGTCTTTGTGTCAATTTTCATTTGTTAGTTGGTACCTTTGTTTTCCTTCTTACTCTTCTCTCTCTCCACCTTTCGCTCCCCACCCCCCACTCCATTTCTTTCCTTTTTCTTACATCATTTCACTTTCAGGGAGAAAACCTATACCCCACTGCATAGACAGATTGCAAGGCAGTGGGAAGCAGGTTCCAGGTTATCCATACAACTGTTGGTGGATACTGGGATCTGCAGATAGAATTTGAATCACAGCTCCCCCCACAATTAAATATCAAAACTGCAAAAAGTATAGCCCCCAACCTACAGTCCAGCTTCAGAATTGAACAAAGCCAGAGGATTCAAACAGAGAATAGGAGATTGAGCAAACAGAAGTAAAAGCAACCCCACCACCCCCGAACAACAGATTTAAAGAAGATGGGGAAAAAAGGGAAAAGTGGGGAGGAAAATCTACCCAAATGAAGAAAAACCAAAAGAAGAATATAGGTCTCACACAGACCCCTGAGAGCTCAGATACTGAGAAAACAGACTTCGGAATGCAAACAATGAAAAGCTCCCAGAATGACTGGTCACATACTACAAACCCAGAAATTAAGACATTAATAGAAAGGATAAAAAGAATTGAGGAGAGACAAGAGGAAAATAGGAAGGAGTTGATAACTGAGATAATAGCAGTATTCTTTACTGTGATAGAAAGAATACTGTGATTGAAATAAATAACAAACTAATAAGCATGGAAAGCAGAATTAGCCAAGCAGAAGAAAGAATCCCAGAGCTTGAAGACCAAAATATAGAACTAAACCAAATGGTCAAAAATATAGACAAGAAGCTTAAAAAGACAGAACAAAACCTTAAAGAGAAAAGCAATTACTTTAAGAGAACATATTTAAGAGTAATTGGACTTCCTGAGGTAGAAAGAGAGACAGAGACCACCCTGGAAAAAACATTCCATGATATTATTCAAGGAAACTTCCCTCGCCTCATCAGTAATGCATAAATTCAAACACAGGGGATTCAGAGAAACCCTGCAAAACAACAAATGAGAAGACCAACTCCTAGGCACATAATAATTCACCTGAACAAAGTAGGTATAAAATTAAAAAAATCCTAAAAGCAGCATGAGAAAAAGGTCAGACTACCTACCAGGGAAGAACAATTAGAATAGCAGCAGATTTATCTACAGAAACACTTCAGGCTAGGAGAGCTTTGAGCCCAATATTCAAAGTTCTCAAAGATAAACAATTTCAGCCAAGAATAACCTACCCAGCCAAGCTAAGCTTCATCAGTGAGGAAGAATTAAAATCTTTCTCAGACATCCAATGCCTAAGAACTTACGCTGCCCCCAGACCAACTCTACAAGAAACACTTAAGAAAGTATTAAACACAGGAAAAAAAGGAAAAAGAACCACATGTTCTTCACAAGAGTACAGGAAAAAGATTGGAAACAACATGAATCAACCCCCCAAAAAACAAAAGAAAGACAACAAACAAACAAGTACATCAGCAACTCTATAAGAACCTCATGATAAGGATAAACCCTCACATTTCAATAGTTAGCCTGAATGTTAATAGACTAGATGCACCACTGAAAAGACATAGAATGGCAAAATGGATAAAATATAATGAGGCAACAACATATTGTCTCTAAGAGACTCATCTCACCAGAAAGGACACTCACAGACTCAAAGTAAGAGGATAGGAAGCAAAATTTCAGGTGAATGGAACACAAAAGAAAGCTAGAGTTACAATCTTAATCTCAGATAAAATACCCTTTAAGCTATCAAAAATTAAAAAAGATGAAGAAGGTCACTACATAATGATAAAAGGTTCAATCCATCAACAAGAAATATACATCCTAAACATATATGCACCCAACATAGGAGCACATTCATAAAGCACCTTCTTGGCAAACTTAAAAAAGATATTGACTCTAATACTATCACTTTAATACCCCACTCACAACCCTAAACAGATCATCAAGAAAAAAATCAGCAAGGAGACCCAGAACTTCAAAGAGACTATGAAACAAATGGACTTAATTGATAACTACAGAACACTCTACCCAATGACCACAGAATTTACATTCTACTCATCACCACATGGAATGTACTCCAAGATTGACCATATCATTGGCCATAAATCAAACAAATTTCATAAGATTGAAATTTTGCCATCCACCTTCTCAGACCACAGTGGCATAAAAATAAATATCAACACCAACAAAGTTCCCTCCAAACCCACGAAGACATGTACACTAAACACTATGATGCTAAGCAACTCCTGGGTCAATGATGAAATCAAAACAGAGATTAAAATGTACCTGGAAACAAATAAAGATAAAGAAACATCTTACCAAAACCTCTGGGATGCCATGAAAGCAAGTAGTAAGAGGAGAATTCATTCTTTACAAACACACATGAAGAAAATTGAGGGATCACAAGTAAACAGTCTAACAAGTCACCTATAAAACTGGAAATGCAAGACCACCAAAACCCTAACTTCAGCAGAAGAATCCAGATCACCAAAATAAAAACCCAAACCCAGGACATAGAAGAAGAAAAGATAATACAAAAAATCAATGAAACAAAAAGTTGGTTCTTTGAAAGGATAAACAAGATAGATAGTTCCCTAGCCAGACTGACTAAAAAAGAAAGAAAAAGCCCAAATAAACACGATCAGAAATACAAAAGATGAAGCCACAACTGACCCTGAAGAAATACAAAAGATTATCAGTGACTACTACACAATTGTATGGAAGCAAACTTGAAAACCAAAAGGAAATGGAGGACCTTCTGACATCACACAACCTCCCTAGGTTGAAACAAGAAGAAACTGAGACCCTAAATAGACCAATGCCAATCTAGAAAATTGACTATGTCATAAGAAAACTGCCTACAAAAAAAGCCCTGGACCAGATGGCTTTCCAACAGAATTCTATAAGACATTTAAGGAGGAACTGGCACCAATCTACTGAAAGTAGTCCAGGTGATTGAGAAAGATGAAACTCTCCCCAAATCATTTTATGAAGATAACATCACATTGATACCCAAGCCAGGTAGAGACCCAACAAAGAAAGAGAACTACAGGCCAACATATTTGACGAACATAGATGCTAAAATTCTCAACAAGATCCTAGCAAACCAGATTCAACAACATATATAAAAAATCGTCTATCATGACCAAGTAGGCTTCATTCCCAGAATGCAAGTCTGGTTCAACATTCATAAGACCACAAACATAATTAAATACATCAACAGATGTAAAAATAAAAACCACAAGATTATATCATTAGATGCAGAAAAAGCTTTTGATAAAAATCCAGCACCCCTTCTTGATAAAAACCCTTGAACATGTAGGCATATGTGGAGCATACCTCAAAATAGTAAAAGCCATCTACAAGAAACCCACAGCCAACATACTCCTAAACAGACAAAAATTGGAACTATTTCCCCTGAAAACTGGAAAAAGACAAGGATGCCCACACTCACCCCTCCTGTTCAACATAGTTTTGGAAGTCCTAGTTAGAGCAATCAGAGAAGAGAAGGATATCAGGGGTATCCAAATAGGAAAAGGGGTAGTCAAGTTATCTCTCTTTTCAGATGACATGATTGTATACCTTGAAAACTCAAGAGAATCTGCCAAAAACCTCTTGCACTGATAAAGGACTTTGGCAAAGTCTCAGGGTATTAAAAAAATGTACAAAAGACAATCTCACTTCTATTCACCAATAATAAATTAGCAGAAACCCAAATAAAAAGCACAATTCTATTAATAATAGTCACAAAAAAAGAAATACCTTGATATCTTCCTAACCAGAGACGTAAAAGACTTTACAATGAAAACTACAAAACACTGCTCAAAGAAATCAAAGATGACAGAAACAAGTGAGAAAATATTCCATGCTGATGGATTGGAAGAATCAACATTTTTAAGATGTCCATTCTATCTGAGGCGATCTACAGATTTAATGCTATCCATCAAATTACCAGCAATATTCTTCCAGACATAGAAACAATACAGGAGTTCATATGGAAACATAATATTCTTCCAGACCTAGAAACAACAATACAGGAATTCATACAGAAACATAAATGGCCAAGGATAGCCAAAACAATCCTCAGCAAAAAAAAAAAAAAAAGCAGGAGATATCACACTCCCAGACTTTAAACTGTATTATAAAGCTACAATAAACAAAACAGCCTGGTATTGGTACAAGAATAGGCATATAGACCAATGGGATAGAATTGAGACTGCAGAAGCAAAATCTCAATTTCTCAACCAACCTCCACCATCCACTACTGGGGAGCCTCCACCATCCACTACTGGGGAAAGGAGAACCTATTCAGTAAATAGTGCTGGGAAAACTGGCTGACCACATGCAGAAGATTGAAACAGGACCCCTACCTATCCCTATACATAAAAATTAACTCTAGATGGATCACAGACCTACACGTAAAACCTCTAACTGTAAAAACCTTAGAAAATGCAGGAGACACTCTTATGGAAGTTGGAACTGGCAACCAATTCCTGTTGAAACCCCAAGTTCCCAGGCCATAAGAGATAAGATAGACAAGTGGAACCTCATTAAACTGACAAGATTCTGCAATGCCAAAGAAGCCATCAAGAGAGCAGGGTGACAGCCCACAAACTGGGGAAAAAATATTTGCCAACTCCGTGTCTTACAAAGGCCTAACTTCGAGGATCTACAAGGAACTCAAATGTGCTGAAAAGAAAAACACGAACAGTCCCATTACAAAGTGGGCTAAAGATATGAATAGACACTTCTCAAAAGAAGACATATGAGCAGCCAACAGATACATGAAAAAATGTTCAGCCTCACTAGTCATCAAGGAGATGAAAATTAAAACTACATTGAGATACCACCTAACTCCAGTCAGAATGGTCATTCATCAATAACAAAAAATAACAGATGCTGGAGAGGATGTGGTGAAAAGGGAACTTCTACACTGTTGGTGGGACTGTAAACTAGTACAGCCTCTGTGGAAATCAGTGTGGCAATTCCTGTAAGTTCTAAAAATCGACCTTCCATATGACCCCGCTATTCCCCTACTGGGAATATACCTGGAAGAACTCAGGTCATGCTATGAAAAAGATACCTTCACATGTATGTTTATTGCAGCATTGCTCACAACAGCAAGAACATGGAAACAACTGTACTGCCCATCAAAAGAGGACTGGATTTTTTAAATGTGGTACATATACACAATGGAATATTATGCAGCCATAAAGAAGAAAAAAATCATGAACTTTGCAGCAACCTGGATGGAATTAGAGTTTATAAAACTAAGTGATCTCTCACAGAAACTAAGAACTGGGTATCACATGTTCCCACTCATAAGTGGAACTTGAACAACTACTGTATTACTACAAGAAAAGTATTGAAAGTGGTGGGAAACTGTGTATGTGAGGGAGGTGGGGAGGTGGGATTGACAGTAGTTGATATCTGCCTGGGGAAGGAGGGGGCACAACTCATCAATAACCCTGAATTGTATCCCACAATTTTAAAATAAAAATTAAAAGAGTAAAATAAAATAAGATATTTACAGAAAAAAATGCGGAACTTGTGGCTGGGGAATTTCCAATGTTTCATGAAAACATGGGTGCAGGTCCCCAGTTACGGAAAGGTTAAGGAAAGGTTATGTAGGGGATCATCTCTGGGTTAAAACAGCTAAAATGGAGGCTCTGTTACAAAAGAGAAGTACTTATATTTAATTAAACAATTATGGGCTATTAATTTTCAGATGGGTATTTCATTCCTGCCTTTCAGTTGTTCATGAGTCAAAGCATTGACCCATTTATTATGGATAGTGATATAATGGGCCCTTATATACATGAGTTTTACAGAAGCGATTCATTGTTTGACAAATTGAATATGCAGGGAGGAGGAGGATTATAGGGCCAACTAGACTGCTGATGAGAGTTGTTAGCCAGGGGTTCCAATCAAACATGAATTGGAACCAAGATTTGTTATTGTCTAAGTCTTTTTGTCGTCTATCTATGTTTTCTTGGACTTTCTGGAGAGTATTTTTTTTTTTTTTTTTTTTTGAGTTGGAGTCTCACTCTGTCGCCCAGACTGGAGTGCAGTGGCCGCTCCCGGCCACCGCAGCCTCGACCTGCTGGGCTCCGGTGATCCTTCCGCCTCAGCCTTCCGAGTAGCTGGAATTACAGGCATGCACTACCACGCCCGGCTGATTTTTTGATTTATTGTAGAGATGAGGTCTCGCTGCCCAGGTGGGTCTCGAACCCGTGGGCTCAGGCAATCCACTCACCTCAGCCTCCCAAAGGCGCAGGATTACAGGCTGAGCCACCGAGCCCGGCTCGGAGAGTATTTTTAATGATTACTGATTTGTTTGCATAGAAACAGCAAGTTTCTCCAAGAGCACACAAAGTCCTCCTTTGGATAGGAAGAGCAAGTCTAGGCCCCTACGATTTTGGAGGACATACTGTGATAGAGAGTTTGCCTGGTCATGGAGTTGGTCTATAGCAGATTGCATGCAATTTAAGTCAGAATTAATGTCTTGTGATGTTGTGTATAGCAACATCTACAGCTATACAGTTGAGGCCTATGAAGGCCCATGATGGAGATCTGCTTTTGACACAAAAGCGTCAGTGACACCTATAGTGTTGGTATATGAATAGTGACCAGTTTGTATATGTGACATAAAAGCTTATATTATTTGAAAGTAAACCTTTTAAACAGTTAGGTTAAAATTTCAGGTAAAACCTTACAGCAGAAAAACATTCTGTGCTTTAAGTTTTCATTTTTCTCTGACTCTCTGAGCCATTCTTAAATCTTTGTTTTTCAGAAGTAACCATACAGCCTTTGTTTCTGTAAGCAGAAATTGTTTTAATAGTTTTGTTTTCCTGCCTCTAGCCAGGCAGAACGTTCCTAGTTTCATTATGTGCCAAAACTCTTAGTCTGCCTCTGCCCCTTGGCCATCGTCTTGGAAACTGTACCTTTTCTTGTCCAAAGGTGTGACAACTACTATTTGATTTATTCACTTAGACCAGAAATTTTATTAGGAAGTTTAGAAAAATATATACATAGTTCAGTTATCTGCATATAACACTATGTGAACCTGTGCTTGCTACTTCACTTCCTTCTGCTTGAAATTTGCCCTCTAATATGCCTGTGTATGGTAGTGATAAAACCCAGTCACAGGCCTGTTGGAGAGTGAATCCTTAGTACTCTTACTTATTTCTGGATATACTTTTGCACTTTGGATTTCTGGTTTAAGGCGTCGACTTCAGTGTCCAGCAGACTTCAATGGTAAAGTACACATTGGGTTTGTCAAACACTGTGGTTAGCGTTTTCTGCTTCTCACTCTTTAGCATTTTATAGAGGGCTCTGACAATGGTGTCCCTGACAGGCTTTTAAGATCAAAGTTTAGAGCATGCGAGACACCGAGACTAGTGCCCCTCTGTCTTCTTCTCTTAGGCATAATCGGTGCTTTATCTGCTTTATCAGTTTATCATTTGAAATTATATATTCAAAGTTTTATAAGAGATCATATATTAAATCATATAGTTGGATGCTAAAAATCATAGGTGCTAGTTATGATTTTGTTTTAAACGTGTGTACTCTGATACTAATCATTCTGTTCGGTGCATGTGGATCTTGTGATGCAGATTTAATAGATATGATGTGTATCACTGGATTCATATGCCCCCAGCAAAAATATTTTCACTACTAGAAGTTAAGATAATTAATATAAATTTTGATTGTTTTGTTAAATCATAGTAGGTTAGTAAATAGGGAAATTTTTACCTTAAGTAAAATTCAATGTATAGCTTAAAATATACAGATTAGTTATTAAATATTATAAAAAACAGTTTGCTAAACTATTGTTAAAATCATACACCTGTTATTTTGATGTAAGCTTTGTGAAGCACGATATGCATCATGGAATTTTGATTGTTAATTGTTACCTTAAGCAAAAATCTTTTGTGAAGTACGTTATGCATCATGAGACCTGTAAGCCCACAGCAGGTATTTGTCATACTGCTGGAGGTTATAGAAAATGGTATATAAGCTGGAAAAAGTTTGAATAAAATTTGGCTTCAGTCTGATCAGACTGTTCCCAGAAGAACTGCCTCCAAGTGGTTTCTTCTCGCCGTCTTGACTCTCCAGTGTGGGTCCTAACCCTCCCCTATAGATCGGAGCCGGTTTCCGACATTGTGCAAAGTTAGTTAGTCCTAATTCTCCACAGACCAGGGCAGTGGTGCTTAGTGCAGCTGTCCCAGCTATGCTTAATCTAATTAAGGCAGGTACTAATAAGGGCAGCATGTTTTAGATAAATTGCTGGAAGACCAGGAGGATTGAACAAAAGAGTTCCTTCAGGACCACTATAAGCATATATCTGAGACAGTACATGAACAATAATACATAAGGTAGGCTTATTATTTAACATTTCAGCAGTAATGCAAATGGTGAGACCCATAGGACAAATGAACCAAGTATTGACAGGAGCTGTATAGGCCACGGAGTTGGCCTATATTAAAAAATGGAGAAGTCGTTAAATTGAAATCTGAAGTTTTAAGGCAAGAGGTAGTTCCTGTTATATCCCCTATAGTGATGTTAACTATTTTTGGAGAAGAACATGTAGTTTTATAAGTGCTGTTAACAATAGGAATGTTCACCTCTAGGCCTACATAATAAGGAGGCCTTGATTTTAATCAGAGCCAACAATCTGAAGCTAATTGTGGCCAGGTGACATTGAGTAAATGATGTATGTGAGTTAACATGGGAAAAAGACTGGGGGTAGACGGGCCAGGTTTGGAAGTGGTCAAGGTGAACTTGGGAGTTGTTGAGGTGAGCCTAGGGTGATGTTTGGGTTGGCAGAAAGCAGAACTGAAGTGGAGACTGTTGGTAACCAAACATGGGATCTTTTAGCTCTGCCAATGGCCCTATTGGCTTGGCCACAGTTCTGTAGGTGAGCATGCACCATTGGATAGTGAATAAGGCACCACAGACGTAGCCATCCATGTAGAATCATATTCCCCAGGTATTACCTGTACTCCAAGAATAATGGAGAGGATCAGTAACCTTTATGTATGTAGGCCATTCAGGGCCAGCAGTTGGCCAAAGGGTGATTTTAGATGTGTCATTAGGCCTCCCACTGTAAGTGGCAATGGTAATGCATTTCCATTCTGGGCAGAAGAAGTTATTTTCCCGCTTACAATGGCGATCAGTGGGGTTACTGGGGCAGAGAAAAAAGTCTATGTCCTTTATATAGTGGGAGGTTGCCCATTGTGCAGTACAGTAAGCATTCAGTACAGTAAGCACTCAGTACAGTAAGCATTTTGTTCAGGTCCCAAGTTGATTATTCCAGATAATCATCCACCTAGACATTCTTTTTCTATGTTTAGTAGATCAGAAAGGCTTACCTTAAATTGGACCGGAAATGATCTGTGGGTCCAGTTTTGGATAGCTAGAACCTTTCCTGATGTAAAAGAGGTTAAGGAAAAGGTGGCGACTGTATGATAAGTCATCATAAAAGAGGGAGACTGATTAGGAAATAACATCAGAACAAGATTGAGAAATCTTAGTTTGAGATGGCCAATTCCAGGCGTGGCTGTCCATTTTCAGGTGAACCAGGATGAAGAGCTCAGAGGTTGATTTTCAAAGGATTTTTAGAGTCCAGTTTTATAGTCCAATGGCCTGAGCCAGGTGGACTAATGTTGTCAAATCCAGTTCTCTTGACTCAGGAGTGAGGAATTCAAGCCAACAATCCATCCACTTTGATTGCCATTGGGGTGGTGAGGATGACAATGTAAGGTCCCTTTCAGGTAGGGATGAGTCCTTCTTTCTGGAACTATTTGACATAGACCAGGTCTCCAGGCAGGAACTGATGGCATGGCATGGAAGATGGAGTCGGCAGGACAGCACAGACATTGGAATGAGCAGCAACCTGGACCTGTTGGAGGGACTGGAGATACTTTAATAGAGATTGATTAGTAAATCTTTAGTGTATCCACAACTGAGGCCAGAATAGACTTTTTAGCCTCAACTAGGATGTACTCTCACTCTTCGGGGGTAAATAGAGTTAAAAGGAGCTATTGATAATTATTCCAAGTGGGGCAATGAGTGTGTATGATTGATTCCATCAGAGCAGTTAAAACCTGTGGCCTATTTTAAAATGCCAGATTTTGATATTTTTAACTGTATAAATCAGAGTTAGAAAAAGGAATATACACTATGAAGGGTCTTTCCATCTGACTTGTCCCTCATGGAGGGGGCAGTTCCTGAAGAGGAAGGAGAGGGACCATATTTATTTGGGATTGGAGGCGAGAAGCCAGAGGCAGAGAGGACAAAGGCGTCTGTGTTTTTGACAAGATAAAAGTGGCAAAGTTAATTTTTACCTAGAGCATGGAAGTTTCTGGGATATAGCCTTTATTACTTTTTATTATCATAGTAAGGAACAAAATAAAAATGGCTTCCCACTTTCAGTCTGTTCTTTTATTTTCCATTTGTGTTCTTGGAAATATTTTTATGATTCTGGGAAATGGGGTGAAAATTAATCTTCTGTAACTACTTCCTGCTGAGGTGGGCCATAGAGATGTCTTTTATCTATTTCTTTCCAAATAGGAAACAGTGAGATTTTAAATGAATATTATTTGAATTTAATAAAATACCAAGTGAGAGCACAAGCAAAAATTATTAGGCAAACAAGGATGAAAAAGACTATTGTCCCAGAAACAGTACTGGAAAAGGGAAAGTAATCCCATAGAGAGAGAGACTGAATTTATAATATAATAAAAGTTATTTATTTAGCCAGTATGGTAATTTAAAGATTTGAAAAAGAAACATCTTGCTTTGTTTTCTGTTGTTTAAAGGAGAAAATTTCTTTGAATAAAGCTATATGATTTCAACATGGATGGCCAGAACCAAAAGGCTGACACCTGTGTTAACTTAAGAACATAATTTGGATGCCAGTGCCCTGGTATTTACCTGGAGGGTTGTTGGGGTGATGGTGAGCTGGTGCCAGATAGTTTAGCAAGTTTTTAGGCCTTTATATGTGACCACCATTTGTGAGCCAAGTGTTCTCCTTCTCTTTAGAGGATAGTGCACCTGATTTTTAATGTCTATTTGGCCTGCATGGTGGACAAGGTCCAGGAATTCAAGGCCTTTTAGGGCAACTATGCTTCCAGTGACCCCATGGACTGTACCCAAAATCAATGGACACCATCCCCTTAGCAGTTTGTTTTTACCAGGTGTTTCATGGGTGCTTGGAGTTTAGGTCATAATTGTGACTGCCAATTGGGGTGCCCCCTTAGGCCCTTAGGCAGTTCTGCTGCTCTCCATGTTGGCACTGATTTTGTTTGGAGTAAAAAAAAAAAAAAAAACCTTAAAACTTTTAAAATAAGCCGGGCTCGGTGGCTCAGCCTGTAATCCACGCCTTTGGGAGGCTGAGGTGAGTGGATTGCCTGAGCCCGCGGGTTCGAGACCCGCCTGGGCAGCGAGACCTCATCTCTACATTAAATCAAAAAGTCAGCTGGGCGTGGTAGCTCATGCCTGTAATTCCGGCTACTTGGAAGGCTGAGGCGGAAGGATCGCTGAAACCCAGCAGGTCGAGGCTGCAGTGGCCGGGAACGGCCACTGCACTCCAGTCTGGGCAACAGAGTGAGACTCCAACTCAAAAAAAAAAAAAAACTTTTAAAATAGGTTCCATGTATGAAACTTTTACCTACTGTCTCTGTTTGTGACAGTTTGATGCAAAACACTTTAGACTGAACAGACCACATGAATGTGCAATGATCCACCTCCACAATTATAAATAAATAGAAACAGAGCATTACACATCCACGTAGTCTGTCCAAAGTTGTCAAAACCCTTATAAATTACTAAATTGTAATTTTAGTTGTAAGATGTGGACAATTAGGTGAGAGTAATTAGTTCCCATTTTCTGTGTGGTCACACAGAGTAACCAATATTGAATTTATCTGACAGAAGTAACTTAAAACAATGACTTGAGGGTGCTAATTAGGTACAACAGATGATTTGACCTTAAAGTCAAACACATGAACACTCCACTAAATGATCTAAATTGTCATTAAAATGCTCATGTACTCAACCCCAAGGTCAGCTTTTTGGAACCAATAATTTTAATTTAGTCATTCTTGTAACAAAGTATTTATATAAAGATTATTCTGATCTTGGCTAGGCTTATAGTCCTTTAACATCCTTGCCAAATCCCAATATTTTAAAAATTTAGGATGTGACATGAACGATACAAAACCACCAGCAGACCCAGATATCATGTATGCTGACAATTTTAAAGATATTTTTTAGCCAGGCTCGGTGGCTCAGCCTGTAATCCCATGCCTTGGGAGGCTGAGGTGAGTGGATTGCCTGAGCCCGCGGGTTCGAGACCCGGCTGGGCAATTTGGCAAGACCTCATCTCTACAATAAATCAAAAATTAGTCGAACGTGATAGCGCACGCCTGTAGTTCCAGCTACTTGGAAGGCTGAGGTGGAAGGAGCGCCGGAGCCCAGCAGGTGGAGTCTGCGGTGGCTGGGAGTGGCCACTGCACTCCAGTCTGGGTGACAGAGTGAGATGGTAACTCAAAAAATAAATAAAATAAATAAAGATATTTTTATAGTATTAATAATTTTAAAGTTATTTTTATTTACCAAAAATTATTAAAGTCATATGAACTTAAAAGCATTTTATGAGTACTTATTTACTTAAGTCAATTTGGTAGCATGTTGGACAAAACATATAACATACATATACATGTAAACATTATTAAACAAATTTAGATTTAACAATTTTTTTAAACTTTAGCCATGAAACAGCAATAAATTTATTATTATTTTAAGATATCTAAATTTAAATTATATTTTTAACAAAATTGGAACCAGCTTGTATACAAGGCTAAACTTTGTCCCAATAGGCAGTTTAATAAAAGCTGTGTAGGTTTAAATGAGTTTTCAATTTGCTAAAGTTATTTTCAGTTTTACTAGTAGAGAGCAAGACCAGAACTGATTTGGGGTTCTCTGTCTTTGGGCGATGAGAGCAATCTTTTACCCAGTGTTCCAGTTCTTTACAATAGGCTCATTGATTCTTAGCTAGCTGGAGGCATCCGGTTTCCTTCTGTCCTTTTTTAGTTTTTTGTGTGGTCTTTGTGCCAGTTTTTGAGCTGGGTTGGGAGGCCTGGATGACAGCAACTAGTACTTTTGCTTGTCATTTTGTTGCTTTGTCAGATTTATGATTTTTCTGTTTGTTTCTCAGCATCACAGTTGTTAAAAACTCTTTGGGCTACCTTGAGTAACTCAGAGAAGTTTATTCCAGCAAAACACGTAAGTGTCTGTAACTTTTTCCAGATGTCCAGAGTCTCCTGAGCCACAAAAGCCAAACTGATACTCTGGGCATTCTCAGGTAACAAGGGGTCAAACAGGGTATAAGTATGGAATGTCTCTTGAAGACATTCAAGAAATGCCGCAGGTGACTCCTCAGAACCCTGAATGATCTTGGTAGTTTTAGAAAGATTAACAGGTTTTGGGGCTCCTCCCTTTAGACCAGCTAGTAGAGTCCGGTAATAAGAGTTTAATGCTTCAGACCCTGCCAAAGTGTTAGGGTTCCAGTTCGGACAGGAAAAGGGGAAAGCCTCATTCAGCATTTCTTGATTTTCCTCCTCTGTATCAGCAGCCGAAGTCAAAACAGACTTCTTGGCCTCAGCCCTAATATGTTCCCACTCCTCAGAGGTAAAAAGGGTTAAAAGGAGCTGCTGGTAATTGTCCCATGTGGCAGTTTTCTTAGAATTGGGGGGTTCCAGTGGCAGAGGGTGTGGAACACAAGGATTACAATGACCTGGCTTATTGAGAGACTTAGAAACCAGAATTCGACTGGGGGTTTTCAAGGCACATACTTTGAGGACTTTGGACCAGAGATAACCATTGGTCAATATAGGGAAACTGGTCAGGGTGACCAGGATACCCTGTATCTGGGTGTCCAGAAATAATTTTCCAGACAGCCTGAATAACATGAACATTCAGAGACTCTGTAGAGGGCCATCCAACATTAAATGAAGGCCATTCAATTTCACAGAGGGTCTGGAGTCTACCTTTTGAGAGTGGCAGACTCCATAATTCTCTGCAAACCCGACAGAGAAGTTCTTTATCATACAGTCCAGGGGACTGAAGGGCTTTGAAACCCATTGTCCCATGTTGTCAAAACCAGTAAAACTCCCGAGTCCCGGGGTGAGATTAGACCCCCAACCACAAGAGAAATAAAAGCCAGAAGAAGTTTTGAGACACCAATTCAAAAGTAAAAAGCAAACCCTGTCAAAAAGCACACAAGAATGCAAAGCCAAAGAAAAGG
Source organism: Cephalopachus bancanus (assembly GCA_027257055.1). NCBI lineage: Eukaryota > Metazoa > Chordata > Mammalia > Primates > Tarsiidae > Cephalopachus > Cephalopachus bancanus. Next base: position 2,745,890 of record JAPVLO010000564.1, read on the forward strand.
GACCAGGATGACAGAATTGGAAATGTTAGCAGCAGAAAATAAAGCCGGTACCCAAACAGACAGCAAGAATCAAAGGAAAGTACAACGTCCAAGTAATGAACAGAGTCTGGAGCAGTCATCAGGCCCCCCTCTCAAAAGTTGTGGTTAACCCCAAAAAAAACCAGAACTTTTTACCTCCCAGGAAAAACTGGGGAGACAGACTTGGGTTCTTTTGAGGCGGGAGGAAATCAGCAGTCATTCCAACTCCCTCTGAGCCAGATGAGAGATTACGGGACCCTGGAATGAGTCAGGGGGTGACTCCCCTATAACTTCTCCACCAAGCTGGGGGAAGCCAGAGGAAGGCCACCTCCCGAGGTTGGCAAATCTCCCTGGGGCCTCCAAATGTTGTGACTGAGGTGCAAGAAAGATGTCACCAACACACTGAGAGTCAGATTTTGAGTCCTTTAATAGCCAGCGGTTGAGAGCGAACTAGTATTTAAAGAACTCTTGACTTGAATGAAGCAGGCAGAGGGTTTATAAAGGCAAAAGCCACACGTGGGCTACATAGCATGGCAAAATGTGCAAACGTATACAAATAAATGTGAAACTTGTGGTTGGGGAGTTTCTAATGTTTTGGGAAAATAAGGGTATAGGTCCCCAGTTACAGAAAGGTTACAACCTATAACTACAGGAAGGTTATGTAGGGGGTCATCTCTGGATTAAAACAGCTAAAATGGAGGATCTGTTACAAAAGGGAAGTACTTATATTTAATTAAATAATTGTGGGCTGTTAATTTTTCAGATGGGTATTTCAGTTCCAGCTACTTGGAAGGCTGAGGCAGAAGGATCGTCTGAGCTCAATAGGTCAAGGATGCAGTGGCCATGAGCATGCCACTGCACTACAGTGTGGGCAACAAGAGTGAGACTCAAAAAATAAATAAAATAAGATAAAAAATTGAAGGTTGTAAGGGTTAAGTGTTCAGTAACAAAAGTGGAAGGGCAAAAATGGAGTTTCTCCTGTCACCTTGAATAGGCTCAGGCAAGCACGTACATGGCAATAATCCTTTACCAGAAGAACAACCAGTTTTCCAGAACCCTGGGCAGATCTCATTCTATTGTCACAAGACAATAAAATTAACATCTTTGTTCCAAGAATTTGCCTTCCAGCCAGCAGCCCACCTTTTGTCTACTTTCCTATGACATTCACCCATCCATCTGCTGTCAGAAGTTTGATAAACAGACCACCATCCATCACCATGGCAACAGCCCCTGTGTTATCTCACCCAAGAACGTTTGCCTCCTCTTCTGAATAAACTTAATTTCCCAGTCTCAAACATTCAAGGCCATGCTACTCTTAGCATCTGTCCCCTTTCTGTCTTTGGAGAGTGATTAAACTCTTTTTCTGGGCTGGGAATGGTGGCTCAGCCTATAATCCCAGCACTTTGGGAGGCTGAGGTGAGAGGATTGCCTGAGTCTGGGGGTTCAAGGCCAACCTGGGCAACTTGGTGAGACCTCGTCTCTACAATAAATCACAAAAACTAGCCAGGCGTGGTGGTGTGTATGTGTAGTTCCAGCTCCTTTGAAGGCTGAGGCAGAAGGATCGCCTGAGCCCAAGAGGTCAATGCTGCGGTGGCTGTGAGCATGCCACTGCACTCCAGCCTGGGCAACAGAGTGAGACTCCAACTCAAAAAGTAAAAAAATAAAAAATAAACTCCATTTCTGATCTATTTTCAGTGAATATCTTTGCTTTATCTACAGCATCAACCTAACATTTTTGTGGCCCATAAGGGGAATCTCCCCTGCAGGGATTCCTCCTGCTCTTTCCTTCCTTTTTCCAACTTGAGTCTCTATGTGGACTGCATTGGAACTTGTAGGCAACTGACAGTTCTGGCCAGAGCTACTCTATAGTGAACTAGAAAGCTCTGAGGAAAGGTATCAGGCTGCCATCACCTGATTGGGTAAGAGGCAAGAATTTTCTTTCCTTTTTTAGTCTTCCAGCAGATGATCTGTAGTAAGTCTCTGGCAACTGAGGGCTTCTGGCCAGGGCACTCCCTGGCATAGCCTGAAGGCCAGAGAATGAAGGAGTTTACTACCTTGCCCAGAAGAGAGGAAGGCCCTTTCCTAGTTTTCCTAGTCAGAGGTCCCTGATTCACTTACGGATATTCAGACCTCTATCTCATTTTTACTCTTTCAGAGCTCTTTTCTATCTATGGCAACCCATTCCAGCTGTGCCTCATTGTTGTCAGCATCGACTGGTAACCGCCCCCCCACAATCACATCCCCAGTTTTAGTCTCACAGTTCTGAAAACAGATGCCTGGGAAACTCTCATTGAGTTCAGAAGCTCTAAGCCTCTGGATCTTGTAAAATCTTGGCGTGCCAAGTCTCCCAGACACCAGGGGTAATTTCTCTGTTGGGATGCCACACAGAACTTGCTCCTCAAGGGGGGCCTTCCTTGTCCCACACATAGGATCAAGGTAATCAGGGGGACACCCTTCTTCCCTTAACTCCTAGCTTAAACAAATTCCCCACCTGACTCAGGACATCGACTAGGGTACAAATGGTCAGATTCCTCACTTGACTCAGGACGCCAACTAGGGCAAGAATAAGCTTTTTCTCTCTCCTGGGAATGTCTTCAGAATCTCTTCTCTCCTCAGGATTCCTCATGGGAAACATCCATTCCATCACTACCAAGGACTCCCTGTCGAAATGCCTAGTAAAAAAGTATCAGGATGCATCCACCCTGAGCATTTCATTTTTTCCTCTCAACCAGTAGGTATGGCCCAAAGCTGAGTTTTTAGCCTCTAATACTCTCCTTCAACTTGATCTCTATTGCTGCTGTCAAGGCAAATGGTCCGAGGTTTCTCATATACAAGTTTTTCTTGAATTGGTGCACCTCCCAGACCACTACTCTTCCTGTCACATTCTCCTTTTAACTCCTTCTCAAACAAATTTGCCTTCCTCTTGTTCACCCTCAGAAGATTCATTCCCAGCGACCAATCTCCCTTTTCCCACTCCCTATCCAACTCCACAAGACCTCCAACCAGGTGCTCATCCTAAACCTCCTCCCTCACTACCTGATAACATGCCGGCAGCAGCCATGGCATCTTCAGCAGAAACCGATTGTCCTCCCTCCTCCTAGTCCCCATTCCCTTCTCCTGCCCATATGCACTCTGGATATCCCTTTAAATCTCTAGACCCTGCTCACCAACTTCCACTTAGGGAAGTGGCCAGGGTGGAAGGTATTATTAGAGTTCATGTTCCCTTTTCAACATTTGGTCTCTCTCAAATTGATTCTAGAGAAAGCCTTTTTACTCCATGTGGCCCAAGGGAGCCAAAATGTTACTAGATCCTGCCTGGGGAAGCCAAAACCTTGAACATCCCCTTCCTTTGCCCAGCCTAGGAAGCAGTGAGAACTACATTACCCAGATGACCATGCGCAACAGACCTAGGCGGTGAGCCAATGAAGACTCAGGGACGGGGCATTTCTGATAGTCCTAACTCGTTGGGGGCGGGACTTCCGGTCCCCTCTTCGGGGCGGACATCTTGGCTTTCCTCCGGTCTCTTGTCATCGCTGTGTCAGGCCCTAGGTGTCCGACGGAGAAGCTGGAGAGGATCGCTGTCTCCTAGCACAAGGATCTGAGGGTGGGCAGTGGTGATAACGGCTTTGCCCGGGTCCCCGCCCATATCGGTCTCTCCCGTCCCCAGTCCGCTCTCAGAGTCAGATGGCGGCGACGGCGCTGAGGGACCCGGCTCAGGCAAGTGCTGCTTTCTCCGCCCTCACCCACCCAAGTCCTAAAGCTCAGTTTAGAGGTGCCCAGACGCTTTTCTGCAGCCCAGACCCCTGTGCCAAGGACTGTGAGGTACTGGTAGGTGGAGTTCCTTTTTCTGACAGTGAGATGGGGACACGGAGTGTGACAGGCAGAGGGACCGGCACGTGGAGAGGCTTGGAGGTTCGACCCAGCCGGGAGGATTCGGGAAACCCAGGTTGGGTGTGTGCAAAGAACAAAATGTGAGGCAGCGCTGCGCCTGGATTGCCCCACTGCCGTTTTCCAGAACACGGGAGTTATAGCGTTTGGATAGAAGAGGTACGTGGCTTCAATGACGCCTTTGAGAGTTCACAAGAGCTGTTCGGAGGATCACGCTGGAAGGAGAATGATGATAGCAGGCACCGAGGGACTTCGTCTTTTACCGGGTCACATAGCTGGTAAAAGTCAGCACCAAGGACTGACAGCCAGATATGATGCGGCCATCTCAGGTCACCAGGCAACAGGGAAGCCATTGAGCCATACCGTCGTCACTTGCCTCTCAGAACTTCTTTTCTCCCACATGTTGCCACTAGTATAGAAGCACTTACAGACCCTACAAGGGTGACTGGGGGATGTCCTGGGACCTTTCTCCTGACACTCTTCCAGGCATTGGGTGTATTGACCCCGAACAGGTTCTTTGCCCAGTGTCCTCAGTTCAAGTCAGAGGTTATATGGGATGGTTTTTATTGCTGATAAATAATAGAATGAGATGTGAAAGTTTGTCCCAGACACAAATTGGTTTTTGGAGATGATTGGAGCTGAGGATGATTCAAGAAAAAACCTCTCAATTCTCATTTCTTACTCATGGAAACAGAGAGCATGGATACAGGAGTTTGATGTGAAATGGGTCTCTCAGATGTTGGGTGTCTATTGTGAAGGTGATGGGAGAAATGGGGGATCTGGAGCAAAGAAAGGATCTGTCCCAGGCCTTGTCAGGCTCGCTGTGGCTGAGCTCAGACAACAGGCTGTGAGTGTGAGAGATGTGGTAGCAAGACATGGGAGGAGGCTATTGCAATGTACCAAGTGTTGATGTCATGTCCCAGTTTGATGGCTGCAGCATGTAGAAATGATTTGATTCTGAATTGTAGATTTGCTCTAATTGGTGGTGACAGAGTAAAAGGGGTTTCTGAAAGATTTCTGGGCTTAGTAGCTGGAAGGATAGAAGTTGTATGTACTAGGAGAAGTAAGTAGAAACCAGAGTTAATTTTCACTCAGGATATCAGGAGTTTGTTATGTTTATGTTTAAGATATGAAATGCTCAGAAAATAGATGAATAGATGTATCAAGTGAATAGCTGTATACACAGGTCTTGGACTCTGTGGTGGGGTACAGGTTGGAGGCCTCTGTTAAGGGTGCTGAGTAGTGTGTGCACTAGAATGGAGCTCTTTGTCTTAATTAGGTTGGGTTGTTAATAAAATACACAGACTGGTAGCTTAAACAACAACAACTTTATTTCTCACTGTCTGGAGCTTGAGAAATCCAAGATCAAGGTGCTGCCAGATTCTGTTTCTTTTGATGGCCTACTTCTTGGCTTGCAATGGCTGCTTCCTTGCTTTGTCTTCACAAGGTCTTTTCTGGGAGGAAGCATGTAGAGAGAGCAAAATATTCCTTTTTCTATTATATGGGGACAAATTTCATCATGAGGATTCCACTCTTTTGATCTGATCTAAATCGAATCATCACCCAAGACCCCAACTCCAAATACTATCAATCAAGCTTTACTGTGTTAGTGCTTCAACATAGGAATTTAGGGATGGACAGAAAAATTTAACCCATAATGATAATGGGTCACATTTCATATGGGTCCAAATGTTAATGTTAGGAAGGCCAGATAGCAGAGGAGTAGGGGACACAAAGGCAGGTCTTATACTTGGGTATTTGGTTGGAGGTAGTTGATGTCACAGAGGTTACAGAAAGAAATGGCCCTGGGGACAGTGTGGGAGAGAAGTTAGTCTGGCAGTTGATCAGGGATTCTGAAAGATGAGTAAACATAAGATGGACATGGATGCCTAGGAGTAATTTTGACAAGATGATACTGAAGCCAGAACTAGTGCTTATTTACTGTTCTATAGACTCACCAGAATCTTACGTGACTGTTGGTGTGTTATACAGATTGGTAGACAAGTTAGCTGTACAAGTGGTTGTTTGGGAGAATCACTGAACCTGGATAGAGAAACACTGGGGCAAAGATTTGAATGAAGGTTAGCAAGAAAGGAAGGTAGTTACCATTAAGAGCATAACAAGTTGGAAAGGGTCATGCATATCTGAGATCTGCAGGTCATTCTGGTTGGCTGAGGTTGTACTAAGGAACAACCTCAGCCAACCAGAATGGGAAGCATTCAGAGCAGGATTGGGAATGCCTGTGGCAGTGGGGACCATTGGGATTCTGGGTAATCCTGAATTCTGTTTTTATTTGTAAGCACTTTGTGAATGTCATGTTCTGAGTAACATGCAGGAAGGCAGGTTAGATGCCTATGGTATGGGATTATGGCAGAAGTGGCCGTGGAAGTGCAGTTAGGTAAGAGGTGTGGTAGGAAGGTTGATGTGCACATGCAGAGGGAATGTGAACTGATGTTACAAGGGCCTTGACATTGAGGACATGAGAGCGAAGTGTAAACCCATGCTGTTCATTGTGGTTCGGAGTCATGGTCCGGGGACTCCAAGGGAATTTATTGACAAGGCAGGAGCTTAGATGTCTGTCCATCCACTTGTTGTTCCTGTGGGAGGACACAGTGACCAATGGGACCATGAAGAGAGGGTGGGAATCAGTGGTACCAGGTCCTGTTTTATTCTCTCAGGTGGAGAAATGGGGAGGAGGATAAGCCAGAGATTTATGCATGATGGAAACAAATTGGGGTTCTAAAAGAAACACTGGTTACAGAGTGACTGTCCCCATCATGACAGGATTTTGTGACCTTTGAGGACGTGGCTATTTCCTTCTCCCAGGAAGAATGGAAGCTCCTTGATGAGGCTCAGAAGCTCTTTTACCGTGATGTGATGCTAGTGAATTTTGCACTTATAACATCTCAGGGTAAGGCTCTTATAATTCCCCCCTATATCCTTAACTGGTCTTTTTCTTTCCTTTTTTTTTTTTTTTTTTTTTTTGTTGTTGTTGTTGTTCCAGAGACAACTCTATTTGTTCTTCAGCCAGGAAGTCTCTGCTGACTTCCACACTTCCTTGTCATTTATGTTTTGAGGGACACTGCTGAGCTATGTGTATTGTTCTTAGCAATGTACTCTCTAATCTGCCCTAATACCTGCTGCCTCCAGGCATGCAAGGAATGGTTTAGGTGTCGAGAATCTTTCAGTCAGCCATGAATTTGTCCTTGCCTTCTTCCTCGCAGGGTGACTATATGCATGTCCATGGGATATCTATGCCTGAGGCTGTGATATTTTAATTCCTCACCCTGTCTCAGGGTGAATTGCAAGCATTGTCATGGTTACTTCTTAGATGATCCATAGATTTCTCATAAATGGCCCCCCAACAAGATTTTCTTGTAATATTATTTTTCTCTGCTGTAGTTCTTCATGTTCTGAGTTCCTCTTTGCCAGTACTGGTCAATCATCTCTCTGGTCTTCACTTTAGGGCCTGCATTATACAGCCTTGAGGTAGTTACACAACCAGGATTAAGGGGTGGCCTTGTTTGTTTCCCATGGTGGACGTAGCAAGATACTCTCAGAGGAGGCCTGGCCCTGGTTATGGACAACTAAGAGAGTGGACAACTAAGAGGGTGCTGGGATTGTTTTCTTTTTCTTTTCTTTTCTTTTTTTTTTTTTTTTTTTTGAGTTGGAGTCTCACTCTGTTGCCCAGGCTGGAGTGCAGTGACGTGCTCACGGCCACCCCAACATCAACCTGCTGGGCTCTGGTTATTCTTCTGCCTCAACCTGAAACTGTAGTAGCTGGAACTGCAGGCATGCACTACAACACCCAGCTAATTTTTGATTTATTATAGAGACAAGGTCTCGCCAAGTTACCCAGGCTGGTTTTGAACGCATGGGCTCAGGCAATTCACTCACCTTGGCCTCCCAAAGTGCTGGGATTACAGACTGAGCCACCAAGCCCAGCCTCTGCCTCTTTTTTTTTTTTTTGGAGTTGAAGTCCCACTGTGTTGCGCAGGCTGGAGTACAGTGGCATGCTCACAGCCACCACAGCCTTGACCTACTGAGGCAATCCTTCTGCCTCAGCCTTCCAAGTAGCTGGAACTACAGGCACACACTACCATGCCCAGCTAATTTTTTTATTTATTGTGGAGATGAGATCTTGCTAAGTTACCCAGGCTGGTCTTGAACCCCTGGGCTCAGGTAATCCTCTTGCCTTGGCCTCCCAAAGTGCTGGGATTATGGTCTTGAGCCACTACGTCCAGCCTGTTTTCTAATCCTATCATGAACATGTCCTGTGTTCTTAGTGATTGGGTGCCTCTTCCATACATTTCTACATTTTTTCTCATACTTGAAACTTCCCTGATTTTTTAATGTCATCTATGTCTTTTAGTCCCTAGCTACTCCCACTTTCTGGCTTCCATGCATTGCTGGTTCCTCTCCATTGCTTCAGTTTCCCCAACACTGACCCAAACGTAATGTTTTGTGAGGTGTGTACATGTTTTTAAATAGTCCTTGCACACCAAGTGCTGTTTTCCTGTTGCATTCTCCTGGGCCTGGACACCAGTCACTTGTGCAGCAAGCCTGTGTTATAAGTAGATGAGGTCCTGATGAAGGCTGTTGGCAGAGGAGTGAGTCAGCGACCCTGACTTTTCTCACTGAAGTGCAACCCATCTTTTTGTCCTTCATCTCATAAGGCCTCCCTGAGAGGCCCTTTTGTCAAATTACCATCAATATTCACATCCTGAAAACATTCCCATGGACTCATTCTTTACCATGTCTGACATACATTTTTTATTGTGGCTGCTTCATCCCCTATATTGAACCCATACCTCTTTTTTCAGGTTGTTGGTATGGAGCAGAGACTGAGAAGGTATCTTCTGAATATAGTGTTTCTATAGAAGGATTGTCACAAATCAGGACTCCAAAGGCAAGTCCATTTACCCAGAAGAATTACTGTGAGATCTATATCCCAGTCTTGAAAGACATTTTACACCTAGCTGAGCTGCAAGCCACATCCTCTGGACAGAAATTAAACTTGCCTGGGCTGTCAAGAGATTTTTGGTTGAGTACAAACCTTCACCAGGTCTAGAAGCATGATCATAGAGAAAAACTCTTTAAAATGGACAAGGACCAAGCCTCATTTGTGGCTAACTGCAGGTTCCATGTTTCAGGGAAACCCCTCACCTTTGCAGAGTTGAGAAGCAACTTTCCAGTCATCTTAGGCCTTCTTCAGTATCAGGCTATTCTTAACAGTGAGAAGTCACACAGCAGCATGCGACACTGCAGTTCCCACTGGAAGAGAGCTTTACAAATGCATTGAATCTAGGAAATCTTTTAGCAAGAAATCTGTACTCATTCAACATCAAAAAGTTCATTCTGGAGAAAGATCTTATGAGTGCAGTGAATGTGGGAAATCTTTTAGCCATCGTGGTAACCTCTATAGTCACAGAAGATCCCACCCTGGAGTAAAACCTTATGAGTGCAATGAATGTGGAAGGTCTTTTAGCCAAAGTTCTAGCTTACTTCAACACAGTAAAATGCATGCTAGACTGAGGACTTGTGATTGCGGTGATTGTGGGAAATCATTTAGTGGCAAAACTAAACTCATTCAACACCAAAGAGTTCACACTGGAGAAAGACCTTATGACTGCAGCGAATGTGACAAATCCTTTCGCCAGATATCTGTTCTCATTCAACACCAAAGAGTTCACACTGGAGAAAAGCCTTATGAGTGCAGTGAATGTGGCAAGTTTTTTAGCCGCCGTGATAACCTCTATCGTCACAGAAGAGCTCACACTAAAGCAAGACCTTATGACTGCAAAGAATGTGGGAAATCATTTAGTTGCAATACCTACCTCATTCACCATCAAAGATTTCACATTGGAGAAAGACCTTATGTGTGCAGTGAATGTGGGAAATCATTTAGCCAGAAATCTGTCTTTCTTCAACACCAAAGAGTTCACACTGGAGAAAAGCCTTATGAGTGCAGTGAATGTGGAAAAGTGTTTAGCCACAACTCTGGCCTATTTCGACACAGGAGGGCTCATGCTAGAGCGAGACCTTATGAGTGCAGTGAATGTGGAAAATCATTTAGTTGCAAAACTGTTCTCATATGACACCAGACAGTTCATAATGGTGTCAGGCCTCATGAGTGCAATGAATGTGGAAAATACTTTATTCGCAAAATTCATCTAATGCGACACAAGACAGTTCACACTAATGAAAGACCCTATGTGTGCAGTGAATGTGGGAAATGCTTTAGGCAAAGCTCTGGCTTCCTTCAGCATTTGAGAGTTCACACTGGTGAAAGGCCATATATGTGCAGTGAATGTGGGAAATCCTTTAGACAAAGTTCTGCCCTTCTTCAGCATCTGAGAGTTCATACTGGAGAAAGGCCTTATGAGTGCAGTGAATGTGGGAAATCCTTTTGTCAGATATCTGTTTTCATTCAACATCAAAGTGTTCACTCTGAAGAAAGGCCTTATGACTGCAGTGAATGTGGCAAATCTTTTCGTCAGATATCAGTCCTCACTCGACATCAAAGAGTTCACACTGGAGAAAGGCCATATGAATGCAGTGAATGTGGGAAATCTTTTACCCACAAATACTCCCTTGTTCAACATGAAACAGTTCACACTGGAGAAAGGCCTTATGAATGTTAATGTGAGAAATCTTAGGCAAGCGTGGCCTCTTTCAACACAGGAGGGCTCTCATGCCATGAATGGTAAATTCTTTAGTCCGATTTAATACTGAAGTGTTTCCATAGTACAGATGTGCAGCAAGTGTGCTTTTTCCTCACTCAGTATGGTGACACTGGAGGCTAGTCTTTGAGTTGACTTTCATATATATGAACATTCATAGGTTACCCTCAAGTTTGAGGTATTTGGAAAACATATGTAACTGTTATACTTTGTAAACCTGCCCATGGATCTTGCCTGATATAGGTTACTGCTAGTTTCCATGGCTGAAGCCATTCATCTCTACTGCTTGGAAGATCCACAGAGTCTGTAGTCATCTCCGCAGCAAAGTGTTCAGGGAGATAGACTTCCCCTACTTGGAGGAAATCATGAGTATCTTGAGCTCTTTTGGAGTTCTCATCCCCTCCTTTCTGGCAACTTAGTGCATGGACTTACATCCTGGGTAGGTTCTGGGACCTGATCTGAGTTCTGGTGGCTTGCAGGGTAGGCTTGTACCTTTTTCAGGAACATTGTTGGTCTCAGTTGATGATCTCAGTTGATACTTGTGAAGAAGTTTTCTCAGTTTCCAAGTCACCAAAGCAGGAGCTGCCTATTGCACATTGCACCAGTTTGTGCGATGGTAAAAGTTTTTTTGTTTATGTACCTTTAGTCTTGCAAGTTGCGTTTACTGTGGAGTTGTTTGAAAGCATAACGAGAGTTTTGCCTTGATCCTGGAGGCCTGTGGGCTTAGAGGTCATTCTGTGGACAAGGCAGTTGTGACAACTTCCAGTGCTTCTGGAAACAACATGAAGTTTTTTTGTTCATTGGAGATAACCCATAATGCTTTCCAGTGTTGAGAATTCCTTATTCAAGTTCTGCAAAGCAGCTGTGTGTCCAAAACCCAGAATTCAGTATTCTTGTGTCACTAACTGTACAACTACAGGGGTCCAGGGGAATAAAAATGGATATAGAAACATTGTGTTGGATAATAGGGAATTGAAGAGACTCCAGAAAACTTGATGACTTGTTTTTGTTGCCATCATTTTTTTCTAAAGATACATCCACAAATATCCCAGTGATGACTGTGGCTCTTCTGGATCAGTGTATATAAAAGTCTGTATCTTGCATAGCTCAAGACAGATAAAATAACCATTTTATGGATTCCTGTAGCTTCTTTGGCCGTGTAACCCACAGCAATTGCTACATGGACAAAGAAATAGAATGAGACCAGGCTAGGTGGCTCAGCCTGTAATCCCAGCATTTTGGGAGGCTGAGGCAGATGGATTGCCTGAGCCTGCAGGTTCAAGAGCAGCCCAGGCAACTTGGTGAGACCTCGTCTCTACAATAAATTAAAAAAGGAAAAAAAGCCAGGTGTGGTAATGCATGCCTGTAGTTCGGGCTACTTGGAAGGCTGAGGCGGAAGGATTGCTGGAGCCCAGCAGATTGATGCCTGGATGGCTGTGAATGTGCTACTGCACTCTAGCCTGGGTGGCAGAGTGAGACTTCAACTCAAAAGAAAAAAAAAATAGAATGAAGAGAAGGGGGATCTAGTTGTCTGTGGATGTGGCTTTTGTGATCCGCCAGTAGTCCTCTTAACTCAGGTGGAAATGGCCTTTATTGCTTACCTGTATTACCTGCCACTGAGGCAGGGCTGCCCCTATAAGGCATATGGAGTTAGATGATGGAGACAACATTGACTTGCTAAATCTGGCTGGGCACAGTGGCTCATGCCTGTAATCCTAGCACTTTAGGAGACAGGCAAAAGGATTGCTTGAATCCAACTGTTTAAGACTAACTTGGGCAACTTGGTGGAGACCTCATCTCTGTAATAGATTTTTAAAAATTGGCCAGGCATGGTAGCATGTGTCTGTAGTTCCAGCTACTTGAAAGGCTGAGGCAGAAGGATCACCTGAGCCCAGCAGGTAGAGGTTGCGGTGGCCATGATCGTGCCATTGCACTCCAGCCTGGGCAACAAAGTGATACTCTGACTCAAAAATAAATAAATAAATAAATTTACTAAACCTGATTTTCTGAAGACTGAGTGATATACATTGAGTCATTCAAAATATTATCAAGCTGTGTTTGACCTGGAATAAATTGTACATATTTAAAATGTACAATTTGTTAAGTTTTGACATAAGGTAAGCCTATGGGAACACTTTTGTAATCATAATAATGAGTATATGTCACCCACATATTTTTATTGTTCCCTTTTATAATCCATCCCTTACCCTGCAGGCAACCTTTGATTTACTTTCCTTTACAACCCGTTGGTTTGCATTTTCTAGAGTTTTATTATAGGAATGATAAAGTGTTTCTTCTTATTTTTTCCTAGCTTATTTATACATAATAATTAGAGATTCATAAACAGTGCTTATGTGAATAGTTCATTCTTATTTCTGAGTAGCATTCTGTTCTATGGTTATACAACTCTCTGTTTATCATTCAACTGTTTAACGACATTTGGGTTACTTTCAGTGTTATGCTTTTGAAATAAAGCTGCTACAGACATTTGTGTACAATTCTATGGATTTTTTTTTTTGTATTAGTGATTCAGAATGCAATGCCTAAATCATGGAGTAGTCGAGTATTCAAGTGTTGGAAAAACTTCCATACTGAACTAAAATTTTGTGTGTGTGTTTTGAGATTTTTGCATTTTCACCAGGAGCTATGAAAGTTCCAATATCTTCACACCTTCACCAATATTTGGCATAATTAATTTTTAATGTTCTGTTTTTAAATAAGTGTGTTATGCTATCTCACAGTGGCTTTAATTGCATTTCCCTAAAGAATCACCATGTTGACCCACTTAAAAAAATTTTTTTAATTTGCTACCCTCATATCTCTTTTTTTCCCCATTTTGTCAGATAGAATTGAGATCCAACCATATTTTATTAACCAGTAAGCTTATACATAAAGATTACTAACCCAACACCAATCACAACAAAATTGCATGAGTCTAAACTGATACAGGACTAAAATGATTTTTATGACTTTGCTTTAAACACATTGTTAATTCTTTTCATATGCTGGATTCAAAGGTCAAAGGTTTTCCTTTTAAGCTATATATGTCCAAGAAAATAATAATTAAAATTCATTTATATAATTATTACCAAATCTACCCTTACATCTCATTCCAGCATTGACCTGCTGGGCTTCAGCGATCCACCTCAGCCTTCCAAGTAGCCAGAACTACAGGTGCGCATTACCACGCCTAGCTAATTTTTGGTGTATTGTAGAGATGAGGTCTTGCCAAGTTGCCCAGGCTGGTCTTGAACCAGTGGGCTCAGGCAATCCACTCACCTCGGCCTCCCAAAGTGCTTAAATTACAGGCTAAGCCACCAAGCCTAGCTTACTTTTGTTTTTCAATACTGGAAACATATTTCCTAATTTTTCTTTGATTCTTTTGTGGTGTGCACAACTTAATGACCACCTTTAGTATTTATGTTTATTCAGCATTATTAACATTTCGCATCACTTTTTTTCCCCTCAAGTTTTTTAGTTTAGTTTTGTTTTTTGAGTTGGAAGTCTCACTGTGTCACCCATGTTGGAGTGCAGTGGCACGCTCATGGCCACCACAGCCTTATCCTGCTGGGCTCAGGCGATCTTTCCACTATAGCCTTCCAAGTAGCTAGAACTATAGGTGTGTTCTACCACGCCCAACTAATTTTTTGATTTATTGTAGAGATGAGGCCTCACCAGGTTGCCGAAGCTGGTCTCAAACTCATGGACTTAGGCAATTCTCTCACCTTCACCTCCCAAAGTGCTGGGATAACAGGCGTGAGCTATTGCACCCGGCATACATCACTTTTTTAATTGTATTTTTTTTTACAGATGGTCTCATTTTGTCACCCAGGCTGAAGTGCAGTGCTTTGATCATAGCTCACTGAAGCCTCGAACTCCTGGGCTCAAATGATCCTCTTGCCTCAGCCTCCTGAGTAGCTGGGACTACAGGGGTGTGCCACTGCACCTGGCTAATTTTTTTTTTTTTTTTGTAGAGATGGGGTTTTGCTATGTTGCCCAGGCTAGTCTTGAACTCCTGGGCTACCCTTCCACCTCAACCTCCCAAAGTGCCGGCCTTAAGTGTAGATTTTTTTTTTAAAGTCTCACTCTGTTGCCCAGGCTGGAGTGCAGTGGCACGCTGCTCATGGCCACCACAGCCTCGACCTGCTGGGCTCAGGCAATCATCCTTCTGCCTCAAACTTCCAAGTAGCCAAAACTATAGGCACACACCACTACACCTGGCTGATTTGTTTTTTTAAATTTACTTACTGTATAAATGTCTTGCCAAATTGCCAAGGCTAGTCTTGAGCCCCTGGGCTCAGGCAATCCTCTTGCCTTTGCCTCCCAATGTGCTGAAATTACAAGCATGAGCCACTGCCCGGCCTAGATTTTTAACAATAGCAGAAATGCAGCCTGGGTTTGTAGTGTTTGTCAATTTGGGGAATAATTGCTTCTTTCTTTTTGTAGAGGCGGAAAAAAGTAAACATTTTGAAATACATCAGTACATTTTGGTTTTTTCTCCAAGCTCTGCCATCAGAATAATGTAGTTAATCAGAATCTACTGGTGTTCTGTCAGAGACTGAGTTGGAGGAAGAGATATGCCCATCTGCAGCCATCTCTAGCTTTCTACATGAGAGGAGGTAATTGCTCAACTCCAGCTCACTTTATCCTTCCATGTGGGAGAAGGAAAATACTCAACTTTAACCCACTCCAGCCATCTAGTCTTATCTAAGGGGGAGAAAAATCTAAAATCTGAGAAACACTATAGTTCGTGGTCCAGAGGCATAGTTTCACTAAATTTTGAGATCTTATCATGGGACTATAGAAATCTTTCCCTCTTCCCACACTTTTCTACCACATTTCCAAAGGGCTATTTTCTGCAGTTACTTTTACCCAGTACATCATGTCTTGCTATCAAGAAAAAATTACAAGGCATTCTTAAAGTAAGAAACATAGTATGAAGGAAGAGACAAAGAACAAACCTCAAAACCACACTTGGAAGGAATGTTGAAATTGTCAAACAATGCAAACCAACAATGATTAATATGCTAAAGTCTCTAGTGGATAAAGTAGGCAGCATACAGGAACAAATGGGCATTGTAATATAAATATAAAAATGCTATGAAAGAATCAAGAAAAAAGAATTTCTAAGCATAAGGATATATCTGTAAAAATCTCTGACACAAAAACAAAGAAGAAAGACTGAGAGAACCTGAACAGAAATCCAGGAGCTGGAGGACAACTACCAAAGATGTAAATATGTATAATGAGAATACAAGGAGAGGAAAAAGAAACAAGAAATACTTGGAACAGTAATGATTGAGGGTTTTCCAAAATTAATATTAAACACCAAACTACAGATCTAGAAAGCTCAGAGAACATCAAGCAGGATAAATGCCAAAGACTGCCTACAATTAGGCAACTTGTTTTCAAACTAAAATGACCCAGAATCAAAATCAAAAGGAGAAATATGTTAAATGTTTAAATGCTGGAATAAAAATTACAATCAAGCGAGAAGTTTTGTTGGTACTTAGGCGCACAGGAACTTACATGGTATATTGCCATGGACAGCTGATCTGCAGTGGGCTACTGAATATATTGAAGATCATCAAATTTTTAAAAAATAGAAGGGAGAAGGCAGTCTCTCTTTAAAGGAATTTACCTTTAAAGGACAAGAGAAAAATTCAGTTTTCAAAGGCTTATGGTAGCAAAGTATCAAGGAGTTGTTATTTCTTAAAAGGAAAATCCTTAAACAGATGATTAGTGCTTGTGGAATAGGAATGATTGGGCTTATAGTAGAGAAAATTGGTAAGAAACAGACCATAGTGACTGAAGAGTTCAGAAGGGACACAATGGATATCATATAGATAGACGCAAGCCCACAATTTAAAAGGAGGACCTCACTTTTCTTTTCTTTATTTTTTTTAAGTTGGAGTCTCACTTTATTGCCCAGACTGGAATGCAGTGGCATGCTCATGGCCACCTCAGTCTCAACTTGCAGGACTCAGGTGATCCTTCCACCTCAGCCTTCCAAGTAGCTGGAACTACAGGCATGTGCTACCAAGCCTGGCTAATTTAAAAAAAAATTATTGTGGAGATGAAGTTTTGACAAGTTGCCCAGGCTGGTCTTGAACTCCTGGGATCAGGTAATCCCCTCACCTTGGCCTCCCAAAGTGCTGGGATTACAGGCTTGAGCCACCATGCCCAGCTTTTGTTTTATTAAACTAAATATTCTCTTTTAAAAAGTTTTCTTTAAAGGTTTGAGAACACAAATTCCTATTGAAAAACACAGTGATATTTTAAATGAGTAAAGAGGCTGGCAAAATAAAATGTTGAGAATGTTGTTGACCTATAGATCATGTCCCCTTCGGAAGAAACTTGTAAGAGTGGGCTCTTCTCTTCCTGTCTCAGACCTCATACCATGCATTGATTTGCATCATAGCAAAGAATCTTCATACAACCTAATTTCTTGGGGGATGTGTACATTCAGCACTACTATGAAGGCTAAAGAGTATATTTGGATAATAAGGTTTATCCAGGAGGAATGGCACTATTAATAGATATTTTAATATCTCTACAGATTTCTGGCAAGATGGTGGCAGGACAGCTCAGACTGTGAGAGTCTGCAAAAACGAGTGTCCATAAAGACTCTCTGTGTGAGTGGGTATGTGCTGGTGGGTGAGTGAAAGTCCACCTAAGGGGAAACTCCAGTTCATGCACCTGGGGCTCTCCACCAGAGATGACTGCAACCCCCCACTGCCCCGAGATTGGAGCCACTGGCGGGTCTCTCCTGAGAAAAGGCCATGGAATACACTTGATCCCCACCACCTGGCACCTGTCCCACACCATCACCTGTTATAGCAGAGCAGCAGAAACCCTGGATCTGTGGAGAGAGCAGGTCAGGAAGAACTGGAGAGGAGCTCCACCACCAGTGAGGAAATGCTGACTGGAGACATTTTCTCTGCCAGAACAGAGACCTGCATTCCCCCTCCCATCTCTCCTCAGCCTCCATCCTGGGACCTAGAGGTTATCTCATCAAACTGGGAGAAGCAGACGCCCCTCCCACACACTGGAACAGGCACAGACATGTCAGATCTGAGTGGGAGCCTTGACAACAGTGGCAGTAAGCCAGGTGAGTTCAGATCTGATCCATCCTCCTCCCTCAGTAGTCTGTGGGGCATGTGACCCACACTGAGAGCAGCCCTATGACCCTGCACTGAAAGCAGAGGGGAGGTGCTGGAGACCAGAGCTGAAAGGAAATTGAAGTTATAGGATGAACCTCAGAGTGAGTTTTGGTTTTTTGTTTTGTGGTGTTGGTTTGTTTGTTTAGCTTGTTCTTTTTGTTTGTCTTTAGTTTTAGTTTTTTTCTTTTCCTCTTCTCTCTCTTTCTGTTTTTGATTACATTCTTATACTTGCTTTGTTTCTGATATTTTATTGCTTTTTTTTAAGACTTTTTGTTTGTGTATGGGTATTTTTGAGAGAGAGTACATCAATGGAGGGTTTGTGGGTTTGTGTGTTTTTATGATTATCTGTAATTTTTTTTAGCTTTTCTGTCTTTGTGTCTCTTTTCATTTGTTAGTTGGTATACCTGTCTGTTTTCCCTCTTATTCTCTCTCTCCACCTTCCTCTCATCCCCCTCCTTCCTTTTTCTATTATTTTTCTTTTTCTTACTTCATTTTGCTTTCAGGGGGCAAACTTATACTGCCACTGCAAGGACAGATTGTAAAGCAATGGGAAGTCAGTTCCAGGGGATCCACACACCTGTCAGCAGACACTGGGATCTACAAATCATTTCTGAGTCACAGTCCCCCCTCAATTTAATCTCAAAACTGCAAAAAGTACAGCCCCCCACCCACAGTCCAGCTTCAGAATTGAACAAAGCCAGAGGATCCACATAAGGAAGAATAGGAGATTGAGCAAACAGAAGTAAAATCTACCTCCCATCCCTGAACAACAGAATTAAAGAGGAAGTTAAAAAAAAGGGGAGGGGAGGAAAACCTACACAAACAAAGAAAAACTAAAGGAAGAATATAGGTCACACACAGACCCCTGGGAGGTCAGCCACTGAGAATACAGACTCCAGAACTCAATGAAGAGCCCCCCAGAATGACTGGTCTCAAACCTCAAACCCAGATACCAAGACATACTAGAAAGAATAAATTAGAATTGAGGAGAGACAAGAGGAAAGAATAAAGGAGTTGATAACTGATATAATAGTAATAAGGAATACAGATAATGAAATAAATAACAAATTGATAAGCATGTGCCGGAGTCCTGCTCCTGCCGGATGTGAGGTTTCCTGAAAGAGAGATGGAGTAGGTGAAAGAAAGAACTTACCACAAAAATAATACACTTGGACACCTGCTTGCAGGACAGATGCCTGCAGGACAGATGCCATTTACTGTTAGTTAACAGAGAGCTTTTATATCACTTGTAAAGGGGCAAGACAGAAAATTCTTTCACGTACATTATCTTTTAGAAGTTACCACCATCTAGTGGTCTTAGAAGCAACAAATAAGCCAAGAATACTGTCTACTTTCAGTCAATGAGTCTTATTCTTAAAGCCAAAAATGATAGTTTTAGTCCAAAGTCCCAAATTACAGTCCTTGAAATGTTTCAAGAAAGTTTCCAAGTGCACATTTCTCCATGTATCAGGAATTTTCTCTGGGGCTTCTATGAATTTCAAAGCTTCATAATAGCCTTTCTTGTCCAGGTCTCTTTGTTACTTTTCTCTTATCCTGCAGTGTATATTTCTAAAGAAAACTCAAAAGAAGCTTTTAGTGATGTTTCCCAGGCTCCCAAGGTTGCTCTCTGTATTTAGTTAATTTATCATAAAAGTATCCAATTAGTATATTATGAATTCAGTGAAAACCCACTCTATATACGTTAACTTAAAATTTTAACTATTGAATTAAGTAAAAGCCTTAACAATTAATCTTCATCCTAAATCTGTGAAAACGGTGTTATAAATCACCTACATAACTCCTAGATAAGTGTTAGAACTTATAATGAATTCATAATGAACTTACTATAAACTTGTGCTTCTAAAAAACCTTATGTCTAAACACTAAACTACATAATTCTAAATCAGATAAGGAGTGAATATACTTATATCATTTTTTACTCAAGCAATATCTAGTAACTTATTACCAAGTGAAAGAAAGCATTCTTTATATGCTTCAGAGTTTAACCATTGCATATGTTAGAAAATGCCAAACAGCATAGTGGGAAATGGAAAAATGAACAATGATGTACCTAGGTTAGCTGTGAGTACTTTGCATAAACATGCCATTTTCTTCTTCCATGACTGCACAGAATTCTTCAGCCATGTCAACAGTAAAGATGGAAGACAGAAGGGTCTCAGCTGCCTGGACTCGCTTTGTGGCCAGGGGTCCTCAGCGCACCTGGACTTTGTCAATCAGGCAGGCCTCCAAGGCTGGCTCCCAGCAAGCATGGAAAACAGAATTATCCAGGCAGAAAAAAGAATCCCAGAGCTTGAGGACTAAAATATGGAACTAACCCAAACTTAAAAACATAGAAAAGAAGCTTCAAAAGACAATGCAAAACCTCAAATAGATGAGCAATTATTTCAAGAGGCTAAACCTAAGAATAATTGGATTTCCTGAGGCAGATAGAGAGACAGAGACCACCCTGGAACAAACATTCCATGAAATTATCCAAGGAAATGTCCCTCATCTCATCAGTGATGCGACCATTCAAACACAAGAGATTCAGAAAAACCCCGTAAGACAAAAAAATGAGAAGACCAGTTCCCAGACACATAATAATTTGCCTTCACAAAATAGGTATAAAGTAAAAAAAAATCCTAAAGGCAGCAAGAGAAAGAGGTCAGACTACCTACTAGGAAAGACCAATTAGAATAGTAGCAGACTTATCTACAGAAACACTTCAGGCTAAGAAAACTTGGAGGCCAATTTTCAAAATTCTCAAAGATAAACAATTTCAACCAAGAATTACCTGCCCAGCTAAGCTAATCTTCATCAATGATGAAGAATTAAAATCATTCCCAGATATTCAGTCTCTAAGAGCTCACACTGCCTCCAGACCAACTCTACAAGAAATACTTAAGAAAGTATTAAACACAGAGGAAAAGAAAAAAAGGAACAACAATATCCTTCCCAAGAATGCAGGAAAAAGATTGAAAACACACATGAATAAACCCCAAAATCGAAAGACAACAAACAAACAGCAGCAACAACAACAAACTCCATAAGAACCTCGTGACAGGGAAAAACTCTCACAACTCAATAATTAGCCTGAATGTGAATGGACTAAATGCACCACTGAAAAGACAGAATGACAAAATGAATAAAATATCATGAGGCAACAATATTTTGTCTCCTAGGGACTCATCTCACCAGAAAGGACACTCACAGACTCAAAGTAAAAGGATGGGAAACAAAATTTCAGGTGAGCAGAACATAAAAGAAAGCAGGAGTCATGATCTTAATATCAGACAAAATACCATTTAAACTACCAAAAATTTAAAAAGATAAAGCAGGTCACTACATAATGATAAAAGGTTCAATTCATCAACAAGAAATATCCATCCTAAACATATATGCACCCAAAAAAGGAGCACCAACTTTCATAAAGCAGCTTCTAGGAAACTTTAAAAGATATAGACTCTAACACTATCATAGCTGGGGACTTTAATACCCCACTCACAACCCTAGACAGATCATCATGACAAAAAATGAGCGAGGAGATCTGGAACCTCAGTGTGACTCTTGACCAAATGAATTTAATTGATACCTACAGAACACTTCACCCAACGACCATAGAATATACATTCTACTCATCACTGCATGAAACATACTCTAAGATAGACCACATCCTTGACCATAAAAGATATTGACTCTAATACTATCATAACTGGGACCTTAAATACCCCACTCACAACCCTAGACAGATCATCAAGACAAAAAAAATCAATAAGGAGATCCAGAATCTCAATGTGACACTTGACCAAATTGATTTAATTGATACCTACAGAACACTTTAGCCAACTACCATGGAATATACATTGTACTCATTACTACATGGAATGTACTCCAAGATAAACTGCATCCTTGGCCATAAATCAAGCATAAACAAATTCCATAAGATTGAAATACTGCCATGCACCTTCTCAGACCACAGTGGAATAAAAATAAATATCAACATCAACAAAGTTCCCCCCAAACTCTCAAAGGCATGGACACTAAAGAGCGTGATGCTAAGCAACTCCTGGGTCAACATGGAAATCAAAACAGATTAAAAGATACCTAGAAACAAATGAAAAGGAAGAAACTTCTTACCAAAACCTCTGGGACACCATGAAAGTAGTAATAGGAGGGGAATTCATGTCTCTATGAACACACCTGAAGGAAATGGAAAGATCACAAGTTAACAGTCTAATAAATCACCTACAGAAGCTGGAAAAGCAAGACCACCAAAATCTTAACTTCAGCAGAAGAATCCATCACTAAAATAAAAACCCAAATTTGGGACACAGAAGACAAAAAGAAAATACCAAAAAGATGAAACAAAAAGCTGGTTCTTTGAAAAGATAAATAAGATTGATGGACAAATAGCTAGACTGACCAAGAAAAAGAGAGAAAAAGCCCAAATAAACACAAACAGAAATGCAGAAGATCAAGTCACAACTTACCCTAAATAAATACAAAAGATTGGAGGCAAAGCTTAAGATGGTGGCTAACAAGTCAGGCTGTAAGAATCTCCATGGAGCCAAGTGACAACAAAGACTCTCCGCATGAGTAGGCAGGTGCTGGTTGGAGCATTAGACATCGTCTGAGGGTCTACTCAGCTGCATACACCTGGGTCTCCCATCTGAGGGTGACTGCAAACGCCACACTGCCCTGAAATTAGAGCACAGCTCACAAGATTGCATGCAGAAATGTCTGCTGCCTGCAAGAACGTGCCTGAGAAAAGCCTGCTGACTACAGCTGATTCCCAGCACCTGGCACCCGAAACACACCATCACCTGTCATACCAGACCGCCGGAATGCAGGATTTGATTACTGGAGTGAGATCATTGGGAGAATCCAGAGAGGAATACGTTCCTGGTGAGGAGCCGCCCACCACAGCCATTTTTGAGGCAGAGATTTGCATTGCCCCTCCCAGCTTCCCCCTCCCCCAGCCTCCAACTTATTGCCTAAGCAGCATGGACCAACTATTTCCCCAGGTGCTCCCTTACCATTGGAGTAGGAGAGAGACTGCTCCAGGCTTTGGCTCATCATTTCAGCACCTAGTAAGGCACTGGAAGGGCTACAGAGGGAGTCCAGAGATCCAATCTCTGTGAATGGCAGATCAACTACTCAGGGCTGGATCATGGTCCAGAGGAAATATCCTGAGAGCACAAACTTCAGAGGGACCTGACAAGTGCTGAGTTCCAGGTGCCCCACCCCCTCCCCTGATCCAACCGTGGGACTAAGGGCGTGGCCAGAAAAGGACAGGGAAGAACTCCAAAGAGATCAGTGGTGAGTCCAGGGCTGACCCAAACCCCCCTCCTCCCCAGCATTCCTCTGAACATCAGACCCACACAGCTGGGCCACAACTGAGTGGGACAAACCCAGACAGAGCCTGGACATCAGTTGCAATAGGAGAACCCCATTCCAGGATAGGCCTGGCTGGGGCAACCTTCTGAGAGTACATACCTGGGGAAGAGACTATCCTGTACATCCCCACCAGAGATCTTCCTGACCATATGAGAGTGGGAGGGAAGGCCTGCAGCCCCACCCACCTCATGGCTCCTCCACCTTCCCTGCTTCATTCCCTGAGGAGAGAGTGAAAGAGGTGGCTCTGCAGAAGAGATCTGATTAGAGGAACAATTACAGAGCCTGCCACAAGAGGACAGGTATTTTGTCTTTGTTTTTTGTTTTGTTCTGTTTTGTTTTTTAAATTTTCAATTATTTTTTAATTTTAAAAATGTTCTGACTGTTTGATAGTTCATCTATTTTTAAAATATTTTTCCTTTGTGCATGAATGTGTATGTGAGGCTTTGACCTGCATCCCCCCGCAATATTTTTTTTTCTTTTAGTTCTCTGTTTCTTTCTTTTGTCACTCTCTGTTTATGTGTGTATATGAATGATTGAGTATTCATCTTTTGATTTTGATGTTGGTTTTTGCTCTTTTGTTCTTCTGGAGTTTTTTAATATTCATTTTTTATAATTTAAGGGGTGTGTCAATATAAGTATGAGAGTTCCACCTGAATCCCCCTTTTTCTTTTTTTTTTTTTTATTCTCCCCACTTCAGTCTTCAGTCTTTTTATCTTTCTTCTCTATTCACTTTGTACTAGACATGTGTGTGTGTGTTTAGTTTTCTTGGAGTTTTTTTGTTTTGATGGTTTATTTTCACTTTGTTGTTATTGAAGATTGTTTTGTAGTGTGGGTTGGTTTCTGCTTTGCATCATCATATAGAGTAGTGGTGGGGAGTGGATCTCAGGGAGCACGTACCACAATAAGTGAACATTTTAATCTGCAAGTAGCATCTGACTCCTAGCGTCCTATCTCCCACTTTACTCAGATTTCAAAAACTACAAGAGACAGCAAAGCTTCCAATCCACAAAACTATTTAAAAATAGAACAAATCCAGTGCCTGGATCAGGGAAGAATAGAGGACTGAGTAAACAGCAGAAGGGAAAGCCTCTCCCACTACCACTGAATAACAGAACTAAAGATAAAAACAAGAGATCTGTCACAAATGAGGAAAAGTCAAAGGAAGACCTCAGGCAATTCCAAGTCTACCAAAGACAAAACACCTGAGAAATTGGACCTTGGTGCCCAAACAATGGAAGTCATTAACAACTGGCCCCAGAATACGACAGGGATCAGGGAATGGTTGGAAACAGTGAATAAGACTCAAGAAAGACAAGATGCAACACTGAAAGAACTTGTAACAGCGATTCTGGCAATAAAAAAATTTCATTCAGTAAATAAATAACTGGATTACAAGCATGGAAAGCAGAATTAATCTAGCTGAAGAAAGAATCTCAGAACTAGAAGACCAGAACATGGAATTAACCTGACCTGTAAAAAAGATAGAAAGAAAACTCAGAAAGAAAGAAGAAAGCCTACAAGATATGTGTGATTATATCAAGAGGCTGAACCTATGCCTGATGGGTTTCCCAGAAGAAGAGAGGGAAAATGAGAACAATTTGGAACAAGTATTGCAGGAGGTAATCTGGTAAGAAAACTTTCCCCATCTCACCAGAGATGTGACCAGCCAAGGGCAAGAGATACAGAGAACTCCAACAAGACATCAAATGAGAAGACCAACCCCTAGACACAGTAGGTGAATACCTACACAAAGTAGGCACAAAAGAAAAAATCCTAAAGGCAATAAGAGAGAAATGTCAGACTACCTACCAGGGAAAACCAATCTGAATAGCAGCAGACCTATTGGCAGAAAAGCTACAAGCAAGAAGGGACTGGAGCCCTATATTCAAAGTCCTCAAAGATAAACAATTTCAACCAAGAATTTTCTATCCAGCCAAGCTCAGCTTCATCAGAGATGGAGAATTAAAATCCTTCCCAGACATCCAATCCCTCAGAGATTATGCAATTTTCAGACCAATTCTACAGGAGACACTTTAAAAGGTATTAAGCACAGAATAAAGAAAAAGAAGAATGACCACACTCCCCAAGAGAACAGCAGAGCTAAGAATCAAGAGTATACAGCGCAACTAGAAATTTGAAAACACATGCATACATTAACCCCAAAGACAAAAGAAAACAAGCAAACAAAGAAAAAACTTTATAGGAACCTCATAAGGGATAAGCAATCACATTTCAATAATCAGCATGAATGTGAATGGACTAAATGCACCACTGAAAAGACACAGAATGGCAGAATGGATAAGAAACCATGACCTCATTATTTGCTGCATCCAGGAGACTCATCTCACTACAAGGGACACACACAGACTCAAAGTTAAAGGATGGAAAATGAGTTTTCAGGCAAATGGATCACAAAAGAAGGCAGGAGTTGCAATCTTAATATCAGACATAATAACCTTTAAGCTATCAAAAATATAAAAATATGCAAAAGGACACTACTTAATGATAAAAGATTCAATCCATCAACAAGAAATACCCATCCTAAATATATATGCACCCAGCACAGGAGCACCAGCATTTCTAAAGCAACTACTAGATAAACTAAAAAAAAAAAAATTGACTCTAACACTATTATAGCAGGGGACTTGAATACCCCACTGACAGCACTAGATAGATCATCGAGGCAAAAAACCAACAAGGAGATTCAGAACCTAAACTTGACACTTGATCAAATGGACTTAGTAGATACCTACAGATTATTCCACCCAACAATCACAGAATATACATTCTACTCATCACCATATGGAACATACTTCAAGATATCTCACATCCTTGGCCATAAATCAAGCATAAATCAAACAAGTTCCACAAGGTTGAAATCTTGCCATGCACATTCCCAGACCACAATGGAATAAAAATAAATATCAAAACCAACATTTCCCCAAAGCCCACATAGACATGGACACTAAACAGCATGATGCTGAACAATGACTGGGTCAACACTGAAATCTGAGAAGCAATTGACAGATTCCTGGAAACAAATGAAAATGAAGAAACATCTTACAAAAACCTCTGGAATGCCAAAAATCAGTTCTAAGAGGGGAATTTATATCTCTATGAGCACACATAAAGAAAATGGAAAGATCACAAATGAAGGCCTAACAAATCACCTAAGGGAGCTGGAAAGAGAAGACCACCAAACCCCAACTTTAGCAGAAGAATCCAAATCACAAAAATAAGAGCCCAAATATGGGACATGGAAGACAAAAATATCATAGAAAACATCAACAAAACAAAAAGCTAGTTCTTTGAAAGAATTAATAAGATTGATGGGCCCCTAGCTACAATGACCAAGAAAAAGAGAGATAAAACCCAAATAAACACAATAAGAAATAGAAAAGATCAAATCGCAACTGACCCCAAAGAAATACAAAGAATTATCAGAGATTACTGTGTACACCTATATGGAGACAAACTTGATAACCTAGATGAATTGGAGGACTTTCTGACATCACACAATCTCCCCAGGTTGAAACAAGAAGACACTGAAACACTAAATAGACCAATAACAACCCAGGAAATTGACTGTCATATGAAAACTACCTACCAAAAAAAACCCTAGACCAGGTTGCTTTCCAGCAGAATTCTACAAACATACAAAGAGGAGCTGATAACAATCCTACTGAAAGTATTCCAGGCAATTGAGAAAGATGGAACTCTCCCCAAATCATTTTACAAAGCTAACATCACACTAATACCCAAACCGGGTAAAGATCCAACAAAGAAAGAGAACTACAGGCCAATATCCCTTATGAATATAGATGTGAAAATCCTCAAAAAGAGTCTAGCAAATCAGATCCAA
Organism: Cephalopachus bancanus; assembly: GCA_027257055.1. NCBI lineage: Eukaryota > Metazoa > Chordata > Mammalia > Primates > Tarsiidae > Cephalopachus > Cephalopachus bancanus. The sequence continues at coordinate 2,772,901 of JAPVLO010000564.1, forward strand.
AAACACATCACAAAAATCATCCACCATGACCAAGTAGGCTTCATCCCCAGGATGCAAGGCTGTTTCAACATTCGCAAGACCATAAATGTTATTAAATACATCAACAGATGTAAACACAAGAATCACATGATTATCTCATTAGATGCAGAAAAAGCTTTTGATAAAATCCACCATCCCTTCTTGATAAAAACCCTCAAACACCTAGATATAGAAGAAACATACCTCAAAATAGTACCATCTATGACAAACCCACAGCTAACATATTGCTAAAATGTACAGAAACTAGAAACATTTAACCTGAAAACTGGAACAAGACAAGGCTACCCACTCTCACCCCTTTTGTTCAATATTGTGTTGGAAGTCCTAGCTCAGGCAATTAGACAAGAGAAGGAAATCAGGAGTATCCAAATAGGAAAAGAGGAAGTCAAGTTATCCCTCTCTGTTGATAATATGATCCTATACCTTGGAAACTCAAGAGAATCTGTCAAAAATCTGCTTGCAGAGGACTTTGGCAAAGTCTCAGGGTACAAAATAAATGTGCAAAAGACAGTTGCATTCCTATACACCAACAACAAGCAGGCAGAGAACCAAATAAAAAGTACAATCCCATTCACAATAGCCACACAAAAAATAAAATGCCTTGGCATCTTCCTAACAAGAGAAGTGAAAGACCTTTACAATGAGCATTACAAAACACTGCTGAAAGAAATCCAAGAAGACACAAACAAATGGAAAAATATTCCATGCTCATGGATGGGAAGAATTAACATTGTTAAGATGCCCATCCTACCAAAGGCAGTCTACAGATTCAACACAATACACATTAAGTTACCAACATCATTCTTCTCATACCTGGAATTGACAACACAGAAATTCATATAGAAACATAAATGACAATGAATAACCAAAACAATCCTTAGAAAAAGAAACAAAGCAGGAGGTATCTCATTTCCAGACTTCAAACATTACTACAGTAATTCAAACAGCCTGGCATTGGTACAAGAGCAGACACATAGACCAGTGGAACAGGATAGAGATTCTGGAAGCAAAGCCTCAATTTCTCTACCAACTCATCTTTGACAAAGCCTCCAACAACAATCACTGGGGAGAGGAGAACCTATTCAGTAAATGGTGCTGGGAAAACTGGCTGACCACATGCAGAAGTTTGAAACAGGACCTCTACCTATCACCAAACACAAAAATTAACTCTAAATGGATAAAAGATCTAAATGTAAAACCTCAAATTATAAGAATCTTAGAAAGCACAGGAGACACCCTTATGGAAATTGGAACTGACAACCAATTCCTATTCAGAACCCTAAAGGCTAATACCTTAATCAAGAAGATAGACAATTGGGACCTCATCAAATTAACAAGCTTCTGCAATGCAAGAGAAACATCAATAGAGCAGGGAGACAGCCCACAGAATGGGAAAAAATAATTGCCAACTGTATATCTGACAAAGGCCTAACATCTAGGATCTACAAGGAACTCAAATGCACCAGAAGGAAAAACAAACAACCCCTTTAAAAAGTAGGCAAAAGACATGAATAGACACTTCTCAAAAAAGGATATATGGGCAGCCAACAGACACGTGAAAAAGTGCTCAACCTCACTCATCAGAGAAATGCAAATCAAAACCGCATTGAGATACCACCTAACCCCTGTAAGAATGGCCGTCATTAATAAAACTAACAACAACAGATGCTGGTGAAGAAGTGGAGAAAAAGGAACGCTTCTACACTGCTGGTGGGAATGTAAACTAGTGCAGCTCTTTGGAAGACAGTGTGGCGATTTCTGAAAGAACTAGAAATTGACCTTCCATATGACCTGGCAATTCCTCTATTGGGAATATACCCAGGGTAACTCAAATTATTCTACAAAAAAGATGCCTGCACATGTATGTTTATTGCACCTCTATTTACAATAGCAAAAACATGGAACCAACCATGTTGCCCATCAAAGCTAGACTGGATAAAAAACAGGTGGTACATAAACACAATGGAATATTATGCAGCCATAAAGGACAAATATATGGACTTTGCAGCAACTTGGATGGATTTGGAGTCAATCATACTCAGTGATTTATCACAGAAACAAAGAACGGAGTTCCATATGTTCTCACTCATAAGCTGACCTTGAACAAGCATAATGCAATAAGAAAGCAATTGGCAGTAGTAGGAAACTGTCAGAGTCGGGGGTAGGATTGGCAGTTGAGGGAATGCTAGTGGAGGGAGGGGCATATACCTCATCAACAAGGGTACCTGCATGACCAATGTTTGTATACCTAACCCTGAATTGTACCCCACATCTTTATATTAAATTTTTTTTTAAAAAGGAAGCACAAAAGATTACAATGACTATTGTGTACAACTGTATGGAAATAAACTTGGAAACATAAAGGAAATGGAGGACTTTCTTATATCACACAACCTCCCCAGGTTGCAACAAGAAGATATTGAGACCCTAAATAGACCAATAACAACCCAGGAAATTGACAATATCATAAGAAAATTACCTACCAAAAAAAAAAAAAGCCCTGGACTAGATGGTTTTTTAGCAGAATTCTACAAAACATACAAGAAGGAACTGATACCAATCCTATTGAAAGTATTCCTGGTAATTGAGAAAATGTAACTCTTCCCAAATCATTTTATGAAGCTAACATCACATTGATACCCAAACTAGGTAAAAAGCCAACAAAGAAAGAGAATCTAGACAAATATCCTTGATGAACATACATGCTAAAATTCTCAACAAGATCCTAGCTAACTGGATCCAACAACACATCTCAAAAATCATCCACCACAGCCAAGTAGGCTTCTCCCCCAGGATGTCGGGCTGGTTCAACATTCACAAGACCATAAACATAATTAAATGCATCAGCAGATGTAAAGACAAAAAACACATGTGTATATCATTAGAGGCAGATAAAGCTTTTGATAAAATCCAGCACCCCTTCTTAATAAAAAACTTCAAACATCTAGGTGTAAATGGAACATACCTCAAAATAGTAATAGCCACCTACAAGAAACCCACAGCCAGCATACTGCTAAACAGACAGAAATTGGAACCATTTCCTCTGAAAACCGGAACAAGACAAGGATGCCCACTCTCACCCCTCCTTTTCAATATAATTTTGGAAGTCCTAGCTAGAGCAGTCAGACAAGAGAAGGAGATTGGGTATCCAAATAGGAAAAGAGGAAGTCAAGTTATCCTTCTTTGCAGATGACATGAATATATACCTCAAAACTCCAAGATAATCTGTCAAAAACCTCCAGCACTGATAAAGGACTTTGACAAAGTCTCAGGTTATAAAATAAATGTGCAAAAGACAGTCACATTTCTATACACCAACAATAAACAAACAGAAACCCAAATAAAAAGCACAATCCCATTCACAATAGCCACAAAAAAATGAGATACCTTGGCATTGTCCTATCCAGAGATGTGAAAGACCTTTACAATGAAAACTACAAAACACTGCTCAAAGAAATCAAAGATGACCCAAACAGATGGAAATATATTCCATGCTCATGGATTGGAAGAATCAACATTGTTAAGATACTCATCCTACCCAAAGCAAACTACAGATATAATGCAATACACATTAAATTGCCAGCAATTCTTCTCAGACCTGGGAATGACAATATAGGAATTCTCACTCATTCTCACTCATAAGTGGACAAGTGCCCATATAAGACACTTGTCTATCAGATGACACATATAGACACTTGTCTATAAGACAAGTGGTACCTCATCAAACTGACAAGCTTCTGCAAAGCCAAAGAAACCACCAATAGAGCAGGGAATCAGTCCACAGACTGGGAAAAATATTTGCCAACTGTATATCTGACAAAGTCCCAACATCTAAGATCTACAAATAACTCAAATGTGTCAAAAAGAAAAACTCAAACAGCCCCATTACAAAGTGGGCAAAAGGTAGGCTTGGTTGCTCAGCCTGCAATCCCAGCACTTTGGGAGGCCAAAACGAGTGGATAGCCTGAGCCTGTGGGTTCAAGACCAGCCCAGGCAACCTGGTGAGACCTCGTTTCTACAATAAATCAAAAAAATTTGCCTAATATGATAGCATGTGCCTGTAGTAGCATTTGGAAGGCTGAGGTGGAAGAATTGCCAGCGCCCAGTGGGTCAACACTGGAGAGGCCATAAGCGTGCCACTGTATTCCAGCCTGGGCAACAGAGTATGACTCCAACTCAAAAAAGCAAATAAACAAACAAAGTGGGCAAAAGATATGAATAGACACTTCTCAAAAGAAGACATCCAAGCATCCAACAGACACATGAAAAATTGCTCAGCCTCACTAGTCACTAAAGAAATGCAAATTAAACCACCTAACTCCAGACAGGGTAGCCATCATCAATAACTCAAAAAAACAACAGATGTTGGATAAGATGTGGGGAGAAGGGACCACTTCTACACTGTTGTGGGAAGTGTAAGCTCATACAGTCTTGTGGAAAACAGTGTGGCAATTCTTAAAAGACCTAAAAATCGACCATCCATACGACCCCACAATCCCCCTTCTGGGAATATACTCAGAGGAACTCAAATCACCCTATGAAAAAGATACCTGCACACGTATGTTTATTGCAACACTGTTCACAATGGCAAAAACATGGAACCAATCATGCTGCCTATTGAAAGAGGACTGGATTAAAAAAAAAATGTAGTACATATACACGATGGAATATTATGCAGCCATAAAGGACAAAATTATGAACTTCACAGCAACTTGGATGGACTTAGAGTCTATAATACTGAGTGATCTATCACAGAAACAAAGAACTGAGTATCACACATTCTCACTCATAAGTGGACCTTGAACAATTATCGTAATACTATAAGAAAAAAATTGGCAGTAGCAGGAAACTGCCGGGTGGGGAAGGGGGAGGGGGGATTGGCAGTAGTAGGAATCTGCCGGGGGAGGGGGGCACACCTCATCAACAAGGGTACCTGCATAGTGAACATTGTATACCTAACCCTAAATTGTACCCCATGTCTTTAAAATAAAATTTAAAAATCTCTACGGCACTAAGTAAATTACATTTAATTTTCCATTTTTCTATTCCTGGGAATAGAAAAGCTATTTGAAAACATTTACTGTGGGTGACAGGATTGGCAGTAGTGGGATTCTGCTGGGGGATGCAGGGACATATCTCATCAACAAGGGTACCTGCATAATGAACATTTGTATACTTGACCCTGAATTGTAACCCACATCTTTAAAAGAAAAAAACTAATATTTTAAAAACCCAAACGTGGTCAAAAATAGTCAAGACATGATATAAGAAGACTAACTATGTGTAAAATTGTCACAATTTATTAGTTATTACAACATGACTTTTTTTTTATATTCAACTAAGCTCAGGAGAGATTCCTGGATTTCTTCCCCAAAACTCAAAAAATGCTAGGTTTCTATGTTAGAGAACATGAAATGTACCCTTAAACTTGTACCAAAGTATCCTTGAGAGGAAACTGAAATACTTAGAGGGATTAGTAGTAACAGAAGTTGGAAATTTAAACATTTAAATATGTTCTTCTCTTATAGCACTGTTCTCATATTTTTAATTTAAAAAATTTTAGACCTATACAAATATCATAATAATAACTTAATGAATATCTTTTTACTCACCCTAGATTCACTTGTTTACATATTATTACCACTCTCATCTATACTTTCCTGTTCATCTGTTAAAAATAGGACGTTCTTTTTCATAACCATTGTGTTGTCAAATTTAGGGGAGTTAACATCAATAAACACTGTTATATAACATAGATCAGATTTCATTTTGCCAGTCACTCCAAATATTTCCTTTATAATATTCTTTTCTGATCAGAGTTGCATTTTAAGGTCACATATTTTGTTAGCACATTTCTCTGTCTTCTTCCATCTGGCACAGTTCCTCAGCCCTTGTTCATGGATTTGCCTTTTTGAAAATTAGTAGTCAGATGTTTCAGGGAAGGGCAACATTTGAAGTATGCAACTGCTCAAGTTTCATATCATTACCACTGTGGGAAATCCAAAATAATTTATCTGTCATTTCTTTTCATTCCATTTCCCTTGAGTTGGAAAAAGAAAACGCCTTATTGCCCCTAACACTTTACAGTGGGTTTGTTTAGATACACAATATCTATTAAATGCCCGTAAGACACAGAATGCCAACCTTGAAAAAGAGTGTATAACAAAAAGTGGTTCATTTATTTTTATTTAAATGGAGAAGACATACTAGTCTGCCTTATTGATTCTGATAGAGAAACTGATATATAAGTGGCCTAAAGAACACTGAAAGAGATGCAGAATTAATATCATAGAGCCATCTAAGCAATAGTCTCCAGAAGAGCATCATTGAGGATCAGACTTCTGTAAATGAAACTTGTGACCAAAGAAAAGACACACATTATCTATGCTTCAGGGTTCTCCCTGTGTTACGAGATACTGTATTATCTTCTTTCTGAGCTGTCACTGAAGCATGAAATGACCCACTCTGTAGGACCCAAGATGGCTTGAATCAAGCCATTCTATACACATTTCCTGAAGAATCTAAAAAAGTCAACATTTATGTAAATAATTTTGAGAGAGGCTGACCACATAGGGAATGATCAGAACGATATTAGGGGAAATAGCAAGAACTCCTCCAGTGATGTGGAAAAGTGAGAGAGAAAAAAAATAGAGAGAGAAGGTCATGCTGACCAACAGTGAGTCACACAGAAGACAGATCTCATGAAAATAGTCTGAATCTTCCTCCACTGAAAAAGAGAGAAAATGAAATATATTCCTCCACCAAGAATGTTTCAGTTCATGGAAAGTAATACTGATACATATATACTGATTCAGGTTTAATGTTTTTGTTTGTTTGAAGTTGAGAAGTATCTCTGATAAAAATTATATTTAAGTGATTGATGACATGGCGTGAAAAAAATCAACAAAGGAAGGATTCAAATACAGAGACCAAAAAGGAGGTTTAGAAGAGTAAAGAGGCCATAATCGGTGGCTCAGCCTGTAATCCCAGCGTTTGGGGAGGTCGAGGTGAGTGAATTGCCTGAGCCCCCCGGCTCAAGACCAGCCCAGGCAACTTGGCGAGCCCTCCTCTCTATATCAAAAATTAGCCGGGCGTGGTAGTGCACACCTGTAGTTCTGGCCACTTGGAAGGCTGAGGCATAAGGATTGCGGAGCCAGCAGGTTGATGCTGGGGAGGTTGTGAGCGTGCCACTGCACTCCAGCCAGGGCAACAGAGTGAGACTCCAACTCAAAAAAAAAAAAGAAAGAAAGAAAAGAACTTGTTTCCTGAGCTACCCATTGAGTCCCAGCTACCCAAGAGACTGAGGCAGGAGGATCACTTTAACCCAGTTAGAGGCTACAGTGAGCTTCACCTGGGCAACAGAACAAGACTTTGTCTCAATTGTTTTTTAAAAAATTCAAATGATTTTGGGATCAGAATTCTGAATGTGAATGCTAAGGTAAGGAGAACTGGGAATGAGGGAAAGGAGTTATAAAGAAAAGTCACAGAAGAATAGACACTAAGGTGTTAGTACAGCCACCACCTCTTAAGGGGGTTACGTTATTATCACCATGTCTACAGGCTGCAATCCCAAGTACCAGAGCTGTGACAATCTTCAGTCACCTTTGTTAAGGTTGTTACAAATTCCTCACTCCCACTCAACTCAGCACCTGCTTGATGTGAACACTTTCTCCTCAGTTCATCCTCAAACCCACTGGAGCACAGAGAACATTGCAGGAGCATACCGAGGAGGTTTCTGGTCAGATTGTGACCACAAGCACCACTAAATTCCAAAATTTCACTTTCCTGTGCAAATGTTGTATGCTACCCCCTACGAGCTCAGAAGCAATCCTCAGCAAAAGGAACAAAGCTGGTGGTATCATACTTCCAGACTTTAAAATTTATTATAAGGCCACAGTAACCAAGATGGCATGGTATTGGTACAGGAATAGGCACATAGACTGATGGAGTCCCTCAACCACCTAATCTTCGACAAAGCCATCAGTAACAATGCAGAAAAGAAAGCATACTTAGCAAATGGTACTGGGAAAACTGGCTAGCCAGAAGCAAAAGAATGAAACTGGACTCCCACCTATCACTATACATGAAAATTAACTCAAAATGGATCAAAAACTTAAATGTAAAACCTCAAAATATAGGAATCTTAGAGGAGAACTTAGGGGACACCCTCCCGTACATCAGAGTAGGCAATGAATTCATGGCCAAGTTCTCAAAAGCAAATGCAACAAAAGCTAAGATAGACAGGTGGGACCTTGTCCAACTGAAAAGTTTCTGCACAGCAAAAGAAGCCATCAAGAGAGTAAGAGACAACCCATAGAGTGAGAAAAAATATTTGCAAGTTATGCATCTGACAAAAGCCTAACATCTAGGATCAACTAAGAGCTCAAACGAATTGAAAGGGGAAAAAACCAAACAACTCCATTTAAAAAGTGGGCAGAGGACATGAACAGACACAGCCAACAAACACATGAAAAAATGCTCAGCCTCACTAATCATCAGAGAAATGCAAATCAAAACTACAATGAGATACCACCTAACACTGGTAAGATGGCTATCATTAATAAGTCAAAAAACAATGGTGCTGGCATGGCTGCAAAGAAAAGAATACACTTTTACGCTGAGGTTATCATTAAAAGGAGTTTACTTTCTCCTGCAGTTCTATTTGGAATTCATTCAAGGGCACCAACTTGCAACAGATGCTTTCAAACTCAATAACAGAAATTTCTTGAGTTCCAAGTGACTTAAGAGTCTTCTCCCAATGGAACTAAGAGGAAAAGCTTTCTCATAAAGGTATTCCCAGAGTCTTTTCTAGCCCAAACAAGAATCAGAGTGAAGAAAAAAAAGTCTTATGTATTTAGAAGTCCATTTTATGTATTTAATCAAAAACTAAAGCACAAGTTTTACAATCACAATGTCTCAAATGAAGAATTTTAAAGAAGGGAAGGGTGAAGAGTGAGAGAGAGGGGATTTAACCAGACTTGTTAGGAAGAAAGGACACATAAGGACAAAGACTGAGAGAAGAAAACAGGTATTTCAGCACCATTTGCTAAATATGGATTCCTTTCTGCAATGTTTGTTACTGATGGCTTTGTCGAAGATTAGGTGGTTGAGGGACTGTGTTTTTATTTCTGGATTCTCTTTTTTAGATATGAGCACTGAAAATCAGGGATGAGAAGACCTTCCGTGTTTCGTGCCTGTCTAGTTGCTAAATTACAAATCTTTTTGGGCCTGTGTGTGGTGGCTCATGCCTGTAATTCCAGGGCATTGGGAGGGTGAGGTGGGAGGATTGAAGGATGCCAGGTGTTCAAGACCAGCCTGGGCAACATAGCTAGACCCTGTCTCTATTTTTTTAAAAATTTTTAAATTAGCTGGGCATGATGGTGAGCACCTGTAGTCCCAACTCTTCAGGAGGCTAAGGTGGAAGGTTCACTTAAGCCCAGGAGTTTGAGGATGTTGTGAGCTGTGGTTGTGCCACTGCTCTCCATTCTGATGACAGAGCAAGACTCTCCATCACAATTTTTTTTTAATTAAAAATATTTTTAAGATCAGGCTCAGTCCATCTGTTTTTGATTTTGCTCAACAATGCGACTTAGCCTTAGGAACTGCTTAAATGTATGGAAGGAAATTATGCATTTATACATGGGCAATATTCAGAGACATGTATCCTAGCATTTATTGTACTCTACCCAGTTTACAGAAATGACATATTCTTGTGCAGCAGGCAAAGCAGAGCCTGGAGATATGGGGGTCTATGCTGATGATCACAAAGGGTCTGAGAGGGAAAACATGCAGTGGTAAGTGCACTGGTGTTTACCAGCCACCAGCTGGGTTTATCAAAGCGAGACATATAAAAGGTAAAGAATGAAGACAACAAGTAAAAAGAGAAAATGTGCTTACTAGGATGAGGATGCTCTGGGTGGCTCTGTTCTCAGAGGAGCATTTGGGAGAGAAGTTTTTGGTGTGAATGTGCAGAACATTTTGCTTATGTCTATATAGGACGAACATCATGGACCCACTGGCCCAAATCATAAACCCAAACACAGGCCATTCATGGAGAAAATATCACTAAATGCAATAAGGATATGTTTCTGTCAATAATTATGCCAGAACAGTATTTTCAATTCCTTTTCTCTGTGTGGTTGTGACTTTTCCTTGAGTCTGTAATATATATAGGAATAATACTATTTACCAGCATGTGAAGGGTCCAAGCAGAAAATGATGGAAAATCCAGTGTATGTGAGGGCTTTGGTCTTGACCTGCGTCCACTGGGGGCTGCTAGTGCTGATTGTGATGACCTAGAAGCCACTCAAGATACATGTTGTACCAAGTGACACCCCTATGGCCGCTCTGTGAAGATAGAATAATTTGCACCCCAAATCATCCAGAAAATATTTCAGCCCGGAAGCTTCCAAATGTCTGAGGAATTCCTCTAGAAAGAAAAACCCCTAACAGTTGGCTAAAGTCAGGTTCTTGAGAATCAAGTTCATGTGCTTTAACCGCTGCCCAGTGCAGGAAATGAAGACATAACAGCAAACAAGAAAGTTGTTGCCAGCATTCCAACTCCTACCTGAGAGATAAAGATGATTTCCGTTGTCAGGCTCTTGGTTGGCATTCAGTCACGGCAGCAATAATTTCATTCAGAGTCAGTCCATCCTAGAAATTAATGCCAGTGCTGTATTTTATCAATGCAATTTAGGTCTGTTGTGTACCAGTAACAACTTTTTCAGAAAAGCCTGTTACAAAAATACACTCTGTATTTTTCTAAAATTGAATTTGAATGTTTGGGGTGTGTGTGTGTGTGTGTGTGTGTGTGTGTGTGTGTGTGTGTGTGTGTGTGTGTGTGTGTGTTTTGTTTAGGTTTTTCTTCTCTTTCCTTCCTCCCTTCCTCCCTCCTTCCCTCATTTCCTCTCTCCCCTATTTCCTCTCACCCTCCCTCCTTCCTTCTTTCCTTTTTTTTTTTTTGGCAAAGTCTCACTCTGTTGCCTGGGCTGTAGTGCATGCAGTGGTATGATCCCAGCTTGATGCAGCTTCAAACTCCTAGGTTGCTCCCATCTTAGCCTCCCAAATAACTGGGACTACAGGTGCCACCACACCTAGTTAAAAACTGGGTTTTTCTAATAGTTTGTATCCACATTTATCTTGTCCTTGTGTGATACCATTTTCTGGTGTATGTGTGTACCAATATCTTTCTGCACCATGCTTTACTGACTAAGTAATTATTCCATAGGCAGTTTCCTATTTGTATGAAAAGCAGAAATCCAAATTACAATATAGAGTACTTTTAAAAAGTAGATTAGTAAAAGAACAATTCACCATGACCAGATTGCATTATTAAATGTAAATGCAATCCATATTGGGATGGTGAATCTAAAGATTCACTTCAGTTTCTTTGTTTTTGTTTTCAAATTGGGGTCTCAGCCAGTCACCCAGGCTGGAGTGCAGTGGCAAGATCATGGCCTTGACTTATTGGGCTCAGGCAATCCTTCTGCCTCCACCTCTCCAGTAGCTGGGACTTCAGGCACACATCATCATGCCTGGCTAATTTTTTGATTTTGTTGTTGTTTTGTTGTTGTGGTTGAGACAAAGTCTCACTATGTTGCCCAAGCTGGTCTCAAACTCCTGGCCTCAAGCAATCCTCTCGCCTTGGCCTCACAAAGTGCTGGAAGATTTGCTTTTATTTCATTCAGGTGCAAATGTACAATGACCACAATCACAGCATATACTGAAAACCTTACAACATACCCAAAACAATAGGGCACAAAATTATGGATTTTTTTTTAAGGCTAGTCAAGTGAAGCAGTGGGAGTGGAAAAAAGAAATCCATAACTGACTGTGATCAAATCATGGTAAATACCACTGGGCATGAAAATTAATATGTAAAATACTGTTAAACAAAACCATTAAATGACTTTATTTGTATAGGGTCATATTTAGAGAATTAATGCAAAATGTCAAATTAATGATACCCAAATAAAAGAAAAATATTGTATATGTAAAATCAGTAGTTTTCATACATCTCAGCATCAATTAGTATAAAAATATATTTAAAATACTTAATTTACAACATCTGTACATTTTCATTGAAAATCTTGAATAATAATGACAAGAAGTGTACATAATCAGAATAGTGAAAACATAATTCTAAAGTCATTCATAGAATTCATAAATAAACAAACATGGATATGACTATTGGAAGTAGCTCTAGTGTTACATGATGAATCTATAACATCATTGCAATTTTGATCAACTTTCATGATATTTCTAAATGGTTAGGGTTAAATTATTTAAAAGATAGAACACAAATGAAACTGGCAAATTATACTAAAATATTTAAAGAATAATTAGAAAACTAAATGTGAACAAGAAAATTGTGCTTTACTATTTATCAAATTATTGCATAAAGTTTTTATATTACAATTTAGTGTTTATGTTAGAGTAAAACACATACACTGATGGCACTGAATAAAGAGTCCCCAAATGGGAGTTCACATTGTAACCTTAAGGAAATGAAATAAATTCTGGTCATAATCAACAGAGGAGTGTAGCAGTGTACAATTTGGGCAACATTCCCTTGGTGATATCTTGTCAGATGGCAGCAGGAATGCTTTAGAGCTGCTCTAGTAGTGACATGGAGGTTGGTGGAGCTCTGGACTGAGATGATGCTTGAATTGTTAAAAGAAATGTACACTTTACAAATTATTTGGAGGAGTAGCATCAAACTCTCTGCATCACAGGTAATGTATGCTTGTGCCAAACCGAGCAGGGCTTATAGCCACCCGCACAAGTAGCAATTTGATGAATTCTATACACAAAGTATGGAATTTTATAGTCAAAATTTCAGTGAAGTGGGTGGTAGTCCCAGTTTCTCACCAGTTAATTGACCAATAATAAGTTACGTCAATTTATTTTTTTTCCCCTTCTTACTGAATTGTAGAGTTTGCCTTCCTAGGCTTTCATTTCCTCCTAGCCTAGTCATTCCATTAACTGTTGCATGTATCAGCATACACCTCTCCCTTTCTCTACTACCAAATTTAACTAAGTCTGTCACATACACACACACACACACACACACACACACACACACACACACACACCTGCACATGTGCACAGACATACACCAAATTCAACTCTTCATCCAATCAACTGATAAGAATATACTGGAAGGTAGGGAGAGCTGTGGGTGAGAAAATGGGAAGAACAGAATATGAATGAATAATGAATTAGAAAATATTCATGAAATCTAGAGAAACCCATTACAAGACATATTTGAATCATATACCTATTAAAGACCCTGGATGACTTTGCCTTCTGAAACCTGGATTCATGAAATCATCTTTCCCTTTAAGACTGCTTTCCTTCCTCTAAGAGGGAGATATACTTTTAAAGACCACTGGTGTCTATAAAGAAACAATTTTTTTAAAAAAAAGAAACAATCACTGTTTCCATCAGGGGCACAGAGAGTAGTAGATGTTTATGTTCTAATAATTGTCATGCAAGTACATAGTAGCTGCACATGATCTGAGAACTTAGCAGATTTCATACCATTTCTCATCACACATATGGACATAAAAATGGTGTGACTCCTCTCATTCCTGCAAACAGAGCCTGAAATTCTAACTACAGAATTATCTCCTGAAGTAACTAAAAAATCAGGTCTCCTCATTGCCATGTTCAATACCACCAACCATGTCATTGATGTTCACACCAACTGAAATAGCAGGGATCAGAGGTGGATATAGAGTTTCTTACTCGCAGCTTCTCTTGAAAAGTCTGGTCACACCTTAGGAAACATCCTCTTTGTGTGGAAGCTTATGTCAATGTATCTGTAACAACTCCATCAAGAAGAGTCACTTTCCAGATATTATCCCTTACTATCCTGATACAGAGCTGTCTTCTTCTGAGCTTCTGTCTTTCGGACTGATTATAGTTACTTAAAATGTCCACAATCAGAGGATGAGTGGCAAGGAGGCAGCCACATCCTCAGATATACAGTAATTTGAAATTCTCTAATCTCACTTCCCTCACATGGTAATAATGACAATGCCTGCCTGGGGAATTGATAATAACTTTGAAAAACTGTGGTCTTTTCTGCCAATTATCAGAAACAATTACTAGGGATTAATAAGGCTATCACAAGGAGAGGGAGAGAAAGTTTGCTGTGATCCATGGAAACTGACAGAGCTTCTCTTTCACTAAGAAGGGAACAGATATACTGATATCTGGGTCACCAGACTGCAACCAAAGAGATGACCCTAAGTGAACTATGTGCTTCCATGATAAGCTGCTCCCTAATTTTTAAACTCACGTTTCTTCAATTTCCAGAGATACATCATTATTTGTGATGTGAACTGAAAAGTAGGATCTTATTAAATAATCATAAAATTAACTATTGATAGGTAAAAGAAGAATAAGGGATATAGAATAAATTTCAAGACCAATAAAGAGGATGCAGTAGTTCATGCCTGGAATCTAGCACTTTGGGAGGCCAAGGTGGAAGGATTGCTTGAGGACAGGAGTTCATGAACCAGCCTGGGCAACAAAGTGAGACCCTGTCTCTATAAAAATTTAAGCTATTAGTTTAGTGTGGCAGTTCACACCTGTACTACTCAGGAGGCTGAAGCAGGAGGATCTCTTGAGTCCAAGAGTTTGAGGTTAGTGTGAGCTACGATTGCACCATTGTAGTCTAGCTTTGACAATAGAACAAGAGACCCAGTAGCTTTAAAAAAAAAAAAAAAGGCTGGGCACGGTGGCTCAGCACTTTGGGAGGCCGAGGTGAGAGGATTACCTGAGCTCAAGGGCTTCGAGACCAGCCTGGGCAACTTGGTGAGACCTTATCTCTACAACAAATCAAAAAAATTAGCCGGGCGTTGCCTGTAGTTCCAGCTACTTGGAATGCTGAGATGGAAGGATCATCTGAGTCCAGCAGGTGGAGGCGGTGGTGGCCGTGAGCGTGCCACTGCATCCCAACCTGGGTGACAGAGTGAGACGCCAACTCAAAAAAAAAAAAAAAACCGAGAGAGCAAAAAAGGAACCACGGGTGTTAGGATGAATATTTTTTAAAGTGTTTGAAGTTACCATTACATTTAGTGACCATAAACTTTTGTTGACCAAACAGAGTACTCCTAGTGGAATTTTATGTAGAAGCCTATTGGCAATGAGGGACCAGCTACAAAGAGTGGGGAACGGAGAGACAGAGTGCAGAGTGCAGATATTTCTTTCAGGAAATTTAGCTACAAAAGGAAAAGACATGAAAATCTCCTTCTCTTTCTCTCTCTAAAGCCCTATCATACAACTAATTGAAGTTTACAAGAAGTGAAGAGGGCAAGAGTGAAGAGATAATATATGAAGACATAAAAACTTTGCTGAGCACAGATAGAGAAGAAAGATACCACTTCACACATTCAAATTGCTAAACAAATCCACAGCAGGATAAATATAAGATTTTGATACCCAGACATATTATACAAAAACTGCAGAAAATACATGTAGTCCCTGAAGCCAGTTCAAAGTTCACAGTCCTGCAGAAAACAATCCCAAACCCCTAGTCTCTGCACCCCCTTTATAGCTTTGCTTCTCATTCTATATCTTATTTTATCCCTATACATCTTATTATTTTATACAAAAAATACATCATTATAAAGGAAAATTGTTCAAAAGACTTGTGCAATTCTCAGAAAAGGTACCACTCAGACCAACAGATGTTTGATAAGTGCTCAATCTCATACCAAAATTTAGCAGTCTCTGCATGAGCTGAATGAATATGTGAGTCAGATTTAGAAGGGGTGTGCAGACAGTTAATAGAGCAGACAAGACAACTATCTTTTGAAAGGCCTGCTTACAAGTGTGTTCATCGGCAGCCTTCTGGGAACTTGGATTCGGGGATTATTCCCATGATTCCCTGATAAGAATGGCTTACTGTGCCTAAACTCTTTTTGCAGGCAGTATAGTTTGTGCTGAATACATGCTTTCCTTCTAGATGTCTGGACTCCTAGGTCGTCAACTTCCAAAAAAAACCCTGGCACTGAGTATCTAATGAGCTTCCCTGGTAGGAGGCATTTCACATGTGTTGTCATTACCTATTGCTGAAAGAATTAAGTGTATCCTGTGTAATCCACTTTGAGAGAATTCTTGGAAGCTTGTGCCTGGTTTTCCTCTGGGCTTGGCTGCATGTGCATTTTCCCTTTGTTTTCTGAATTTTCACTGTAATATCTTTCAGCCATGAATACAACTACATGCTGAGTCCTGTGAGTCCTTTGAATCATTGAACCTGGGCTGGGCTCTGAAATTCTGGTTTTCCTTGTGGGTATCATTGTCTTTCTCACATCTGGATCATGAACACTGCTTTTCTTCCTATTCTCCTGAAGAACATACTCAGAGTGCCAGGGTGGGCTGTGAGTGCTGTCTCCTTTTCCTCTCACAAATCCCCAAAACCATTTGCCTTGCAGTCTCAAACAGACCCACAGAGATTGACCTCTTCCTACTTAAGTGACTTTGTCCACACCCAGGGCGTGTCTGTGAGCCAGGTTTTGCCTCTTCTGACATTTCTTGGGACCTGACTGTGTTAGGAACTGCTGACATTGACATATTTACTACTTGTGGGAACCACAATGTTGTTCCTGCAAAACACAACCCCTAGGTATTGTTGTCTTATTGTAGTGTTTATTGTTTTTCTTCTGGTTTGTTGTGGAGTGGTTCACCCAGGTGCTCTGATGACAACTCACCTTCCCTATCTCTCCCATAGGACTTGACTCTCCCATGCCTGATGTAGTTACCCAGTTGGAACTAGGGGAAGAGTCCTGGGAGTCAGCCAGACTTGATTCTGGTTACAGAAGAAGGGTTTGGAGGTTCAAGGCTCTTGTGATTGGAAATTGAGGGAAGTGTGACACTGGGCCTAGGTTCAAACCACACCAGGAACTTGTCCTGTGCCCACCAATGTGTAAGGCCAAGGCTAGTAGCTGTATCTGATTTCTACCTTTGCTCCATCCATTTCCCCACTTGCAAGATCCCCTCTGACTTCTGGAAAATCTATTTCACACTTCTTTGGTCTCCATGTATCTCTGGTTCCTCTCTACTTGCTCCCTCTGCAGTGCTCTCCAAAACTGCCATACACTTACTATGACACAAGATGTGCTCATATCCTTACAGAGTCCTTGACCTCTGCATATGCAATTGTGATTAGATATTCTATGACCCAACCTGACCCTTCTTCAGTGTGTCCGACAAAGCAGCTGAGGACCTGCTGGACATAATTTGTAGGGAAGTGCATTGGAGCCCTTGCCTCTCCTCTCTGAGCTGTACCCCATCTAGGCGCCCAATTACTGCACAGTGATCATCTTTTCTTTGCTCTGATCCCAGGATCTTGGTCCTGGCAATGATGCCATGGATTTACGGGTATGTCTGACACACATTTGTGATGGGGCTTCCAACTCCTACCAAAATCAACATGCACTTCACTGGCATTTCTCTGTCTTTAGATTGTTGGCATAAAGTGGAGATTGAAGAGGCACCTTTTGGACAGTGTTTACGAGAAGAAGTGTCACAGGTAAGAACTCATATGGAAAATCACACAACTAGAAGTTCCATTGCTGTGAAATACATTTGTGCCTACTCTTGTAAAATGCTTTCCACTGCTTTATTTCTTTTCTTTTCTTTCTCTTTTTTTTTTTTTTTTTTTGAGTTGGAGTCTCACTCTTGTCACCCAGGCTGGAATGCAGTGGCACACTCCCGGCCACCGCAGTCTCTACCTGCTGGGCTCAAGCAGTCCTTCCACCTCAGCCTTCCAAGTAGCTGGAACTGCAGACGCATCCCATCATGCCTGGCTAGTTTTTGTGATTTATTGTAGAGACAAAGTCTCACCAAGTTGCCCAGACTGGTCTCGAACCCCTGGGCTAAGGCAGTCCTCTCACCTTGGCCTCCCAAAGTGCTGAGATTACAGGCTGAGCCACCGCGCCTGGCTGGTTTTATTTCTTAAGTTTCATGATATGCAAAATGTATACTCAGTTGAGAAAGATTAAGAGAAGATGTTTACAATGTCTAAAACTGACAAGGGACTAACTCATAAAATATACAAGAAATGTTACTAATCAAAAGTAAATTAAATGTCCCAAAAAAATGAAAAACAGGAACTTGAAGAGATATTTGTACACCTATGTTTTTAGAAGCATTATTCACGATAGTCAAAGGATGGGAATAACCCAAGTGATCATCAACAGATATGAACATTAATATGCATAAATATGATTGGATAAACAAAATGTATTATACATATACAGTGAGATATTATTCAACTTTAAAAAGGATGAAAATTCTGGCATACTACTACATAGATAAACCTTGAGGACATTATGCTAAGTGAAATGAGCCAGTCATAAAAGGTCAAATACTGTATGATTCCACTTATATGAGATACTTAAAGTAGTGAAATTCATATAGATGAAAAGTAGAATGGTAGTTCCCTGAAGATGGAGGGAGGAGGAATGGGGAATTTCAATTCTGCACAATGAAAATTGTTCTGGAGATGGATAGTGGTGATGGTTATATAGCAATGTAAAGGTACTTAATACTACTAAACTGTACACTTAAAAATTGTTATGATAGCACAATTTTTTAAAAGAAACAATAAAAAAAGAAAATAAGAAACCTAATCTAAATGCTCAAAAAATAAGTAGACAGTCAAAAGAAGAGAAAAATTAGATGGCTACCAATTTTATAAGTAGATGCTCAAAATAATTTGACTTAAAGCTACATATACCAAATACAAAGAGATACTTTTAAATATTTCATAATTGGAGGAAAAGGAAGTTGAAAAGCTCTAATTATTGGCAGAAATATCTTGATTAAAAAAATCTTGTCCATCTCATGGGAAATTGAAAGACTGTGGCGCTATTATGAGATAATCTAGGAGATGCAGTCCACTGGTACATTGGCTCCTCCTGGCCTTCCAGTCTTGCATTCTTCTATGCAGGCCCATTGGTGTACATGTAAGAAAATGTTGTCCATGCTATTTTTTTTTTTTGTGGTTGGAGAGAGATAAAAATATGGCAACAAATTTGAGAAACATAGGTGTCTATGTTTGAAAAAATGGATAAAATTCGGCAATATAAAACAATGCATGACAACTGGAATTAATTGACTAAGAGTATACACAGAAATACAGATTATTTTAAACAATATTTTGAGTGATAAAGTGTAAATGTAGAGTACAATATTAATATGGTATATTGGAAACAATTTTACTCAAAATAGCAGGGCTCTTCTTATTAGAAAACATATAAAGAAAAACGCACACTACACCTCTTAGAATGGTAGTGTGAGTGTTGAGGTGATGAAGGAGTTTGAGGAATGGTGATTAGTGGAACAAGCATACTGATGAAACAAAATCAGTTCCTTTTAGGAACCAGAAGTGAAAAAATGCATTCTTTCTGCTCAGAGCCTCCTGGCCCAACTTCCCCACACAGCTGCTCACTACATCAAGGATACCCTAGTATTTTTTAAAAAGAACTTCAAATCATGCTGAACAGACTAAGGTACGATTTCCATTAGCCAGGTGTGGTGGGGCTCACCTGTAATCCCAGCTACTCAGAGGCTAAGGTGGAAGGATCACCTGAGCCCAGGAAGTCAAGAAGGAAAAGCAAGATAGAATATAAGAAGAACTGTGACTACAAGTGGTCACACGTATCAGAGTGAAGAACATCATAGACAATTTTATGTTACTAAATTTGAAAATGTGAACAAAATTAACATTCCTGTCTTATGGCTGCTCTTCCCATAATTTTAATATCACTGTTACGCTTTGAGAAATTCCGTCCTTTCAATGTGATCTTTACCATTGACTTGTGATTTATTTACATTTCAGCCATTATTGGGACTCCCCAAGTCTACTTTCTAAAGTTGGTGAACTTCAACCTAATTTTCATATTTACTCGTATATACTCTATTCTTCATATATATTCTATTCTATACTTTCATATATACTCTATTCCTTCTCTGGTGCATTCTGTTAGAGACAAATTTCCCTTTGTCAAGTGAAACTTTCTGGAAAACTATCATTTTTCTCAGTTACCAGTAAGTTAACAAAATCAGTAGTACTTGAATGATGTAACCTGGAGTTACTTATGGCTAATGTTTGAATTGTCTGTGAACATGAAGATATATCTTGGAACTTACAAATAACAAATGCTTATCTGAGACAGATAGGGATAAGGAAAAATACAGAGCTTAATCATACTCTAAATTTCAAGTTACTGTAGAGGAGGACATGGATTTTAGAACAAATATCAGATCATCACATCTATGAAGATCGTTAAACTTAGAATTAACCTTGAGGATCTTTTTTTTCTTCTTCTTCTTTTTTTGAGTTGGAGTCTTACTCTGTTGCCCAGGCTAGAGTGCAGTGGCACACTCATGGCCACTCCAGCATCGACCTGCTGGGCTCAGGTGATCCTTCCACCTCAGCCTTCCAAGTAGCTACTGCGCCTGGCTAATGCTTTGTTTTGTTTTGTTTTGTTTTGTTTTGTTTTGTTTTGTTGTAGAGACAAAGTCTCACCAAGTTGCCCGGGCTGGTCTCAAACCTGAGGACTCAGGCAGTCCATTCACCTTGGCCTCCCAAAGTTTTGGGATTATAGTCTGAGCCACTGAGCCCAACCAAGGATCATTTTTTTACAGTTTATTTAATTTATTTTTTTCAAATCTTTTTTCTTTCTAATTTTATTTTAGACTCAAAGGGTGCGTGTGCAGGTTTGTTACATGAGTATATTGCGTGATAGTGAAATTTGGGCTTCTTTTGAGTCCACCTCCAGGTGGTAAACATGGTATCCAATGGATGGTTTTTCAATCCTTACTCCCCTCTTCCTCCCCGTTCAGTAGTTCCTAATGTCTGTTGTTCCCATCCTTGTGCCCATGTGTGCCCAGTGTTTAGCTCCCACTTATTGAGTGAAAACATGTGGTATTAAGTTTTCTGTTTCTGTGATAACTTGCTTGGAATACTGGCCTCCAGCTGCATTCATGCTGCTGCAAAGGACGTGATTTTGTTCCTTTTGGTTTGTTGTGTAGCATTCCATGGCATATAAGTACCATATTTTCTTTATCCAGTACACCACTGATGAGTACCTAGGTTGGTTCCATGTTTTTGCTATTGTGAATAATGCTGCAATAAACATGAGTGCAGGTGTCAAAAATTTTCCACCAGAAAGGATAATATTCAAATAATTTTCACTCTACTGAAATAATTGAAGGTGATTGCCTTGCTGTACAATGTCCATCCACACATTTGGCAGCCCAGAGATTTTTTGCTGCAGTCGTTATTTTCCATTTTTCAAAGACAATCTCTTAATAAGAACTACAATGATGAGGTCCACTTTTGTTTGCTTGTTTGTTTGTCTGTTTGTTTTTGTTTCTCAGTAAGATATATGTAAAATATCTCCACTGACTATAAGTTCCAGGCCGGGCGTGATGGCTCATTCTTGTAATCCCAGTACTTTGGGAGGCCAAGTCAAGAGGATTGCCTGAGACCAGCAGGTCGAGGCTGCAGTGGCCATGAGCATCCCACTGCACTCCAACCTGAGTGACAGAGTGTGATTCTGAGTCTAAAAAAAAATATTAGGTCCAGTAATTATCTGCAAATAGTCCCATTCCTCTGCATTAAGATGATAATTTCAGTAATTATAGATCTATCATTTAAAAGTGCCCGAATCCTGGTCACGTGCTTCATCTGAACATCTGTGTACACATGCTATTTACTATTGTAGCAGGTCTTCCTATCTCATTTTATTTCCTGTGTATCTTGAATTAATAGTTTAACTGAACTCTTAGAAACACCAAATAAGTCCATTTCATACAGTTGCATCAACATTGTTTCTCTCTGTTGCTTAAAGAAGTCATTTCAATAGATAGATTTAGGTCCATGTAGGTAAGTAGTGTCAACTTTGTCCAGATACTTCCTGCTGCCCTCACACTGTGTGTGTTGTAGTGTTCAGAGTTCCTTATTTTGACACTATTTATTAACCTGCTATATAGTTGATTTATTGGAATCTGTTAGTTTTTTGGGAGGAAGGGTTGGGGTCTCATTCTATTGCCCAGACTGGAGTGTAGTGGCATGATCATGGCTCACTGTAGCCTCAAACTCGTGGCCTAGATTGATTCTCCCACCTCAGTCTCAGTAGCTGGGACTACAGGCACATGCCACCACAACTAGCTCATTTTTTTATTTTTAAATTTTTTGTAGAGATGAAGTCTCACTATGTTGCCTCAACTGGTCTTGAACTCCTGGGCTCAAGCAATCCTTCCACCTTGGCCTCCCAAAGTGCAGGGATTACAGCCATGAGTCACCATGCTGAGACTTGTAATCTGAGTTTTTGTCTTTACAACTTTAATAACATGAAAAAAACTTCTAAATCCAAGGATGAGATCTAAGATTTTACATAAAATTCCTCTCAGCAACTGATTCAATTGACACATTTTAATATTTTTACTGTGAATTGGTTTTCTCCCCTTTTCCCAATTCCTTAATATGAAAATGCTCAAGAGCTCAATCATTACTCCTCAATTTTCCATCCTATTGTGATCTAATCCAGTATTATGTTGGTAAACACAATGCCAAAACTTGCAAATGTATGTCTCCTTTCCAGTCCTCTCTTCAACTCTACAGTCATCTGTCAATAGTCTACATGGGACCTAGTCTTGGAGGTCTACTAGATGTTACAGTTAGCATGTTCAAACTTTACTCTCAAGCTATCTTCCAACTCTGCTGTGCCCCTCTTCTTCCCCATCTCAATTAATTGCAACTATATCTTTCCGGTTGCTAAGGCCAAAATCCCGGGGTCAGTATTTTCCTCACACCCACATCTCATTCTACAAACATTCTTGCTGGCTCCATCTTCTAGATTTATCAAGAATCTTACTGCTTTTCATTGCCATACATACCACCAGTCAGATAAAAGCCACTATCCTCTTTTACCCAGATTTCTGTAATGGTCATCTAACTAGTCTGCCTGCTCCCACCTTTATTTTTCTGAAGTCAATTCTCAACTTACCAGCCAACATGATTCTTTCAATGTATGAACCAGAAATTGACACTCTTGTGGTAAAACCCTGCAATATCTCTCAATTTTCCTGAGAATAGCCAAAAACCTTACAATGTCCTATAAAGCCTCATAGGACTTGGCCCCATGTAGCCTACCTTTTTTTCTTTTCTAAATTATTTTATATTTATGTTTATGTTTTATTTACTTTACATTTTTGCTTTTATGTTTCTATAAAAAAAAGGAATCTAACTTATTTTTTATATGCTCCTTCTCATTTTCCTGGTTCCACGTACACTGGCAGTCTGGCATTGCTGGAACATGGCACTGCCTGTTCCCTCTGCTTTGATTGTATCCCCCCAGATACCCACATGACTCTCTCCCTAGTCTATTTTCATGTCTTACCTCAAATAGCCACTTATCAAAAAGACCTCCCCTTATTACTCTACTTCATATCTCATGCCACCCCTTTCCCTGCACTACTCATGCTCTTAATTGGTTTGTTGCCATTTTGTTCTGTGATCATACTTCATATCCAGAGGACAATGGATGACATACATTAGATATTTTGCATGTGTTTATTGGCCAGGTGTAGTGGTTTACACCTGTAATCCAGCACTTTGGGATGCTAAAGTGGGAGGATTGTTTAGGCCTAGCAGTTCAAGACCAGCCAAGGCAACACCCTGAGAATTTGTCTCAAAAAAAAAAAAAAATGGTAGAGCATTGTGGTACATGCCTGTAGTCCCAGCTACTCACAAGGCTGAGTTGGAAGGACTGCCTGAACCCAGAAGGTCAAGGCTGTGGTGAGCCGTCATGGTGTCATTGCACTCCAGCCTGGGCAATAGAGCCGGCCTCAAAAAACAGACAAAACATTTGTGTTCATTAAAACAGTGAACAAAGCTCTCTTGACTTTCTCTAGATTCATTTCTAATGCTCTGGAAATTCTTTCTTATTTTCTTTTCTTTTTTTAAATTTTTCTGCAAGTATTGATCCCCAAAACACCATTTTCTTTCTTTCTTTTCCTCTTCCTTTGAGATTGTTATTATGCAGGTTTGCCCAAATAAAACCTAATTATAGTTGGGAGACAATACCTGCAGGTGGGCCAGAAACATAGCTTGACTTGGTGCTCAGCTTCACCTGTCATTTTCACCTGGTCTTTTTATATATTACAAATATGCTTTCCTCTAGTTTTTGCCTCATCTTTCTCTGTGTAAATAACTTAGTCACTGCTAGTAGCTCTTAGTAACGTAAACATTTTGACTTTTTTTTCCTTGAATAATCTCAAGTCCCTATGTGGATGTGGCCATTTCAATTACAGGTGAAGTGTAACTTCTCAGCAAGGAGTTGACCTCACGGTGGTCCAGATCTTTATCTCATGGATAAGATATTCTCTTTCTATGCATGTTCTGTGACCATGACAGTCACAGTCCCTTTAGTAATTTGGTAGGTGAATCTTGTTTTTACAGATTTGGGGGTAAATGGGGTATTTCTTAGAAAACCTGATAAGAAATATTGTATGGACACTGAAATATTTTCCTTCTTCTTGGGTTGCAATGTGACCCTTAATAAATATAGGTAGGAGGCATATTTTCTGAGGATTTCTGACAAAGTGCAATTCTTTCTGTCCCATGATGTCTGACATCTAACTTCTGCCTTCTCTGCTATAGCCCCATCTGAAGTGTTTTTTCTGAGTAAGAAGACTGAACTCAAAATCTTCACCCTCTTTAAGATGTTTAAGAACATGCCCAACGCTTAACTATACCTGTTGTCTGATGACAATCTATAATCATAATAGTAAGTATGTTTGTTTTATCTTAGAAACCATGTTGTGCTTTGGGTATCTATAATATTAATAGTATATATCTACACAAAAGTCAGGAAGACTGAAAACCTCTTTTTTTTCTCTTTTGTTTGTGGGTTCAGGGCTACCTTTATTATTTCAGTAAAATTATGTCTACAGTAAATATCAGGGGCCAATGCAAAAAGGTTAAACTTCATGTACTATTTACAGAAAGAGAAATATTGTTAAATTAAAAAGTGATTTAAAAATTGCAGGTGCTAGGGAGCAGTAATAACTAGGAATTGTGATCAAGATTCTAGCAAAGTCACATGCTCAGCTGGATTTTAGCTCTTCTCAGACTTCAGTGTCTTCTCAAATTTCTCCAAGATATTAAATTTTTTCGTACTTCACTAATTTTCCTCAGAGCTATTTCTGTTACTTCTTTCAATAACTATAGAATCATTGGCTGAGCGTGGTAGCTAACATCTGTAATCTCAGCATATTGGGAGGTTAAGGCAGGAGGAATGCTTGAGCCCTGGAGTTCAAGACCAGCCTGGACAACATAGTGAGACCTCGTCTCTACAAAAAAATTTAAAAATGAGCTGGGCATGGTGGCATGCGCCTGTAGTCCCAGTTACTTGGGTAAGGATTACTTGGGTCCGGGAGGCCGAGGCTATGGTGAGTGAGCCGTGAAGGAGCCACTGCACTCCAGCCTAGGTGACAGAGTGTGACCCTGGCTCAGAAAAACAAAAACTACATAATCATTATTCTTTCTTTTTAAATTTTTTTCGTAATCATTAATAATTTTCTGTAATTTTGATTTTACAACTGTTTTTCTAAGATAATCTGAATTCTCCATGCAGAACTATCTTTATAATAATAGAAGTGATCATTACTTGCTAGCTAGTCAATGAGATTATGGAGTTCAGTTACCTATCGTTTATCTTGGGATATTGATGCCCCTTTAATATGAGGGCTTTTGCACACATGTGTCAATTGTGAACTCTGCAGCCACTATCCCATTCCAAAATAATATTTAATAAGTTGCCCTCCATTTGAGACAGATGTCAATTTCCTGAAAGGAATTGAATAATATCTTAGCATACAGAGAAACAGTGTATGGATAAAAAAGTGTTCCTCCCTGGGTGGGACCTACTCACTGAATAGTCAGGCAGGAATGACATTTTGTGGGAGTTAGAGGCAGAGCTCCACTCTTGCCCACCTGCAACAAGGGAGGCCAATGTTCTTCCATCTTCACCTCATGGCCCTGTCTAGACTTTTTCTCTTGTTCCTGACTAAATATACTGCAACTCACACAAAATCCTCACTTGTACCCCACAACTCTATAATAAATAAATGACAAAAACAAACAGAGACTAATGCTTCACGCATGTGAAGAAGATTAAAACAATGTTTATTCGTTTCCGGCTAAACATGTACATACTTCATGCCCGAATGACCTCATGAAATCCGTCCATTTGGATCTGTAGTCTTCGGGGGCAGTTGAAATAATATTTTAGACTCTGGGAGCACGCTGAGCTTCGTGGACTCCGAAATAATGTTTTTATAATAAATCTGTGCGCAGACCCTTTAAGAAGTCGAGAGGCGGCCGGGCTCGGTGGCTCAGCCTGTAATCCCAGCACTTTGGGAGGCGGAGGCCAGAGGATTACCTGAGCCCGCGGTTTAAAGACCAGCCCCGGCAATTTGGCGAGACCTCGTCTCTACAATAAATCAAAAAATTATCAGGGCGTGGTAGTGGCACGCCAGTGGTTCCGGCTCCTGGAAGACTGAAGCGGAAAGATCGCCGGAGCCCAGCAGGTTGACGCTGGGGTAGCCGTGAGTGCCACTGCACTCCAGCCTGGGCGTCAGTGAGACTCCGACTAAAAAAAAAAAAAAAAAAAAAAGTCGAGAGTTCCTTTCGCCAACCCAGTGGGAAACACCGTCTTCCAGATCCCCCAGCGTCGCTCTGGTCCTGTAACAGCTCGGGAGCGTCCGAGTGAGGGACCCTCTCTGCTGCGGCCTTCAGAGCCATAGGAACTATATTACCCAGAGGCCTCTGCGTTGAGAGGCGGCGGTGCTGAGCCAATGAGGATTCAGAAGCAGAGCATTTCCGTGCGTGCCCATCGCGTTGGGCGGGACTTCTAGAGCCCTCTCCGCAGCAGTCCTCTCGGTCGCGACTGGGTGTGCTCTGGCTCCGCGGCTCTCGTTCGAAATCGCAGTGCCCGGACAGGGACGGCGCAACAGGACTCGTCGTCCCCGCGGCACAGAGGCGGGTCTGACGTTCGGCGAACGGGAGTCCCGTGCCCTGCTTCGCTCCGCCCAGAGTCCGATGGCGGCTGCCGCGCCGAGGAACTCTGGCCGGGTCAGTGCTGCGCTCCCCGCGCCTCCCCCGCCCAGGTCCCAAAACCCGGGTGACGGGCGCCTGCTCACGTCCCTGCAGCCCAGCCCCGTGTGTCCGGGACCGTGAGACTCGCGTGGGTGGAGTCCCATTTCTGACATTCAGTGTGCTCCACGAAGTGTAAAACGGTGAGACAGGCAGGGGGACCGGCACGTGCGAGGGCTTGGAGGTGCGGCTGAGGCAGGAAGGTTGGAGATTTCTGAGGGCCGTTCTGTGTCCGCGGGAAACAGAGTGAGGCGGAGTCATGCGCGGTCAGTCAGGCTGTGAACGTGTACCTGCACTCAGGGAACCTTGGGAGCCACAGGGGGTTGTGAGCTGAAGAGACTCGATTTGACTTAGGGTTTTGAAAGTTTTTCAAGGGCTACTGAGACGGAGAACAGATTGGAATGGGGTGATGAGGGCAGTGAGGGACAGTAAGTTTGAGTTTTGAGCCAAGGCACAGAGCTATGAAGAGGCAGCACTGAGTACCTAAGCTCAGAAAGTAGTCCTTCATTCCAAGGTCATCTGGCTTCTAGAACTGGCCAGAGGTGCAGGGGAGATTTGAGTCCATTGAAACATCATGGTCCCCAGCCTCTGTGGCCTGCTACTGACCTCAGGTCCCCATGGCTGAAGGGGCACTTATGGAATATATACAGGGATCTGGAGGGTCTTCTAGGCCCTTACTGGTTCCAGCCCCACCCATATGATCCCAGGGATTGTGGTGTCCTGGAATTCTTTGCCTGCCATTCTTCCTGCCTTTGGGGTTGGGAGCCTAGAAGAAATTGTGAATCCAAGTCCAGGGAGAAATTCCCTCCACGTGTCCTGAGTCCACGCTGAGGGTTATATGGAGGGGTTTCCATTTCTGGCCACCAATGGGAAGAGACATGGAAGATTATCCCAGGAATGGGAAAAGCATGGAGGTGTGACTGAGCTGGGAATAGGGTACAGTACGTCTCCATTCTTTCTCTTACAGAGAGCAGGGGTTGGAACTCATTCCTGGACTGTGGCTACCTGAGAAGTTGGACATCTGTTATGGAGTAATGAGAGGTTTGGGTCAGAGACAAGAGATGAACTTACTTAGGTCCAAACAGGTACCACCTGACTGCAGAGTGGAGAACAGACTTTGGGGGTGAGGGAGGAGAAAAGATGACCAGGGAGGAGGCTTCTGCATAATCCAGGTGACTGTTGATAATGTGAAGCAATGTGGTGACCATAGAGGTGAGAGATTAGATTCTGGATTCTTGTTTTTTAAGAATGGCTGCCTGGATTTTCTGATTTTGAAGATGACAGAAAGCTAGGAGCGAGGAATGACAAAAAGTTTTAGTCTTAGCTGCTAGAGTGATGGATGCTCCATCAATGAGATGGGATAGTTAGTAGTAGGAGTGATTTTTATTGGAAATATCAGAAGTTTTGTTTTTGCCATGTTAATAGTCTTACATATTTCAGAGAACAAAAGTGTGGTGGTATCAAGTGGACAGCTGAGCATACTGGTCTGGACTACTAGGGAGGGGGTCAGGATGGAATTATTCACAAGTGGTAGCTACTGTGTGAACTAGGGTGGAGCTATGGATCACATGTAAGAGGTCGTTGTGGTGGTGCTATTAGCAGGCCAGAAAGGAGATGAGAACCGCGGATTAGGTCTCTTGCTCGGGCCCCTGGTTGGTGGTGGTAGGCACCACAGACATATTTGTGGGAGAGAAGTAACGATGAAGGTACTGGGCGTGGGGAGGATGGTCTGGCAGGTGGGAGGACTTCCAAAGGAAAAGTAGAGATGAGATAAATAAAAAGACATAGAAGTAATTGAGAATCAATTGAGTAATTGAGTAATTGATTCTGAGGCAGGGCTGCTGCTTATTCGCCACTCCATAGATTTACTAGACTTTTGTGGTCATCTTTGGTGGTATCTAGGGTGTTTCATTCTTGCTGGTGGATAAGGTCAGGGCAAATGTGGTCATCTGTGAGAGTCATTATGTCTGGCACAGGGACTAATGGGCTCAGCTTTTAATGAGGATTTAGCAGAGAGATGAGTGTGTCTGTTGAGGGGACAGCAAGTGTACTACAGAAGCAGAAAAGGGAAGAGTGTCTGAAACTCACATGGTTCTGGGTGGCTAATGTTGAAACAAGGATCCAAGACAAGCAAGGAGGCCTTCAAAGCAACATTGGAGGCTGCCCCTGGTGTTGGGATCCATAGGAGGTCTTGAGTAATACTGGACTCTGTTTGAATTTGCCAAGACCTCTCTGGATGCCTTGTGCTGAGTAACATGGGATGAGTCTAGGGAGGTTACTATGGCATGGGGCAGAAGGTGGTGGAACTGTTGGAGTACATCTATGAGGTCCAGAGATGTGAAAAAAATGCAGTCTAAAGAATGATGTGCATGTGGAAGAGTGTGGACTGATGGCCCCAGAGTCCCAGAAGTGGGGGCTGAGGATGATGAATGACCCACATTTTATTGTGCTATGAGCGATGATGGAAAGGACCTCAGGGAACTCCCCTAGTAGGAAGGAGTGAGACCCTGAAGTACAATTCCTAAGCTTATATGTAATCTATCTGCCTGTAGTTGCTGTGGACTAGTCACAGGGATTAATGGAACCATGAGAGCAGCACCAGTGGCATCAGGGTGTGGTATCTTCTCTGAGGTTGAGAGCTTGAGAGGAGGATGGGTATAGGGTCCATGTGTGGGGAGATAGATTGTGGGTCCTTGGAAGAAAGGATGTGGTTTCATCTGTCCCCATCATGACAGGGCAGTGTAACCTTTGAGGACGTGGCCGTGTACTTCTCCTGGGAGGAATGGGGTCTTCTTGATGAGTCTCAGAGACACCTGTACCACAATGTGATGCTGGAGAACTTTGCACTTATATCCTCACTGGGTAAGGCCATCATACTCACCCCAGTGCCCTGGGATTGACTTTACCTTTCTTTTCTTCCCCAGGGGCTGCTCTGTACTCACATCTGGGCTGTGGATACTGCTTTCTTTCTCAGTTCCCCAGACAGGTGCTGTTGGTGACAGGGCGGAGTTGTTTGTACTGCCCTCTTCTCTTCAGTTCTCCTGCTCTGAAGCCTCGTAGGGAAGGATTTGGGGGGTCAGTATTCTTGCAGTGAGCCTAATGGATCCTCCTCACTTGCCCTTTTCCTGACTGGGTGGCTGTGTCCAAATTCATGGCATCTCTGTATCTCAGGTTTTGCTCCTTTCTTCTAGCTCACAGTTCTTCCTGCCTGCCTATGCTAGAATCACAATCACTAATATGGGTGCTACTTACATGCACCAAGAGCATTCTTGTGAGACCCTCATCTGAGGTTCTTTTTTTGTAACATTTAGTTTTCTTTTCTGTGGTCTGCCATGTGATAAGTTGTTCTGAGCCAGTGTTGGCCATTTAACCTGCCCTGTCTTTCCTTTAGGACTTAGGTTATTCAAGATCATGATAATTGCTCAACTGGGGGTTGAGCATCACAGGATGGACATGATTCTAGGCATGATAAGAGGGCCTGGCCCTGCTGAATAGTAGCTGGGGGAGGGCATGACATCAGGGCCATGTTCACATCTTGTAGGAACCTGTTCACCCCAGTGTTTTGATGACAATGCCATTTCTGCTTTTCTTCCCCATTCTCAATACTTTGCCAAACTGTCATATTTATTCTGACTTCTGACCCCTGGCCTTCCTGCCATCTTTCTGCCTCTGCCTTTCACCTGTTTCTCTCCACTGCCACCTCTGCAGTGATCTCCAACATTGGTCCACGCATTAAGTGTTGGATGGTACTCACATATCTGTAAGTAATCCTTGAATATCAGCTACTCATTTGCAATTGGAATTTTCTGTTCCTGGACAAAAACTTATTCACAGTATTCACATGTCACCAGCAACTAAGGCCCTGCTGAAGGTCATTCGCAGAGCAGTAAGTTGGAAACTCTTTCTGCCTCTCCTCATCTATGTTTTACTAACTCCTTATGTCCTTTATCTTGTGAGGCCTCCTGACTTCTGTGACCTTTAGAGTCTTAGTACTACAAAGCATCCCCTTTCTCAACCTGATTTCAGCTCCATTCTGAAAATAATTTCATGTACTCATTCTGTCAGACACATTTGTGCTATGGCTGCCTCTTTCCCCCAAAGAAAACATGTACCTCACCAGCATTTCTCTGCTTTCAAGTTGTTGGTGTGGCATGGGCAATGAGGAGGTATCTGCTGAGCAATGTGGTTTTGTGGAAAGAAAGTCACAAATCAGGACTCCAAAGACAGATCTATCAACCCAGAAGGCTCATCTCTGTGAGATGTGTGTCCCTATCATGGAAGATATTTTATACCTGACTGAGTGCCAAGGAACAACATATAGTAGGCAGAAATTGTACACATGTGGGAAACAATTCTGTTTCAGAACAAACCTTCACCAACACCAGAAAGAGCACAGTGGAGAGAAACCTTGTAGCAAGGATATGGACAGGGCCTTTTTAGTGAAGAGCTATATTCATGCATCAGGGAAGCCCTTCACCTGTGAGGAGGTTGGGAACAACTTCTTGGCCAGCGTGGACTTTCTTCAGCACCAGGCCATTCCCAACAGAGTGAAGCCACACAGTGTTATTGAGAGTAAGGAGGACTTGCAGAGTGGAAAAAGTCACAAATGTGAATGCGGGAAAGCCTTTCGCCGCAAGCGTACACTTGTTCAGCACCAGAGAATCCACACTGGGGAAGGGCTATATGAGTGTAGTGAATGTGGGAAAACCTTCAGTTATAAGCATACATTTGTTCAACACAAGACAGTCCACACTGGAGAAAGACCCTTTGAATGCAGTGAATGTGGAAAGGCCTTCAGGTTCAAATATAAACTTGTTCAGCACCAGCATATTCACACTGGAGAAAGGCCTTATGAGTGTACCGAGTGTGGGAAAGCTTTTGGGTGCAAATCCAAACTTGTTCGGCACCAGAGAATTCATACTGGAGCAAGGCCTTATGAATGTGCTGAATGTGGGAAATTCTTTAGACAAAGCTCCAGCCTTGTTCAACACCAGAGAATTCATACTGGGTCAAGGCCTTACAAATGTAGTGAATGTGGAAAATCCTTTAGCCAAAGTTCTATCCTCATTCAACACCAGAGAGTTCACACTGGAGAAAGACCTTATAAGTGTGGGGAATGTGGGAAATCTTTTAGACAAAGCTCCAGCCTCATTCAGCACCAAAGAGTTCACACAGGAGCAAGACCTTATGAATGCAACGAATGTGGGGAATGCTTTAGCCAAAGCTTCAGCCTTATTCTACATCAGAGGGTTCACACTGGAGAAAGACCTTATGAATGCAGTGAATGTGGGAAATGCTTTAGCCAAAACTACAGCCTCATTCAACACCATAAACTTCACACACATAACAGGTGTCATGAGTGTGACCAATTCAGTTAATAGTCTACTCTGATTCAGAGTCAAAAACTTGACAAACCTGATAGTTTTGTGAATTCAGTGAATGTGTGAAAGAAAACCTTTAGCCAAAAATCTAACCTTGTTCAGCACTAGAAATTTCACACAAGATAATGGCCTTATAGGGGATATGCTGTCTTTTTGTTCAATGTAACAGCACTAGAAAACCATTATGAGGGAGTCATCTACCTGAAGTTTAACTTTATGTATCTAAACATCCACAATGAGGGAATTCCCAATGAGTTGCAGGAATGTGAGAAGTTTTCAGGAGTTGCATTCTGCACTTTAACCTGCCCAAGACCCTTGCCAGAATTGTCATTACTAGATTTTTTAGGAGAAGTCATCTCACCTCTACCACCTGGCAGGTCAACACAGTGTACGTCAGTCACTACAGCGTGCATAGAGAAGACTAATGTTTGTACTCTTTATTCCATTCCCTAGAGGTTATAATCTGATCCTTTAGTGCTTTTTACTTCATTTTTTTCTGACTAGTTTTGACCCAAAGGACCCAGTTTGTGTACTCCTGGTAGCTTGTAAAGTGTTGCCTCCTTTATTGGCATTGTTGGTCTTATGTGAATATTGTTTATGAATTTTCTAGCCTCCAAATTATTTCTGGCCTCATATTATCTGGTTTGTGTAATAATAAAAGATTTTATTGTTGAAGTAATCTTTTAATTTTTTTTAAAGATGTGGGGTACAGTTCAGGGTTAGGTATACAAATGGTCATTGTGTAGGTAAAGTTTGGACCTCACTTTGGTGAAGTAATCTTTAATCTTAAGAGGTCTATTCACTGTATATGGTGAGTTGAAAATACAATTATGTTCTGCTGGTGTGAAGGAGTGAACAGTTTTTGTGAGGACCTTAACTTTGGGTGCCACAGAGGGAACAGTGCTGTCTCACCAACCTTCAGGGAAGGGAAGGGGCTAGAGTGTGAGTTTAATTGCCAGTGAACAGTGATTCAGTCATTCTTGTCTATGTAATGAAACCTGAATTTAAAACCACTAAACATCAGGGTTGGAAGCTTTGGACTAGTGAAATTCTGTTTTCAACCCATACATTCATATATCAGAAGGAGGTTTGTATCCCAGTTCTACAAGGACAGAGGCTCCTGAGCTTGGGATTCCTCCTGACCTCATCTGGCTGTTTATTTGTATTATTTTATAAAAAGCTAATAGTAAGTATAGCACTTTCTTGAGTTCTGTGAGTTCTAGCAAATTACCAAACCTGGGGTGGGAGGGAACAGTCTGGGAAACAATTTATAGTCCACCTGGTAGAAGTGTGTAGCCTGGGAACCTCATTTGTGGGTGGCATTTGATGTGGTGGCAGTGTGGGACTGAGTCAACCTGTGAGGTCTGTACTACTGGGTAGTTAATGAAATTTGTAGGGTACCCAGTTCATGTCAGAATTGATGTAGGAAAGACATATTTGGTGTCAGAAAATGTGGGATTTTCTAGAAGTGCCCTAACTCGGAAAGTTGATTTTGAAAGAGGATGAAAAATCTTGTGTTCCTGCATAGCCACCTAACCCATAGTATGAACTGTAGCCTTGCTGTGATGACTTGCTGAAGGCAAAAGTTACCAATGGGTTTTGAAACAGGTTGTTGACTCAACTTCTAAAGAGTTGGCTCTTTAGATATGCAAGGAAATGCAAAATAATTGTGCTAAACATATAAACTTGTATTTATTATTATCCAAAATAGTTCAAATTGTTTTTGCTTTTGTTTTTTGAGTTGGAGTCTCACTCTGTCGCCCAGACTGGAGTGCAGTGACACACTCCCGGCCACCGCAGCCTCAACCTGCTGGGCTCCGGCAATTCTTCCACCTCAAGCCTTCCAAGTAGCTGGAACTACAGGCACACGCTACCACACCCAGCTAATTTTTTGATTTATTGTAGAGATGAGGTCTCGCCAAGTTGCCCAGGCAGGTCTCGAACCCGCAGTCTCAGGCAATCCACTCACCTCGGCCTCCCAAAGTGTGGGATTACAGGCTGAGCCACTGAGCCCAGCTTAAAATTGTTTAAAAGAGGGTCAAATCAGAACTTGGTCCTTTATTGGTCTGTGCTTTGGCTACTAGACTCACAGCCACCGTAAAGGAAAAAAAAAATATGCTGGGACAACAGAGAGCACCTCTAAGACCTCTCTGGTTACCAAAAAGTTAGTCCATGTGAGGGGAGGACAAAACCAAGAAACTATTGAAGCCAAAGAGTACAGTGAGAAGGGGTTGTCTCATTTTGTGGAGCAGTATCATCAACTTGAAAAACCTTTACTTAAATAGATTGTGAAAATGACTAAATTAGGAGTAGTTTTGGCTTGGAATGCTGCAGAGTGGAAGAGCATGTTTGGGTTGATACTGGACCCATTGTGAACTCAAACAATCACAGTGAGTTTCAGCTCATACTGCAGATAGTATACATGATACACACACACACTGATTTATTCCTGAGGGAGCAGTCTCCTGATGGACTGGATAAATGCTACTGTCAGTTATGTTTACTCTGAGAAGGAAGAGCTCTCTTCTGTAAATGTAAACTGGAGCACCTTAGTGGAAGCAGCTGATATGCTTCATATACAGGCCCTGTGGGACTGGTCTTATGATGACCAGGATCCCCCACTGAATATGTTACTCAAATTATGGTAAATTCTGTATTAAAGAGGCCCCTCTTGCATGGGTAACCCAAGTAACTCTACTGCTTCATGTAACTACTGCTACAAAATTGACCAGTCCAAGAAGTCCTGTCAGATTTGTTGTCTCGGGTTCCCTGTATGAATCTTACAGGTACCAAGAACATCAAAGTAATTAAAAATAATGAGGTGAGTCGAGGGACTTGTCCCAGCAGGGTAGAAGTCTTTTAGATGGTTAATGGGATGAATATAGTGTCAATGAGGTTGAAACAAAGGGTGTTGATGCAGCACAATTGGATGTTAGTCAGGTGACCTACAAGGGCTCTACACTAACTCAAGGTAGGTAGTGTCAGAATTGAATTGTAGGATACCCAGTTAGTGTTGGTTAATTGAACTGGTGGTGTAGCCACGCATGTGGTGTCAGAAAAAGTCCAAATTGCACAAGGCCTTGGAGATACTGCAGGGATTTGTGGTGCAAATTTGTGGCCTTAATGCCACAATTTTTTGGATGTAGCCAAAGATCACTCAGAAAAGGGTACAGTTCTGACAACCTGCAGTGGGATGAAGCATGAATTGGTTCCTTTGACACTTAATGCCCAGCATCATTGAACGGATGCAGTTTTCTCAGGTCCTGCAACAGAGTCATATGTCCCTATGTCTAGAATTCAGTTGGCTATTTCTAAGACTGCAGGATTTAGGTGGAACTGTAATAGATACAGATAATCTGCATTAATAGAGTGGAGGAAGCTGCTGCAAACTAGAAGAAATAATCCCTCTCCTAAAAGTGTATTCACAGATGTTCCAATGACTATGGCTGTGCAGGATGAGCATGTACAAATTCTCAGAACTTCTGTACCTATATTTTCTATAGGTGAGGTAATTAGCTAAAATTTTGTGAATTCCTTGTAGTCTCTTTGCTGTTTGCCTCAAGGCCATTGCTGCATAGTCAAGAAAATGGTAGTAGAGGCCCTGTAGCCCTGTTGTTTGGAAATGTGGCATTCATGATCAGCCTGTAGACTCAGAAATGGTCTTCTTTGGTCACCAATATTTTATGCTACTTATGCAGTATGGATGTTCATGCAAGGCTGCTTTTCTTGGTGCATAAGAAGAGAAATGGTGGAGTAAATATAGGGTTGTCCAATTTTCTGGTTTCTGAAGAGAGGGAATGTTGGGAGCCAGCCTTGGAGGCCCACCTGATTGACACAGTCCAGGTGCACTGAGGACCCCCGGCCGCAAAGCGAGTCCAGGCACCTGAGGCCCTTCTATCTTCCATCTTTGCTGTTGGTACGGCTGAAGAAATTCTGTGCAGTCATGGAAGAAGAAAATGGCATGTTTATGCGAAGTACTCACAGCTAAACCTGAGAATGTCATGGTTTATTTTTCCATTTTCCCACTATGCCGCTTGGCCTTTTCTAATATATGCAAGGGTTAAACTCTGAAGCACATCAAGAATGCTTTCTTTCACTTGGTTATAAGTTATTAGATATTGCTTGAGTAATATATGATATAAGTATAGTCACTCATTAGATTTAGAATTATGCAGTTTAGTATTTAGACATAAGGTTTTTTAGAAGCAAGTTTATAGTAAGTTCATTATGAATTCATTATAAGTTCTAACACTTATCTAGGAGTTATGTAGGTGATTTATAACACTGTTTTCACTGACTTAGGATAAAGATTAATCGTTAAGGTTTTTATGTAATTCAATAGTTAAAACTCTAAGTTAACATTTATAGAGTGGGTTTTCACTGAACTCATAATATAATAATTAGACACTTTTATGATAGATTAGCTAAAGACAGAAAGCAACGTTGGGGTCCTGAGAAACATTACTAAAAGCTTCTTTTGAGTTCTCTTTAGAAACAAACACTGCAGAATAAGAGAAAAGTAATGAAGACACCTGAACAAGAGAGGCAATTACAAGGCTCTGAAGGTCATAGAAGCCTAAGATGGGAAAACTCCTGACACATGAAGAAATGTACACTTAGAAACTTTCTTGAAACATTTCAAGGACTGTAATTCGGGACTTTGGACTAAAAGTATCATCTTTGGCTTTATGAATAAGACTCGTTGTCTGAATGTTTATAGGGATCTTGGTTTGTTTGTTGCCAAGACCACTAGATGGTAACTTTTAAAGCATATGTACGTGATGGAATTTTCTTTGTCTTGCCCCTTTACAAATGGTATAAAAGCTTTCCCTTAACTAACATTAAATGTCATCTGTTCAGGAAGCAGGTATCCGAGTATTATATTTTCGTCTTTCGCCTATCCGTCTCTACTTCAGGAAAGCCCACGGCCCTTGTGGGGCGGACCCCCCGCAAGGGAATCTAGACTTTTATTATAAACTGTTTACATTTTTAAAAGCTTTATTAGCCAGGTGTGGTGACTCATGCCTGTAATCCCACCACTTTGGGAGGCTGAGGTGAGAGGATTGCCTGAGCCCAGGGGGTTGAGACCAGCCAGGGCAACTTAGTGAGACCTTATCTCTACAATAAATCAAAAAATTAGCTGGGTGTGGTAGTGCAAGCCTGTAGTTCCAGTTACTTGGAAGGCTGAGATGGAAGGATCAGCTGAGCTTTGCAGGTTGAGACTATGGTGGTCATGAGCATGCCACTGCAGTGCAGCCTGGGCAACAGTGAGACTCCAACTAAAAAAACTTTATTGATGTATAATTAATATGCAAAAAGCTGCACATAAAGTGTACAATTTTTGACATGTATAAACCCATGTATTCATCATAATCATGATAATGAACATATCCATTATCCTCATAATTATCCTGTGCCCATTTATAATCTGTTCCCTTCTTTATTTGCCCTTCAGGCATCTATTTACTTTCTTTTACTTTGTTTCCATTTTCTAGAATATTATATGGTTGGAATCAAAGTGTTGACTTTTTTTAAGCTAGTATTCTTCATGCTGCATAATTATTTCGTGCTTACCTCCCATAACTGGCATGCTTGATGTTTATGTGAATAGTTCACAGAATCAGCCAGAATCCATTTAGCAGAAACCTTTACTCACTTGGACATGCCTGTGGAGAAGACTTTAGAGCAACAATCAGGCCAGAGTATGTGAGGGTGTACTTTACAGGAGAGATCAGGCCACATCTGCCAGTTTTAGGAAAGGTTGGTTGAGGATGGTTCCAGGAGACCAGGCCTCATTCTCTCCTGACCTGTAAGGTTTCTGCTAAGAAATCTGTTGTTAGTTTGATGAATGGTCCCTTATAATGACTTGATACTTTTTTCTTACTCTTTTTAGATGTCTCTTAGTCTTTGACTTTTGACAGTTTGACTATAAGTTGCCTTGGAGAATACTTTGAGTTTCCTGTATCTGGGTGCCTATATCTCTTGCAAGACTATTATTTCATTAAATAGGTTTTCCTTGCCTTTGTTCATCTCTTATTTTGGAACACCCAATATTTACAAATCTGTTGACTTTATGTGTGCCATATGTCACATAAACTTCATTTTTTTTCTTTTTCTTTTCCTTTATGTTATTTCAAAAGACCTGTCTTCAAGTTAGAAGATCTTTATTTTGTATGATCTTGTTTATTGTTAAAATTCTTTATTGTATTTTTTATTTCATTCATTGAATTATTCATTCCCAAAATTTATGTTTGGTTCCATGTCATAATATTCATTTCTTTGTTGAATTTCTCATTCAGATCATGAATTATTTTCCTGATTTCTTTGTATTATCTGTATTCTCTTTTATCTAACTAAGCTTATTTAATTATTTTGAATTCATTTTCAAGCATTACATATATTTTTCCTTTGTGGAAACTGTTGCTAGAGAATGATTTTCTTCCTTTGAACAAGTCATGTTTTATTTTTCATTTTTTTGTGTGTGGTTCCTTGTATGATTTCTTTGGCTGTAATTAGCATCTATGGTATCTAAGATTTCCTCAGTGGCTTAAGCTGTGATTGTTAGTGGAGACTGTGTTGATACTTTGTTGGGGATGGGGACACCAGGTTGGCCAATTCTTGGTGCTAGCAATAGGCCAAATATGCCTGTCCTTGGACCCTCAGGCAATGTATGAGATCACTGGTGTTAGTGGGTTGTTGAGCCAATTCTTGGGTCTCCAGGTGACTTGCTTGTGTGCCATCTGTGGCAGCAGTGGGCCATTTGGGTAGGTGGGTCCACAGGACCCTGGGCAGTGTGAATGACGTTGGTGATGGCAATAGTGATGATGGGCCAACCCTTGAGCTCCCAGGCAGCATGAACTGGTGTAGTGATGGTGGTGATGAACTGGTTGGGCCCATTTTCAAGTTTCCAGGAGAGTGTTGACATAGATCCCTGGGCTCCTTAACAGTGTGCTTAGGCACTGGCGACAGGCAGCCTGGGTCTGTAGTCAGGCCTCCTGATGGCATACATGATGCCCACTGCCGCAGACAGGGTGGGTTAATTATTAAGCCCCTAGATGTTGTGCTGGGGCACCAGTCCCCTTTATGTTGCACACTGGTATAGACTGTGGTGGGTGTTACAGAGAGATCCTAGGTCCCTTGATGTTGTGTTTTGGTGCTGGTGGCAGGCCACACATTCAATTTTTAAAATATTTTAATATTTTAATTTTAGATTCAGGGGTACCAGGGATATTTTTGTTACATGGGCATATTGTGTTCTGGTAGGGATTGGGCTTCTGATGTTCCCATTTTCCAAAATATGAACAATGTACCTTAATATCACATTTTCTTTTCTAAGAAATTCTCCACCATCAGTGAGATCTTTGTGATTTGGATTCAATTGATTCACCTTTAACTGAACTATCACTTTTATTTCTCCAGGTTTACTTCTAATGGGCCTAAATCTCAACCTAATTTTCACACTTAGTGCCTCATTAACAATTATATACTGTCTCACACACACACACACACACACACACACACACACACACACACACACACAGACTGTGACACATTATGTAACTGAATATTTTTTCTTCAATAAGCACAATATCCAGAAAATCATTATTTATTTCAGTTATAGTGAGATAAATTAGCAGCACTTGAATAATGCAACATGACATTATTTTGCTTTATTTTAGATTTGTAAGATACATGTGCAAGCTTATTGCATAGGTATATTTTGTGATGGAGAGGTTTAGGCTTCTATTGAACCCATCAACCAAATAGTGAACATGATGCCTCATAGATAATTTTTCAATCCTTGCTCCAATTCCTCCCTTCCTTCTTTAGGAGTTCCCAGTATCTGTTGTTCCCATCTTTATGTTCGTGTGAACCCAGTGTTTAGCTCCTGTTTATAAGTAAGAACATGTGGTATTTGTTTTTCTGTTTCTGTGTTAACTCACTTGAAATAATGGCCTCCGGCTGCATCCACATTGCTGCAAAGGACAGGATTTTATTTTTTGTGACTATGTAGTATTCCATGGTGTACAGCAACATGACGTTATTAGACCTGATTAGCTGAGATGAATAAGGAAAATACAAAGTGTTAGGAGCCAGCCTTGGAGGCCCACCTGATTGACAGGGTCCTGGTGGGCTGAAGACCTTGGGCTGCAGGGCGAGCCTGGGAAGCTGAGGCCCTTCTGTCTTCGATGTTTGCTGTTTGGTACCGCTGAAGAATTCTGTGCAGTTGTGGAAGAAGAAAATGGCATGCTTATGCGAAGTACTCACAGCTAACCTGGAAATGTCATGGTTTATTTTTCCATTTCCCACTATGCCGTTTGGCCTTTTCTAATATATGCAATGGTGTCATGTTAAGGAAAACTAATTAATGATGCTGTGCACGGACTTTAACTGTGACAATCCGCTGAACAAAACGTACACTCACATCAGGAAAGTATAAAAGTGAAAGGTTTATTAAAAAAAGAGAGACAACAGTAAATCAAATCATAAGCAATAGGCAAGTAAAAGCATATTAAGCAAACAGGGATTTTACCCTTTGTCGTCCATCTATCAGCACCGGGTTGTGGGATGCAGTCCACACCACATCACGGGCAATCAGCACCAGGTTGTGGGACGCAGTCCGCACCGCATCATGGGCGTCAATCCTTTACAGTCCACCTGTCAGCACTGGAGTTTGCGAAACTTCCCAAACAGCATCACGGGCATCAACCTGTCAGCACCAGAGTTTGAGGAACTTCCCAAACAGCATCACGGGCATCAATCCTTCCAGCATAAGGGCATGGAGCTCACTCGAGATTCTCACTCTCTAGCCCCCAGGTCTTCTCCCTTTTTCTAGCAATTTTAGACAAAGGTGGCACTACGCCCACTAGTTGCACAACATGTGTTTCGTAACATAAAAGTCGTTATCAGTTCACAACCCCGGATCTTGGCCAGAGATCCTGAGCTGGACTGAGTCTGACTCTCATATCTTCATAAGACAAATGGTCTTCCTCAGTCCCCTGTTCAGGCGCTGGCCGGGCACCTAGGAGGGGAGTAGGGCCAATTATTAACATGTTATGTAACTCAGGTTAAAATAGGGACGGAGCGAGTACCTTGACCCAATCCTTCATATAATTTCACTCTCCTCACAAAGGGTTAAACTCTGAAGCACATCAAGAATGCTTTCTTTCACTTGGTTATAAGTTATTAGATATTGCTTGAGCAATATATGATATAAGTATATTCACTCCTTATTTGATTTAGAATTATGTAGTTTAGTGTTTAGACATAAGGTTTTTTAGAAGCACAAGTTTATAGTAAGTTCATTACGAATTCATTATAAGTTCTAACACTTATCTAGGAGTTATGTAGGTGATTTATAACACTGTTTTCACTGACTTAGGATAAAGATTATTGTTGAGGTTTTTACTTAATTCAATAGTTAAAACTCTAAGTTAACATTTATAGAGTGGGTTTTCACTGAACTCATAATATAATAATCAGACACTTTTATGATAGATTAGCTAAAGACAGAAAGCAACCTTGAGGGCCTGGGAAACATTACTAAAAGCTTCTTTTGAGTTCTCTTTAGAAATAAGCACTGCAGGATAAGAGAAAAGTAACAAAGACATCTGGACAAGGGAGGCAATTACAAGGCTCTGAAGGTCATAGAAGCCCCAGATGGGAAAACTTCTGACACATGAAGAAATGTACAATTAGAAACTTTCTTGAGACATTTCAAGGACTGTAATTCGGGGACTTTGGACTAAAAGTATCATTTTTGGCTTTATGAATAAGACTCATTGTCTGAATGTTTATAGGGATCTTGGTTTGTTTGTTGCCAAGACCACTAGATGGTAACTTTTAAAGGATATGTACATGATGGAATTTTCTTTGTCTTGCCCCTTTACAAATGGTATAAAAGCTTTCCCTTAACTAACATTAAATGTCATCTGTTCAGGAAGCAGGTGTCCGAGTATAATGTTTTCATCTTTCGTCTATCCGTCTCTCCTTCAGGAAACCTCACGACCCTTGTGGGGCTGGACCTCTGCAACAAAGTATATAAACTTTCTCCAGTTTAGAGTTTGTTGTAAGAGACCTGAATATTAAAACAAATTTTAGAAATTCTTATATTAATGATTACTTTAAACTTGGAGATAAACTTTAGGATCATCTCTGAATAGAAATTTGATTGAAGTTGTTGATGGTGATTTCCTCATTGCACAAATGTCCACCTACACTTTAATCAGCTCAGAGAACTGTTGCTACAGCCTTCATATTCCCCTTTTTTTTTAACCACAGTCCCTTTAAAAGAGCCTCACTAGTTCCTTTTGTCTGAAGACATTTTCAAAACTAAACTACAGTTGGCTCAAAATATACAATATTTGATCTGACATCCACAATGCTAAGGGATTCCTTCCTGAAATCTTATTTTTTCTTTTGTACACCAAGCCTACTTCAATTCTTATATGGGCTCAGTAGCATATCCATGGTATGTCATGGACTATTTGTAGCAGAATACATAATTCCTGCTTATCGTTTCATTTATTTTTTATTTTTTTGAGTTGGAGTCTCACTCTGTTGCCCAGACTGGAGTGCAGTGGCCCCTCCCAGCCATCACAGCCTTGACCTGCTGGGCTCCAGCGATCCTTCCGCCTCAGCCTTGCAAGTAGCCGGAATTACAGGCACGCGTTACCATGCCCGGCTGATTTTTTTATTTATTGTAGAGATGAGGTCTCACCGCCCAGGTGGGTCTTGAACCCACAGGCTCAGGCAATCCACTCACCTCAGCCTCCCAAAGGCGTGGGATTACAGGCTGAGCCACTGAGCCCGGCTCTGCTTATCATTTTAATGGGAATTTTTCTTAAGCACAACCATTGAATTCCAGTAATTAGAGAAGTGTACTTGTACTCCACCTCAATAACCCATGTTCCAGTTGTACATACCAGCCACATACTACATGAAGCATAAGCTGGCTGCACAGAAAGGGGTTCTGTGGCTCCACCATCTGAGGTTGCAATCATGTCTCTGCTCTTTAGAGTCATGTAACACCTTGCATTCATCCATCACTGCATAAACGTTCTACTACTTGCATTGGCTAAAATGACTCTACATGTTGATTCTTTATTAGTGTGGCCTGCAGCCACCTTCAAAGTTGAGACATTTCCAGATAAGTAGGATCTCTCTTGTAGCCTGAACTATCCTAACTATTTATACATAGTTAAGCAACCCCTTCTCTCTCTCTCTCTCTCTCTCTCTCTCTCTCTCTCTCTCTCTCTCTCTCTCCCTCT
This sequence comes from Cephalopachus bancanus, assembly GCA_027257055.1. Classification (NCBI taxonomy): domain Eukaryota; kingdom Metazoa; phylum Chordata; class Mammalia; order Primates; family Tarsiidae; genus Cephalopachus; species Cephalopachus bancanus. The sequence goes on from JAPVLO010000564.1 coordinate 2,816,772, forward strand.
CAAGGCAGGCTGGACTGCATGGCTCACTGCAGCCTCGACCTCTTGAGTCAAGTGATCCTTCCACCTCAGCCTCCCAAGTAGCTGGGACTACAGGTGCACACCACCACACCTGACTAATTTATTTTTTGTAGAGATAAGTTCTTGCTATGTTGCCTAGGCTGGCCTTGAACTTCTGGACTCAAGCATTCCTCCTACCTTGGCCTCCCAAAGTGCTGAGATTATAGGCATGAGCCACCGTGCCCTGATAAACCCCTCTCTTCACAGATAATAGAGTTCAGTTATTACCATTTCTGTCTCTCATTCTTCACAGCCAAACTTTTTTTGAGCATTTTCTCTCCCTTTGTTTCAGTTACCTAAATTCCTATATAGTTCTCTATTCATTCAAATGAAGACTTTTTTCTTCACAGCACCATTGTCAATAACAAATTCCTAAACCCAACAGTGATGTCTGAGACATTCCTGAAAGTTCCTCTCAGCAGATTTTCACACTATTAATATTCTGGGGCAATAGGGAGGGAATCAAAAACAAATATGTTAGCTCTTTTTAAAAAATGCATCTCCTCAACATTGTAATGCATAAGAGCTCAATCACTAGTTCTTTCTCTCTTCACAATCTGCAATTTACAATCTCAGTCATAATCTATAGCTCAAAACTTCCAAATGTATATCTCCAACCCTAAACCCATGCACATCTGTCTAATGTTCTAGTTGGAACCTATTCATGGGCATCTAGTAGATATAATAGATTCAAACTTTTTTCCTGAGCTTGCTTTTAACTCATTTCTGGTCACAGCCTTCACATTCTCAGTCAACGCCAATTCCATCCTTCAATTCATAAGTTCAAAAATCTAGGGGTCAACTTGACTTATTCTTTTTCTCATGTACAAAATCCAGTCCCATAAGAAATATTGTTGGTTATATTTTCAAAATATATCATGTCAGGTCACTTTCCATCACCATTCCTGCCACCAGCCTGGTTACAGCCACCATTCTCTACCTAGAGTCCTGCAAGAGTCATCTTCAGGATTCTACCCTGATTCTTTTACAGTCCATTCTCAATTCATCAGCCACCATGTCTTCAAAGTATGAATCAGATTATATCCATTGCCAGTCAAAATCCTAGAATCGCTTCTGATTTTATTTAGAAAAAATTCATAACCTTTCTAGAACCCTTACAGGAGCTTCAGAAGTCTATAGCCTATGTTCTTCTCTTATCTCCTCTTTCAAGCTTCCTGCCTTATTAACCTAGTTCCATGGGCATTGGGATCTGGCTTTGCTTGAGACATGGCACTGGCAGATACTTGTTCTTGGATCATATGCCCAAAAATGCCAAATGACTTAATTCTTATCTTTCTTCAAGTCTTGCTTGAAATATCTACTTGTCAATGAGGTCTCTCACAATTACTCTTTCTTTTCTTGAGAAAGGGTCTCACTCTGTCACCCAGGTTGGAGTGCAGTGGTATGAGTATAGTTCACCACAGTTTTGAATTCTTGGGCTCAAGTGATCCTCCGGCCTCAGTCTCCTGAGTAACTGGAACTACAGGTGTGTGCCACCATACCTAATTTTAAATTTTTGTAGAGATGGCATTTTGCTATTTTGTCCAGGCTGGTCTCGAACACCTGGCCTCAAGTGATCCTCTCACCTTGGCCTCCCAAACCGCTGAGACTATAGGCATGACCCACTGCACCTAACCTAATATTCACTGCACCTAACCTAATATTCCAACCTCCCATTCCCTGCTCACCTCCAAAATACAGTTTTTCTCCCCAAGGCAACTATCATAAAGCATGTTGCATAATTTATTTATGGTTCATTATTGTTTAATGTCTGTCTTTCTCAACTATAATATTGCCTCAATACAGGCAGTTACTTTGCTAGCTTTCCCCTTAGTTTGATACATTTGACACACTTAAGGCACTTACCATGTTTATTGGCACAGTAAATAAAAGCTTCACTTTCTTCATGTTCATTTTTAACACTCTAACAACTTTTACTTAATGGTTTCTTGCCTTTTTCTGCCTCCTAGGCTACAATTGGACAAAGTCCTGGGAAATAAAAATAATAATAATCATATTTGAGAGAATCCTCAGGTTGGCCCAAAACACAGCCCGGCATTGTGCTACACTTTCTTCTTTCACTTTGTTCAAGGGAGGACTCCCCCAAAACCCCAGAATTTATTAATGAAAAATTGTGTTTTCATTCTTAAAAACTTCGGTCACCTTCAAAGTACTTGCCATTTGATACAATATACCTATTGAGATGCTTTTTCCACTACCCAAAACAGTTTTTTAAGTCGTCAATTTTAATACTTTTTAGTGCTTCTGTTTTTTGTTTCATCACTTCCACATCAGCAAAACGTTTCCCTTTGAGGAAATAAAAAAAAGTTGCTGGGGGTGAGATTGGGTGAATAGGGAGAGTGGGGCATGGGGGCCATGCTGTTTTTGTTTTTCAAAAAACTGCTGAATAGTGCAGTGTGGCCAGGTATGTTGCCATGGTGGAAGAACCAGTTATCCGTTTGCCACAACTTGGGATGTTTCTTCTGCAAATCATGACACAACCTTCTCAAAACTTCCAGATAAAAACTTTGGTTGACCGTTTGCTCTAGAGGAACAAATTCCATGTGTACTACAAAGAGCCCTCCCTCCAAAAGATAATTCCAGTTTTGGGGGGTAATCCCCCTACTATATCTTAATGTCTTCATCTCATCTGTCATTTCCACTTGATACTTTTCAGACAACTCAGATTTGTTTTTCCCCTGACTGTTCCTGTCTCTCTTTCTCTCTGAATAAATTAATTAATCACTACTAATAGCTTTCAGTGGTGTGTGCATTTTATTTGCTTATTTTTCCAGAAGTAACCTGAACTCCCAATGCAAAAACTGCCACTGCATTTACAGGTGAAATGATAATGAATTCCCAGCAAGGAGATGAGATCATGTTATCCTGAACCCTTATCTCAGGGTTAAGATGCTCCATTTGCACACAAGCTCCAAATATGACCAGGGTATCTGCTCTCCTGGCAGGAAGTCACATTTGGTAAGTGGAGTTTCCTTTTAGGTAGAGATATAGGTTCTAAGAGAAATACAGAATTGCTTAGAAAATATTTTAAAACAATAATGTGTGTAAATATAATTTTTATTTTCCTGGAGTTAGAGCATGGACACAAATATATGCAAGAGAGATTTTTTCTAGAAGTAGAGACCCAACATTTCTGTCCCATGGCTGTCCAATGTCTGTTCTTTGCTTTCTCTGTCATAGCTATGCCTGAATTTCTGGAGTTAGAGATCAGAAACAAACAGGTAATATTACTTTGTTAAAGTCTACTTGGAATGCCAACATTTAACTAGATGTAAAGGTCCTTTGATAGTCCCTGAACTTTACCAGCTGCTTTGGATCCATTATAGTTTACAAACTTCAACTCAACTTCACAAGCAGTAATAATCTGGGGTATTTTAACTAACCCCAGATCCCAGTCAGAGGAGCTGTGGGTATTTTTCTGACACTTCCCCAGGAAGTAAAATGTGCCCAATATAATTCCTAATTGTGCTGCTATAAAAAGCAATTTGATCAAACAAACAAGATGAGACTTTATTTGCTGGTGAATGTCTGCATTTAAAAAAAAAAAAACGTGGGACCAGAGTTTATAGAACATCCATATCTACATAATTGACTGTTCTTATTCCTGCTGAACTGACGTACATATTTATTATTAAAATGCATTTTTATTATTTATCTTTATTATGATTTTAATTCATGGACAACTCGTATATCTCTTTCCTTTGGATTTGTTAATAAATTTCTAACATTTGTATTTTAAAAATTCTATCAGTGATTTCCTATATTTTAATATTGGTGTTATAAATTCCCATACCTTTTTCTTTAAGAAAAACATTAAGGAAATTTATATGCACATAAATAAATGTTCTTTTCTTCTTCATTCTCCCACTACTCTAAACAAAAATGACACCAGATTTATTTTCTGTTACCCATTATATTGTGTTTCCTTCCAGAAATACTTGATTCATTCATATTTTTCTTAATCTGTACTTTACCAAGATTTTTTAAAATATTTTTATTTTATTTTAAAGATGTGGGGTACAATTCTGGATTAGGTATACAAGTGGTCTTTATACAGATAAAGTTTGGGTTTCCCTTTGGTCCTCACTTTGCCTAGTTCTCAATTGACTGGAATACTTTCAATAGGATTGGTATCATCTCCTTTTTTTATGTTTTGTAGAATTCTGCTGGAAAACCATTGTGGTCCAGGGCTTTTTTTTTTTTAGGTAGTTTTCTAATGATAGAGTCAATTTTCTGGATTGTTATTGGTCTATTTAGTGTCTCAGTGTCTTCTTGTTTCAACCTTGGGAGGTTGTGTGCTGTTAGAAAGTTCTCCAATTCATTTAAGTTATCAGGTTTGTTTCCATACAGGTATGCATATAATCTCTGATAATCTTTTGCATTTCCTTAGGATCAGTTGTGATTTGATTTTTGCATTTTTGATTGTGTTTATTTGGGCTTTTTCTCTCTTTTTCTTGGTCATTCTAGCTTAGGGGGTCCATCAATCTTGTTATTCTTTCAAAGAACCACGTTTTTTGTTGTTTTTTTCCATGATATTTTTGTCTTATATGTCCCATATTTGGACTTTTATTTGGTCATCTGGATTCTTCTGCTAAAGTTAGGGCTTTAGTGGTCTTGTCTTTGCAGCTCCCTTAGGTGATTTGTTAGGCTGATAACCTGTGATCTTTCCATTTTATCAATGTTCATAGAGATATAAATTCCCCCCTTGAAATGATTTTATGTCATCTCAGAGGTTTTATTAAGATGTTTCTTTATTTTCATTTGCTTCCAGGAATTCTTTAACTTCTGTTTTGATTTCTGTGTTTACCCAGTAGTTGCTCACATCATGCTGTTTAGTGTCCATGTCTGTGTGGGTTTTGGGAGAATTTTGTTTGTGTTGATATTTATTTTTATTCCACTGTGGTCTGAGAAGGTGCATGGCAGTATTTCAATCTTATGAAATTTGTTTATGCTTGATTTATGGCCAAGGGTATTATCAATCTTGGAGTACATTCCAGGTGGTTAGGAGTAGAATGTAAATTCTGTGGTTATTGGGTGGAGTATTCCACAGGTATCTATTAAGTTCATTTGGTCAAGAGTCAAGTTGAGGTTCTAGAACTCTTTGTTGATTTTTTGCCTTGATGATCTATCTAGGATTGTTAGTGGGCTGTTTAAGTCCCCAGCTATGATAGTATTAGAGTCAATAGCTTTTTTTAGTTTACATAGTAGCTGCTTTATAAATGCTGGTGCTCCTGTGTTGAGTGCCTATATGTCTAGGATGGACATTCTTGTTGATGGATTGAAACTTTTATCATTATGTAGTGTTCTTCAACATCTTTTTAAATTTTTGATAACTTGAAGGTTGTTTTGTCTGCTATTAAGATTGTGACTCCTGCCTTCTTTTGTAATCCATTCACCTGAAAACTTACTTTCCACCCTCTAACTTTTAGTCTTTGTGTGTCCCTTGTGGTGAGATGAGTTTCCTGGATGCAGTACATTATTGCATCAAGGTTTTTTATGCAGTTTGCTATCCTGAGTCTTTTCAGTGATGCACTTAGTCTGTTCACATTCAGACTGATTATTGAAATGTGATTATTTATCCCCATAATGAGGTTCTAATAAAGTTTTTTGTTTGTTTTCTTTTAACTTTTGGGTTGATATGTGTGTGTGTTCAAGTTTGCAGTTGCAATGTATTCTCTGCTGATTCTGTGTTCTGTAGTTTTCTTGGGAGGTGTGTGGTCATTCTTTTTTTTTTTTTTTTCTTCTTTCTTCTGTGCTTAATATCTTGTTAAGCATCTCCTATAGAGGTGGGCTGGAAGCTGAATAATCTCTTAGGATTGGATGTCGGGGAAGGAGTTTAATTATCCATCACTGATGAAGCTGAGCTTGGCTGGGTAGGAAATTCTTGGCTGAAATTATTTAACTTTGAAGACTTTGAATATTGGACTCCAGTACCTTCTAGTTTGCAGTGTTTCTGCTGATAGGTCTGCTGCTATTCTGATTGGCTTTCCCCAGTAGGTAGTCTGACTTTTCTCTCTTGCTGCCTTTAGGATTTTTTCTTTTGTACCTACTCTGTGTAGGCAAATTACTATGTGTCTAGGGGTTGAAGTTCTCATTTGATGTCTTGCAGGGGTTCTCTGTATCTCTTGTATTTGGATGGTCATATCTCTGGTGAGATGGGGAAAGTTTTGTTGGATAACCTCCGGGAAATAGTTGTTCCAAGGTGTTCTTTATTTCCTTTTCTTCTTCTGGGATGCCAATTAGGCATAGGTTCAGCCTCTTGATATAACTGTACATCTCTGGGAGACATTGTTCTTTCTTTCTGAGTTTTCTATGTTTTTTACAGATTGGGTTAATTTCATGTTTTGTTCTTAAAGTTCTGAGATTCTTTCTTCTGCTTGGTTAATTCTGCTTTTCATGCTTGTCATCTTGTCATTTCCTGGATGAAATTTTTATGGCCAAAATCTCTGTTCCAAGTTCTTTCAGTGTTGCATCTTGTCTTTCTTGAGTCTTATTTATGCTTTCTATCCAATCCCTAGTCCCTGTTGTATTCTGGGGTCAGTCATTAGTGACTTCCATTGTTTGGATTCTGAGGTCTGATTTTTCAGGCATTTTCTCTTTGTTACACTGGAAATTACCTGTGTTCTTCCATTGATTTTTCCCCATTTGTGATAGATCTCTTTCTTTTCTCTTTAGTTCCATTATTCAGTGGCAATGGGAGAGGCTTTCACTTCTGATGTTTGCTCAGGCCACTATTCTTCCCTGATCAGGGTTCTGAATTTGTTCTATTTTCAAACAGAGTGTGGGTGGGAAGCTTTGCTGTCTCTTGTACTTTTGAGCATAAAATAAGGTGGAGGATGAAGAGCTAGGATTCAGAAACTACTTGCAAATCACAATGTTTACTGATTGTGGTATGGGTTCCCTGAGACCAACTCCCCACACTCTATATGCTGATGCAATGGGCATGTGAGTGTACCCCTTGATCCAAGATACAGTAACAGCAATGAGGAGAACACAGAAAAGTAGAATGAAATAAGACGGACATAAATTTGAAAATAATTTAAAAAACACAGAACAACAAAAGAAGAACCAAACAAGGAACAACTTAACACACACACACACACACACACACACACACACACACACACCAAAAAAACTGGAAAAACAGCAAAGTAAAACAAAACAAAAACAAAAAACAGACAAACCAAACACACACACACACACACACACACACACACACACACACACACACCAACATAAAACAAAAGAAGATAAAGAGAAAAAAAATAATAAAATAAAAAGAATTGAGGAAACACAAGGGGAAAATAGGAGGGAGTTGATAGCTGAGATAACAGCAGTAAAGAATACTGAGACTGAAATAAATAACAAACTAATAAACATAGGAAGCAGAATTAGCCAAGCAAAATAAAGAATCTCAGAGCTTGAGGACCAAAATATAAAACTAACCCAAACTGTCAAAAACATAGAAAAGAAGCTTAAAAAGACAGAACAAAACCTTCAAGAGATGCGTGATTATTTCAAGAGGCTGAATCTAAGAGTAATTGGACTTCCTGAGGTAGAGAGACAGAGACCACCCTGGAACAAACATTCCATGAAATCATTCAAGAAAACTTCCCTTATCTCATCAGTGATGTGAAAATTCAAACACTAGAGAGCCAGAGAACCCCTGCAAGACAACAAAAGAGAAGACTAACTCCCAGACACATAATTCTCCTTAACAAAGTAGGTATAAGAGAAAAAATACTAAAGGCAACAAGAGAAAATGTTCAGACCAATTAGAATAGCAGCAGATTTATCTACAGAAACACTTAAGGCTAGGAGAGTGTGGAACCCAATCTTCAAAGTTCTCAAAGATAAACAATTTCAACCAAGAATAACCTACTCAACTAAGCTAAGCTTCATCAGTGAGGGAGAAGTAAAATCTTTCCCAGACATTCAATACCTAAGATCTTATGCTGCCTCTAGATCATCTCTGCAAGAAACTCTTAAGAAAGTATTAAACACAGAAGAAGAGGGAAGAAAGAACAACAACGTTCTTCACAAGAGTGCAGGAAAAAGATTGAAAATACACATGAATCAAACCAAAAATTAAAAGAAAGGCAGCAAACAGGAACAACAACTCTATAAGAACCTCATGACAGGGATAAACTCTCACATTTCAATAATTAGCTTGAATATGAATGGATTAAATGCATCACTGAAAAGACATAGAGTGGCAAAATGGATAAAATATCATGAGGCAACAATATATTGTCTCCAAGAAACTCATCTCACCAGAAAGGACACTCACAGACTCAAAGTAAGAGAATGGGAAGCAAATTTTTAGGCAAACAGAACACAAAAGAAAGCTTGAGTTGCAATCTTAATATCAGACAAAATACCCTTTAAGCTATCAAAAATTTAAAAAGATACAGAAGGTCACTACATAATGATAAAAGGTTCAATCCATCAACAAAAAATATCCATCCTAAACATATATGCACCCAAAAAAGGAGCACCAACTTTCATAAAGCAGCTTCTAGGAAACTTTAAAAGATATAGACTCTAACACTATCATAGCTGGGGACTTTAATACCCCACTCACAACCCTAGACAGATCATCATGACAAAAAATCAGCAAGGAGATCTGGAACCTCAGTGTGACTCTTGACCAAATGAATTTAATTGATACCTACAGAACACTCCACCCAACGACCATAGAATATACATTCTACTCATCACTGCATGAAACGTACTCTAAAATAGACCACATCCTTGACCATAAATCAAGTATAAACACATTTCCTAAAATTGAAATTTTGCCATGCACCTTCTCAGACCACAGTGGGATAACAATAAATATCAACACCAACAAAGTTTTCCCAAAACCCACAATGACGTGGACACTAAACAGCATGATGCTAAGCAACTCCTGGGTCAACATGGAAATCAAAACAGAGATTAAAAGATACCTGGAAACAAATGAAAATGAAGAAACATCTTACCAAAATCTCTGGAATGCCATGAAAGCAGTAGTAAGAGGGGAATTCATATTGCTACAAACACACATGAAGAAAATGGAAAGATCACAAGTTAACAGCCTAACAAGTCACCTAAGGAAGCTGGAAAAGCAAGACCATCAAAACCCCAACTTCAGTAGAAGATTCCAGATCACTAAAATAAAAGCCCAAATCTGGGACATAGAAGACAAAAAGAGAGAGGCAGGGAAGATGGCAGCTGAGCCAGTAGGACAATGCAAGTCCCTGTGTGAGTGAGTGAGTGTATGGAAAATTTTGTGTATGTCCTGGTGAGCAAGTGGGCATGAGAAAGGCTGACTGAGGGCTAGGGAGCTGGCGGTCAGGGATCTCCTGGTGCAGTGGCAGGTGCCACAGCATTTGGGCTTGGACCCTAGCAATTCCTGGGATGCAGAAACTGAGCAGCTTTTCTCTTTCTTTTCTTTTCTTTTTTTAAATCAATAAACCCTCCCTGACAAGAAAATGCTTGGAGAGACTAAGTGAGGCTCGTGAGCAGGTGGCCAGGCCCCTGGTGCAACAGCAGGTGCTGCAGCTTCTCTACTTTGTCCCTGGCTCTTCCCAGGTCACAGAAGTGGAGCACCATTGTTTTGTTTTTGTTTTTTTGAGTGGGAGTCTCACTCTGTCACCCAGACTGGAGTGCAGTGGCCCCTCCCGGCCACCGCAGCATCGACCTGCTATGCTCTGGCAATCCTTCCACTTCAGCCTTCCAAGCAGCTGGAATTACAGGCGCACGCTACCACACCTGGCTAATTTTTTGATTTATTGTAGAGATGAGGTCTCGCCATGTTGCCGAGGCAGGTCTCAAACCTGCGGGCTCAGACAATCCTCTCACCTCAGCCTCCCAAAAGCACAGGATTACAGGCTGAGCCACCGAGCCTGGCTTTTTTTTTTTTTTTTAATGGACAGAAGTTTTCCAGACAATATTGCCCCAGGCACTCCCTCACCATTGAAGCAGGAGAGAGACTGCTCCAGGCTTTGCCTCATCACTTCAGCACCTTGCAGGGCACTGGAAGGGGCTGCAGATGGAATCCAGAGGCAAGTTCCCATGGAAGAGGACAAGCAAGGCACCCCACCACCATATTGAAGGCGGGGCAGGAAAGTGCTCTGACTTGCTCACCATGGACCAACAGATCCCATCTCTGTGACTGGCAGATCAACTACTCAGAGCTTGATCGTGGCCCAAAGGGAATATCCTAAGAGAACAAACTTCAGAGGGACCTGACAAGTGCTGAGTTCTAGGCACCCCATCCCCTACCCTGATCCAGCTGTGGGAAAAAGGGTGTGGCCAGAAAAGGAGGAGGAAGAACTCCAAAGAGATTAGTGGTGAGTCCGGGGCTGACTCAAACCCCCTCCTTCCCAGCAATCCTCTGAATATCAGACTCACACCACTGGGTCACGACTGAGAGAGACAAACCCAGGCGGAGCCTGACATCAGTCACAATAGGAGAGCTCCATTCCAGGATAGGCATGGCTGTATCATCCCAGTGAGAGTACATACCTGGGGAAAAGAAAGTCCCGTACCTCCCCACCAGCAATCTCCCTGACCATACGAGAGTGGGAGGGGAGGCCTGAAGTCCCACCTACCTTCACTGTCCCTCCTCCTTCCCTGCTTCATTCCTGAGGAGAGAGTGAAAGAGGTGGCTCTGCAGGAGAGACCTGGTTACAGGAACAATTACAGAGCCTGCCACAAGAGGGCAGGGTTTTTTGTTTGTTTTCTAAATTTTGAATTATTTTGTAATTAAAAAAAATTTTTTTTGACTGCTTGTTAGTTCATCTATTTTTAAAATATTTTTCCTTTGTGCATGAATGTGTATGTGAGGGTTTGATCTGCATCCCCCCAAAAATTTTTTTAAGTTTTCTTTTTTTTCTGTTTCTTTCTTCTTTTATTTGTTGTTTTTTGTTTATGTTATGTGTGTATATGAATGATTGGGTGTTCATCTTTTGATTTTGCTGTGGTTGTTGGTTTTCATTCTTTTGTTCTTCTGGGTCCTTTTTATATTCATTTTTATAGTTTAAGGCGTATGTCAATAGATGTGTGAAGGTTTGGCTTGAATACCTTTTTTTTCCTTCAGTCTTTCTGTTTTTCTTCTCTGTTCACTTTGTGTTAGGCATGTGTGTGTGTGTTTAGTTTTCTTTGGGCCTTTTTGTTGCTGATTATTTTGTTTAGCTTTGTTGTTATTCCAGTTTGTTTTGGAGTGTGTGTATATGTGTTCAATTGCTTTTGCACTGGTTTCTGTTTTGGTCATCATATAGAGTGGTAGTGAGGATTGGGTCTCAGGGAACACATACCACAATAAGTGAACATTTTAATTTACAAGTAGTATCTGATTCCTAGCACCCCACCCCCACTTTATTTGAATTTTGAAAACTACAAGAGACAGCAAAGCTTCCCATCAACCATCCTATTTCAAAATAGAACAAATCCAGAGCCCGAATCAGGGAAGAATAGAGGTCTGAGCAAACGTCAAAAGTGAAAGCCTCTCCCACTGACACTGAATAACAGAACTAAAGAGAAAAACAAGAGATTTGTCACAAATGTGGAAAAGCCAAAGGAAGATCTCAGGCAATTTTAAGTGTACCAAAGACAAAACTCCTGAAAAATCAGACCTTGGCACCCAAACAATGGAAGTCACCAAAGACTGTCCCCAGAATACAACAGGGATTAGGGAATGGATAGAAAGAGTGAATAGGACTCAAAAAAGACAAGATGCAACACTGAAAGAACTTGTAACAGAGATTTTGGCAATAAAAAAAATTTTATCCAGAAATAAATAACAAGATGACAAGCATAGAAAGCAGAATTAATCTAGCTGAAGAAAGAATCTCAGAACTTGAAGACCAGAACATGGAATTAACCCAATCTGTAAAAAACATAGAAAGAAGACTCAGAAAGAAAGAACAAAGCCTATAAGAGATGTACAATTATATCAAGAGGCCGAATCTACACCTGATTGATATCCCAGAAGAAGAAAGGGAAATGGAAAACGACTTGGAGCAAGTATGCCAGGAAGTAATTCAAGAAATCTTTCCCCATCTCACCAGAAATGTGACCAGCCAAGCACAAGAGATACAGAGAACCCCCACAAGACCTCAAATGAGAAGACCAACCCCAGACACATAATAATTTTCCTACACAAAGTAGGCACAAAAGAAAAAATCCTAAAGACAGCAAGAGAGAAAGGTCAGACTACCTACTGGGGAAAACCAATCAAAATAGCAGCAGACCTATTGGAAGAAGCACTACAATCAAGAAGGGACTGGAACCCCATATTCAAAGTCCTCAAAGATAAACAATTTTAACCAAGAATTTCCTATCCAGCCAAGTTCAGCTTCATCAGTGATGGAGAATTAAAATCCTTCCCAGACATCCAATCCCTAAGAGATTATGCAACTTCCAGACCAGTTCTACAGGAGACACTTAAAAAGTATTAAGCACAGAAAAGAAGAAAAAGATTGGCCACACACTTCCCAAGAGGACAGCAGAGCACAGAATCAGCAGAGACTACAGCACAACAAGAAACCTGAAAACACACCCATACATTAACCCTAAAGTCATAAGAAAACAAGCAAACAAAGGAAAAACTTTATAAGAATCTCATGACAGGGATAAACAATCATATTTCAATAATCAGCCTGAATGTGAATAGATTAAATGCACCACTGAAAAAACACAGAATGGTGGACTGGATAAGAAACCATGACCCAATTATTTGCTGCCTCCAGGAGACTCATCTACTTCAAGGGACACACATAGACTCAAAGTTAAAGGTTGGAAAATGAGTTTCCAGGCAAATGGATCACAAAAAAAGGCAGGAGTTGCAATCTTAATATCAGACAAAACAATCTTTAAGCTATTAAGAATTTTAAAAGATGCAAAAGGATACTACATAATGATAAAAGGTCCAATCCATCAAGAAATATCAATCCTAAATATATACACACCCAACACAGGAGCACTAGCATTTATAAAGCAACTACTAAGTAAACTAAAAAAAAGATACTGACTTTAACACTATTATAGCAGGGGACTTGAATACTCCACTGACAGCCCTAAATAGATCATCAAGGCAAAAAAAATCAACAAGGAGATCCCGAACCTAAACTTGACACTTGACCAAATGGACTTAATAGATACCTAAAGATTATTCCACCTAACAACCACAGAACATACATTCTACTCATCACCACATGGAACATACTTCAAGCTCGATCACATCCTTGGCCATAAATCAAGCATAAACAAATTCCATAAGGTTGAAATCTTGCCATGCACATTCTCAGACCACGGTGGAATAAAAATAAATATCAACACTAACATTGCCCCAAAGCCCACAAAGACATGGACACTAAATAGCATGATGCTGAATAACTACTGGGTCAACACGGATCAAAGCAGAAGTTGAAAGATTCCTGGGAACAAATGAAAATGAAGAAACATCTTACAAAAACCTCTTGGATGCCCTGAAAACAGTTCTCAGAGGGGAATTTATATCTCTACGAGCACACATCAAGAAAACAAAAGACCAGAAGTGGAGAGCCTAACAAATCACCTAAGGGAGCTGGAAAGAGAAGACCATCAAAGCCCCAACTTTAGCAGAAGAATCCAAATCACAAAAATAAGAGCCCAAATATGGGACATAGAAGAAAAAAATCATAGAAAACATCAACAAAACAAAAAGCTGGTTCTTTGAAAGAATTAACAAGATTGATGGGCAATCCATAGACTCAATGCAAAACCCATTAAGCTACCAACATCATTCTTCTCAGACCTAGAAAGGACAATACAGAAATTCATATGGAAACATAAACAGCCACGAATAGCTAAAACAATCCTTAGCAAAGAAACAAAGCAGGAGCTATCATACTTCCAGACTTCAAACTTTACTATAAGACTACAGTAATCAAAACAGCCTGGTATTGGTACAAGAACAGGCACATAGACCAATGGAACAGGATAGAGATTCCAGAAGCAAAGCCTCAATTTCTCAACCAACTCATCTTTGACAATGCCTCCATCAACAACTACTAGGGAGAGGTAAATGATGCTGAGAAATTGGCTGACCACATGCAAAAGATTGATACAGGACTCCTACCTATCACCATACACAAAAATTAACTCAAAATGGATCAAAGACCTAAACATAAAACCTCAAACTATAATAATCTTAGAAAATGCAGGAGACACCCTTATGGAAATTGGAACTGGCAACCAATTTCTATTCCAAACCCTAAAGGCTAATACCTTAAGAAATAAGATGGACAAGTGGGACTTCATCAAACTAACGAGCTTCTGCAAAGCAAAAGAAACTATCAAGAGAGCAGGGAGACAGCTCACAGAATGGGAAAAAATATTTGCCAACTGTATATCTGACAAAGGCCTAACATCTAGGATCTATAAGGAACTCAAACACACTGAAAGGAAAAAAACAAACAACCCCTTTAAAAAGTGGGCAAAAGATATGAATAGACACTTCTCAGAATAAGATACACAGGCAGCCAACAGACATATGAAAAAGTGCTCAGCCTCACTCATCATCAGAGAAATGCAAATCAAAACCACATTGAGATACCACCTAATCCCAGTATCAATGACCATTATTAGTAAACAAACAATAACAGATGCTGGTGAGGATGTGGAGAAAAAGGAATGCTTCTACACTGCTGGTGGGAATGTAAACTAGTGCAACCTCTTTGGAAGACAGTGTGGCGATTTCTGAAAGAACTAGAAATTGACCTTCCATATGACCCAGCAATTCCCCTATTGGGAATATACCCAGAGGAACTCAAATCATTCTACAAAAAACATACCTGCACATGTATGTTTGTTGCAACTCTATTCACAATAGCAAAACATGGAACCAACCATGTTGCCCATCAAAGCTGCACTGGATAAAGAAAATGTCACACATATACACAATGGAATATTATGCAGCCATAAAGAAGGACAAATATATGGACTTCGCAGCAACTTGGATGAATTTGGAATCGATCATACTCAGTGATTTATCACAGAAACAAAGACCACAGTACCATATGTTCTCACTCATAAGCGAAACTTGAATAATTATAATACTATAAGAAAGCATTTGGCAGTAATGGGAAACTGTCAGAGGAAGGGGGTTGGGACTGGCAGTTGAGGGAAACTGCTAGGGGAGGGAGGGGCATACCTCATCAACAGGGGTACCCGCATAATCAATGTTTGTATACCTAACCCTGAATTGTATCCCACATCTTTTTAATTAAAAAAAAATAAGACAAAAAGATAATACAAAAAAATTCATGAAACAAAAAGCTCGTTCTTTCAAAGGATAAACAAGATTGATGTTCCCCTAGCTAGACTGACCAAGAAAAAGGGAGAAAAAGTCCAAACAAACATACTCAGAAACACAAAAGATTAAATCACTTCTGACCCTGAATAAATACAAAAGATTATCAGAGACTACTATGTACACTTGTATGAAAACAAACTTGTAAACCTAAAGGAAATGGAGGAGTTTCTGACATCACACAACCTCCCTAGGTTGAAACAAGAAGCAATTGAAACCCTAAATAGACCAATAACAATCAAGGAAGCCGGGCTTGGTGGCTCAGCCTGTAATCCCAGCACTTTGGGAGGCTGAGGTGAGTGGATTGTCTGAGCTGTGGGTTCGAGACCTCATCTCTACAATAAAATCAAAAATTAGCTGGGCCTGTTAGTGCGCGCCTGTAGTTCCAGCTACTTGGAAGGCTGAGGTGGAAGGATCGCCAGAGTCCAGCAGGTCGAGGCTGCAGTGGCTGGGAGCGGCCACTGCACTCCAGTCTGGGTGACAGAGTGAGACTCCAACTCAAAAACAAACAAACAAACAAAAAACAATCAAGGAAATTGACTACGTCATAAGAAAACTACCTACAAAAAAAAAAAAAAAGCCCTGGACCAGATGGTTTTCCAGCAGAATTCTACAAAACATGCAAAGGGGAACTGATACCAATCCTATTGAAAGCATTCCAAGTGATTGAGAAAGATGGAACTCTCCCCAAATCATTTATGAAGCTAACATCACATTGATGCCCAAGCCAAGTAAAGACCCAGTAAAGAAAGAGAACTACAGGCCAATATCTTTGATGAACATAGATGCTAAAATTCTCAACAAGATCCTAGCAAATCGGATTCAATAACACATCTCAAAAATCATCCATCACGACCAAATAGGCTTCATCTCCAGGATGCAAGACTGGTTCAACATTTGTAAGACCATAAATGTAATTAAATACATCAACAGATGTAAAAACAAAAAAGCTTTTCATAAAATCCAACACACCTTTTTGATAAAAACCCTCGAATATCTAGGCATAGATGGAACATACCTCAAAATAGTAAGAGCCATCTACAAGAAACCCACAGCCAGCTTACTGCTAAACAGACAGAAATTGGAACCGTTTCCCCTGAAAACTGGAACAAGACAGAGATGCCCACTCTCACCCCTCCTGTTCAACATAGTTTTGGAAGTCCTAGCTAGAGCAATCAGAGAAAAGAAGGATATCAGGGGTATCCAAAAGAAAAGAAGACGTCAAATTATCTCTCTTTGCAGACATGATTCTATACCTTGAAAACCCAGGAGAATTGGTCAAGAACCTCCTTGCACTGATAAAAGACTTTGACAAAGTCTCAGGGTATAAAATAAATGTGCAAAAGACAATCGCATTTCTATATACCAATAATAAACAAACAGAAACCCAAATCAAAAGCACAATTCCCTCCACAACCGCCACACAAAAAAAGACCTTGGCATTTTCCTAACCAGAAACATGAAAGACCTTTACAATGAAAACTACAAAACACTGCTCAAAGAATCAACGATGACACAAGCAAGTGGAAAAATATTCCACGCTCATGGATTGGAAGAATCAACATTTTTAAGATGTCCATTCTACCTAAGCAATCTACCTATTTAATGCAGTACCCATCAAATTGCCAGCAACATTCTTCTCATACCTAGAAACAACAATACAGAAATTCATATGGAAACATAAAGGAACACAAATAGCCAAAACAATCCTTAGCAAAAAAAAAAAAAAAAAGTGGAGGTATCACACTCCCAGACTTTAAACTTGATTATTAAGCTATAATAATTAAAACAGCCTGGTATTGGTACAAGGACAGGCATATAGACCAACGGAATAGAACTGAGATTACAGAAAACCTCAATTTCTCAACCAACTCATCTTCAACAAAGCCTCCACCACCAACCACTGGGAGGCGAGAACCTATTCAGTAAATGATGCTGGGAAAACTGGCTGACCACATGCGGAAGATTAAAACAGGACCCCTACCTATCCCCATATTTAAAAATCAGCTCTAAATAGATCAGAGACCTAAACGTAAAACTTCAAACTATAAGAACCTTCGAAAATGCAGGAGACGCTCTTATGGAAATTGGAACTGGCAGCCAATTCCTGATCAAAACCCAAAGTGCCCAGGCCATAAGAGTTAACACAGACAAGTGGAACCTCATCAAACTGGCAAGCTTCTGCAAAGCCAAAGAACCATCAAGAAAGCAGGGAGATAGCCCACAGACTAGGAAAAAATATTTGCCAACTCCATGTCTGACAAAGGCTTAACATCTAGGATGTTGGCAAGGAACTCAAATGTGCTGAAGAGAAAAAAAACAGACAGTCCCATTACAAAGTGGGCAAAAGATATAAATAGTTCTTAAAAGAAGACATACGAGCAGCCAACATATACATGAAAAAATGTTCAGCCTCACTAATCATCAAGGAGATGCAAACTACACTGAAATACTACCTAACTCCAGTCAGAATGACCATCATCAATAACTCTAAAAATATCAGATGCTGGAGAGGATGTGGCGAAAATGGAACACTTCTACACTGTTGTTGGGAGCGCAAACTAGTACAACCTCTGTGGAAAACAGTGTGGCAATACCAAAAAGTTCTAAAAATCAACCTTCCATATGACCCCGCAATCCCCCTACTGGGAATATACCCAGAAGAACTCAAATCACTCCATAAAAAAGATACTTGCTCACATATGTTTATCACAGCATTATTCACAATAGCAAGAACATGGAACCAACCACGCTGCCCATCAAAAGAGGACTGGATTTTTAAAATGTGGTACATATACATGATGGAATATTATGCAACCATAAAGAAGAACAAAATCATGAACTTTTTTTTTGCAGCAACCTGGATGGAATTAGAGTCTATAATACTGAGTGATCTTTCACAGAAACAAATAACTGAGTATCACATGTTCTCACTTATAAGTGGACCTTGAACAACTACCACAATACTGTAAGAAAAGGATTGACTGTAGTGGGAAACTGTGGCAGGGAGAGGGGCGAGGAGGTGGGACTGACTGTAGTGGAAATCTGCCTGGGGAAGGGGGAGCACATCTCATCAACAAGGGTACCTGCACAGTGAATAATTGGATACCTAACCCTGAAATGTACCCCACAATTTTAAAATAAAAAATTTTTTAAGTTAAAGAAAAAGGAATTCAAATTCAACCCTCACACATATATTTACACACACATTAAACTAAAAAAAGAGAACAAGCAAAAACAAAAAAAGTGAAAGATGAACAGAAAACAAAAACCAAAAGAAGAAAGGAAAAAAAGAAAAAGATAAAAGGGCAGGGGGGCTGCAGATTGAACCATCACATACACATTCATGC
This sequence comes from Cephalopachus bancanus, assembly GCA_027257055.1. Classification (NCBI taxonomy): domain Eukaryota; kingdom Metazoa; phylum Chordata; class Mammalia; order Primates; family Tarsiidae; genus Cephalopachus; species Cephalopachus bancanus. The sequence continues at coordinate 2,835,540 of JAPVLO010000564.1, forward strand.
ACAAAGGAAAAATACTTTTTAAAATTTTTTTAAAACTTGCCCTCTTGTTGCAGGTTCTGTAATTTTTCCTCTCAGCCTCCCACAGGTAAGCCCCTCTGCTGTCTCCTGCAGAACTTGGCCTCATTCGCAATCTCCTCAGTGTCCAGCCCAGGGAAGGAGGAAGGGGTGGCTGGGGTGGGTGGGACTTCAATCCTCCCTTCCCACTCTCATATGGTCAGGGGGAGCCCCTCCACTGGGGAGGTGCAGGATTGTCTCTTCCTCGGGTACTAGTGGGGGAGCAACCCAGTCAATCTTACCCTGGGGCAGAGTCCTCCTACCATGGTTGATGTCTATGCTTCACCTGAAATTATCCCTCTCAGTCATGCTCCAGCAGTGTGGCTCTGAAGTTCAGAGGATTGCTGGAGAGGAGTGGGTTGGGTCAACCCTGACTCACCACCGATCACTTTGGAGGTCTTCCTTGTTATTTTCTGGCCACACCCTTTGTTCCATGGATAAATCAGGGTAGGGGGTGGGACACCTGAAACTTAGCACTCATCCTGTCCTTCTGGAGTTTGTGCTTTCAGGATATTCCCTCTGGGTCGTTGTCAACCCCTGAGTAGTTGATCCACCAGTCACAGAGAATGGGGCTTCTGTCATTCCACAGGTGAGCAAGCTGGAGCACCTTCCTGCCCCATTTTCAAGATGTTGGCAGGGTGCCTCTTTTGTCTTCTCCAGTGGGGCTCAGCCTCTGGGCTCCCTTCCTGTGCTCCCTCTGCAGCCCTTGCTGCCCATGTCCAGCCATGCTCTGCAGTGGTGAGGCAGAGCCTAGGGCTGGCAGTCTCTCCTGGCAGCTTCTTCCTGGAAAGGACTTCCTTGATTTAAAAAAAAAAATGGAGCTCAGCTTCTACACCCTGGAAAGCACTAGAGATCAAGCAGAGTAGCTATGGTACCAGCCGCTTCACAAGGACAGCCCTGGTCATTTGCTCCCGAGTCCCCACTCAATCAGCCACTTACACACCCACTTACTCACAGACACACGCAAAATTTTCCATACACTCACTCACTCACACTGGGACTCGCATAGTTCAACTAACTCTGCTGCCATCTTCTTCCCTTCCTCCCCAAGATTTCAATGTTTCTAAAAATTTGATGACTATTACATAATTTATTATAATTTGATAAACTATTCTCTACTAGTGTAATATAAGCATAGTCCTTGTTTGATTAATCCTGAATAATTCCCTAAAAAAAATCTAACATGTAGGTTGTCATAAAAATTTGCTATCTAATTAAATGTGGCTAATGGAATTGTACATTTGACCTAATAATGTAAATCTAGAAGCATATTTTTATATCATTATCAAGATTTCAAACTAAGAAATCATAATGAATTCATTTGTCTAGATAAGGTAATAAGAGATTCTCTTGAGATTTATTATGCCTTATTATGCCTTAAAGTAAGGATGTAAACCTGAATTAAACTTTTGGCACATGGCTATACCTTTACATATAAATAATATCTTCTTTTTTTTTGAGTTGGAGTCTCACTCCGCCACCCAGACTGGAGTGCAGTGGTCGCTTAAATTTATTATTCATGGCAGTAGTGAGAAACTGCCAGGGAAGTGGGGGGGGGACACACTTCATCAATAAGTGTACCTGATCTCAAACCAGGTGAAGTGGGAATCAAAGTGAGGCCCAAACTTTACCTGCACAATAACCATTCATATACCTAACCCGACTTGTACCCCACCTTTAAAATAAAAATTTAAAAAAGGAACATTTAAAAATAAACATATTATATATTTGCATGATAATTTGTAAAAAAATTAAGATTTTTGGTTTTTATTTGTTCTTAAGGAATGCTTATTTGTGTAACTTTCAGTGCCAGAAAATATATAATTATATATCTCACTGCTTAGAGTGAGCACTTGGACTATTATTCATTGCCTCCTTTTTTCCATTATTAATATGAAAAATGTTTTCCACTATCTTTTATCTTTATATTTTCATTTTTGTCATGCTTTTTATTTTATATAAATTGTACATTTTTCACATACTCCAATAAGCTTAGTATACTGCATGACTTGTTTTACAAATTGCTTACTGTTTATCACAATTCAAATTTTCAAAAAGATACACATTCCTAGATGGTTTATCTGCCAGATTTTTATTTTTATGTTTATATATTAGTATATAAGTGTATTCACTTATCTAAATGGCATGCAGGAGAAATTTAGCTTTATATTTCCGAATAAGTGTTCAAATGTTTCAATATGTGCTGAATAAACTTTTCTTTCTCAACTAATTTTAAATTCCATGTTACTCATACTTAATTCCTACTGTTTTTCATACCTATAAATCTTTTTCTATTTTGTTTAGTTTTAATCAATTTTATATCTTTCTATATATTTATCTGCCTACCTCTCTACATATCAACAATACTCTGCAACATTTTCTAGGCTCTCTGTTCCACCCCCTTAAATTTACTCGCTGACAAATGACTAAAACCAATCTATAATTGTATTTTTTTCATTAGCTAGTAGAATTAGTCTTCCCACTAAATAAAATGTTGTGTTTCTTTTTTGCCAGCAGAGGAAACTTGTGAATATTATTTATAAGTTATAAGTTGCAATGTTTAAGCACACGTCTATTTATTTCATGGATTTATTTATGATATTGAAACTTCTCATGTGGGACCACAGTTTATTGATGCTTTACTCAGAATTTGTTTTTAAAGTTCTACCTTTTTTTTCAATTTTTCAATGTTTTCAATCATTTATGTGATTTCATATTTGAATTGCAAATTAAGCATATCTTTCATGACATTTTTACTCACTGTATTTTCAAATACAACACTATGTCTAGAGAAAAATATTAAATTACTGCTTTATAAACCAGGCATTTGTGTATATTCTAAACACTTATTAATAAGAATTATTTTCATATTATTTAGCAATTATGCTCCTGTATATTCTTTTAATAGTAAAAATGTAGACCAGGCATGGTGGCTCTCACCTGTAATCCCAGCACCTTGGGAGATGGAGGTGGGAGGATTGCTTGAGGCCAAGAGTTTGAGATCAGCTGGGCAACATATTGAACCTCATCCCTACAAAAAACAAAAAATTTTAAAAAGTTTGCTGGACATGGGAGTGCATGTTTGCAGTCCCAGCTACTCAGAAGGCTGTCTCTAAAAAAATAAAAAATAAAAATGTGATTTTGTGATTGCCATAAAAACATGAAGAATTATATTCATCTTATTGATCAACCACTCATGCCTGAAATAATAATTAAAAACTAGTGGTGTACAGCATTGTGATTTTATTTCTGAACAATTTTTAAGTTCTACTAATATTTAACCACTGTAATACAAAAATTGAAATGACAAAACAACCAAAACATTGTAATTTTGGAAGAAATAAAAGTTGTACTTTTCATTTGGGATAGTCTACTCCTTAATATATTGCATCTTTATTACTGAGGCTAGGATTGGAAGTCCAGATGCTATTCCTAAACAACAGACATGTTTTGACTACTTGTATAGTGTTTTAATTAGGAGCTTATTTGTATGACAATTGTGGATGTTGCAGAAACCAATTTGGATTTGATGATATGGTAATAACAGTAAAGACACCACTTCACTTCATTGGGTCTTGCATTCTCCACTTTGAAACTTTATCCACATAGCTGGTTTTGCTGTTTTCACTTATTTCTTCCGATAAAGAAGACATTTAAATTGTTGGCTCTGGTTTAGGAAAAATAAGAAAAAGAGTAATATAAAGAAACTTCAGTACACTTTTATCTGAAAATGACAAGGCAAGCAATGCAAAATAAGAAAGTATGGTGCTCTAGTCTAGAGAATAAAAGAACAAAGTTTTAGCAAGCAGAACAAGAACAGTGTTTATTAATTATTGCAATAAATATGTTTCAAACTTTAATATGGACTTTTCTAAACATACAAAAGAAAAGAGGGTAATAATACAAATCACATGAACCTATCACACAGCTGCAATAGAAACAACCCATGGCCAAACTCATTTCGTCTCTAACTAAATCTCCTATCTTTTCTCCAGCAAATATTAATGTTAAAGCAAATATCGGAAGTCATTTCACTGTATTTCTAAATATATCAGTGAGTGTCTCTCAAAGACACATTGTTATTTATCTCAATTGCAGTATCTTTATTATACACAAATGTAAACTGTTATTTTTGTTATCAAGTATCAAGGCAGTATTCAAATTTCCTTGAGTTTTATTATATATTGAGTTGATGTGTTTAAATCAGTATGGGAACAATTTTCTGCCACTGTATGATATTTTAATGTTTCTACTTTATTCCATACTCTCCTTCTTTTATCTTATTCTTTTTTATAAAAAAGCAGTCATCGATCATATATTCTGATGTTGCTTAGTGCCTTCTCATGCTGTTCTTTCATATGATCCTCTATGCCATGTAGAAGAAGAACTATTGGAGAACTATTTGTAAAAATAACGTCCTTTTCATGAAGTTCCTGTAAGAAGGTAGATAATCTACAAGTGAAATCAGATTCAGATTTGACATTTGGGTAGAATTATTCACATTATCCATGTCTACATTTTTGTCTCCTCCCAAAAGGGACATACTATCTCTTATTTCATTTTAAAAATATTACAATAAATTAAATCAGCAGATTCTTACATTGCTTTCTATTGATTTATTATGTCATTATTATGATACATCTATTATGGCATTCACCATGGACCTGTCACCCAAAAGGTCTTGCAGTCATTAATGATTAGTCTCAATTCAGGTAATGTTCTGCTTCTGTTACCCTTCTCTTTCATTAGTTATACACTTCTACAATGAAGAGAAAGTCTTTAAAGAAACAGTTCAGACAGAAAAGAAAAATCTTATTTCTTTCCCTTTGTTTTCCCTTTTTTGATGTCTTGATTTGGTCCTCTATCATTCTCCAAACGTGTGGGATTTAAAAATACATATTAAAATGTAATTTTACCTATTTATATATTTAACTCATTAAAATTTGATGCTAAAAATGTTCACCATTTTGGATTATGAATCCTTCATGGTTAACCCCTAGATCCTGTTGATAAAACCCCAGTGGTTTTTGGTGGAGTCTTTGCTTTCTTGCATGATAAGGAGTTCTGAGTTCATTTTCTGTAACTTCTGCTCCAGATGTGTATTATTTCCTTAGAAAACTCTGACTTGTTTTAATTAAATGGCATGTAGAATAAAAAATGTATATATATTTCAGAATTAAAATACCAATTTTCAATTCACAATATTATACCTATAATAATTTGTTCCTATTTTGCTCACATATCTATCAAAATAGAATATATTCAAATTATTGCTCTTAAAGTATAATAAAAGTAATTTATTTTCCTTTGGTTAATCCTGAATTTTATAGACAATTAGGTTTATTTTTCATTTATATACTTGTTTGAAAATATCTTTGTTACCATATATTTAGAATAGATATATACATACATATATCATTTCAAACCAAAGCCACAAACAAGATATATTGAGAGCAGTTTAACTTTATACTTTTTCCTCTGTAAAGGAAAAGTTTGTCTCCTGTATCACTTATAGGTGCCCATTTTATATTTTAAAATGTATATTCTACTATATAAAAGATAAAACCATATACACATAGAAAAATATGTAAATATATTAATTTTACTCCCTTAATTAGAGAAATAAAGCTACCTACACATAATATCCTGATATTTTCAATTTTTCACTTAATAGTGTGTACTAAAAGTACAGCAGCAGAGAGAATTTTATTCAGGGTTGCCTAGCACTCCATTGTGAGATGCTCCATGATTCATTAACCCAGTTTCAATCACTGTTATTACAAACAATCCTGAAAGTAACTTTGCATTTATAAAGGGCAAGTTCTAAATATTCACATTGAATTGAAAAATTAAGTTAGGCCGGGCACAGTGGCTCAAGCCTGTAATCCCAGCACTTGGGAAGGCCGAGGCAAGAGGATTGCCTGAGCCCAGGGGTTCGAGACCACCCTAGGCAGCTTGGTGAGACCTTGTCTCTATGATATACCAAAAAATTAGCCAGGCATGGTAGCGTGCACCTGTAGTTCTAGCTTCTTGAAAGGCTGAGGCAGAAGGATTGCCTGAGCCCAGCAGGTCGACACTGGTGTGGCTGTGAGCATGCCACTGCATTCCAGTCTGGGCGACAGAGTGAAACTCCAACTCAAAAAAATTTTAAAAAATAATGTTCTCGTGGACTTTTTGTTATAATGAAAATAATCAAATTTTCTATTTTAGTCTACAGATTCCTTTGATTTAAATAAAATTAGCCACCAATTTCCTCTTTAAATTGATGAAATGGTTTCTACTAGCTTAAATTGGGGTTTTATTTTTCTTACTCAGACTGGAGCTGGGATCCTTGGAAATTTCTTACTTCTTTGTCTTTATATATTTACTTTATTCCTGGTAACATGTTGAGACCCACAGATTTGATTTCTCAATCAGTTAGTCATAGCTAACAACTTGGTGATTTTTAATAAAGGAATTCCTCAGACAATGGCAACATTTGGGTTAAAATCTTTCTTGGATACTGCATATAAACTTGTCTTCTATTTACACCAAACGGTCAGGGAGGTTTCCCTTACTATTACTTGCCTTCTGAGTGTCTTCCAGGCCATTAAGCTCAAACCCAACATCTCTGTGTGGATGGAGCTAAAAATTAGATCTTCAAAATTAGATTTTGCTGTTTCCTCTGCTGGGTCTCTTATCTCCTGTTAAATATCTTTATTGCTATACATGTTACTGGACCATAAACAAGCAAAAACACAGTATGCAGAAAATTTATGGGTGTTAGTTTTCAAATATGGTCTCTGAACAATAAGTTCTCTTCAGAACATCTGATTATTTACTGAATCGTTTTTGTTTGTGGGTTAATATTTTGTGCTAGATAATCTATCAGCACACTGAGATTCAAAATGAAATAATAATGAAACTGACCCTGGCTTCATATATTCTGCTTATAGGATTGCCAAAAATAGACATGGTTTAAATGATGACTCAAAGGTTATATTCTAAAGTTACATAATATCACTCACTAGAGAAATAATAATGCCATATAAAGATTTTCAGTAATTGGGAGCTCTGGGATACAAACTCACTCATGAGTTAATCTTTGAAGTAACCTCCAAAATATTTACTTGCATTGTCAAAGTATATCAAGTGAAAAGGGTTTCAAATGGAAAGAAAATGACCCGGGAATACCCTGAGTTAGGATGGTCAGGTGTCTGTCCATGTTTATGTATGTCTACATATGTATGTTGTATATATGTGATATTTTCTTACCTCTGAATAATATCATCAAAGTAATTTGTAAAATTCCTTAATGGAGTTCCAATTGGCTTAGAGATAAGTGAGTGCTTATATAAATTAAATATTTCTAAAAGTTTTAGAAATATACAAATTAACCTAAATACTTTTCAAGTTCTCATGACTTAGGTGAAAATTTGGAAAATAAAAATAGTTTAATATGTTGGTTTAGTAAAAAAAGGGTATGTCACCTGAATTATTAGTATTAAGTACAATATAAGTGTACATTGTTTACTCTCACTGGGTTTACTAGTAAAATAAGATAGTATTTTGCCTACTAGATGTTTGACATTACAGAGATTATAAATTCAACCTAAGAACAAGTGTACAAGTAAAGATGCAGTAAAAATGAATAATTGATATTCACTACTTCATATATATCAAGCACAGCAGTAAAACAAACAAAAACTCACATGTATTTAGCTTTTTAGGTTCTTGCTTTTTTGTTACTTTTCTAACATACATATGCTGTATAAGTAGTTAACAGGAAAATAATTTGAGATGATGGCTAGCTTTGTTTAATGTTATAATATATCTGCCTAAAACAGTTTTCAAAATATTTTTGGTAAGTTTTAACTTTAAAGTTTATGCTACGTTAAATTAAGTAATAGATATCCATTAAGTATCTAGGTCATTGCTAAGCAAAATAAACAACAGAAACACTAATTACTGAACCTAAGTTTGATATTATATACTTTAGGCTGTTTATATTTATACAGTATAAAGAAGTTAAAGATATTTGGGTCTGTTAATGAGTTATTTTTGCCAAACTGAGAATTTGTACCATGAGGAAGCACATACCTATAAATTTGTGCAGTGGTATAGTTATAAAATTAGCTAGACTGCAACAGAATGCTGGTGAGTAATAGACAATTCATAATTGTCTACTGCCTTTTTTATTTATTAAAAATAAATAAAAGTTTAATGGTTACAAATGATAATCAAAATAAACTGCCAAAATAAAAAGGGGGATAACTCTATATGAAAATTGTGCAGGAGGCCAGGCTCCGCGGCTCAGTCTATATAATCCCAGCATTTGGGGAGTCAGAGGTAAGTGGATTGTCTGAGCCCGCGGGATCGAAACCAGCCTGGGCAACTTGGTGAGATCTTGTCTCCACAATAACTAAAAAATTAGCTAGGCACGGTAGCACACGCCTGTAGTTCCAGCTACTTGTAAGACTGAGGCAGAAGGATCGCCAGAGCCCAGCAGGTCTACGCATGCTACTGCACTCCAGCCCTGGGGGAGGGAGTGAGACTCCAACTCAAAAAAAAAAAAAGAAAAGAAAAGAAGAAAAAAATGTGTTTTTAATTAGGAAAGATATGAGATATGAAAGATGCTTTCTTAAGACAAAAGGAAAATAATTTTGTCCTAAAGTAATATGAACAGTTCATACAGAATGCGAACGAGGAAAAATATAGGATAGGCTCTGAATGGATATAGAAAATAGGTTTGTGGGAAAGGAATTTTATGTGTGGTCAAGCTGGTAAGATTGAAAGGATTTGTTTATAAGTGGTTTTTTTTTTGTTTTTTTTTTTTTGGTTTTTTAAAAATAAGCCTAATAGTAGGTATTGACACAAAATTTGAAACTTCTTTTCTTTCTGTTAAAATGTTGGGGCAGAGCTTCCAGATGGCAACTCTTATTTGCCTTTTCCACTAAGAACAAAAATACTGAGTAGACACTTACACTTTAAATAGATCATCCAAGAGAGAACACTGATATGTAACAGGAAATACCTAAAGCAAAGAAAGGGAAGGAAGTGAGGCAGCCTGCTTGGCCAGAATTAGCTGGGAGCCAGGAGAGACTCCCCTATGTGGGGAAAGGGTAAGAGAGAGAACCCTAGAGAGAGCAAGAGAGGAAGACTGAGGGAGATGAGGGGGAGAGGGAGGGGACAGAGAGGGAGAGTGGGAGAGAGGGAGAGGGAGGGAGGGCAGGGGAAAGAGGGAGAGAGGGAGGGAAGGCATGGGAAAGAGGGAGAGGGAGGGAGGGAGGAGGGGCGAGGGGGGAGAGATGGGGGGCGAGAGAGTGAGAGAGAGAGAGAGAGAGAGACCGTGAAAGGACAAGTGCTTACACCAAGGTCCCAAGTCCTGAGCAATGGCAACATGGTGCCATTTCAAGAGAACAGCTCCCACCCCTCGGCATTGTATCCTGCCCTGCAACCAGGGTAAGATGGCAGCCTCAGGCAGCAATTCCACCCCCTCTACATAGGGGCAGCCATGCATTCTAACATGCCCCAAGAACTAGTTCCACTGACTGCAACTACTGCAGCTGCAGACTGCTGTGGGTCAAGGCACATGTGAAGCCACCTGCCTATGGCTGCCTCCAGAAAAAGCAATTTCAGACTCCCAAGTAGCGAGGCCACAGTGCGGTTGCTGCAGCCTCCATTTAAGCATTCTGTCAGTGGTCAGGGACACACCCCTTCACATGAGAGAGTCAGTGTTTTAACGCACCACTGGGAAACCTGAGGGCATAGACCAGTGTAGCTCCACTCCCCCAGTATCTGAGCACACAGTCCAGGGCCATGGAATTACTCAGCCCAATTCACCCACCAGTGACACCTAAGCACTCCTCCTGGGGTTTGAGGTCAGCCCACTCAGTTTGCTGCTATCACAGCTTGCACCACAGACACATCCCACCTGCAGGTCTGGGGGCTGGCCTGTCCAACCCATCACAGCCACCACCAATACCACCAGCACGGACAACATAGGTCCTAAAGGGTTGTCCCACTACCGCTACTGCCAGCACCCACACCATGCCTATGCCTAGGGCTGGAGAACCTACCCACCTGGCCTACCATTGCCATTCCAAGCACCTAAACAAGCCACCTGAGGTCCAAGAATCAGCCTGCCTAGACCTGCTAACACTGATGGCAGTGTATGTCACCCCGGGGCCCAAGGACAGATGTGTTCAGCCCACTGCTGCCACCACTGGGGCTCTAAGACTCCTCTACCTTGCATTCCAGTCCCCCAAAAAATTTCACCAGAACCTCTACTAACAACCATACCCTAAGCCATTGAGAAAATGGCAGATAACACTGACACTGTTTTTAGACAAATCATATAGAGACTACATCACTGCATGCATCCAGATTCAAAGGCAAAGTGCCGTACCCAAAACCAACACCACTTTTTCTTCAGGAAAAAGTTCTCCCCATGAAAGCAAACTTAAAAATTTGGGAAAAGTAACTGTTATACCAGATGTGCAGATATTAATGTAAAGATACAGAAAACATTTTTAAAAATTAAAATGACATCTCAAAAGGAACACAATACTTCTCTAGAAACGAATACCAATTTTTTTTAAAAGAGACAGAACTCAAATCACTCTATGAAAAAGATACCTGCACACGTATGTTTATCGCAGCATTGTTCACAATAGCAAGAACCTGGAATCAACCATGCTGTCCATCAAAAGAGGACTGTATTAAAAAAATGTGGTACATATACATGATGGAATACTACAAAGCCATAAAAAAGAACAAAATCATGAATTTCGCAGCAACCTGGATGGAACTAGAGTCTATAATACTGAATGACCTCTCACAGAAACAAAGATCTGAGTATCACATGTTCTCACTCATATAGTGGACCTTGAAAATCTATCGTAATACTATAAGAAAAGGATTGACAGTGGTGGCAAACTACGGGGGGAGAGGGAGGGGAAGGGAGGTGGGATTAACAGTAGTAAATCTGGGGACGGAGAGACACCCCTTATCAACAAGGGTACCTGAACGAAACATATTTGTATACCTAACCCTTAACTGTACCCCACAATACCAAAATAAAAAATATTGATTAAAAAAAGACACAAAATTCCAGAAAAATAATTCAACATTTTAGTACTAAAGAAACTCAGTGAGATATGATAATTCTGAAAAACAATACAGAAAAATCAATTCAGGATATGAAAGTGAAATTTACCAAAAAAAAGAACCAAATAAACTTTTAGAATTGAAGAATTCACTGGATGAAATACAAAATATATTTGAAGCCTTAAACAATAGATCAAGCAGAATTAATAATCTCAGAACTTGAAGATAGGTCTTTTGAAATAACCCAGTAAAACAAAAATAAAGAAAAAAGAACCAGAAAAAAATAAAAACATTGTGACATTTAGGACATTAAGTGACCATATACTCAAATCCCCTGCATGCCTGTCTCCACTCACAGCCCTACTTGGTTCTCGTGTGTGCACTGTTTCATTAAATAAACTGCTTTGCTTACTGCCAATCTTTGGCTTGCTTTTGAATTCCAAGACCCTGGATGACAGTTGAGAACTTTTCATTAGTGAGACCGCCTCAACTACAACATCTGCTCATCTTCACCATTCTGGCAATACTTTTTTTATGTTTTCTTTAATTCTCTCTCCAAACAGATATTAGTATCTTCAAGAATGGAAAGAAATTAAATTGTGAAGACTAAACCCTGCTGTGTTCAAAGTTCTAGCTTCATCCTTTCACTTCTTCAACTTCAGTGTATCCTGCTCAAACTTTGCAGGCATCTTAACCGTTTTACCTGTCACAAATGTTTTTCCAGAGCCATTTCTGCATATATCTATGAATAACTAGAGAATTATTATTAATAATTTTCAGGAATTTAACAATTTACAAATGGTTTTTTTTCTCCTCCTCTTTCTTCTCCTTCCTTTCCTTCCTCCTTCCCTTCCTTCTTTTGTCATAAATAACCTCAACTCTCAATTCAAACACTATCCCTGTAACTACAGATAAAAATGAGAATCACTTTCCAGCCAAGAAACATGATCCTAGTTTTCCAGATCTTTATTTTGGGGTGCAGGTACCATTTTCCACTAGGACTATGTCAGTCTCTGTCTTGGCACCTAAGGGCATTTATAGTGGTTCTCTTTTTCAGATAAGTGGCATTTTTCTAAAACGAAACAAACATATCTCAGCTTTTGGGCTAGGAAACATGATTTGGATAAAAAGAGTATTTCTTCTTTGGCTGGGCACCATCAGTGACCATACAGGCCCGAAAGCGCCTCCCTCAACCACCTGCCCTCCGCTGTCTACCTCCTCAGGAAAGAGCTCCACATCAGCCCACTGGCCTCAAGGAGTCAGCATCCCTCACAGCTGTCTGCAGACAGTCATGCTTTCACCTCCTGGCTCTTTCTGGGGACAATTCTCTCTCACCCCGACTCACCCGAAGCTCACGAAACGGATTCAAAGTTCACCTCTACAGTACCCGTATTTCAAAAACGAAGGCGATTTGAGTGAACCATGAGTGGATTCCGAATGACACTTGATGTGGTGTGTCCATCTGGTTTCATAGCTTTCGGGAACCTCGGAAAGAATGTCACCGAAATGGTGAAAGTCCTTTAAGAGGAGCGAGGCCCAACCCCGCCCCCTCGCCCGGACCCCGGAGTCTCAGGGTACCATCTCCCAGCACCCCTCGCGGTACCATTTGACCTTTGCCCAGCGGGTGGGAGAGTCTGCACGGCGCCACGGCCGCGCGCAAAGTGAGAACTACATTGCCCAACAACCCCTACGCCGGGCGGAAGTCGTCTGGGCGGGACTTCCGGCATCTTCTTCGCGGCGGACATCTTGTCGGCTCTTGGGTGGAACCGTCAGAGCAGCAGCTCAGGGTCGCTGGTTCCGTTCCGAGGTACGGAGAGGAAGCGTGTGGTAGGAGACGCTGCCCCCGCTGCACGGCGGCTTGGCGGTGGCGGCGTCCCGGCCTGAAGACCCCCGCCCCGAGAGCCAGGCGGTCGCGGTGCCTGGATCCCAACCTGCTTGCCGTCCTCTCTCGGCTCGGGCGGTCCACTCACTGTGGTGGCAGCGGTGACGGACCCCGCGCGGGTGGGTGCTGTGTGCTCCCGATCCCTACCCGTCCCGACTCACCTCCGAATCCCAAAGCCCCTATGAAGGAGCGCCCGTCCAGGCCACTGCAGCCCAGGCTCCAGCGCCCGGGGCAGCGTGGTACTCGTGGGTGGAGCATCCATTTCCGACATCCGGTGTGATGAGGCATCCGAGAGTGACAGGCAGAGGGACCGGCTTCAGAAAAGGCTTGGGCGCGCGAGATCCTCGGGAGAAGAGTAGTCTCGTCGCGGTAGCAGCGTGAGCTGTGGCTTTATTGCAGTGAGCCATATGGAGGGTTTTGGAGGGCGGACGGATGTGGTCTGATTGAAGGTATCTCCGTGTTTGCTCAGAGGAAAACAGACTAGCGCGAAGTAAGGGTAAGGATGGAGGCAGGAGGCTATTGCAATAGACTCCAGGAGTGCTGCGGTTGTGGCTGGGCAAAACAGTAGTAGCCGGAGGAGTTGGGGGTGGAGCAGTCATTCTCTTCCGGTTAGATTTTGTTTTTCTCTCTCTCTCTTTGAGTCGGAGTCTCACTTTGTGGCCCAGGCTGGAACTCAGGGGCACGCTCGCGGCCACCCCAGCGTCGATCGATCTACTGTGCTTCGGCGATCCTTCTGCCTTAGCATTCCAAGTGGCGGGAACTACAGGCGCATGCTACCACGGCCGGCTAATTTTTTTATCTTATTCTAGAGACGAGGTCTCGCCAAGTCGCCCGGGCTGGTCTCGAACCCGCAGACTCGCGCAATCCACTCGCCTCGGCCTCCGAAAGTGCTGGGATGATAGAATGAGCCACCAAGCCTGGCCTGGTTAGATCTTAAAAGACAGGACCAACAAGATTTTCTGCTGCATTAAATGTGGTTGTGAAACCTCATCCTCATGCGGTGTACCCCATTTAATAAGCCTACATCTGTATTCCTGGAATCTAAAATTTTTAAAGTTAAAAAAAAAAATCAATACCAAAAAAAAAAACAACAACAAAGTGGTTGTGAGGGAAAGTAGGCGATGAAGGACTACCACTTTTTATTTTCCTGAACATCTGAAAGAATGGAAATGGGTAAGTTGAAGCAGGGAGCATCTTTCAGGGGGATCAGAAATTGGATTTTGGACCTGACAAATCTAAGGTGCCTCACAGTGGAGGTATCTCCTGAGCAGCTGGAAAGGCAGGTCTGAGGTTCTGGGGAGGCAGTTGTGCTGGAGACCTCCAAGGTAGTGAGGCATTAGGTCAAAGCCTGGAAATCACATGTAGGAGAGATATTAAGGATTTTTTTTATGGTGTATGAGAGTTGGGAGAGCTGTGGCTGGAGGTCAGGGAAGAAGGGATGGACATCCTTGGGATTCCTTCCAGAAAGGTTTTGGATTACGTCAGCAGGAGGAGAGAGCTGTAGGACATAAGGAGACAGTGAAGACCATGGTGTGGGATGCTATAGATTTGCTACCCTTGGGCTTAGCATTGCTCTCAGGGGCACTACCTGTAGAGCAGAGGAGAAATCAGCCAGATTAGTGGAACAGCCCTATCTCCAGTTGGGGCCCTGGTACCTCAGTTCTCCAAATCCTCAAGGAGAGATGATGAACATATAGGAGGGATATTGAGGATGTTTTTTTATGGGGTTCTGGAGGTGAGAGTTGGGAGGGCTGTGGCAACTCACTTTCACAGGCATACATACCAGTCAGATTTTACTAATGCTTAATGATTGGTTGAGATATATTTGCCTATAAATATCTTATTGCAACAGAAAGTCTTACATACCATTTTCTTAGAAGCTTTAAAAGCATACAAAACAAACAGGTTTTCAAAAACCCATTAGTTTATTTGCACTTTATTTGCAAAATTGTTAAACTCGTGGACAGTAATAGCTGTTTCAGAAGCACTTGACACGTGCAAACATGTCTGATACAATAGTCCTATGGGTGGGTAGTATTATTCCCACTTTAAAGGTGAAGACACAGACATTGGTCTTTAGCCATGGTCTCAACTGGTAGGAGGCAGCACTGAGGTCTCAGTATCTGAAGTTAGAGAGATACTGAAATTGTCTCTGCCAAAGGGTAGGGGTTAGAGAAACAATTCAGTCTATGGGGACACCCTACTGTAGGAACCTCCCACCCCTATCATCCCTTTCCCTGTCATGTTGCCATGGTGGCAGAAGCTTGTGATCCCTGCCTAGGTGAGTATTCCAAGCTCTCACTCAGCCTGACTCACCCTCATGAGCTTTGAAACCTGATATGGGGAATGGTATTGTCCTGAGAATCTTCACCTGCCCTTCTGCCTGCCATTTGTTTTGGGATTTCTGAGGTCACCAAAAGCCCTGTGTCCTGAATTCTGTGGCAAGATTTCTGTTTCTGGCCAGCAGTGGGATGAAGTACGGAACACTACCCCAAGCATAGGAACCAGCATGTGCAAATATTTCACTTGAGGCTGAACTGTGGGTATTGAGGTAACCTCAGGTCTCCATTATGTCTGATGGGATCAGAGAGCAGGGAACAGGATTCAGCCCAGGAACAGCAGCCTGAGAACCTAGGTTTTTATTCTGAGAGTAGTGGGAGCCACTGAAGGCTTGGTGCTAGAGGAGGGAGTGAGCTGATTTTGCTCTTAACTAACATTCTCTGGTTATACAGTGAAGAAAAGACAATGAGAGTGGGCATGAAGGAAGGGAAACAAGTGAGGAGCTATTGCCACAGTTCAGGTTGGACCAGAGTGGTGGCTGTGGAGGTGGGAGATGTGGTTGGATTTTGAATCTTTTTTTTTTTTTTAAGTAGGACCAACCTGATTTTCTGATGTGAAAGGGGAGGAGTGAGGAGTGGCTCCACATTTCTGGTCTGAGAAGATATAAGGATGCCATCAACTGAGATGGCATAGTTGATAGTACAAGTAACTTTCAGAGGTGGTATCAGGAGTATAGTTTTGGCTATGTGGAATCTGCAATGTTGAAAGACATTTGAGTGGAAGTGACCAGTGGACAGCTGGACACACAGATCTGGAGTTCAAGTTGGTGACATCTACAAGCTGGCAACCAGTATGTGGTTCAGGGTAGAGCTGTGCATCCAATTTAGAGATAATCTCTGTCATGTTGGCAGTGTCATTAAAGGTCACACTGTAGGAACAGACACAGCAGGGTGAAGGTAGGAGGCATTTAAGAGACAAGGGAGGGCAGTGTCCATGGAAGGAAGGGGAAGAATAGAGTCCAGCAGGTGACGAAGTTTTCCAGAGAGAAAGTGGGTGTGAGATGGATGCTGAAGTAGTAATAGAAATGAGATGGCAGTGAGGCCAGAGCTGGTGCATAGTCACCACTATATCTTCTCCCCAGGCTTCTATGGTGACCTTTGGTGGGATATGAGGAGTTTCAGTCAGGCTAGTGAATTAGGGGCAAATTGAGTCAGCTGACAGAGTCACTATGCCTGGGGTAGGGATGGAGTGGATACAGGTTTTGAGTGAATTGAGAGTGTTGAGAAGAAGCCTGTGACTGATGAGAATATGACATCTTCATCAGTATAACAGCAAAGTAGAAAAAGGCCAAGTTTATCTGAGATCCGCACATGCCTCTGAATTGCTGAATTGACCCATGAAATAGGGCCAACAGGGGAGAATTGAATAGCTGGATTCAGGGCAACCTATGGTAGTGGGGCTCACTGGGGCTAAGTGTGATCCTAGATGGAGTAACCAAGCATTCTCAGTGTGCTGTGTGCAGATTTGCTTGTGGGGAAGCAAGGGAAACACCTGTGTTGTGGGTGTCCATAGAAGTGAAGGAGGTATGACCAAGAGAGTGATGTGCACATGGAGATAGAGTATGAATTCATAGACCCAGGACTTTGGAACTGAGAGTTTCATAGAGAATGCATTGGGCCCCTGCATGCTAGGCCCAGGGTATACATGGTGTATGTCTGTCTACTTGCCTATTGTTCTAGGCTGGTCAGAATGATTAATGGGGTACAAGGAGAGAAAGGCACCATATCACACCAGGGCTTGATATCTTGCCTGAGTTGGATGTGTGGAGGGTAGACCAGGAGTCGGGGAGAGAGGCTGTCCCTGTGCTCAGTTGTCTATCTCTTGTAGGGCCGTGTGACTTTTGAGAACATGTTCGTGTACTTCTAAGAGGAGTGGGAGCTGCTTGATATAGCTGACTCTCTTGTATCATGATTTGATGCTTTCTGTGCTTTTTGTTTATGGTCTCCATTTGTAAGGCCTCACATGTTACAGTTTTCTGATTGGGGCTTTGTCTTCCTTTTTTGCCCAAGGGCTTGCTCTTTCCTTCCCATAGCTGGTCCATGGGCACTGTTGTTTTCCTTCCCATGAGTCCTCTGTGCCAAGGCTCAGCTGCATACATTGCCTCCTCTGCTCCCTGTGCTCCCCAACTCCTACATCCCCGAATCCTTGCTGTGAAGGGATTGGAGATTAGGGTCTTGAGGTCAACCCAGTGGGTTCCATCCTGCCTGGCCTCTCCCTAGCTTGATGACTCTGTCCACATTCATGACATCACTGAGCTCTAGGCTCTGCCCCTCTAATTGCCATTTCCTTGCATCTACCTGTGCCTTGAATTTCAGTCATCATGGTCACTGCTTGTGAAGCCCACTGGATTATTCATGCAAGAAATTTTCTGAGATTCATTTTGTGATATTTGTTGTCTTGTGATTTCACACAGGTGGGTTACTCTGGACTAGTGTTTTGCACTCATCTTTCCCTTATGACATATCTTCCAGATCATCTGTGGTTGCAGCCTCTAGGTGCCTGACTGAGAGGGCATGACTCTAACCACAGCAGGAGGGGCTTGGACAGGCCCTGGTGAGTGGAAGCTCAGGGAAGACATGACCTCAAGGCTGTGCTCATATAGTTCTAGACACTTGTCCTGTGCCTATCACTGTTTGGTGCCAGTGCCCAAGATCATAACTTATTTCTGTCTTTTCCTCCTTGTTCTGGACACTCTTGTCATTTCTATTCTGACTACTGCCCCATGACTGTCCTTCCTTACTCTTTACTAGAGGGGCACTCTATTGTTCTCTCTGTAGTGCTTTCCTTTATTGTACTATACCCTAATATATCACAAGATGTGCACATATCCTTAAATAGTTGCTGAATACCAGTTACTCATTTTTAATCAGATTTTCCTTGGCCTGGACACACGTTTCTGCATAGTACTCACTTGTCGCTGCTAGCAGGACTTTTAGGCCCTGCTAAAAGTCATTTGCAGAGGATTAAGTTGAAGACCTTACCTGTCTCTTCTCCTTTCATTACACTCCATCCTTTTGCCTTTGTTCCTTTTGAGGCCATCTCTATTCTGTTACCCTTACATCCCAGTACAACTATATAGTTACCCTTTTTTCATCTTCATTCTGTCCTGCCAGCATCATTGTGTTGTTGTCCTGGGTATACTAGACACACATTTGTAATGGGGTTGCCCCCTTCCACCAAAATCAACATGTATATCAACAATATTTTTCTGCCTTTAGGTTGTTAGCATGGAGTGGAAGATGAAGAGGCACCTTCTGAACAGAGCATTTCTTTAGGAGTGTCACATGTTAGTACTTCCAAGGCAGGTTCATCCATCCAGATGGCTCACCCTTGTGATGTATGTGCCCCCCTCTTGAAAGATATTTTGCACCTGGATGAACACAAGGGAATACAACATGGACTGAAACTTCACTCATGTGGGGCATGTGGGAGACAACTCTGGTTTAGTGCAAACTTTTACCAGCACCAAAAGCATTACAATGCAGAGAAACCCTTAAGAGATGAAGGTGAGGCCTCATTTGTGAAGAACTTCACAGTTTGCGAAGAACCTCACCTGTCCAAGAAGCCATTTATGTGTGAGGAGGAGCAGAAGAACTTTCAGGCTAGTTTGGGCAGCCACCAGCAAAAGGCCACCCGCAGCAAGAAGACACTCAAAAGCACTGAGAGTGGGGAGGTCTTTCACAGTGGACAAATGCATTACAAGTGCAACGAATGTGGGAAAGCTTTCAGCCGCAAAGACACACTTGTCCAGCACCAGAGAATCCATAGTGGAGAAAAGCCACATGAGTGCAGTGAATGTGGGAAAGCTTTTAGCCGCAAAGCCACGCTTGTCCAACACCAGAGAATTCATACTGGAGAAAGGCCTTACGAATGCAATGAGTGTGGAAAAACCTTCAGTCGGAAAGACAATCTTACTCAGCACAAAAGAATCCACACTGGAGAAATGCCTTATAAGTGCAGTGAATGTGGCAAATACTTTAGTCATCACTCCAACCTAATTGTACACCAGAGAGTTCATAACGGAGCAAGGCCCTTTAAGTGCAATGATTGTGGGAAAGTTTTCAGACACAAATCCACACTCGTTCAGCATGAGAGTATTCACACGGGAGAAAATCCTTATGATTGCAGTGATTGTGGGAAATCTTTTGGCCATAAATACACCCTCATTAAACATCAGAGAATTCACACTGAGGCAAAGCCTTTTGAGTGCACTGAATGTGGTAAATTCTTTAGTAGAAGTTCTGACTTTATTGCACACCAAAGAGTTCATACTGGTGAAAGACCTTTTGTGTGCAGCAAATGTGGGAAAGACTTCATCAGAACATCTCACCTTGTTCGGCACCAAAAAGTTCACACTGGAGAAAGGCCATATGAGTGCAGTGAATGTGGGAAAGCCTACAGCTTAAGCTCCCACCTTAATCGGCATCAGAAAATTCACACTGCAGGCAGGCTTTAGGAGTATTTTCAATACAACAGGACTCATCAATTAGATGTTGAGCCTCATATATCTGAACATTCACATGGACAAGATACCTTGTGGTGTCAGGTTTATAGGAAGGTTCCAGGGATTTTGTTGCACTTTCTCACCTACTCAGGTTCTTTGCCAGAGTTTTGTCACTGTCAATGCCTATGGCTGAAACCATCTTAACACTACTAGCTCAGTCATCCCAACATCCAGGGAAGGCAAGACTGTTCTTTCTAATCTCTGGAGAGAATCATGAGACACTGGAATTTATTAGGGATCCTCACTCCCCCTTCTCTGACTGGTGTAAGTGTGAAAATGACTCATCTTAAGCCAAGAGGACTTTAGCTGTGTTCTGATTATGGCTTAGCAAGAAAGTTTACTTTCTCCATGGACATTGTTGGTCTCACGTGACACTTGTGATAAATTTTTCTAGCCTCCAAGCCATTTGGCCTGTGAAAGTACTTGCCTCATGTCACGCTAGTTGTGATAATAAAGGCCTTATAGCTTAAGCCATTTTTAATCTTGGGAATTCTTTCATTGTCTGGAGTGAATTAAAGACAGGCTCTGCCAAACTGAAGAGGCAAAGTTTTTGTGGGGGCCTCCAACTTTGTATGCCTTAAACGGGACAGTGGGTTGGGAGAACAGTTCTCAGTCTAATTTTTGTGATAACTTCCATTGCTGACAAAAACTTAAGTAAGAATTTAAGTAAGAATTTGTGGGCCTGATTTGCATGGATTTCAGAGTTATTTGAAGGCCTTAAGAAGGGTGCTGCTGTTGTGACAGCCTGCAGGGTTTGTGAGTACCATAGATGAGGTATCTTATTTCTGGTATTTGTTCCATGTTCCCCAGTACTGTTGAGGGAAAACTGTTTCTCAGGATCTTTCGAGTGGCCATATTCCCTGAAGGCCAGAATGTGGTACACTGTAGGTAAGATCTGAAGTGTCCAGGCGAGGAACAAAATTGGTATAAAAATTATAGCCATGAATAAATTGGGATGGGGGAGACTGTAGTAGAGGTGACATATCCATTATAGAAACATCCACAAACATTCTGGTCACTATGGCTGTATGGAATCAGGGTGTACAGAAATTCTCAGGATTTCCAGGACTGGTCACTCTATGGCCAAGGTTATTGGTGCAGCAAAGAACATAGTTTCCCTAGATTCCTTTGCTTCCCTGGGCTTTTTACCTAATGTCTTAGCTGTACAGGCAGTAACCTCAGGAGTAAAGCGATACCGTCGCCCGGGGAGGTAGTGCTAGTGACCACACAGAGTTTTTCAACTGGAAATGACATTCATTGCGTGCCAGTTTTTCTTGCTGCTGAGGTAGAGGTTGTCTTCCCAAGCCATCTGGAGTGAGATGGTAGAGACACTATTGTGATGCCCAGTAGACTGGTTTCCCAATAAAGTATACCATTTGATAAGTCTTGGTATATGTATATATCTATGAAATTGTCATCCTAGCAATGATGTTGGACATGTCTGTCAAACCCAAAGTTAATCTTGTGCCCCTTCATAATCCTTTTCATTGCCCTTACTAATGCCTTCCTTCCCTTCAGACCCTAGACAACCATTGAGTAGTTTTCACTATAGATATATTTGCCTTTTCTAGGGTTTTATTTGTCTGACTAGAAAGTGTTTTATTTTTTTCTGCTGTCTTTCATGCAATATAATTTGAGATTTTTCCATATATATATGAATAGCTCATTTTAAAGATTATGTAGTAATCTGTATAGTTATACCACAATTTATCTATTTATCTTAATTGGCATTTGCACTCCATCCCCCACCATTTTTAAATATTAATAGGAAAGCTACAAATATTCATGTTGAGTTTTTTATGTGGACATTTAGCTGAGGACATTTTTAGGCAAAAGTGTTGAAGGTGTGCCTTTGTTTCTTCTTATTGATTATAATAAAGTTAATGTGGTAGAGAGAAATATAGGGAAGACCTATGAAAAGTCCCAAGATTTAATGACTTGGGAAATTCCCAGCCCACCTTAATTGCCAAAAAAACATTGAAAGTAAGAGATTCATTATCAGGAAACCATATTCTTAAGAAATAACTTCACAACCTTTTGCTGATACCTCCTCAAGATCAAAAGGTCAGAACATTCTGTCACACAAAAAGTTCTCTGAAGAGACTGAATGTGACTTGTAGGGCCCTTAGTACCAGAGAGCATGGAAGAAATTTAAAGGTATTTCTCAGTTAGCAAAAGCAAAAAATAGATCAAGGGTTACCTACTTAAAAAAAAAAAAAATCTAAATGAACCTCTTGTGTAATGGAGTAAATCCCAGTGACATACTGGAGACTCAAGTTCTTGAAAAATGTATACTAGTTGGAGCACTCACCTTGGATCTAAAGGGACAGTGAAAGTATGAAATTAAAGGGTACTGGAACTACAACATTCTACACATGAGACTGAGAAAATAGCTGTAAGCTCTTGGAATCTTTCATAACAAAGGATGACTCAGCAGAGGAAAAGCCCAGTGGTCAGATCCCTGAACCACAGATATTCCTAGGTCTTTAACACCTAATAGTTTGCCAACCTGGATTTCAAAATTTCTTGGAATTGATGGCTTCGTTATTTCTTTCAATTTTCTTCCCTTTTGAGATAACGCGTATATGACTTACCCAGGGCTGTCCCACCTTTTTGTTTTGGGAGCAAATAACTATGTTTCTAGTTTTACAGGTCTACAGATGGAGAGGATTATACCCAGAGTCTTACCTATACCTAATTAGACAGTTTAGATGATATTTGAGATTTTTGAGCTAATGGAATTTTGATGAGAAATGGATTTTGAGTTGATACTATAATGGGATGAAACCTTTTGGGAATTTGGGATGGGATGAATATATTTTGCATTCAGTATGGATATGAATCTTTGGGTTCCAGACAGCAAACCAGTAGGCAGAATAATTCCTGCAAAAGATGTCCATGTTCTAATTCCCAGAACCTATAAACATGTTACCATACATGGCCAGTGGGACTTTGCAGATGTGATTAGTGTTGAAATGAGATACCTCAGGTAGGCTTAATCGAATTACATCCTTAAAAGGGGAGAATCTCCCAGGTGGAGGGAGGAAAATGCAAGGGCAGAAGAGACAGATATGACAGGGGCTATGGCTGCTTCATACTCGGCCACTGCTTCTGAGATAGAGGGGACTACTTGCTAGGACTGAAGGGGGGGCCCTAGCGGTTAAGGGCAGCACCTATCTAACGACTAGCAAGGAAACACCTCAGTTCTACAGCCACATAGAATTTAAATCTCAAACCAAATGAATAGGAAGCTGATTCTATAGAGCCTACAGAAAGGAGTGTAGCCTGCCAACACAAGGTATGGCTAGGGCCTTGGGGATGGGACAAGCTCCGCCCCACTGGTAGGGTATCACAGCTATAAGGCTCTAGAGCTCGCCAGGCTGGACATGCCTGGAGAGGACCGGGTTTCTGGGAAGGTGGCCAATGACAAGTACCCAAGTGGCAAACTGGAGAGCCAAGTACCCAAGTGGCAAACTGGAGAGCCCTCCAGTCTAGCCAACTCTGCCTCTCGGGTTTCTGGCCTCCTGGCACGGTCCTGCAACCCCAGACCCCACAGTCCCCAGCACCCATGCTTTGGGGATTATCCACAGGGGTAACTGGCACTCCCTAGGGATTCCCTGCACACCCAGCCACCTTACCAGGAGGCAGCCTGAACTCCCGGGTCACCGCCTGCACCTTACTGCTGCCACCTCTGCCCTCAGCTGTCTGGCCCCCACCCCCAACTCTGACTCGCCCCTTGCCCACCACAACCCCCATTCACTGCCTGGACCTACTGTCCCCTGCAGCCCAGGGTCGGCAACCTGCACCTGTGTCGCACCCCAGCGACCCTCCCAGCACCTCCTGCCACCATCTTGAGCTCCACCTGGCACCTGCCCTGAAAGCCCAGACCCCAGCGCCCCCAGGTTTCCTTGCCACCTCCCCAGCCCCACTAAGTGGCCCACGCACTCTACTGGGGACAGACTCGTGCTGTCCTCCTGAAATGCGTTCTAGCCTCTTTTAGAAGACATCCTGGGCGGCATCTTTCACTGAACCCATGGGAAAGGATTTATCTGGCATCCACAAATCCTAATGGTGTAATGTTCCAAGTCTTGGCCCCTAGCGCCTACCTACTCACTCTCCCAGCTCTCGTCTGTAAAACTTTCAAAAGGAAGAATTGGTGTTATCTGGTGGATGGAGAGGCACCATCTTCAGGAAGTTGTCTCCACCAAACATCCACATTGGGAAATCCTGCACCTCTGCTTGAGATTTTCACCACCTGCTGCATGGCAGGATCTTCTTTCCAACCCACTGGTCTCGCACACTTCCAGGGCTCTCTTGGAATAAACATATCCATTCACCTGTTTTGCATTTTCAGTCGTCCCTTCATGTAGCCAAGGTGGTGCTCTCTTCATCTTGAGTCCCATTTCCCTCTTCCCACTTTCCGTTCCTTCCTGTCTCTTGTGTATTCCTTTGCAAGCCTGCAATTACTTGGTAGGCTATTTCCCTTCTTCCACCCAGGATTCAATAAGAGTATTGTTATTATTATTTGAGTCAGGGTCTCATTCTGTCACCCAGGCTAGAGTGCAGTGGCTGAACACCGTTCACCACAGCCTCAACCTCCTGGGTTCTGGTGATCCTCCTGCCTCAACCTCCCAAGTAGCTGAGACTAGGGGCATGCACCACCATACTTGGCTAATTTTTTGACTTTGTAGAGATGAGGTTTCAGTATGTTGCCCAAGCTGGTCTCGAACTTCTGGGCTCAAGCCTCCCAAAGTGCTGGGATTACAAGCTTGAGCCACCACACTCTTCTAAATAACAGAATTTTTTAAAAGTAGTTTTAGCTTCACAGTGAAAGTGAGCAGACATTACAGAGTTTCCCCACAATGTTACAACCTCTCCCACTATAATCATCCCCAAGCAAAGTTGTACATTTGTTAAATCAGTGAACTACATTGACCTATCATTATCACCCAGTGTCTGTGGTTTACATTAGGGTTCACTCTTGGTGTATGTTCTGTGGATTTTGACAAAAGTATAATGACATATCCATTATAGTATACAGAATAGTTTCGCTGCCCTAAATTCCTCTGTGCTCCACCTATTCATCCCTCCTTTGTTTCTACTCCCTTGAAACTATGGACTTTTTTTTTTTTTTTTACTATCTCCATATTTTTTGCCCTTTTCAGAATGTCTTATGAAAGGAATCATGCATCATGTAGCCTTTTCATATAGGCTTGTTTCACTTAGTATATGAATTTAAGGTTCCTCCATGTCTGTTTATGGCTTGATAACTTTATTCACACCCCCCCCAGTTTTGGGTAATATTCCATTGTCTGGATATACCACAGTTCATTTACTCACCTACCGAAAGGCATTTATAATAAAGCTGCTATGCATGTTCATGTACAGGTTTTTGCATGAACATACATTTTCAACTCATTTGGATAAATACCAAGAGCATAATTGCTGGATTATATGGTAAGAGCATTTAATTTTATAAGAAACTGTCAAACTATCTTCCGAAGTGCTTGTATCATTTTGTGTTCCCACCAGTAATGAATGGGAGTTATTGTTGGTCCACATCCTCATCAGCATTTGGCACTTTCAGTGTTTTGAATTTTTCCATTCTAATAGGTATGGAGTGATATCACATTGTTGTTTTAATTTGCATTATCTTAAGGGCATATGATGTTGAACATCCTTTCATATGCTTAATTTCCATCTGTATATTTTTAAAGAGATATCTAAACCTTTTAAAAAATAGAGTTGTTTGTTTTCTTGAGCTTTAAAAGATTTTTTTTAATATTTAGGATAACAGTTGTTTATTAAATATGTCTTTGCAAATATTTTTTCCCAGTCTGTAGCTTATCTTCTCATTCTCGACAGTAACTTTTATAAAGCAGAAATGTTTTATTTTAATGACATTCAGCTTATCAGTTATTTATTTCATGTATCATGCCTTTGGTGTTGCATCTAATAGTTATTGCCATTTTCTTTTTCCTTTTTTTCTTTTTTCTTTTTTCTTTTTTTTTTTTTTTGAGTCAGTCTCACTCTGTTGCCTAGGCTAGAGTGCAGTGGCACGCTCATGGCCACTACAGTTTCAACCTGCAGGGCTCAGGCGATCCTTCCACCTCAGCCTTCAAAATAGCTGGAACTACGGGCATATGCTACCACGCCCAGCTAATTTTTTGATTTATTGTAGAGACGAGGTCTCACCAAGTTGCCTAGGCTGGTCTCGAACTCCTGAGCTCAGGCAATCTCTCGCCTTGGCCTCCCAAAGTACTGGGATTACAGGCTTGAACCACTGCGCCTGGCCCTATTGCCATTTTCAAGTGCATCTAGATTTTCTCCTATGTTATCTTCTATGAGTTTTATAGTTTTGCATTTTACATTTAGGTCCAAGATCAATTTTAAGCTAAGTTTTATAAAGGTTGTAAACTTTGTGTCTTGATTCATGCAGTTTTTTGGCATGTGGATGTTAAATTGTTCCAGCACCATTTGTTGAAAAGACTATCCTTTCTTCATAGTATTGTTTTTGCTCCTTTATCAAAGATAAGTTGGCCATATTTATGTGAGTCTACTTTAGGTTCTTTATTTTGTTTCATGGAACTTTATGCCTGCTTCTTTGCTAACACCAAACTGTCTTGATTACTGAACTTTTGAAGTTAGATGGCGTCAGTTCTCTGACTTTGTTCTTCAGTATTGAGTTGGTTCCTGGTCATTTGCCTCTCCGTATAGATTTTAGAATCAATGTGTCAATATTCACAAAATAATTTGCTGGGATTTTGATTGGGCTTGCATTAAATCTGTGGTTCAAGTTGGGAAGACTGACAGTTTGACAATACTGAGTCTTCTTATCTATAAATATGGAATGTCTCTCCATTTATTTAGTTCACCTTTTATTTCTTTCATCAGAGTCTTGTAGTTTTTCTCATATAGATCTTAGTCATATTTTTTTAGATTTATACCTAAGTATTTCATTTTGTAAATATAAATGGTAATATGTTTTAAATTCAAATATCACCAGTTCATTGCTGCTATTACTGGAAAGCAATTGACTTTTGTGTATTAACCTCATATCCTGCAACCTTGCTATAATCATTTATCAGTTTCAGGAGGTTTTTTGTTGTTAATTTAATATTTTTTACATAGGCAATCATGTCATGTGTGAACAAAGACAATTTTTGTTCTTCCTTCTTGTTCTGTATAGCTATTTACTTTTTATGTCTTATTACATTTGCTAAAATTTTCAGTATGGTGTTAAAAAGGAGTGGTGAGAGGGGGACATTTATTTTTATTGTCCAAAATGATGTATAAGATCCTTTGGAATTCACTCAGGAAAGCTCTGCTTTCATGTCTAGAATCACACTGGGCAGTTATATCTTTAACTATGCTTTGTAGCCAAACAAAATCCTGGGAGATAAAACTGGAAGGAAATGTAATAGGACAGCAGGATAATGAAAAGGCAAAAATCTACTTGTGTTGGGGCCTGATGAGAAATCAACTGAACTAGTTTACAACATGACCTTCACTGTTATGAGGTCCCAAAGTGACTCATTGGCTGAGAGGGTCCCTTCCAAACACAGTGCAGAACAAGTGTCAGAGAAGAATGAACCCAAATAAACCAAAATTCCACTCGGAATTATATTCCTGGGGAAGAATGGCTGCAAATCAGGAGACTAAGGTCTGGGGCTCTGTTGTGAAGGGCTATAAACCTTTATGAACAGTCAGCAGTAATTGGAAAAACCTTGAATTGTGGTGTATAGGAAGAAATGTGGAGATGGAGACCAGGTATTCACGTGTGTTCAGACAGCAGTTTGGGAAAGGCACCAGGAACCAGTTTATTTCGAGCAACACTGAAACCATGGACCAAAGAGTTACAGAAACCAATTACTTAATTCTTAGGCTCACTAGATTACAGATAAGAAAAGAAACAACTTGCTGAAAAGCTGAAATTGCAACTGTGCCCCAAAGAGCAAGAAGCCAGTAACTAACCAAAAGTTTTGAGTTTGCAAGATAGTAGATAAGAGAAGAAACAACTTGCTGAGCTGCTGAAACTCCCTCCAACTTGAGAGACCAAGAAAAAACTGGCTGAAATCAGTGGAAGCCAGGATGACTGGCTAGCGTTTGCACAGAGTGAGCTTGCTAATGTCAGAGCCTGAATTTCTACCACATGTTTCATACTAATCCCCAAATTTGCATATGACCCATGAGTGAGCATGAAGAGAGAACCATGCATGCCTAAGGACTTTTCAAACCTCCCGTTTTCTTCCATCAGTTGCCTGCTAATCCCCATATCCATTCCCTAAATTTTTTCTAATAAAATTACTGCCTTAAATATAGCACTAGTAGACTGATTTGAGCTGGACTCATGTCTACGTGGGAGTTGACCTTCAATATAAAGCTTTTCTTTCCTCAAACACCCCTTGTCCCTGGGTGTGGCTCACACCTATAATCCCAGCACTTTGGGAGACTGAGGCAAGAGGAATGCCTGAGCCCAGGGGTTTGAGACCAGCCTAGGCAACTTGGCAAGACCTCTTTCCTACAGTAAATCAAAAAAATTACCTGGGCATGGTGGCAAGCACCTGTGGTTCTAGCCACTTGGAAGGCAGAGGCAAAGGATCACCTGAGCGCAGCAGGTATAGTGGCCATGAGTGTCACTGCATTCCAGCCTGGGCAACAGAATGAGATTCAGACTAAAAACAAAACAAGAAAACTTTTGTCATAGTTTAGGTTTCTGGTGTATTTGCTCTATAATGACTCCTTGTAGTATTTTAGAAAGAACAGACAGCCTGCTTTGGACAGGCTCTTTTAGGCAGTGGCCGGGCAACTCCTATGAAGATCACAGTTCAGAAAACTGAACCATTATTAGAGGTAGTGAGTGGGTGGTTTTAGAAAGACACTGTTTAATAGCTTGTTTAGTTTTAAACCAAATTATATATTCATGTAGTCTAAATCATTCTAGAATTACTTATTCAGGAAAACAGTCCATTATGCCATTCATTCCATTTTCTTCTCTTAGAGGAAAACGTTTTTAGTGTACCACCTTTTTCCCCTCAGTGTTGTAGTTTTCATTTCAACTCATTATGGTGTCTTTTCCTATTTTGCTTGAGCCTGTGGTTTCTATGTAGCTCATGTTTGTAGAGATGATGTCTTCATTAAATTTTGTTATTTGGTGACACATTTTTATGATAAATATTTACTCATTCTGATGTTTTTTCTTATGCATTTCCTTACTCAAATTTTGTTTTTCCTTTTTGTTATATTTAAATACTTTCTTTGTATAAATGTTGTGCTGCTTCCTTTCTAAAAAAAATTACCTTTGTATTAGATGAGTTCTTTTGAAACAGACTCTTTGCAGGAGATTGTTATATTTTTCTCATTAAAAAAATGAAAAAAACTGTACAACGTGATATCCCTCAAATTCAAATAAATTTTAAAAATCACTTTCTCATTTACATCAACCACTTTTCAAGAAATTATATAAAATTTATAACTAAGGTTTATTGACAATAGGAAAATAAGTTCATTCACTTACTCATTTTAAGAATTAAGAACAACATCCATATTGTTGATAATTTCTGTGTGATGATTCCAACTAATTATATCTCTTTCACTCCTAGACATAATTACTATCCATAATTTGATGAAAACAATTCCTTGCTATTCCTTCAAGTTTTATCACACTTGAAAATCACCAACCAATATGCTGAATTGTTTTATGTGGCTTCCACCTTACAGATTTAATGCTCTGATGCTTTTTGTATGTCTTTTTCTGGGCCTCAGTTTTATTGATCAAGCTAGATTTGTCACATTCTTCAATGTTAGTAGAATTCACCGATGTTTACCCATGAGAAATAAAAATTAACTGAAACACACAAATCAATCTGTAGACTAGATAATGTAAATTTCAACTGTGGCAAATTTATTTTTTTGTTTTTAACCACAACTTTCAGATATATATCTCTGAGATTATTTTAAAATAAAAATATAGTATTTGAAATGTTTCCTTCATTTGATGTGATGTAGTCTGGAAATAGACTTTAAAGAATATTTCAGCAGGAAACACTAGAATAAGAGGTGGTGCCGGACTCGGTGGTTCAGCCTGTAATCCCGCGCTTTGGGAGGCTGAGGTGAGTGGATTGCCTGAGCCCACGGGTTCAAGACCCGCCTGGGCAACTTGGCGAGACCTCATCTCTACAATAAATCAAAAAATTAGCCGGGTGTGGTAGCGCGTGCCTGCACTTTCAGCTACTTGGAAGGCTGAGGCAGAAGGTTCGCCGGAACCCAGCAGGTCGAGGCTGCAGTGGCCGCTTCCGGCCACTGCAATCCAGTCTGAGCAACAGAGTGAGACTCCAACTCAAAAAAAAAAAAAAAAAAAAGAAGTGGTGTACACTGATAATGTCTAGAATGAGGAAAGATGGTCCAAATGTGTCGGGTGGAATTGGACATCTTCTGGGTGGTGAGATCATGCTGTGTTTATGGGTAAGTCTGAGGTATATAATACCAGTGTGAACAAGAAGGCTGCTTCTCACTCTAGCAGAGAAGGGGCTTTTTAAAAGCACAGGTGTAACTATTTTGGGGACAGTTCTGAAGAAGATATTTTACTGAACAGTTTGAATGATTCCCTAGAATCAACTTGCAGCCCATTCTTAGCCAAAGGTCCTGGTTTTTTCATTAGAAAGGAGGAATTCCTGCAGATTAGAACACTTTCATTCTCTGGTGTCCAGTTTTTCCTCTATAGGGCAAATTGTTATTAATTTTATTACTTCATATCAGTATAATTCCTGATGGTTTTTGTTTCTTCTTCTTCAATGGTTCTTGGGAAATTCTTCCGCACTTTGTTCCACTGATGGCTGTTTGTCCTGATGTATTATTTTGCATTGCAGTATTAATGTGCTGCATCTTGTAGCAGTCCAAGTCCTCCAGACAGCCATCTCCACCCAGGCTACCTGTATATAGCTGGTCTGCAGGTGGCCACACATGGACCTTGATGAGTGCAGGAGCATTAATATATTGGAAGAGCACTAAACACAGCAGCCCTAGCCATGGATTCTGATAGATGAACAAGGGTATGTGAATGAGTGTGTGTGTGAGTGTGTATGTGTGTGTGTGTATGGGTGAAGGGAAAGTAATGGGATGCCAAAGACCTGCTTCTTTTTTCTGACTCTTATGAGCAGAAGGAAAAGACCAGCAGAAGGAGCAGCAGCTGCAAAGCCTCCTTTCATCCAGATCCTCATGTCCAATATAAGACCCTGATAGCCTGGACCTTTTTCCTGACTAGTCATCATCAGTTGAGGTTTCAGGCATATGGCAATGGACCCTGGCATCCCCAGTCCTTTTACACTTTTGTGATTCCATTCTTTGAAGACTGGTCACATAGATCTCCCATATCCTTTTCCCTGTTTGGAGTGACTCATCCCCCAACTGTGCTTCCCCATTCCAGCTCCTGCATTCATTTCCTTTAATTCAGCTGCTCTCTGTTATGTAGAATCAGGATAGGTCACACTTTTACTCAGAAATACTTGAGGGTGGTAAACAATACTTATCTATGATCACATCTCAAGTTGGGAGAGAGAAAACCCCACAATTCTGCATCGCAGGCAGCTTCTGGATGACTGCAGGTTTTAAGAAGCTCAGAGAAGGGAGAGCCAGAGTCTGGAAAGCCAAACAGAAGGGCAGTTTGGAATCCCTGAGTAGGGTGGGAGACTACCAGTACTCTACGGTAGATTCAGGCTCTGTTCCTTCCGAAGTTCTGCCTTTTCTGAAACTTTATCTTCAGTTTGAAGGCTGTTTCTGTGGAGACGGTGAACAAGCCTGAGAGTTGCCTGGCTACAACAACTGCAAATAATGTGATTAAGAATGACATCACAGTTCCTACATATTGAGAAATGGAGGCCAGTGGGGCTAGGCTTTGAGAAGTTTGGCCAAGAGTTTAGGATAAGGAGACCTAGAGTTCTGGGCAGAGGTCCACAAAAAAAGGACCAAGTGGCAGCAATGGGGGACCCAGGAATTGGTCTAAGGAGGGAGAGGAAGACAAAATATTCTGATGGCTGAGGAAAGCACCAGGAGCAAGAGGGATTTATTGCCAGTAGGACCTCCCGTAGCAATTTCTGAAAAAGCAGCAACCAGCCTTCATATGTTGGCTCTCCCAGATGAGCAGGAGTGTTGAATAGTGGCCTGAGTATTCTTGTGAAGAACCCAAGCAATGAAGGGGGACAGAAAGAGCCTGTTTACTGGTTCAGTATTTGCTTTGAAATCACATTATATGTTCACATAGTATAGAGGGCTACATCATTTTCTAATTCTTGAACAAAGCAGCACCTTTTTGCTTCTAATACCATTTCCTTCTCCATAAGAGACCATTTTCATAGTTTGTCACTTCTGTGATGTACATTTCAGCTCTTTTTGTTGATTTGCCCTCTTCTGCCTGAGCACTGGTTCTCTACATTTGTCTCTTCTTTGTGAGGATGGTTTCATTAAGGTTATTAATTTGGTACCAAATTTTGATCAGAATTTTCATTCATCTTGATACATTGTTTCCTTGTGATGATTTTAGGTCAACTTTTTTTCTCCTATCTGTTATTTTTGTATAGGTCATATGCTGCTTTCTTTTTATTAAGTGAGGTCTCTTAAAGCAGCTTCTTTTTTGATGCTATTATATTTTTCCTATTAAAACTATGAACTAACACATTATGATAATATTGTGCAATGTCAACAATGAGTTATTCTACTGTTGCTGTTAAAGTTGAATTTAAATTATTCAGTTCCTCATGAGCACTTGCCACAAGGCAATATATTAAAGTTAAAGTAGTGTATATAGATTAATAGTACAAAAGATTGATTGCTGCCTGAAATGATAGTTCTAATTTTAGTTCTTTGAGAAATCTTCATACTATTTTCCATAGAGGTTGAACTAGCTTACAATCCCACCAATAGTGTATGAGCATTCTCGTCTTCACATCTGTGCCAACATCTGTTGCTCATTGGCTTTTTAATAATATCTGGTATAAGATAATAGCTCATTGTGATTTTAACTAGCAGTTTTCTGATTATTAGTGATGCTGAGCATTTTTTTCATGTTTGTTAGCTGCTTGTGTGTCTCCTTTCTTCTTTCCTTCCTTCCTTCCTTTCTTTCTTTAAATTAGGGTCTCACTCTGTTGCCTAGGCTGAAGTGCAGTGGCACCATCATTGCTCACTGCAGCCTTGACTTCCTGGGCTCAGCCAAACCTTCTGCCTTAGACTCACAAGTAGCAGGGATTACAAGTACACCCCACCATGCCAGGCTAAATTTTTTTTTTGTAGAGACGAGATCTCACTATGTTCCTAGGCTGATCTTGAACTCCTAGACTCAAATGATCCTTCTCTCCTCAGCCTCCCAAAGTGAACACTGAGCCAAACCATGAGAAGTGTCTTGGGCCCTGCTTTTGGTAGGGTTGGTCTTTTCTTTTTTTTTTTTTTTTTTAATTTTGAAGATGTGGGGTACAATTCAGGGTTAGGTATACAAATGTTCAATATGTAAGTACTCTTATTGATGAGGTGTGCCTCCGTCCCCTGGCGGTTTACCACTACTACCAACCCCACCCCACCCCTCCCCTGGTAGTTTCCAACTGCTGCCAATCCCTTTCTTATAGTATTATGATAATTGTTCAAGGTCTGCTTATGAGTGAGAATATGTGGCACTCAGCTCTTTGTTTCTGTGATAGATCACTCAGTATTATAGACTCCAAATCCATCCAAGTTACTGCATAATTCATAATTTTGTTCTTCTTTATGGTTGCATAATAGTCCATCACATATATGTACCACATTTTTTTAATCCAGTCTTCTTTCTATGGGCAGCACAGTTGGTTCCATGTTTTTGCTATTGTGAATAATACTGCAGTAAACATGCATGCACTGATATCTTTTTCATAGATTGATTTTAGTTCCTCCAGGTATATTCCCAGTAGGAAGATTGTGGGATCATATGGTAGGTTGATTTTTAGATCTTTTAGGAATCACCAAACTGTTTTCCAAAGAGATTGTACTAGTTTACACTCCCACCAACAGTGTAGAAGTATTCTCTTTTCCCCACATCTTCTCCAGCATCTGTTGTTTTTTAAGTTATTGATGATGGCTATCCTGACTGGAGTTAGGTAGTATCTCAATGTGGTTTTAATTTGCATTTCTTTGATGATTAGAGAGTCTGAGCATTTTTTCAGGTATCTGTTTTCTTTTGAGAAGGGTCTATTCATATCTTTTGCCTACTTTGTTTTTTTCTCTACCCATAAAAAGTTTATTATATATTTTTTCTTTTTTCTTCCTGTTTACTTATTAATTAATTAATTAATTGATTTTTCTTTATTTTAAAGATGTGAGATACAATTCAGGGTTAGGCATACAAATGTTCATTATGCAGGTACCCTTGTTGATGAGGTATGCTCCTCCCTCCTCTGGCAGTTTCTCTCAATTGCCAATCCCACTCCCCCTCCCCAGGCAGTTTCCTACTACTGCCAATCCCTTTCTTATAGTATTAGGATAATTGTTCAAGGTCTGCCTATGAGTGAGAGCATATGATACTCTGCTCTTTGTTTCTGTGATAGATCACTGAGTATGATAGGCTCTAAATCCATCCAAGTTGCTGTGAAGTCCATATGTTTGTCCTTCTTTATGACTGCATAATATTCCATTGTGTATATATACTGCATTTTTTATCCAGTTCAGCTTCAATAGGTAGCATGGTATGTTCCGTGTTTTTGCTATTGTGACTATAGCTGAAACAAACATACGTGTGCAGGTATCTTTTTGGTAGAATGACTTGAGTTCCTCCAGAGGATTGCTAGGTCATATGGAAGATCAATTTCTAGTTCTTTCAGAAATTGCCACACTGTCTACCAAAGAGGTTGCACTGGTTTGCATTTCCACCAGCAGTGTAGAAGCATTCCTTTTTCTCTACAACCTAGCCAGCATCTGTTGTTGTTCGTTTTAGTAATGATGATCATTCTTACTGGGGTTTGGTGATATCTCAATGTGGTTTTGATTTACATTTCTTTGATGCTTCGTGAGGCTGAGCACATTTTCATGTGTCTGTTGGCTGCCTGTATATCTTCTTTTGAGCAATGTCTATTCATGTCTATTGCCCATTTTGTAATGGGGCTGTTTGTTTTATTCTTTTTGTTACATTTGCATGTTTTTTAGATCTTAGATGTTAGGCCTTTGTCACATATACAGTTAGCAAATATTTTTTCCCAGTCTGTGGGCTGTCTCCCTGCTCTCTTCATGGTTTTTTTGGCTTTGCAGAACCTTGTCAGTTTGAAGAGGTCTTACTTGTCTATCTTACCCCTTATGGCATGGGCACTTGGGGTTTTGATCAGGAATTGATTGCCATTTCCAATTTCCATAAGGCTGTCTCCTGCGTTTTCTAAGGTTGTTACAGTTTGGGCCTTATGTTTAGGTCTTTGATCAATTTGAAGTTGATTTTTGTGTATGTTGATAGGTAGGGATCTTGTATTAATCTTCCGCATGTGATCAGCCAGTTTTCCCAGCACCATTTCCTGAATAGATTCTCCTCTCCCCAGTGGTTGATGGTGGAGGCTTTGTTGAAAATGAGTTAGTTGAAGTTTTGCTTCTGGAATCTCTGTCCTGTTCCATTGGTCTATATGCCTATTCTTATACCAATACCAGACTGTTTTGATTATTGTAGCTTTATAATAAAGTTTAAACTCTGGGAATGTCATACCTCCCGCTTTGTTTTTTGTTGTAGTTGTTGTTTGTTTGCTGCTGAGGATTGTTTTCGCTGTTTGTGGTCATTTATGTTTCCATGTGAATTCCTGTATTGTTGTTTCCAGGTCTGAGAAGAATGCTGAGAAGAATGCTGTTGGTAATTTAATGGGTATTGCGTTAAATCTGTAGATTGCCTTGGGTAGAATGGACATCTTAACAATGTTGATTCTTCCAACCCATGAGCATGGAATATTTTTCCATCTGTTTGTATCATCTTTGATTTCTTTAAGCAGTGTTTTGTAGTTTTTGTTGTAAAGGTCTTTCACATTTCTGATTAGGAAGATGCCAAGGTATTTCATTGGTGTGTGTGTGGCTATTTTTATTTGGGTTTCTGTTTGTTTATTGTTGGTGTATAGAAATGCGACTGTCTTGGGTTTTTGAGGCACAAAATCATGTTGTCTGCAAAGAGGGATCTTGACTTCCTCCTTTCCTATTTGGATACCCCCAATTTCCTTTTCTTGTCTGATTGCTCTACCTAGGACTTCCAATACTATATTGAACAAGGAGGGGTAAGAGTGGGCATACTTGTCTTGTTTGTTTTCAGGGGAAATGGTTCCAATATCTGTCTGTTTAGCAGTATGTTGGTTGTGGGTTTCTCATAGATGGCTCTTACTATTTTTAGGTATGTTCCATCTATGCCTAGTTGTTCAAAGGTTTTTATCAAGAAGGGGTGCTGGATTTTATCACAAGCTTTATCTGCATCTAATGATATGGTCATGCGGTTTTTGTCTTTACATCTGTTGATGTATTTAATTATGTTTATGGTCTTGCTCTGCATCCCAGGGGATGAAGCCTACTTGGTCATGGTGGATGATTTTTGAGATGTGTTATTGGATCCAGTTTGCCAGAATCTTGCTGAGAATTTTAGCATCTATGTTCATCAAAGATTTAGTTCTCTTTCTTTGTTGGATCTTTACTCAGTTTGGGTATCAATGTAATATTAACTTTATAAAATTATTTGGGGAGAGTTCTATCTTTCTTGATTGCCTGGAATACTTTCAATAGGATTGGTATCAGCTCCTCCTAGTATGTTTTGTAGAATTCTGCTGGAAAGTCATCTGGTCCAGGGCTTTGTGTGTGTGTGTGTGTGTGTGTGTGTGTGTGTGTGTGTGTGTGTGTGTGTCTGTGTAGTTTTCTTATGACACAGTCAATTTTCTGGGTTGTTATTAGTCTATTTAGGGTCTCAATTTCTTCTTGTTTCAACCTGGGGGTGTTGTGTGATGTAAGAAAGACCTCCATTTCATTTTGGTTTTCAAGTTTGTTTCCATACAATTGTACATAGTAGTCTCTAATAATCTTTTGTATTTCCTCAGGGTCAGTTGTGGCTTGATCTTTTGCAATTCTGATTTTGTTAATTTGGTTTTTTTCTCTCTTTTTCTTGGTGTGTCTAGCTAGTGGTCCATCAATCTTGTTTTTCCTTTCAAAAAACCAGCTTTCAGTTTCATTGGTTTTTTGTTTGTTTGTTTGTTTTGTCTTCTATGTTCAGAATTTGGGCTTTTATTTTGGTGATCTGGATTCTTCTGCTGATTGTTGCTTTTCCAGCTTGCTTAGGTGATTTGTTAGACTGTTAACTTGTGATCTTTCCATTTTCTTCATGTGTGTTCGTAGAGATATTAATTCCTCTTGTATTACTGTTTTCATGGCATCTGAGAGGTTTTGGTAAGGTCTTTCTTCATTTTCATTTATTTCCAGATATCTTTTAATGTCTATTTTGATTATATTTATTTTTATTCCACTGTGGTCTGAGAAAGTGCATGGCAGAATTTCAATCTTATGGAATTTGTTTATGCTTGATTTATGGCTGAGGATGTGGTTGATCTTAGAGTATGTTTCATGTGGTGGTGAGTAGAATCTATATTCCATGGTTGTTGGGTGAAGTGTTCTGTAGGTATCAATTAAGTCCATTTGGTCAAGTGTCACATTGAGGTTCCAGATCTCCTTGTTGGCTTTTTGTCTTGATGATCTGTTTAGGTTGTTAGTGGGGTGTTTAAGTCCCTAGGTTGTTAGTGGGGTGTTTAAGCTATGATAGTGTTAGAGTCAGTATCTTTTTTTAGTTTACCTAGAAGCTGCTTTATGAAATTCTGTGCTTCTACGTTGGGTACATATATGTTTAGGATGAATATTTCTTGTTGATGGATTGAACCTTTTATCATTATGTAGTGACTTTCCATATCTTTTTAAATTTTTGATAGCTTAAAGGGTATTTTGTCTGATATTAAGCTCATGACTCCTGCTTTCTTTTGTGCTCTGTTCACCTGAAATTTTCCCACCCTCTTACTTTGAGTCTGTGAGTATCCTTTCTGGTGAGATGAGTCCCTTGGAGACAATATATTGTACACTCATGATATTTTATCCAATTTGTCATTCTATGTCTTTTCAGTGGTGCATTTAGTTTCACATTCAGGCTAATTATTGAGATGTGAGAGTTTCTCCCTGTCATGAGGTTCTTATAGAGTTTGCTGTTGTTGCTGCTGTTTATTTGTTTGTTGTCTTTCTTTTGATTTTTGGGTTGATTCATATGTGTTTTCAATCTTTTTCCTGCATTCTTGTGAAGGACATTATCATTCTTTTTTTCCTTTCTTTTGTGTTTGATTCCTTCTTTAGTGTTTCTTGAAGAGCTGGTCTGGAGGCAGTGTAAACTCTTAGGGATTGAATGCCAGGAAGGATTTTAATTCTCCATAACTGATGAAACTTAGCTTAGTTGGGTTGGTAATTCTTAATTGAAATTGTTTATCTTTTTTTTTTTTTTTGAGTTGTAGTCTCACTCTGTCGCTCAGACTGGAGTGCAGTGGCCGCTCCCAGCCACCGCAGCCTCGACCTGCTGGGCTCCAGCGATCCTTCTGCCTCAGCCTTCCAAGTAGCTGGAACTACAGGCGTGCACTACCACGCCCGGCTAATTTTTGATTTATTGTAGAGATGAAGTCTCGCCAAGTTGCCCAGATGGGTCTCAAGCCCGCAGGCTCAGGCAATCCACTCACCTCAGCCTCCCAAAGGCGCGGGATTACAGGCTGAGCCACCGAGCCCGGCTGAAATTGTTTATCTTTGAGAACTTTGAAGATCAGACTTCAAGCTCTCCTAGCCTGGAGTGTTACTGTAGATTAGTCTGCAGCTATTCTTATTGGTCTTCCCTGATAGGTAGTCTGACCTTCCTCTTGCTGTCTTTAGGATTTTTTCTTTTATGCCTACTTTGTTTAGGTGATTTACTGTGTATCTGGGAGTTGGTCTTCTCATTTGTTGTCTTGCAGTGGTTCTCTGGATCTCTTGTGTTTGAATAGTCACATCACTGATGAGATGAGGGAAGTTTTCTTGGATAATTTCATGGAATGTTTGTTTCAGGGTGGTCTCTGTCTCTAACTACCTCAGGAATTCTAATTAATCTTAGGTTCAGCCTCTTGAAATCATCGCTCATTTCTTAGAGGTTTTGTTCTGTCTTTTTAAGCTTCTTTTCTATGTTTTTAACAGTTTGGGTTAGTTCCTTATTTTGGTCCTCAAGCTCTGAGATTATTCTGCTTGGTTAATTCTGTTTTTCATGCTTATCAGTTTGTTGTTTATTTCATTCACTATATTCTTTATTGCTGTCATCTCAGATATCAACTCCTTCATTCTTTGTCTTGTCTCTCCCCATTTCTATGTATTATCTCTATTAATATCTTGATATCTAGGTTTGTTGTCTGAGATTAGTCATTCTGGGGGCTCTTCATTGTTTGAGTTCCAGAGCCTGTCTTCTCAGTGGCTGACCTCCCAGGGGTCTGAGATCATATTCTTCCTTTGGTTTTTTCATTTGTGTCTATTTCCCTCCCCTTTTTTACTTCTTCTTTGATTCTGTTGTTCAGGGATGGGGCTGGGTAGCTTTTATTTCTGTTTGCTCAAACTTCTAATCTTCCTTATGTGGATCCTCTGGCTTTGTTCAATTCTGAAGTTGGACTGTGGGTGGGGGCTGTATTTTTTGCAGTTTTGAGATTTAATTGAGGGGAGAGCTGTGATTCAGAAACTATCTGCAGATCCCAGTATCCACTTACAGGTGTGAGGACCCCCTGGAACCCACTTCCCACTGCCTTACAATCTTTCCATGCAGTTGGGGTGTCTGTTTGCCCTCTGAAAGCAAAATGAGATTTTTTTTAAAAGTGAAAAGAATGGAAAAAATAAAAGAGGAAGATGACAGGGAGGCTGAGAGAGAGAGAAGAAGAAGAGGGAAAGCAGATAGGCATACCAACTAACGAATAAACAGAGACAAACAAAGACAAAAAAGACAAAAACATACAGACAATCATACAAACAAAAAAACTCCCCTGTTAGTGTATGCTCTCTCAAAAATCCCCATACATAAATAGAAAATCTAAATAAAATAACAGAAACAAAGCAAGTACAAAAATGTAAAGAAAAACAGAAAGAAGAAAAGAAAACTAAAAAATAAAATTTAAAAAAAACTTGCTCTCTGGCACTTTCTTTGAGTCCAGGTTCCTTTCAAGCCTCTACCTAGGGAGGAGCTCTGGTCTCCAGCCCCTCTCCAGCCCTTCCCCTTCACTCTAAACGCAGTCTGATAGGGTTGCTCTCAGTGTGGGTAGATGCCCGACGGACTACTGTGGGAGGAGAGTGGATCAATTCCAGACTCACCCTTGCTGCTACTTGCTGCTGCTACCAAGTCTCTCATTCAGATCTGACATGTCTGTGCCTGTAACAGCATGGGAGAGGGGCATCTGTCTCTCCAAGTCTGATGAGATAATAGCCTCTGGGTCCCAAGATAGAGGCTGAGTGGAGCTGTGTGGGGCAATGCAAGTCTCTGAGAAGATGGCACCCAACAGCATCCCATCACCAGCATTGGAGCTTTATTCCAGATTTCCCTACCTGCCTTCTTGCACCAGGTCTGCTGCTGCAGGTGATGTTATGGGCTGGGCGCAGTGCTGAGGAGTGGCTATTCTCTGCTGCCTCCTCTCAAGAGATCCCTGATAATGGCAGACGATCCTGCATGCCTGAGTCTCCAATCTTAGGGTGGGGGGTGTTGCAGCCACCTCTGGAGTAGAGCCCTGGGTTCATGAACCCCAGTCTCCCCTCAGACATACTTTCACTCACCCACTGGCACACACCCACTCACACAGAGAGTCTTTATGGACACTCACTTTTGCAGAGTCCAGTCTGTTCCAATGCCATCTTGCCCAGAAGTCCAGGTTACTTTCCTTGTCAGGGCCAAAGCAGAGAGGACTTCCTTATCATGCCAGCTCAGACTGACTGGACCCTTTTCAATGGTTTCTGTGAATCTTCTGGTTTTGTTTGTTTGTTTGTTTGGGGAAACTGGCTACTTGGGATTTTCCTGTTTTTTAAAGTTTTAGACTGATTTTGTGACACTTAACAGGAGTGATTCTGTTTTGGTTTAATCTTGCCTGTTGGGCTTAATT
Organism: Cephalopachus bancanus; assembly: GCA_027257055.1. Classification (NCBI taxonomy): domain Eukaryota; kingdom Metazoa; phylum Chordata; class Mammalia; order Primates; family Tarsiidae; genus Cephalopachus; species Cephalopachus bancanus. Next base: position 2,876,545 of record JAPVLO010000564.1, read on the forward strand.
CAGGAACTTAGTCCAAAACAATGGCCTCCTCTAAATTTTATTTAATACTTCCTATTGGAATTCCAGACATAGCACTAGGTTTTTCAGGGTATAATCAGAGTTCTTCCTCATTGAGCAAAATTCACAGCTCTCAGAATCAGCTTTTTAAGAATGTGGAGAGAGGTGAGGTGCTGCAACCTGGAAAGAGTAGGAGATGCTACCATTACACCCACCAAGATGGAGCCCAGCAAGAGAGGCTGCCATTACACACAACAAGAGGACCTTGGGGCTTTCTAGAGTGAGGCAAAATGGGGATTTGATTGAGACTGAAAAAAATAATACTTAGAGTGAAATAACTTAAATTTAACCTTAGTTATCTATGAAATGGACAGTAGTAAAATTTATGAACTCTGTTTTCTACATTAAATGAGGATTCAGACTGTGCATAACATATATTGTGGGGAACCACAGACTTGGTCCTTAAGCAGTTTGCCTCAGCCATCTCTTTACTTATGTTCTCAAACAGGATCTTTCAGACAATGGCAACTTTTGGATTGAACTGCTCCCTGGCAGTCACTGGATGTAAACATTTCTTCTGTTTTTACAGAGTGGACAGAGGAAAGTTGCTCAGCACTATCAGTATCTTAAGTGGCTTCCAGAGATACAAGAGAGACCACACTACATTTTTTACTTTTTTTTAGTTTGACTCTCGCTCCATCGCCTAGGCTTGAGTACAGTGGCACACTCACAACCACCCCAATGTCCACCTGCTGGGTTCCAGCCATGTTCCACCTCAGCCTTCTAAGTAACCGGAACTACAGGCGCACACTACCATGCCGAGCTAAATTTTTTAATTTTATTGTAGAGATGAGTTCTCGTGGGCTGGTCTCAAACCCACAGGCTCAGGCAATCCACTCACCTCAACATCCCAAAGTGCTGGGATTACAGACTGAGCCACTGAGCCCAGCCTATTTTATTTTTAAAGATAACACTTACTGGCTTTTCCTGTTAGTTTTCTCTATGATATATAAATACTCAACATATAGTTTTAAATTTCCTGTTTTGTACCTTTATATATAAATATAATCACATTTATGGACTGTGTATAGTCTCTCTCTCTCTTTTTTTTTTGAGTTGGAGTCTAACTGTCTCCAAGGCTGCAGGGCAGTGACCACCACAACCTCTCCTGCTGGGCTCAGGCAGTCCTTCCACCTCGGCTTTCCAAGTAGCTGAAACCACAGGTGTGCACCACCATGCCCAGCTAGTTTTTTTAAATTTACTGCAGAGATGAGGTCTCGCCAAATTGCGCAGGCTAGTCTCGAATTCCTGGTCTCAGGCAATCATCTTGCCTTGGCCTCCCAAAATGCTGGGATTACAGGCATGAGCCACTGCATGATGATCTTTTTTTACAGAGTAAATGCTTATAAGATTCACCCATGTTTTTGCATATACCTCTTTCTGTTCATTTTTATTGCTTTTGAAGTCTGTCATGATTAATCATGATAGATCATGATTTATCTATTCATTCCCCTGCTGTTGAGTCTTTGGGTTTCTTCTAGTCTGGGGTAGTTACAACAATGCTACTATTAAAGTTTTTGGGCAGGTATTCTGATGCCTGTAAACAAATATTTTTCTAGGCCAGGGATTCTCAAGGCTTTTGGTCTCAGAATAACTTTACACTCTTAAATGTAAATGAGAAATCCAAAAAACTTTTTTGTATGAAATATGTATATGAAGAGTATTTCCCATTTACTAATAAATCTATGTGAAATTCATATGGAATCCATTACAATTGATTATTTTTTATTTTATTGTGAAGGTTTTTAAATAAACAACAAAATAAAAGTAATTTTACAAGGTCAGTGGTAAAACCACTAACAAAATATGATTCCTATATATCCATAAGTTCATCTTTTAATTTATGTATTTCAAAGTAATTTACACACATAAGTATACCTCCCCTAGATAATTCAGCATGCCTATCATAGAATTTGATATCTGTGTACCATTCATGTTTTTAATGTAAAAGTTAGTTATAATAAAATGCACAAATTGAAAGTAGGTATTAGTTGAGTTGAGACAAATGTGAGCATCTGTGTAATTCAAATCCCCTCTGAGTTATATGCAAAAATATCATCACCCAGGATGTTCCCTCATACTGTATGGCATTTAATTCCCACCCTCAGTGCTGAAGAAAACCATTGTTGAAGTTTTTTTCACTGTCAATTAGTTTAGCCATTTAAAATTTGATATAAATGAAATCATATTGCATTGTACTCTTTTAGGTAAGGCTCCTTTTCTTCTCAGCATACTGTTTTGAAAACTATCTATACTGATGAGTAATCATAGGTCTATTTCTTTTTATTGTGGAGCAACAATACTTTGATTGGTTATATTACATTTGCTTCTCCATTATCATATATATATATATGTGGTTAAGTCATGAAGATTCCACCCGCATGAATAGGATTAACATCCTTATGAAAAAACACTTGAGAAAACAGTTTTCCCCTTTTGCCATGTGAAAACACAAGAAGGCACCATTTTTGGTTTGGTTTGGTTTGGTTTGGTTTGGCTTTGAGTCAGAGTCTCACTCTGTCACCAAGACTGGAGTGCAGTGGCACAATCACAGCTACCACAACCTCAACCCACTGGGCTCAGCCAATCCTTCTGCTTCAGCCTTCCAAGTAGCTGAGGACTATAGGCATGCACTACCCATGCCCAGCTAATTTTTTTAGTTATTGTAGAGACAAGGTCTTGCCATGTTAGCTAGACTGGTCTCGAACTCTGGGCTCAAGCAGTCCTCTCACCTCTGCTTCCCAAGGTGCTCTGATCATAGGTGTGGGCCACCAAAGGCACCATTTTTGAAGCAAAAATAAGCCCTTACCAGATACCAAATCTGCTGATCCCTTGATTTTAGACTTCCCAGCCCCCAGAACCATAAGCAAATACCTTTCTGCTTTTTATAAATTACTCAACCTAAAGTATTTTGTCACGGTAGCCCTAATGCACTAAGACAGTTATGTTATTTCCATGCAATGTCCCAGAAGAATTTGTTGAAAAGTCTTCTCTGTCCTCATTCTCTGAAGAACCAGTTCTGTCATATCATGTGTCCAAACAACACCTCTCTCCTTCCGAGCTCTATATTTCGTTCACTGATCTATTTTCCCAATGCTGTGCCAATAGGACAATATCATGCAAAGTCTTTATAGTATGCATATTTTTTGATAGAACAGTCCCTCCTATTTTTCTTTCTTTATAAGTGTCTTTTTGACTTATTAAATTCTAGAGAACACATTGTCAACTTTGAATGAACAATTATAAATAAAGTATCAACAAAAAAATTAAACAAGCATTTAGCTCATTCACTCGAATGTTTTGTTTTCTAATAGAAGCAACCACATCAGAGCAAAGATGGTGGCTGGTGCCTGGGTCTACATCCAACCCCTATGGCAGGAGTTAGGACCTTTGCCCTGGGATGGGACAAGTAAAGTGAAGACTTTGCTGCTGGAGCCCAGACAGGCCTGAGGGGCTCTGCCAGGCTCCCTGGGTTGCCTCTTCTGTGACACAGGATCTTCCATGGGAGTCGGGGGCTGTGCAAGGTGCCCAGAGTTAACAACAGTCAAGCAATTTCTACATATAAGTGCCTCTGGCTTTGTCTTTGAAAAAGGAAGGGAAGTTGGAACCATGAACTAGAAAAGAATGAAGAAGAGAGAAATAAGGAGAATGTAGTTGTAGCACGGTTCATGGATTTGAAGGCTATTGTCCTGTGTTAATGCCCGTGCTGGGCTTTTCAGAAGGAAAGGGGGAAGGAAGATGAGAGATGGAGAAAGATAAACACGCAGGATACCTGAATCTCTCTACATTGCCCTCCAGAATTGAAGATCTTTTCTTTGTCTCCTGTCAGGGAGTGCTTTAACATTGATGACTTGGAAATTGAGCGTTCATTTGTGTGAGGAAAATTTGGAGATGCATTTCTGGTCTGACTAAAAAAAGAATACTCTTTTCCCTGAATTTTCTCTTCAGGTCTCAGGCAGAGAAAGAGGACTGGAGCAGCAGCTGCGTAGTGAAACTGAAATCCTGACCCGTTTTCAGTAACAGCAGTGTCTGGATAAGTCTCTGGTAGAGTTTCCATACTCTTCTTTTTTGATTCTTTCTCCATTTGTGACATCTGAACCCACAAATACCACAAATACCACTCCCAAACTATTGTTTTCCTTTCACCTCATAAGGAAAGAAGGTTTCTATACTTTGCTCCAGTTATACCATGTAAAACTCCCACCCTAGACTATACACCCTACTTCCAGTGACTTTTCTAAGTTCTAAGCTTGTTCCCAAACTGGGCAACATCTGTTCTGATCCCAGCTCAATTTGCCCCATTTGTGATCCATGATTTGTAACTGTCATGTGCTGTAAGTTCAAATCATCTTCATGTTTTATAATTTTCTGGAAGGACTCAAAGAATTCACTGAAAGCGATTATTTTCATGATATGGTTTATTCCAGATAAAGTACAAAGATTATAATTGGCCAAAGGAGGCAACATACAGGATAGATTTCGAGACAGTCTCAAATGTATAACTTCCAGGTATTCCCTTCCTGTGCAGTCATTTGTACACTCTCTCTGAGATATAGCGGTGAAGGAAGGAAACCCTAAGTGACTGCTAGGAATTATCCAGTTTAATTGATTCCATGTATAACATGCAGACATCAGCCTGATTGAAATATGAATGGATCCTTTTAAAAATACTTATATTTATGCATAACCATAGCTTCAGTGAATGTGCTTTAATTATACCTCCTACTCTATAATCTATTTTTAATGTATAATTTTCCAGTAAGTTCCCATTATAAATACATTCAGAACTAGTTTACCATACTACTCCTCATAGTGTATTTTATTACATTAATAAATGATAATGTATTTAGACACTCCTCTGTTACTATACTTCTAATTTGTTCCAAGATTTTTATTAAAACATGAGATAAATATTTTATGTATACACCTTTGATAAAGAGTTTAATCATTTCATGATTAATTCAATATATGAAATTTCTGGATTCAACTACTTGCCATCTTTGAAATCTTAATATTTGTATTAACAAATTACGCTAACAAATTAAGTGTTGGTCCAATATTACCCCAGTTGCTAGGGAGATACTGGCCAGTTCTCCCCTTTTTTCTCTCAGATGTCACCTTACTTGTAGCTGTGGCTGAACTCTCTCCTCTTTTGTATTTTGATGAGGGCTCCCTCCTTTACTCTCCTATAGGAAAATGACAATGTGTGAGCCCTGGACTACTGGCCCTCCAAGAATGATCTAGCAGAGAACTTGTAATGAGAAGGATGATCAGTAGAGCTTAGATGAGCTCTGCCTTGAACTGCTGATGGGAAATCTTCCAGATGAGAGCACATCACACAATGAGACCTATAGATGTATCCTCAAGATGGCACAAACACACGATTGGCATTCATGGTGAAGACGTCCTGTGAGAGGTGGTGATCTTGAGGAGTCTGGGGGCAAAAATGTAGTCTAATAACGTCCAGCACAGTCCTTTGAGTGACCCCATGAAAAGGAAAAAAAGGATCTAAAGAAATTAATCAGACTTTTAGAAATTTTTTCAGCATCAGGAGGGGGGCACACACAATAGACATTTGTATACCTAACCCTGAATTGTACCCCATATCCTTAAAATAAAATTTTTTTTTAAAGAAATTTGACCAGCGTCATCATTTGGGCCTGAGGTTTCCCTAATCAAAGACTTCAGTAGCCATAGACCTGATCCCCAGCTGTTCAGACACATCTGCTTGGAGTGGTGGAACTGTCCTGCAGCACCAACAGGTCCAGACCCTTTTCTGGAGAGCAACACTTCCCTTTGTTTGGTTGGATTCCTGAACCCTGGCTGCCCTGTACCTGTGTGTGAATGCAGGGAGTGGACCTGATTCTGCATTGTCATCTGCATTTGTTTCCTCTTTATAAATGATAATAATAAAGGGTGGCACATTTTGTACTAGACTTATGTGACTGTGCGATTTGAGAGCCTGGATAGACTTGCTTGTAGAAACTCTCCTCCATGGAAGTGAATCAAAGTGTTGCTCCATATGGGCCCAGAACTGTCACACCCACTGCTCTCCTTTGTTACAATATGGTTACTTTCTGCAGGTGGATGATATTATTCATCACTCATATCTTCTCTTTTTCCTTGGGACCACTGTAGAAAAGTACAGCAAATTTCTAACCACAGTCTCAACACTGGTTATCCAAACCTGGGTGATCTAGATTTCAATAACCAAGGCCCTCAGATAAGCTTCAAAACAGTTTTAAAAAGTGTTTCTCCAGGAAACCCAACACCTCATGTTCTCACTCATATGTGGGAGCTAAATAGTCTCAAAGATGGAAATAATAGGCACTGGGGACACAAATAAGGGGAGAGGTGTAGAGGAGGGTTAGGGTTCAGAAATTACTTAAGGGGCACAAAGTTCACTATCTAGGATATGGGTAGCCTGAGACCCAATTCCCACCACTACACAATATGTCCATGTAATGAACATGCATGTATGCCCCTTGAATCTAAGCTTTTTTTAAAATGAAAATTTTTTAAATGAAAAAAAGTGTTTCTCCATTATCCTTGTAGCTTTCCATATACTCCCTCATTCAAGCCATCCTGACTTCCCATGACACAGAGACTACAGAAGTTTTAACTTTCACACATTTCTTCCTCCTAACAGAAGACCAGTTAACTGTACTATAACAAGCATCCTCAGGGTGAAAATGGAAATTATGTCTCTTCTCCATTTGGGGTAAATGTTTCTACTACTGCCCAAGGTGGGTTTCAATGTTTTTTAACTGATAGGTGAAATATCTTTCTTAAGAACCACTGTTTTAAAAACAACATAATAGGCCAGGCGCAGTGACTCAAGTCTATAATTCCAGTACTTTGGGAGACCAAGGCAAGAGGACTGCCTGAGCCCACAGGTTCGAGACCAGCCTGGGCAACAAGGTAAGACCCCGTCTCTACAATAAATTAAAAAAAAAATTAGCTAGACATGTTAGCATGTGCCTGTAGTTCCAGCTACTAGGAAGGCTGAGGCAGAGGGATCACCTGAGCCCAGCAGGTCGAGGCTGCGGTGGTCTGGGGCATGCCACCAGCATGGGCGGCAAAGTGAGACTCCAACTCTAATAAATAAATAAATAAATAGATAGATAAATAAATAAAATAGAAACAACATAATAAATGCATGTCTTCAACTTGAAAATCTACTTCCTATGAATTAAATTCCTTGGTTTAACTTCTGTCTCACTCTATTAACCACTGCACCTTCTTTTTATAGTATTTACCATATTTTAATGTACCATATTTAATATTATACAATTTAATACTTATCCCTTCATGTTTTTTACTCTGTCTCCTTGAATAGAATACAAGCTTTGTGAAGGCAGAGATCTTTTCCCCATGTTTCTGGACATGTCCCATGCAACTATGTATGTGTCTGAAACTTACCATGTGCTCACTGAGCATTTGTAAGAGCAGTGAATAAACAGGACACCACAGATTCCCTGTTAACTTTTGCTATTCTGGCAACTCTTTCTAAATACACTCTGTTCTTAAGTGGGTAGGACCTATTGTTTTTTTGAATAAGAAAAAATTCAGATTATGAAGACAAAACACTCAGTGTTGCCAACTTTCTAGCATAAGTATGTTCTCAGTTTCTTTCTCACATTCAAACGTCAGTGTCTTCTCCTCAAACTTCTCTAAGATCTTAGCATTTTACTTTGTTAATTAATGTTTCCTACATCAATTTTTTATTTATAAAAAATACTTATTAACAACTTTCAGCACTTTAAACAATTTATAAGTGTTTTCCAGTGATAATCTCAATGTTCCTTGAAAACATTGAGTGTAGTTCAGATTAAATGTCGATTACTTCCTTGGAAAAAAAAATGAGATGCTAGAATCAAATATTTATCTTAGACTTCCTATGCCCCTTTGCACACTTGCCAATGTGACCATGACAGTCACTCTCCTAGCAGAAAATGGGATTTGGAAAGTGACTCTCCTTTGCAGATAGTCTGAGATTTCTAAAAGAATATCTTTCAAGTTAGCAAGTAAGAAATGGCAGCTGTATAAGACAATATTGATTTTTGAGACAAATGAAAAGAGAAACACAACATACCAAAACTTATGTGATATCTTGAAAGAAGTGCTGAGAAGAAAATTCATACTTGTAAATGATACATTTAAAAAAGAGAGGCCAGGTGTGGTGGCTCAGTCTGTAATCCCAGCACTTTGGGAGGCTGAGGTGAGAGGATTGCCTGAGCCCAGGGGTTTGAGACCAGCCTGGGCGACTTGGTGAAACCTCGTCTCTACAATAAATCACAAAAACTATCCAGGCGTGGAGGCGTGCATCTGTAGTTCTAGCTATTTGGAAGGTTGAGGTGGAAGGATTGCCTAAGCCCTGCAGGTCAAGGTTATGGTGGCCATGAGCATTGAAAGAAGTTCGGTTCCAGTAATGACTCCACACCCGGCCAGGACCAAGAGATTTATTAAAGTGGCTGTTACAGAGGGGATCTGTAACAGGAAAAAAGAAAAGAGAGAGAGGAGAGAGTAAGAGAAAGAGAGGAAGTGGGAGAGAGGTGGGGAGAGAGCTGCAGAGAGGGAGAGAGCGACAGAGAGAGAGAGAAAGAGAGACCGAGAAAGAGTTGCGGGGAGAGGGCTTTATTTATCAGCCTGACAGGGGGCCGAAGGGGCCGTGCTATGCTCCTATTGGAGGAGCTGCATGGGAGTAGGGTGGGGCCAATGCCATGTCATGGTCCTATTGGACGCATAACAAAGCTGGCTACTGATTGGAGGCTTGCAAGTTTGAAATTTGGAAGCCGGAAGGTTTGAAATTCACGCATGGGGGAATTGTGCTCACGGAAGCTGGGACCTAGGGCCTTTGTTGTCTGGTGTGTCGGCGCCATTTTGGGAGCCGCCTCTCTGGTCACTTCCTGCACCCTTCAAGCATGCTACTGCACTCCAGCCTGTGCGACAAGAGTGAGACTCCAACTCAAAAAAAAAGGGAGAGAGAGAGAGAGAGATCTCAAATCAGTCACCTATCATTACATGTTAAGGAACTAGGAAAAGAAGAACATGCCAAACCAAAGTTAGTACAAGGAAGGAAATAATAAATATTAGAGCAAATACAAGTGAAATATAGAAGAAAAGCAATGAAAACTAATCCAAAAATGTGTTGTTTGAAAGTGTCAAGAATATTCACAAAAACCTTAGCTAGACTGACAGAAAAAGAGAAGACTTAAGTTAATAAAATCAGAAATGGAACTGGGGAGGTTACTGCTGACTCTATTTTTAAAAAGTAAGAATCCAAGGGAATAATATGAACAATTATATGCAAACAATCATGTGCATCTAGACAAGTTAGATGAAATAGTCAAATTTCTAGATACGATTGACTCAAAAAAGAAGTAAATCTGAATATTCCCGTAATAAGTAAACAGATTGAGTCAGTAATCAAAAGTCTTTCAGCAACAATAAAAAATAGAATCAGATGCTTTTACTAGTTAATTCTACCAAATACTTAGAGAAGGATTAACACTAATCTTCTAAATCTTCCCAAAAAAATTGAAGAGGGGGGACCACTTCTTAATTCTACAAGGCCAGCCTTAGTTTGATACCAAGCCTTACAAAGACATTATAAGAAAGAAAACTATAATATGTCTTAAGAGTAGACATGCAAAAATTCTCAATAAAATGCTATCAAACCCAATGTAGTATTTTATTTTAAAAGTTATACACTCTGTCCTACTGTGATCTATCCCAGGAATATAAGGTTAGCTCAACCTATGAAAATCAATGTAATATGCCACATTAATATGAGGAGTACCGCCCCCTGCCCCGCAAAAACCCAGAATTATCTTTTATCTTTTAGAGGGCAGGCCTCTTGTATTACACTTAGATTTTGTTCCTCCAGATCAAAGGGTAAACCAAAGTTTTTATCTGAAAGTTTTTAGAAGGTCATCTCATGATTTGCAGAAGAATTGTCCCAACTGGTGGCAAAGAGATACCTGGCTCTTCCACCATGACAATGCACCTGCACACACCACACTAAATGTTCAGCAGTTTTTGACCAACAATGGCATGACTTCTGTGTCCCACTTTCTCTATTCATGGGATATCACCCCCAGTGACTTTTTTTGTTTGTTTCCCTGGATGAAAAATGTCATCAGAGGGAAACATTTTGCAGATGTGGAAGAGGTGAAACAAAATGGCAGAAGCATTAGAGGCATCAAAATGGACAAATTCAAAAACAATTTTGAGCAATGGGAAAAGCACCTTTATTGCATCAAAACTTTGAAGACAACTGAAGTTTAAACATGTAAGAATAAATACTCAAATTTTTATAAATAAATTCCAGGGGTTTTGGGGTCCCCCTCATAGAAAGAAAGGAGAAAAAAACCACATAATAATTTCAATTGAGGCAGAAAAGATATTTAACAAAATTCAACAGTCTTTTATGATAAAAAATACTCAACAAAGTAAAAATAGAAGAGAACTTCCTCTATATGGTGAAGGGACATCTATGACTATCTAAGAGCAGCACCATAGTGAAATACTATAAGCATTCCCCAAAAAATCAGGAACATGGAAATAATATTCACTGTTGCCACTTTTATTCAAAATTTTACTAGAAGTTCTAGACAGAGCAATAAGGCAAGGAAAGGGAGCTAAAATGAAAATGAATAAGTAAGACTATATTAACAGATCATATAATCTCATATATAGAGAATCTTACAAATACACACACAAAGAATCTCTTAGAGGTAATAAATGAATTCAGTAGACTTCCAAAATAAGATCAACACTCAAAAACTAGTTCTACACACTAGCAAAGAATAATCAAAGAGACTATAAAAACATCATTTCACTTAAATTACATTTTTTAAATATTTAGAAAAAACCTTAATCAGGGAAGTAAAAGACTGGTACACTGAAAACTACAATTATCATTGCATTTAAAAAATCAAGTCTAGTAAAAGTGAATGACTTTCCAAGAACATTAAAACACTAAATTTATCATGATTGCTGTCAAGCTTGGATTAATATACAACTTTCATGTTTTTCTTTCATCACAAATTTCTGTAGCTTTCTATCTCCTACTTTTTAAAATTTTGAATTATTTAAATACTGTGTGCATTATTTTTAACCTGAATTATCCTTTAAATAATAAGTCCATGCTGTAAATATTTTTCATCATGGCAAATTAATATAATTTTATCAAAAAGTTACAATTTTAATCTAAGTTGTTGGATCCTGTACACGTAAATGTAATAGAAAAACACATAATCAAAACTTTTTTTGTGTCACATGTTTAATGAACAAAAAAGGGGCTTATAGATCCAATATTCTTTTTAAAAATTAACTTCTCACACAAAACAAAAAGAATACACTAAAGACAAAGTAAAAAATATTTCATTATGGATAATTTTTTAGATGTTAGACACATAGAAGTGAATCAATCATGGATATTTAGTACTGTGCATTATTTAAAAATACCTGTGATAGATACACTTTTTTTTTCAAGGTAATATTTATCTTGGCTTTGAGATTCAATTCTTAACACTGTAAAACCCTTTGTAATTCTATTTCTGTGATATATCAGGTGTTCCCTTGATGCAGTGAGAAGTCTGTGGTGAAATTGGAAATGAGAAGCCATCCTGTCATTTGGGGTCCATGCAATACAGGAAAGTCCAGGAAAGACATCACCAGGAATGTGATACAAAGGGGTTGGGAGAATAGGCTTTATAGGGAGTGAACATGATGAGGATAATTTTCTTTTCTTCTCTTTTCTTTTTTTTGAGTTGGAGTCTCACTCTGTTGATCAGGCTGGAGTGCAGTGGCACACTCACGGTTACTGGGCTCAGGCAATCCTTCCACTTCAGCCTTCCAAGTAGCCAGAACTACAGGCACGCACCACCATGCCCGGCTAATTTTTGATGTAAAGAGGAGGGCTCACCAAGTTGCCCAAGCTGATCTCAAATCCTCGGACTCAGGCAATCCACTCACCTTGGCCTCCCAAAGAGCTGGGATTACAGACTGAGCCACCAAGGCCTGCCGGTAATTTTCAAAACCAGATTTTGGTTGCTATTTTTCTTTTCTTTTTTTTTTTTTTGAGTTGGAGTCTCACTCGGTCACTCAGACTGGAGTGCAGTGGCCGCTCCCGGCCACCGCAGCCTCGCCTGCTGGGCTCCGGCGACCCTTCCGCCTCAGCCTTCTGAGTAGCCAGAATTACAGGCGTGCGCTTCTACACCCGGCTGATTTTTTTTTTTTTATTGTAGAGATGAGGTCTCGCTGCCCAGGCGGGTCTCGAACCCACAGACTCAGGCAATCCACTCACCTCAGCCTCACAAAGGCACAGGATTACAGGCTGAGCCACTGAGCCCGGTTGGTTGCTATTTTTCAAATGAATTTATGAAATTAGTTGATAAGCTCGTGAGTATATAGCAAAGTGAGTCATGAGAGAACTGATCCTTCGTTTTGCTGTCAGAAAAAAAAACTCGCAGGCAGGTGATCATCACATGGGACAATTGTGAAGAAGATAGCACAGGGTTCTAACCATCACTCACTATGTCACTGATTTTCAAAGCAAAACACATCCTGTATTAAATTCCCTCATAAACCTGGGTCTGCATGTGAAAATTCTGTTTTACTTTGTTGTTTAATTAGGTCTTCATGTACTATCCTTTATCACTGCCTTGACTTTGGCATCTTGGTCTGCTGCACTTCTGATGCATCTGTTTAGAATGTTTTTGAAAAAAATAATAGTGATTCGGAGAGTTTAAAACCAACACAACACAAGACTGTGCTGCTCGTTCTTTCAAATTTGATTCTAATAGAACAATTACAAACTAAAAACCCTATGAGAAATCCCCACCCCAGTCCCATGGAAGATAATGTATAGCTATGTGAAGTTCTCAGAGTTAAACAAACCATGGCATAATCAGTCCTTTGTGTGAACAGTAAATTACTCAGATTGAGATAGAATGGGATTATTGACTGATAGCTATCCTGGTAGGATTTAGTTAGAGAATGACTATACAACCCTTTGTAATGTTTTGTCCATGACTTCAGTTTGCCAGTCATAACATTTTTAAATCTCTTTGATATGAAACATACAAAACCATTTCTGATTATAAATCTTGGATAAATTGAGGTAAGAAAATGGAGGGATGCTTCTCAGAACACAGCACAAGTATAACACAAATATGTTCATAAATTATATGAGTTTTGATAAACTGGGAAAGGTTTAATGCTTTACAAATGTGTCACCTAGGAATTCTTAGAAATGCAAATTGAAGCATGGTATTTCTGTTTTATTCAATCAGAAATATTGCAGGTGAGGCCCAGCAATCTGATTTTAACAGATGTTTCAAGTTATTTTAATGCATGTTAAATTTGGATAATCACAGGAACAGAAAAATCAATAATAATGTGAGGGTTCCAGACTTCTAAAAAATGCTTAAAATTATAATTTTAGTGCAGTAGATTATAGGTTGTTCATTTCTAGGAAAAAAATAATGTTTAATCGTGATGTAAAAAAATGAAGCACTTGCATATAATAACTGATCTATCATGAAAATGATATATTGAAAGTCTTATAGAAATCATGGGAAATCTTCAATAAAAGGAGATATGGTCAAATCATTAAAAAGAAACAAATAGTTTTTCTTGTGTTTAATGATAAAAAATAAAATATAATTTGAGTCATTTCAAAATTTTTGCATTAATTTTCTGTGACTCGGTAAAAAATATAGTGAAGGTGGATTAACTCAATTTAAGTCTCTATAATAAAAATTTTTTATCTTCTAGGACCAATTAATTCCATTTTAATAAAAGTAAACTATCATTAAATTTCTGAAATAATTTTAACAAATGCATAATATAATTATTTGTACATTTACTAAATAACTTATAAGTAGAGTTGCTGATATTGCACATCTGGTTAGATCTGACACTGGGCTTGTCACTCTTCTTAGGAAAAAGGTAAAATTATTGGTGGGCTTACAATGTATTACAGAACCAGCAGTAGCTTATTTCTTTACCTCCTACCATGGATCTCCTTCTTTACATCCCAAACATGATGGATTTCTTCAGATCCTGGAAAGCTGTGTGTGCATTCACACACACGGATCTTTCTCTACCTGAAACTTCTGATCTGGATATGCTTTATAAATTCACACTTTTCAGGTAAGCACTGAAACACCAGTACATAGTGACACAACTCTTTATCTCCAACTCTGAAGCTTACTTTTATTGCATTTACTCAAAACTTTCCCAGCATGCCTCATGAAGTAATGAAACACAATTAGATTAAGTAAGTTTTGTATAATTGAGTGACATTTTTTCATTTTCCAGTTACTTTGTTAGTTCTCGAAAGGAAGGAATGTACTTGTTCTTACTCATCAGTACATGACAGATTCCTAGGAGAATACCAAGCATAATATGTTCACTTATTTTTTTGAAAAAATAAACAAAAAGTCTAAATTAATAAATGATTCAACTGCAGAACTCAGAAGAACTAAAGCTGTTTAACTAAAGTAGGAGAAGCATTTTTTCTGATACAGAGCTCAAAGAAGACCTGAGAGACACAGTGTCACTGCTGATGAACACAAAGGGGCTAAATACTGGGAAACATGAGGTCAAAAGCCCAGAGGTGTCCACCAGCCATGGGCTTGGATTCACAATTAGAGCAACGCAACACAAGCAGTCAACATGGAAGAGAGACAGTAAAAGGAGACAAACATGCTCACCAGGACCAGGATGGTGCATGTGGCTCTGGACTCATGGGAAGGTCTGGGGGAAAGTCTGTGGCTGTGAATGTGTTGGACTCGCTGCTTGTGTCTGTGCAGGACCAAGACCATGGAGCTACTGGCCCAGATCATGAGACCCAAACACATAACATCAATGAAGAAGAATATGAATGCATGTAGTGAGACCATAATTCTGTCTGAGCTGAGTGAGGAACAGTATACAAAACTATTCTTGACACTTACACTTATGCCTCTTCTGGGTCAGTCACTTTTATAAGAATGTAGACATTTAGCAAGAGTTGTAGGACCCAGAAAAAGAAACTACAGAAGCCAATGCATTTGGGGGATCTATTTCTGGACTCTATCCACCAAGATGTTCTGGGGGAAAGATTTATGGCTTGAAAACTACTCAGAAGGCAAGTTGTGCTGAGAGAACACCCCCTGGCCACTCTGTGCAAATAGAAAACAACTTTACATCCAGCATCATCCAGGAAATATTTCCATCCAAAAGCTGCCATTGTCTGTGGGATTCCTCTGGAGAAAAGGGCCATGCTATTGGCTAAGGATCAGGTCTGTGGGTCTCATGTTTTGTCCAGTGAACAAAGTGAAGTTATAAAGACAAAAGTGAAGGGAGTTTCCCTGGATGCCAGCTCCAGTCTGAGTGAGGAAGACAATTCCCATTTCCAAGTTGACAAGGCCCATCACTTTGATATGTAGGAGATACTGAGTTTAATTTGAGACAGAAAGAAATGGTAGAAAAACAAACAAACATAAATGGTCTACCTTCTTCTGCCCAGTGATTTCTTGAGGTCTATTCAAAA
Organism: Cephalopachus bancanus; assembly: GCA_027257055.1. Lineage (NCBI taxonomy): Eukaryota > Metazoa > Chordata > Mammalia > Primates > Tarsiidae > Cephalopachus > Cephalopachus bancanus. The sequence continues at coordinate 2,892,149 of JAPVLO010000564.1, forward strand.
TATATTTCTTCTCTTTTGGAAACGCATATTTTCTTTTCTCACTTAAATGGACTTTAGAGATATGTACTTACGCAGTACAGCAGTTATTAATTAACATTTGTTGGTGAAATCCATCTATGTGTCCATTCAAGGGATTTGTTTGAAGAAATAATAAACCGTTCATGCAGTATAATCATCTATTTCTATAAAATTGAATAAAGATCATCTCTACTCACATATGAAGTTACCTTCAAAATATACTTTAAGTGTATGAGAAAGAGGAGGCATTATATGCTATAATTTTTTCTTAATATTGTGAAGAGAGATTAAAATAAACAATTATAAATAAATACACACATGCCTATCTATATATACACATAGATATGAATATTCATATGCAAACAATTCTATTAAAAATATGAATGGGGCCGGGCTCAGTGGCTCAGCCTGTAATCCCATGCTTTGGGAGGCCGAGGTGAGTGGATTGCCTGAGCCTGCGGGTTCAAGACTCGCCTGGGCAACTTGGCGAGACCTCATCTCTACAATAAATCAAAAAATTAGTCGGGCGCAGTAGCGTACGCCTGTAGTTCCAGCTACTTGGAAGGCTGAGGTGGAAGGATCGCCAGAGTCCAGCAGGTCGAGGCTGCAGTGGCCGGGAGCATGCCACTGCACTCCGGTCTGGGTGATGGAGTGAGACTCCAACTCAAAAAAAAAATATATGAATGAACTACCAATTTATAAGAATAATGATATAAAGTAACAGACACCAAATAGTATTGAGGGACAGGAACAGAAACTAGATGTATCTGAATTGCCTTTAGTCATAGATTTGACATCAAGACAAACATAAATATTTCACATAATTATCAAATAATATCACCTGAAAATACAAATTAATGGCAAAATAAAAAATAAATATTTAAGATTGACTTTATAATAAATTTTCTGTAAGTCATACATATAATTTTTCAAGTAATTTTTTAGAAGGGTTTGTCATTTTTTGACAGAAATATGTAAAGGAAAATACTTATAAAGATCTTAAAACTTTATTTATAACAATATTAGTTTTAAAATATTGATATCAACATTTTGTATTAATAAGAAATTCCATTATATAAATGGAAGTGTAAAGCTTTCTCCAAAAAAAAAGAAAGGACAATAATTTAGTTAAAAATTGCATAATTTTGGAGACCAGGAGGAAGATGGTGGCAGAGCCAGTCAGACTATGCAAGTCCCAGTGTGAGTGAGTGTATGTAAAATTTTGTGTACTGTCAGTGGGTAAGTGGGCGTGTGAGTGGCTAACTGAGTGAGGGCTGGGGAGCCAGTGACCAGGGGTCCCTTGGTGAAGTGGCTGGTGCAGTGGCTGCTCAGCTTGGACCCTAGTGATTCTGGGGTTACAGAAACCAAGCGTCATTTCCCCCCCCGCTTTTTTTAAATCAACAGAACCCTTCCTAGGAAGAAGCTGCTGAAAGAGACTGACAAAGTAGGGACTCATCAGCAAGTGGCCAGGGCTCCTCTGGTGAAGCAGCTGGTGCTGCAGCTACACTGCTTGGTACCTAGTGCTTCCCAGGTCGCAGAAGCCAAGTGCCATTTTTGTTTTTAAACTGGCAAAGGGCCGGGCACGGTGGCTCAAGCCTGTAATCCCAGCACTTTGGGAGCTGAGGCCAGAGGATTGCTTGAGCCCATAGGTTCAAGAGTAACCTGGGTAACATGGTGAAACCTCATCTCTACAGTAAATCAAAAAAATTAGCTAGGTGTGGTGGCACATGCCTGTAGTTCTGGCTACTTGGAAGGCTGAGGCGAAAAGATCACGGAAGCCCAGTAGGTTAATGCTGGGGTGGCCATGATCGTGCCACTGCACTCCAGCTTGGGTGACAGAGTGAGACTCCAACTCAAAAAAAAAAAAAAAAACCTGACAAAGCCCTTCCTGGGAAGAAGCAGTGGGGAGAGACTACCGGCTCCAGGCTTTGTTTCACCACTGCAGTGAAAGAGACTGCCAGCTCCAGGCTCTGCCTTATCATTGCAGGGCCTGGACAGACAATGGCTGCAAGGGCTGCGGAGGGAGCTCAGAGGCAGAGTCCCACTGGAGAAGAGGAAAAAGGCACCCTGCTGCCATCTTGAAAATGGGGCAGGAAAATCCTGGGGCTTACTCACCACAGAATGATAGATTCAATCTCTTTGGCCAGCAGATTAACTACTCTGGGGTTGATCGTGACCCAGAGGGAATATCCTGAAAGCACAAACTCCAGAGGGACAGGGCAAGTGCTGAGTCGCAGGCGCCCCACCTCCTACCCTGATCCAGCCATGAGGAAGACCTCCAAGGAGATCAGTGGTGAGTCCGGGTCTGACCCAACCCACTCCTCCCCAGCAGTGCTCTGAACACCAGACCCACACAGCTGATGACTGAGAGGGACAAACCCTGGTGGAGCCTGGATGACAGCTGCAATAAGAGGACTGTACTCCAGGATAGGCTTGGCTGGGACACCCCCTGCCAGTACCTGGGGAAGAGACAATCCCATACCTCCCACTGAGGGGATCCCCCTGACCATACAAGAGTGGGAGGGGAGGACTGAAGTCCCACCCACCCTGACTGCCCCCTCCTCCTTCCCTGGACTGGACTGGGAGAAAGTGAATGAGGCCAAGCTCTGCAGCAGAGAGCAGAGGGGCAGTTGAGAGGAACAATTATGGTACTTGCCACAAGAGGGCAGGTTTTGGGGGGTTTTTTACTTTTGGGGGGGGGCTGTTTGTTAGTTTTTCTAATTTTTCTATATTTTTCCTTTGTGCATGAAAGTGTATGTGAAGGTTTGATCTTCGGCCCCACCCCCTTTATTCTCTATCATTTTTTGTTTTTGTTTTCTGTTTATGTGTATATGTGAATTGTTTAGGTTTTTTGTTGTTCTTGGTTTGTTTTTGCTCTTTTGTTCTTCTCTTCTTTTTCTTCTCCATTCATTTTGTGCTGGGTGTGTGTGTGTGTTTGGTTTTTCTGATTTTTTTGTTGTTGTTGCTTTTTGATTTATTTTGCTTTGTTGTTATTCTAGTTTGCTTTGGGGTGGGTGTGTGTGTGTCTGTGTGTGTGTGTGTGTGTGTGTGTGTGTGTGTGTGTGTGTGTCTGTGTGTGTGTGTGTGTGTGTGTGTGTGTGTGTGTGTGTGTTTTCCATTGCTTTTTGCTTTGGTTTCTGCTTTCATTGATCTGTGTGTGGGTGTTTTTTTGTTTTGTTTTGTTTTTTCCATCTTATTTCATTCTATTCTTCTCTGTTCTCATTACTGTTACTGTATCTTGGACTCAGTGGTTACACACACGTACCAATTACATCATCATATAGATTGGTGGTGGGGAGTGGGTCTTGGGGAATCTATACCACAATTAGTGAACATTGTGATTTGCAAGTAGTTTCTGAATCCTAGCTACCCATCTTCCACATTATTCAACTTTCAAAACAACAAGAGACAGCAAAACTTCCCTTTCAAAACAGAACAAATCCAGAGCCTTTATCAGGAAAGAACAGAGGACTGAGAAAACATCAGAAGTGAAAGCCTCTTTCAATGACACTGAATAATGAAACTAAAGATAAAAGAAAGAGATCTGTCACAAATGAGGAAAAATCAATGGAAGGCCACAGGTAATATCCAGTGAAACAAAGAGAAAACAACTGAAAAATCAGACCTAAGAGACAAAACAATGGAAGTCACCAACAACTGGCCCCAGAATAAGACAGGGATTAGAGATTGGATGGAATGAGTGAATAAGTCTCAAGAAAGGCAAGATGCAACACTGAAAAAACTTGTAGCAGAGATTTTAGCCATTAAAAATTTTATCCAGAAAATAAATAACAAGATGACAAGCATGGAAAGCAGAATTAATCAAGCAGAAAAAAGAATCTCAGAACTTAAAGACCAGAATATAGAATTAACCAGAACTGTAAAAAACATTGAAAGAAAACTCAGAAAGAAAGGAGAAAGCCTATAAGAGATGTGTAATTACATGAAGAGGCCAAGCCTATGCCTGATTTGTATTCCAGAAGAGGAAAGGGAAATGGAGAACACCTTGAAGCAAATATTCCAGGAGAATACCCATGAAAACTTTCCCCATCTCACCAGAGAAGTGACCACCCAAACACAAGAGATACAAAGAACCCCCACAAGACTTCAAATGAGAAGTCAAACCCTAGACACATAGTAATTCACCTACACATAGTAGGTACAAAAGAAAAAATTCTAAAGCAACAAGAAAGAAAGATCAGACTTCCTACGGGGAAAACCAACCAGAATAACAACAGACCTACCAGTAGAAACACTACAAACCAGAAGGTACTGGAGTACAATATTCAAAGTCCTCAGAGTTAAATAATTTCAAACAAGAATTTCCTACCCAGGCAAGCTCAGCTTTGTCAGTGATGGAGAATTAAATTCTTCCCAGACATCCAATCCCTAAGAGATTATGCAGTTTCCAGACCAGCTCTACAGGAGATGCTTTAAAAGATATTAAACACAGAAGAAAAGATAAAAAATAATAACCACACACTTTCCAAGAGAACAGCATAACACAGAATCAAACACAGAATACATCACAACAGCAAACTTGAAAACATACACGTACATCAACCCAAAAGCTAAAAGAAAACACCAAACAAAGAAACCTCATGATGGGAATAAACAACCACATTGCAAAAATCAGTCTGAATGTGAATGGACTAAATGCCCCACCGAAAAGACACAGAATGGCAAAATGGATTTTAAAAAACCATGACCCAATTATTTGCTGCATCCAATAAACTCATCTCATCACAAGGGATGTACACAGGCTCAAAGTTAGAGGATGGAAAATGAGTTTTCAGGCAAAGAATCACAAAAGAAAGCAGGAATCACAATCTTAATATCAGACAAAACAACATTTTAAAAGATATGAAAGGACATTCCATAATGATAAAAGGTTCAATTCATCAACAAGAAATATCAATACTAAACATATATACACCCAAAACAGGAGCACCAGCATTTATAAAGCAACTACTATGTAAACTAAAAAAAGCTATTGACTCTAACACTATTAGAGCTTGGGTTAGTTATAAGTCATAACTCACTAACAACCCTAGATAGATCATCAAGGCAAAAATCAACAAAGAGATCCAAAACCTCAACTTGATGCTTGAGCAAATGGATTTAATAGATACCTACAGAATATTCCACCCAACAAACACAGAATATACATTCTACTCACCACCACATGGAACATAATCCAAGATCAATTACATCCTCGGTCATAAATCAAGTATAAACAAATTCCATAAGGTTGAAATATTGCCATATACCTTCTCAGACCACAATGGAATAAAAATAAATATTTAACACCAACAAAATTTTCCCAAAACCCACAAAGACATGGAGACTAAACAGCATGATGCTGAACAACTACTAGCTCAACACCAAAATCAAATAGAAATTAAAATTTTCCTGGAAACAAACGAAAATGAAGAAACATCTTACCAAAACTTCTGGGATGCCATGAAAACAGTTCTAAGAGGCAAATTTATCTCTCTATAAACACACATCAAGAAAATGGAAAGATCACAAGTGAACAGCCTAACAAATCACCCAAGGTAGCTGCAAAAACAAGACCACAAAACCCTAACTTTAGCAGAAGATCACCAAAGTAAAAGTGCAAACACAGGACATAGAAGACAAAAATATCATAGAAAAAAAATCAACAAAACAAAAAGGTGGTTCTTTGAAAGAATTAACAAGATTGATGGACCCTCCTAGCCAGTACGACCAAGAAAAAAAGAGAAAAACCTGAAATAAACACAATCAGAAATACAAAAGATCAAATTACAACTAACCCCAAAGAAGTACAAAAGATTATCAGAGATTACTATACACACCTGTATGGAAACAGACTTGGTAACCTAAATGAAATGGAGAGCTTTCTAACATCACACAACCTCCCAAGGTTGAAATAAAAAGACACTAAATAGACCAATAACAACCCAGGAAATTGACTCCATCATAAGAAAACTACCTACCAAAAAACCAAAAACCCTGGACCAGATGGCTTTCCACCAGAATTCTACAAAACATATAAGGAGGAGCTGATACCAACCCTATTGAAAGTATGCCAGACAAGCCGGGCTCGGTGGCTCAGCCTATAATCTCGTGCCTTTGGGAGGCTGAAGTGAGTGGATTGCCTGAGCCTGAGGGTTCGAGACCCACCTGGGCAGCGAGACCTCATCTCTACAATAAATCAAAAAATCAGCTGGGTGTGGTAGCACATGCCTGTAATTCCGGCTACTTGGAAGGCTGAGGCAGAAGGATTGCCGGAGCCCAGTAGGTCAAGGCTGTGGTGGCCAGGAGCGGCCACTGCACTCCAGTCTGGGTGACAGAGTGAGACTCCAACTCAAAAAAAAAAAAGAAAGTATGCCAGACAATTGAGAAAGATGGAATTCTCCCCAAATCATTTTGCAAAGCCAACATCACACTGATACCAAAACTGGGTAAAGATACAACAAAAAAGAGAACTACAGGCCAATATCCCTAATAAACATAAATACAAAAATATTCAACAAGATTCTAGCAAATCACATCCAACAAACTATCTCAAAAATCATCCACCATGACCAAGTAGGCTTCATTCCCAGGATACAGGCATGGTTCAACATCCAGAAGACCATAAATGTAATTAAATACAACAGACATAAAAACAAGAACCACCTGATTACATCATTAGATGCAGAAAAAACTTTTGATAAAATCCAGTATCTCTTCTTGGTAAAACACCCTCAAACATCCAGGTATACAAAGAACATACCTCAAAATAGTAAGTGCCATCTACAGTAAACCCACAGTCAGCATATTGCTAAATGGACAGAAACTGGAAACATTTCCCCCTGAAAACCAGAATAAGAAAAGGCTTCTCATTCTCACCCCTCTTGTTCAACATTGTGTTAGAAGTCCCAGCTAGAGTAATTAGACAAGAGAAGGAAACCAGGAGTATCCAAATAGGAAAAGAGGAAGTCAAGTTATTCCTCTTTGCTGACAATATGATCCTACCTCGAAAATCCAAGAGAATATGTCAAAAACCTACTTGCACTGATAAAGGACTTTGGCAAAGTCTCAGGGTACAAAATAAAGGTGCAAAAGACAGTTGCATTCTTATACAAGCAGGTAGAGAACCAAATAAAAAGTACAATCCCATTGACAACAGCCACCAAAAAATGAAATACCTTGGCATCTTCCTAACCAGAGAAGTGAAAGACCTGTACAATGAAAACTACAAACCACTGCCCAAAAAGTCCAAGAAGACAAAAACAAATAGAAAAATAGTCCACATTTGTGGATAGGAAGAACCAACATTGTTAAGATGTCCATCCTACCAAAGGCAATCTACAGATTCAATGCAATACCCATTATATTACCAACCTCCTTCTTCTCAGACCTGAAAATGACAATACAGAAATTCATATGGAAACATAAATGACCACAAATAACCAAAACAATCCTTAGCAAAAGAAACAAAGCAGGAGGTATCACACTTCCAGACTTCAAACTTTACTAAAAGGCTACAATAATCAAAACAGCCTGGTATTGGTACAAGAACAGGCATACAGACCAATGGAACAGGATAGAGATTTTGGAAGCAAAGCCTCAATTTCTCAACCAACTCATCTTTGACAAAGCCTCCACCTCCAACCACTGGGGAGAAGAAAACCTATTCAGTAAGTGGTGCTGGGAAAACTGGCTGGTCACATGCAGAAGATTGGAACAGGACCCCTACCTATCACCATACACAAAAATTAACTCTAAATGGATCAAAGACCTAAATGTAAAACTTCGAAGTATAAGAACCTTAAACAATGCAGGCGACACCCTTATTGAAATTGGAACTGGCAATCAGTTCTTGATCTAAACCCCAAGTGCCCAGACAAGTGGGACCTTATCAAACTGAAAATCTTCTTAGAAGCAAAAGTAACTATCAAGAGAGTGGGGAGACAGCCCACAGAATGGGAACAAATATTTGCTAACTGTATATCTGACAAAGACCTAACATCTAGGATCTACAAGGAACTCAAACATGCTGAAAGGAAAAAAAAACCCAACAGCCCCACTAAAAAGTGGGCAAGGCCAGGCTCGGTGGCTCAGCCTATAATCCCAGCACTTTGGGAGGCCAAGGCAAGTGGATTGCCTGAGCCCGTGGGTTCAAGACCAGCCCAGGCAACTTGGCGAGACCTTATCTCTACAATAAAATTAAAAATAGCCAGGCATGGTAGCACGCATCTGCAGTTTCGGCTACTTGGAAGGCTGAGGGAGAAGGATCTATGGAGCCCAGCAGGTTGACACTGGGGTGACCGTGAGCATGCATGCCACTGCACTCCAGTCTAGGCAAAGGAGTGAGACTCCAACTCAAAAAAAAAAGTGGGCAAAAGACATGAATAGACATTTCTCAAAAGAAGATATATTGGCAACCAACTGACACATGAGAAAGTGCTCAGCCTCACTAATTATCAGAGAAATGCAAATCAAAATCACATTGAGATACCACCTAACCCCAGTAAGAATGGTCATCATTAATAAAACAAACATCAGATGCTGGTGAGGATGCAGAGAAAAAGGAACACTCCTACACTGCTGGTGGAAATGCAAACTAGTTCAACCTCTTTGGAAAACAGTGTGGCGATTTCTGAAAGAAATAGACATTGACCTTCCATATGACCCAGCAATCCCCCTATTGAGAATATGCCCAGAGGAACTCAAATCATTCTACAAAAAAGATACTTGCACACGCATGTTTATTGCAGCACTATTCACAACAGCAAAAACATGAAACCAATCGTGATGCCCATCAAAACTGAACTGGATTTTTTTTTAATGGTACACATACACAATGGAATATTATGCAGCCATAAAGAAGGACAAACATATGGACTTTGCAGCAACTTGGATATATTTAGAGTATATCATACTCAGTGACCATCACAGAAACAAAGAACTGAGTACCATGTGTTCTCAGAAGCAAACCTTGAACAACTGTCATAACACTATAAGAAGGGGATTGGCAGTAGTGGGAAACTGCCAGTGGAGGACGGGCACATCTCATCAACAAGGGCACCTGCATAATAAACATTTGTATACCTAACCCTGAATTGTACCCCACATCTTTAAGAAGCAAAAATTAATTAATTAACAATTGTATAATTTTACATTTCTTTGGAAGAATAAACACTATCTTAATCTGTATTAGACTTGGACCATATACAAGGGGCACCCCCCAAAAAACAATAATTTATTTATTAAAAAATTGCATATTCAATCTTACATGTTTAAACGTTAGTCACCTTCAAAGTACTGTCCGCCGGGCTCGGTGGCTCAGCCTGTAATCCCGCGCCTTTGGGAGGCTGAGGTGGGTGGATTGCCTGAGCCCGCGGGTTCGAGACCCGCCTGGGCAGCGAGATCTCGTCTCTACAATAAATCAAAAAATCAGCCGGGCGTGGTAGTGCATGCCTGTAATTCCAGCTACTTGGAAGGCTGAGGGGGAAGGATCGCCAGAGCCCAGCAGGTTGAGGCTGCGGTGGCCGGGAGCGGTCACTGCACTCCAGTCTGGGTGACAGAGTGAGACTCCAACTCAAAAAAAAAAAAAAAAAAAAACAAAGTACTGTCCATTTGATGCAATACATGTATTGAGGAGCTTTTTGCACTGTTCAAAACAGTTTTTGAACCTGTCAATTTTGATGCATTTTCATGATTCTGCCAGTTTTTGTTTCACCTCTTCCACATTGCCAAAACGTTTCCCTCTGAGGGCTTTTTTCATCAGGGAAACAAATTTTTTAAAAAGTTGCAGCGGGGTAAGATCACATGACTAGGAAAGGCAGGGTACAGAAGTTGGTCGTGCTGTTTTTGGTGAAAAACTGCTGAACACTCAGGACGGTGTGTGCTTTAAATTACCCATCATGAAATAGACAAACACGTTGAAAGAATATCCACACACCAAAAAAGGAAATTCACTGAAGCGGAACGCAGCCTCTCACAGCAACACTAGCTGGGACATTGATGCTGATGGGTTCCTAGAACACTTGCCTAACAGAGGAAGCCTGTACTACAAGGAGTCTGCCTTTCAAAAGATAATTCCAGTTTTGTTTGGGTCCCCCTTCGTTTGTATATTCTTTCACTTACCATTAAACAGATCTACCTACCATGACACACTCTTGAGTAATCATCATCTCACACCTCAGGCTGTTTTCCCAAAATACAATTTTTTAGTCAAAGAAAATAAGTGTCTTAAAATAATTTGCCAATTCCAGGTCTAGGTCAAGACATACCTAGTGTCTGTGCAGGACACTATTTATTCAAATTAGGAATATTTATTTAAACTAGGATGCCAGTGTACTCTACCAAAAAGCTGGGTCTCTTTAGGATACAGATGACATAGGAATTAACTTGAAAAGATTCTTGCTTCCCAGTAATGACACCAATTCAGCATCAAAAAAGGTAGCTGGGTAAGACTTAAACACATGAAATATTTTAAATATCCACATGCTTCTAATGTTAGAAGTCACAGTATTTAAGATTTTAGGAAGTAAGCAACACACAAGTTCTCCTGGAAGCTATGAAATAAAGAGAAACTATTAATTGTTTCTCCTGACTTTGCAGTACAGATAGTATTTTCGGGTTACCAAATAAAAGGTGAGGAAAAGTCTTTTTTTTGTAGAAGAATTCCCAGTGAAAATGTAGAAGTAGCAATAGAATAGCAACATTTTTTCTATTTGCTACCTGTGGATGGTCAGTGTGTTTCATCAGATGAAAGTATTTTCAGTCATGGATAATAGGGCAGAAATACAAACTAAAATAAGATAATAAATGCAGCAACATTTTAAGGCTAGACATTTCCTTGAACAACTCTTTATTCTTTCAGACATGCCTGGATTGTTTAATGGGATGGTGATAACCAGGGATAGTCTCCAGTGGATCTGGAGCAAGGCAATAATGCCAGCCGCCAATATCTTAACTCATTATTTTCCAGTTGTGGTCATTTTGGTGAGAAAGAAATAATAACCGTAAGACGTCCTTACTGTGCAGGGAAATGGTAAATGCTTGTCCTGCAGTGATTGTGTACTCAGGAAATACTACAGAATCACACAGAATATGATTTTAATTAATAACATGTTTTTGGTACACATAAATGCCAGATAAAATAATGAAAAATAAATAGATTTCTTTTCCATAGGCGATATTACTTTTTAAATGATAAAGGAGAGTAACTTATATAAAGGTAATTAAAAATCTGCAAAACACTAAAATAATTGCAATAAATACTGAACAAAAGTAAAAACTCATATATTAGCATCAGGATGAAATAACAGCAGAGACACACTAAAGACACACTAAAGACTGAGAGAGAAAACCAAATATTACACATAATTCAACTCACAAAAGATGGATGATGTTAATGTAATACCAAGCAAATGTAATCTAGAATTCCTCCTGTAATTTCAAAGTATTAAAAAAATTAATAGAGATAAGTTTAAAATATGCATTTCCTGTGACAAAAATAGTGTATTAGCAACAGCTTTTACTGATAAACAACTCTACATTTAATGAAACAGAATAGAATGTCTGTAAAAACACACACACACACACCCATTTAAAACTTCAATTAATTGAGAAATCATTAATTTATTACATTATATTAAAATGTTTCAGACATTTTTGTTAATAGATATAAATTTTGACCTCACGTATTAATGAGTTTCAAAACAATTGATCTAAAAGCAAATAATGACAAATATTTTAGATAAGATAGTTGTGTATATTTTTTATAATTTTGGATACCAGCATAGACAAGAGGTCATTGTATTTCATAAGAATAAACAAGTAATGAAAGCTAGATAGTGCCACAAATTAAAATAAGCCAGAATGAAATATGTAAACATGTAAAGTGTAAAAAAGAAAAACTACTGAAAGTCACTTCAGTATTGACACTAATCCATTGGATAAAAGATAAAAATAAATTTGGCATAAGTGCCCAGAGTCAGTATGTAGCAAGAAAAAGCAGACATTCAGAAAATGGTTGTCTTGCAAATGTTCAAAAATGCAAATTAAGTTAAAATGAGAGTTTATTATTTTTAACAATAACATAAATTATTTTGCCAAAGTTTTATTATGGGTCAAATTTATCTGACATAAGTTTAAAATTTTTCCCTCCATTCCATAAACTATAATTATACATGATTTAAACAGGTAGTGGATTTATCATTCACTTTTACCTCATGGCATTTCCTAATAGCCTCCAAGTTTTATTTTAAAGGCATTTAACTTGGGAGGTATAGAAATGAGAATTTATTTTCTCAGAGCCCTTTCAGTGGTTTCCATTACATTGTCAATAATATAAATCAAATTTTAAAATGAACATTAAAGTTTGGAGGAAAAAAACTGTATCTTGATAAGCATGCATATCAAAGGTGGAAATACAGTGCTGGGCAGTGGACAGGTTGATCCCACTAGCAATAATCCCAAGAGGACCATAGACAGACTAGTGAGTTATACAAAGAGAATAGAGAGAGTACCCACTCAGCAGTAACTCCGGAAGTCGTGAGATAAGAGATCTTTATAGAACATTTCTAAATACATCTTGTCTGGTTGGATCCTCACAAGTGTAGACAGTGTTCTCTCACCAGGCTTAAGAAAAAGTGGAAGGGGTAAAGGTGGCAGAGGAAATATTCATTTTCACTGTCTGCACACATGGATTTATTTAAACTATTTACAGCAAATATAATTTTAATAACCAAGTAAAAAATGCTAAATATATCATAGAACCAAAATAAGGAAGAAAATCAGAGAAGTCCAAGGAAGAATTTTGAAGAGAAATCATCAAACAAATTTAAATAACAAAACATAAATCAATAGACATGGTGTGGAAATTAATAAAGTTCCTTAATCGAAAGACCACACTGCTGTGCTTATTGAAGACACCAGCCCTTGATGACCCCCAGTGATTTACAGGCAGTGTTGACTCATAATTCCCCCTGAGCACACTGGTTCTGCAAAGGCACAGAGAGAATTTAAGTACCTCCTGCTCTCAGGGGCAGGAAATGAACTTGTCTGTGAATCAGGGTCTTTGGTCACAAATATTTGTTGAAAAAGAATCTTCTTGCTGTCACAGTGGTCTTCTAAGAAAAATAATTTCCTATGTAGATAAGTGTGAGGAAATTGAGAAAGAAGGACAAACAAGAGAGATAAAAAGTGAAAAATTAGGAGGGTACATTGAATAACAACAGTAAGTTACTTAAATATGTAATCAGCTGGCTGGCTACACTGATTTCATAATAATGCTATGTTCCCACTTATTCCTTAGCACAATCTCTACAAATATTGATTTTTATATTGGTCACTATTGATAATTTTTATGTCTTGTAAATGAAGGAGATAATAAGACTTTCATATATCATAATAACAAGATCATGTTGACCTCTATTCATGACAGAAATGTGAATACATGTCATTACAGATTCCCTTCAGCACAACAGATTCTCCCACAGACAAAACCACACATACTGGCACCTGTCACTTAGACACCAGGTATCTGCTCAGGGGCTGGGAGCTCACCTTCATGATCTCACTGCTCTTCACATGCCTATTATGGGAAGCTGTTAGAGTGGAGGCAATGTGGTTCTGTGTGTGTAATCAGGGAAGAGGGAAAGAAGATGACAAAGAGGGTGTCATCTGGAGAAAGGAGACATGTTGAGCAGTGCCAAGCCTGCTGGAGAGGGCAGGACACAGGCCTCTGGTTCTCTCAGCAAACATCTTTCCTAAATAAAAATGTGTGTGCTCCAACCCAGAAAGTAAGAATGTTTCACAGACAATAGGTATTTCTGGATTTCCTGAGATAAATTCCTTCTCGAATGTTACTGATCTGAATAGACTAGCTGCTTACCCAAATGCATTTGCTGTCAGGACAGTGGATGCAGAGGCAGTGTTGTGCAAATCCAGTCAGGGAATCCCCCCCAAAAAGGTTTAGGATTCTGTGATCTCATCTCCTTGCTGGGAAGTAATTATCATTTCACCTGCAATTGCAGTGACAGTGTCTGCATGGAGAATGGAAATTATCTGTGAATAACATTTGTGAATTGTGTGCAGCACTAAACACTCTTGTAAATTTAATAATTAATGTTTCCAACAGATGTGGCAAAATAGCTGAGAAAGACAAGACAAGCAAATATGGGGGAAGTTTTTAAAAAATCACACGGAATGTAAGCAGAGGACACTGAAATCTAAGTAATAGAAGGAAGATGGGCATATTCCCATGGGGGATTATTAATCATCTGGAAAACTTTGTCTCCAAAAGATAATTTCTTTCTGTTCAGGTGAGCACATATATTCCTTCATGCAATACTACTCAGTCATAAAAAGGAGCAAAATAATATATTTTGCAGCACCATGAATGGAACTGGAGGCCATTATCTTAAGTGAAGAAATATAGGAATGGAAAATCAAATACTGCATGTTCTCTTTTATAAGTGGGAGCTAAAGATTGATATACATATTGTATATATATAAAGGACATGAAAGACTGAGAAAAGGAGAAGGTGAAAAGGTAGTGAGAGGTAAACAAACAAACAAAAAACTAACTATTGTGTAAAATACACACTATTCAGGTGATGGCTACACTAAAAGCCCAGACTTTACCATTATAGTTAAGTACCATACATACAATCAAGTTTCATTTCAAGAGCACATTCGTCAGTCCAATTTGTTTGTAAGTCCAACAAAGTTAGCCTAGGTACCCAACTAACAAAATCAGTTATATAGTAATATACTGTAATAGGTTTATAATACTTTTCACACAAATAATATATTTTTTAAAAACAAGAAAACTATTTAAAATTTTACAGTACAGTACCTTGAAAGGTACAGTCATACAGTACAGTACAACAGCTGGCATACAGGGGCTGGCATTGAGTGAACAGTCAAGAAAAGTTACCCATCCACTCTCTTGAAAAACTAATTCAGTGATGTCTGGGTAGTAACTCTTATTTTTTGCATCATAGATGACACTGTAGCACTGGATTGCATTCTGAACGCCTGCTGCAACCTGCATGGACCATTCTACATTCGGGTCCTGTACCTCAAAAAACTAACGGTGCCTCCTCAAAAAAAGAAAATCCCTTCACCATTTCCTGCATTGTGAATCATTTTGGTTCTTTAGTTACTTCTTCTTCCTCTTGTCTCTTCATCCTTTCTCTGGGCCTTCGATTCCATCAGGTATTCATTAGTGAGCTCCTCCTGTTACACAACAAGGAGTTCAGTGAAGTTGTGTTCTTGCAGGTCTAGCTCCAGCTTCTTGCTGAGGGTCACTAAGATGCTGAATATCTCTTTGGACTCCTCATCCACCCTCTGAAATCCACAAAAATTGTGAACAAACTGTGGGAAAGGTTTTTTCCAGACCCCATTCATGATGACAGCTGCAACCTCACGCCAAGCAAAGTTCTTGTTTTGTATGGCCTTGAAGATGTTATAGTCATAAGGTTGTTCTTGATTCGTCACTCGCCTTTACTGCCTGAAGAAAAGTGCGATGTAAATAATATTTCTTGAAAGTCACTCTAACTCCCTGGTTCCTAGGTTGGATGAGCGATGCAATGTTCAGTGGCAGATGCACTACTTGGACATTGGGCTGAAAGTCATCCATGGACGGCGGTTGGCCTGGAGCACTGTTGAGCAGAAAAAGAATGTTGAATGGGACGTCTTTCTCCAAGCAATATTTCTGTGTCTCCAGAATAAAGTGGTGGAAAAACCAGTTCTGGAAAATGGCCTGTGTAACCCAGGCTTTGGGGTTACTCTTCCACATAACAGGAAGAGAGCCCTTGGCTATGTTTTTAAGGGCTCATGGGGTCTCTGAATGATAAACTAAGAGAGGCTTCAGCTTCCAATCACGAGAAGCATTGCCACCAAGAAACAGCAATGCCTACCCTTTGCTGCTTTATAGCCTAGCATCAACCTTTCCTCCTTACTGATGTGACTTTGGTCTGGCATCCTCTTCCAGGACAGTCCTGTCTCATCCACGTTAAAAACCTGCTCGGGTAAATACACACCTTCATCAAGAATTTCTCAAAGCATTTTAGGAAATTCCCAGGCTGCTACCATATCTGCACTCACCACTTACTTTTACATTGTGAAGGTTGGCTCTAGCCTTGAAGTGACGAAACCAACTGTGGTGGGCATTAAAACATGCGCTTTCTCATTCTTTGCTGTGTTTCTTCTTCAAGTCTTCATACAGACTTTTGGTTTCTCTTGAATCAGCATGAAACTGACCGGGATTCGACACAGATGCTGACTCTGCGTCCACACACTGAGAAGTTTCTCCATCTCCCCCACCACTTTTCCAAGCTTCAATATTATTGTTGATAATCTCGCCAGCAGATTCACATATTTCATGATCTTATGTCATTATTTAGAACTAAGCTTTGAGTGTTAGTCTTGTATTCTTCTTCTTCTTTTTTTTCTTTTGTAATATTCAGGGAATTTTATGTTTTTGATTTTTTTTAACTTTAAAATTTTTATTTTAAAATTGTGGGGTACAATTCAGGGTTAGGTATACAAATATTCATTATGCAGGTATCCTTGTTGATGAGGTGTGCCCCCCTTCCCGAGGCAGATTCCAACTACTGCCAATCCCACCTCCCCGGCCCCCTATCCCGCCCTCCCGCAGTTTCCCACTACTGTCAATCCTTTTCTTATAGTATTACGATAATTGTTCAAGGTCCACTTATAAGTGAGAACATGTGATACTCAGTTCTTTGTTTCTGTGAAAGATCACTCAGTATTATAGACTCTAAGTCCACCCAGGTTGCTGTGAAGTTCATGAGTTTATGTCTCTTTATGGCTGTGTAATATTCCATTGTGTATATGTACCACATTTTTTATCCAGAACTCTTTTGATGGGCAGCACTGTTGGTTCCATGTTCTTGCTATTGTGAACAATGCTGTGAGAAACATACATGTGCAGGTATCTTTTTTATAGAGTGATTTTAGTCCTTCCAGGTATATTCCCAGTAGAAGGATTGTGGGGTCATATGGAAGGTCAATTTTTAGAACTTTTAGAAATTGCCACACTGTTTGCCACAGAGGTTGTAGTAGTTTACACTCCCACCAACAGTGTAGAAGTGTTCCCTTTTCACCACATCCTCTCCTGCATCTGTTATTTTTTGAGTTATTGATGATGGCCATTCTGACTGGAGTTAGGTGGTATCTCAGTGTAGTTTTCATTTGCATTTCATTGATGACTAGTGAGGCTGAGCATTTTTTCATGTATCTGTTGGCTGCTTATACGTCTTCTCTTGAAAACGGTCTATTCATATTTTTGCCCACTTTATAATGGGGCTGTTTGTTTTTTTCTTTTCAGCACGTTTGAGTTCCATGTAGATCCTAGATGTTAGGCCTTTGTCAGAAATACAGTTGGCAAATATTTTTTCCCAGTCTATGGGCTGTCTCCCTGCTTTGGCTTTGCAGAAACTTGTTAGTTTGATGAGGTCCCATTTGTCTATCTTATTTCTTATGACTTGGGCACTTGGGGTTTTGATCAGGAATTGGTTGCCAGTTCCAATTTCCATAAGGGTGTCTCCTGCATTTTCTAAGGTTCTAATAGTTTGAGGTTTTACATTTAGGTCTCTGATACATTTATAGTTGATTTTTGTGCATGGGGATAGGTAGGGGTTCTGTTTCCATCTTCTGCATGTGGTCAGTCAGTTTTCCCAGCACCATTTACTGAATAGGTTCTCCTCTCCCCAGTGGTGAGTGGTGGAGGCTTTGTCAAAGATGAGTTGGTTGAGAAATTGAGGTTTTGCTTCTGGAATCTCAATTCTATTCCATTGGTCTATATGACTGTGCTTGTACCAATACCAGGCTGTATTGATTATTGTAGGTTTAGAATAAAGTTTAAAGTCTGGGAGTGTGATACCTCCTGCTTTTGTCTTTTTTTTTCCTAAGGATTGTTTTGACTATTCATGGTCATTTATGTTTCCATATGAATTCCTGTATTGTTGTTTCTAGGTCTGAGAAGAATGTTGCTGGCAATTTGATAGGTACTGTCTTTTGCACATTTATTTTATACCCTGAGACTTCACCAAAGTCCTTTATCAATGCAAGGAAGTTTTTGACAGATTTTCTAGGGTTTTCAAGGTATAGAATCATGTTGTCCACAAAAAGGGATAACTTGACTTTCTCTTTTCCTATTTGAATACTCCTGATCATCTTCTCTTCTCTGATTGCTCTAGCTAGGACATCCAAAACCATGTTGAACAGGAGGGGTGAGGGTGGGCATCCTCGCCTTGTTCCAGTTTTCAGGGGAAATGGTTTCAATTTCTGTCTGTTTAGCAGTATGCTGGCTGTGGGCTTCTCGTAGATGGCTCTTACTATTTTGAGGTATGTTCCATCTATGCCTAGATGTTTGAGGGTTTTCATCAAGGAGCAGTGTTGGATTTTATCAAAAGCTTTTTCTGCATCTAATGATATAATCATGTGATTTTTGTTTTTATGTCTGTTGTATTTAACTACATTTATGGTCTTACAAATGTTGAACCAGGCTTGCATCCTGGGAATGAAGCCTACTTGCTCATGGTAGATGATTTTCGAGATGAATCTGATTTGCTAGGATCTTGTTGCTAAATCCAATTGGCTAGGATCTTGTTGAGAATTTTAGCATCTATGTTCACCAAGGATATTGGCCTGTAATTCTCTTTCTTTGGTGGATCTTTACCTGGCTTGGGTATCAATGTGATGTCAGCTTCATAAAATGATTTGGGGAGATTTTCATCCTTCTCAATCACCTAGAATACTTTCAACAGGATTGGTATCAGTTCCTCCTTGTATGTTTTGTAGAATTCTGCTGGAAAGCCATCTAGTCCAGGGCTTTTTTTTGTAGGTAGTTTTCTTATGACATAGTCAATTTCCTGGATTGTTATTGGTCTATTTAGGGTCTCAATTTCTTCTAGTTTCAACCTGGGGAGGTTGTGTGATGTCAGAAATTCCTCCATTTCCTTTAGGTTTTCATGTTTGTTTCCATACAAGTGCACATAGTAGTCTCTTACGATCATTTGTATTTCTTCAGGGTCAGTTGTCACTTCATCTTTTGTGTTTCTGATTGTGTTTATTTGGGCTTTTTCTCTCTTTTTCTTGGTCAATCTAGCTAGGGACAATTAATCTTGCTTATCCTTTCAAAGAACCAGCTTTTTGTTTCATTGATTTTTTTGTCTTATCTCTTCTTCTTCTATGTCCAAATTTGGACTTTTATTTTAGTGATCTGAATTCTTCTGCTGAAGTTAGGATTTTGATGGTCTTGCTTTTCTAGCTTCCTTAAGTGACTTGTTAGTCTGTAAACTGGTGATCTTTCCATTTTCTTCATGTGTGTTTGTAGCAACATGAATTCCCCTCTTACTACTGATTTCATGGCATTCCAGAGGTTTTGGTAAGATATTTCTTGATTTGCATTTGTTTACAAGTATCTTTTAATCTCTGTTTTGATTTCCATGTTGACCCAGAAGTTGCTTACCATCATGCTATTTAGTGTCCATACCTTTGTGGGTTTTGGGGGAACTTTGCTGGTGTTGATATTTATTTTCATTCCACTGTGGTCTGTGAAGGTGCATGGCTGAATTTCAATCTTATGAAATTTGTTTATGCTTGATTTATTGCCAAGGATGTGGTCTATCTTCGAGTACATTCCATGTGTTGATGAGTAGAATGTATATTCTGTGGTCGTTGGGTGAAGTTTTCTGTAGGTATCAATTAAGTCCATTTGGTCAAGAGTCACATTGAGGTTCAAGATCTCCTTGCTGACTTTTTGTCTTGATGATCTGTCTAGGGTTGTGAGTGGGATATTAAAGTCCCCAACTATGATAGTGTTAGAGTCAATACTAATTTTAAGTTTGCCTGGAAGCTGCTTTATGAAAGTTGGTGCTCCTATGTAGGGTGCATATATGTTTAGGATGGATATTTCTTGTTGATGAATTGAACCTTTTATCATTATGTAGTGACCTTCTGTATCTTTTTTAATTTTTGATAGCTTAAAGGGTATTTTGTCTGATATTAAGATCATGATTCCTGCTTTCTTTTGTGTTCTGCTCGCCTGAAATTTTGCTTCCCATCCTCCTACTTTGAATCTGTGAGTTCTTTCTGGTGAGATGAGTCTCTTGGAGACAATATATTGTTACCTCATGATATTTTATCTATTTTTCCATTCTATGTCTTTTCAGTGGTTCATTTAGTGCATTCACATTCAGGCTAATTATTGAAATGTGAGAGTTTATTCCTGTCATGAGGTTCTTATAGAGTTGTTGTTGTTCCTGTTTGTTTTTTGTCTTTCTTCTGATTTTGGGGTTGATTCATGTGTGTTTTCAATATTTTTCCTGCACTCTTGTGAAGAATGTTGTCATTCTTTTTTCCCTTTCTTCTGTGTTTAATACCTTCTTATGTGTTTCTTATGGAGCTGGTCTAGAGGCAGCATAAGTTCTTAGGGATTGAACGTCTGGGAAAGATTTTAATTCTTCCTCACTGATGAAGCTTCACTTAGCTGGGTAGGTTATTCTTTGTTGAAATTGTTTATCTTTGAGAACTTTGAAGATTGGGCTCTAAGCTCTCCTAGCCTGAAATGTTTCTGTAGATAAATCTGCTGCTATTCTAATTGGTCTTCCCTGGTAGGTAGTCTCACTTTTTTCTTTTGCTGCCTTTAGGATTTTTTCTTTTATGCCTACTTTGTTAAGGCAAATTGCCATGTGTCTAGGAGTTGGTCTTCTCATTTTCTGTCTTGCAGGAATTCTCTGAATCTCTTGTGTTTGAATGGTCACATCACTGATGAGATGAGGGAAGTTTTCTTGAATGATTTCATGGAACGTTTGTTCCAGGGTGGTCTCTGTCTCTCTTTCTGCCTCCAGAAGTCCAATTACTCTTAGATTCAACCTCTTGAAATAATTGCTCATCTCTTAAAGGTCTTGTTCTGTCTTTCTTTTCTCTTCTATGTTTTTGACAATTTGGATTCATTTTATGTTTTGGTCCTCAAAATCTGAGATACTTTCTTCCGCTTGGCTAATTCTGCTTTCCATGCTTATCAGTTTGTTATTTATTTCATTCACAGTATTCTTTACTGCTGTTATCTCAGTTATCAACTCCTTCATTCTTTTCTCTTGTCTTTTCTCAATTCTATTTATTCCCTCTATTAATGTCTTGATCATCTGGGTTTTATAGTTTGAGACCAGTCATTCTGGGGACCTTCATTGTTTGTGTCCCAAAGTCTGTTTTTGCAGTGTCTAACACTCCCAGGGGTCTGTGTGAGACCCATATTCTTCTTTTGGTTTTTCTTCATTTGTGTAGATTTTCCTCCCCCCACTTTTTTTTCCTCTTCTTTAATTCTGTTGTTCAGGGATGATGGGGTTGCTTTTACTTCTGTTTGCTCAATCCTCTATTCTTCCCTATGTGGATTCTCTGGCTTTGTCCAGTTCTGAAGCTGGACTGGGGCCTGGGGGATGTACTTTTTGCAGTTTTGAGTTTTAATTGAGGGGGTAGCTGTGATTCAAAATCTATTTGCAAATCCCAGTATCCACTGACAGGTGTATGGGCACTCTGGCCTCCTCTTCCCACTGCCTTATAATCTTTCGATACCATGGGGGTATAGGTTTGCTCCCTCAAAGCAAAACGAGGTAAGAAAAAGGAAAAGAATGGAAACAGGAAGGAGGGGGGCAAAAGGAAGGTGGAGAGAGAGGGGAAAGAGGGAAAACAAACAGATGTACCAACTAATAAATAAAAAGAGACACAAAGACAGAAAATAGTTTTTAAAAACTGAAACATACAGACAATCATGCAAACACGCAAACCAACAAAAACCTCCCTATTGATGTACTCTTCCCATACACAAACAGGGAGTCTAAAGGAAGAAAAATCAGTAAAATAACAGAAACAAAGCAAGCGAAAATGCTATCAAAAACAGAAAGAGAAAAAAACTAAAACAAAAATAAAATGAAAAAACAGACAAAACAAAAAACACAAGGAACCCAACTCTCTCTGAGGTCATTCCTTTTAGCTCTGATCTCTAGCCCCTCCCTTCTGCTCTCAGTGCAGGCTGATAGAGTTGCTCATAGCTTGGGTTAGATGCCCCAGGCCTACTGTGGAAGGAGGGTGGATCAGATCTGGACTCACCAGGCTTGCTGCCTGTCAAGTCTGCCACTCAGATCTGGCCTGTCTGTGTCTGATCCAACATGGGGGAGGGGTTTCTGTCACTCCCAGTTTGATGAGATTACCTTAGGTCCCAAGTTGGAGGTTGGGAGGAACTGGGCAGAGCTGGGCAGAGCCAGGGCAATGCAGGTCTCTGCCTGGTCCTAGAACAGAGAAAATGGCTGCAGTCCGAATTCCTCACTGAGGATGGGCCTCCTCTTTGGCTCTCCCCTATCTTCTCTCTCCACTGATTGGATCCAAGGCTTTAGCTGATTTGCTATAATAGGTGATGGTGTGGGCCAGGTGCCAGGTGATGAGAATCAGCTGAATTCAGCAGACTCTTCTCAGGAGAGTCCTGTGAACAGCAGATGATCTTGTGCACCCACAGCTTGAATCTCAGAGTGTTGGGGGCATGCGGTCGCCTTCAGAGGGGACCCCCGGGTGCACGAACCCAAGTCTCCCCTCAGACGGACTTTCACTCCCCCACCAGCACACACCTACTCATGCAGAGAGTCTTTATGGACACTTGCTTTTGTGGAGACTCTCACAGTCTGAACTGTCTGGTCACCATCCTGTGACTCCTCTGGGAACTTTATTTTTAAAGAATAAATCAAATAAGTCATAGCTTTCACTTACTCAAACATGCATAATTGAATCTGAATATAAGATGCACTCAATTGGTGAAATAAAGGGAATGCAGTTTTACATATGCAAAGTGATTGCCAGCTGTAGCAATTTAACAGTCAAATTAGTCAAAACTTCGTACATTTTTTTAAAAATCTTGAAGTCAATTTTCTATAGTAAACCAAGGAAAATTCTGATATGGAATGGTTTGACTCAAAGCAAGGAATAAGGCACCTGATATGAATTTAAAGCAACATCTTTCATTTTTAAAGTTATGATAAAATAGAATTTGTTGAACCAAGACACTTATTTAAAGAAGGAAACAAGTACAGGAATTGGTTTACTGGGTGAGAAAGACAGATAACAATTCAGTTAA
The DNA here is from genome assembly GCA_027257055.1 of Cephalopachus bancanus. Classification (NCBI taxonomy): domain Eukaryota; kingdom Metazoa; phylum Chordata; class Mammalia; order Primates; family Tarsiidae; genus Cephalopachus; species Cephalopachus bancanus. The sequence continues at coordinate 2,915,310 of JAPVLO010000564.1, forward strand.
AAACTGGTTGGCTCAAGGTCAGCTGATTAATTTCCTATTCTAGGGTAGTTAAGTTCCTCAAAGTTCCTAACCACTCCTCTCTCTTACTCTTCTCCATATTTGAGGGTATCAGAAGCCCTCTATGAGGTTTGCACTGTGTACAGCCTAGGTAGCAGATTTCCCTTCCATTCCTCTCAAAACAGCTTATTTTCAAAGAGATATCCTGAGGCAATTAACAAAGCAAACATAAGCAGCTTCTTTCCAGTTCATTAATACATAGACACTGCTCTGGCTCTTTTCAGCAAGTTATGGCTAAATATAAAAACAGTCAATACTTGTAATTTTCAACAGTATGAGAAAACCCAAAACTGCCCTATCACCTTCACCCTTACCATTAGTAAAAACAAAATTTGATCAATCATAACCTATAAAATCATACAACAAAGGGAAGACTAAAGACTAATCCTTATCAGTAAATCCTTTTAATTCAAGATGCCACTTTAGGCTGATGTATATAGTACCCTAATGACATTTCAATCATAAACCTAGGAAAAGCGTTTCCAAACTAAGTGTAACTTTTTAGTTGATGTGCTTTTTTTGCTATTAAAAGTGCTATGGACATGCTAAGACGTCTATGACACACTGGACTCAACAGCATGTCCTAATGAGGTATCCATTTTTAGTAGCATTTTCCCCCTAAAATTTTGTCTGGCATAGTAGACAAAACTTTTATGTAGCTGGGCATGGTGGCTCAAGCCCATAATCCCAGCACTTTGGGAGGCAAAGGTGAGAGGATTGCCTGAGCCCATGAGTTCAAGACCAGTCTGGGCAACTTGACAAGACCTCATCTCTACAATAAATCAAAAAATTAGCCAGGTGTGGTAGCACACGCTTGTAGTTCCAGCTACTTGGAAGGCTGAGGCAGAAAGATTGCCTGAGCCCAGTAGGTTGAGGCTGCGGTGGCCATGTGTGCCACTGCATTCCAGCCTGGGCAACAGAGTGAGACTCCAACTAAAAAAAAAGCAAAAAAAAAACGTGTATGCAATATTGTGGTGAAATCAATGTGACATAAACAAACCTTCCCTGACCGACTTCACTTTACCTTGGTAACTTTTAGTGAAACCAAGGTGACTAATTGAAGTACAAAATATTCAACCAAGTTTTGTTTATTTGTTTATGACATCTAAGGTTACTATATTCACTCATGCAGAAGCCAAGGTAGTGCAGTAGAAACAATATTGTTAAAATAGATATTGTGGCCATAAGCAACTCCTTTATATTAGGCATTTAGAAGATTTGTTAGATACTAAAGGTTGTGGTAAAACTAGGCTGTGTGGTTGTTCCGTTTATAAGCACTTCATTACAGGACAGTTATATTGCCTTATAAGGGAGTGTGCTTTCAATTCAAGATGCAGTAATAAAGTGTCTAGCTATATAAAAACCACATGACTCCAAATTTTAAATTAAGCTAATTGCATTTACACATTAAGGTTAAGGAAACCTAGACACTGTCTACACAGATTTGCTCTAATTGTCCTTGCCGCATACTGTTTTAGTAGCCACATTTTAAAAAAACTTACTCTTAACTGACTGAATAAGTAGGGTCCACTTCTGTAGCTTAACAATTCAATTTACCCTGAACATTTATCATAATTCTATAAGAAAAAGATTGGCAGTAGGGGGATACTGGTGGGGTGGGGAGTGGGGAGTGACATACAGAAGGGTGACAGGAAAGTCATTCTGAGGCAGGATGCTTTACTGAATTGTTTTTTACCATCAAACATCAGGCATGAGTTTAAGTTAAAATTCAGGGGAGAATGGCCACTTCTTAAGGTCAGTCACTTCACATGTCCATCCTGACACTTTGAATAATCTGGAAACCTGCAGAGCGCCAATAGCCAGAAAAGGAATTCAAATTGGGAAGGACAAAGTGAAATTATCTCTATTTGCAGATAATTTCACTTTGTCCTTCCCAGTTTGAATTTCTCTGATGAGTGCTTCCAGTACACTGTTGAATATGTTGCAAGAGTTTTGAACTCCACTGTCAGCTTAAACCTGCAACCTTGAGTTCTTGTCCCACGACCAAGAAGATTAAGGAATGTGGACACCAAAGAGATGAGTAAAGAAGGAGTTTATTAAGCAACAAAGCTTTCCAGAAAAGAGAGGGGGGTCCAAAATGGGTAACCCGATCCTAGGAGTTTGGGTTTTATTTCTCTTTTCTGGGGCTGTTTCTTTCATTTACAACTCATCCATCCCTTACTTCCTGAGACCCAATTTTTATTGTGTGTGCAGGTCCTTGACCAAGGTTACTCCATCTTGAATATTATCTGTAAGTACCACAGAAAAGCCCACTGCAGGGTGGGGGGGACTGCAGTGCAAATGCTATGTTAATGATATTATAATAAACCAAGGTCAAGTTAGGATGTTTACTTAAGTTACTGCATCTGTGTTTAAGCAGCAAAAAGTCCCTTTTAGCAGTACATCTTAGGTTAAGAGTATGTTGTTAACCACATTAACACATTTTCAGTCAACAATTATATAATGGGAGTGGTGCAGGGGGCCTCCTGCAAGTGTTAAATCTCCTTAAAACCATCCGTCTCTGCCTAACCATCTTCTGACTATCTCCTCTCTCAAACAGAAAAGGGAAAAGTAAGCATCCTTGTCATGATTCTTACTTAAGGGAAATAACTTTGGCTTTTATGGTTGAGAATGATGTTGATTCTGGGATTTTCGTGGACTCTATCATGTTGAGGACGTTCTCTTCTGTTTGTTGAATGTTTTATTATAAAATGGTGTTGAATTTTGTCAACATCTTTTTCTGCATCAACGGATATATCATGTGGATTCTTTTCCCTTCATTCAATAATAGTGTATATGATAGTGATTGATTTTTGTCTGTTGAGCTATCCCTGTATTCCACAGATATAGCCCACTTGGTCCTGATGTTTAATTTTTCTAACAAGCTGCTGTATTTGGTTTCACAGATTTTGTTGAACACTTTTACTTCTCTATTCATCAGGGATATTGGTCTCAAGTTGTCTTTTCTTGTAGTGTCTTTGTTTGCCTTTTGATTAATGGTGGCCTCATAGAAAAACTTAAGAAGTGGTTCCTCCTCTTACCCACAGAAGGCATTCTATAAATATTTATCGAATCTCTGAACAAATATGACAGTGGAGATTTGTGATACTTTTTCTGACTCTGCTTATTCACATCTCTCCTTTCTGCTTCAGTACTCAAAGTGCTCACCTGAATGGAAATAAATAATATTTTGGGCCGGGCTCAGTGGCTCAATCTGTAATCCCAGCACTTTGGGAGGCCAAGGTGGGTGGATTGCCTGAACCCACAGGTTCACGATCAGCCCAGGCAACTTGGTGAGACCTCTTCTCTACAATAAATTAAAAATTAGCTCAGCTTGGTAGTGCACGCCTATAGTTCCAGCTACTCAGAAGGCTGAGGTGGAAGGATCATGGGAGCCCAGTGGGTCGACGCTGGGGTGACTGTGAGCGTGCCACTGCACTCCAGCCTGGGCGACAGAGTGAGACCCCAACTCAAAAAAGAAAAAAGAAGAAGAAGAAATAATATTTTGGTAACAAAACCTTCTGGATGGCTAATAATCCCACAAAGAGATGTGCTCATCTTCATTATCTTATTTGTTCGATTTCAATGTCCTCTGCTCACTTTTGTGAGATTCTTTTTCAAATTTTCCCCCAATATTTCCCTAGCATTGTCTTTCCCAGCTACTTTGCCACATCCACTGGATTTCTTTTTTTTTTTTTTTTTTTTTTTTTGAGACAGAGTCCCAGCTCACTGAAGCCTTGACCTCCTGGGCTCAAGCAATGCTCTCATCTCAGCCTCCTGCCACCACATCTAGCTACTTTTTAAAATATTTTTTTTTTGTAGAAATGAGCTCTCAAGTGACCAAGAGATTCTCTTACCTCAGTCTCTCAAAGTGCTGAGATTATAGACATGAGTCACAATGTCAGACCTGGAAATCTTAATTACTGAATTATAATGGTGTTCAGTACTGTACACAATTCACAAATGTTTTTCACAGATAATTTCCATTCCCCATGCAGACCCTGTCACTGCAATTACAGGTGAAATGATAATCACTTCCCAGCAAGGAGGTGAGATCATGGTATCCCAAACCTTCATCCTGAGAGTCAGTTCCTGGATGTGCACAATGCTGCCTCCGAACCCACTGTTCTGACAGTTAGTGCTATTTGGGTAAACTGCTATTCGGGTAAACTGCTATTCTTTTCAGATTAGTAACATCTTAGAAGGAATTTATCTCAAGGAATTCAGAAGTAACAATTTTCTGTAAAGCTTTCCTGCTTTCTGGGGTTGGAACACACACTTTTATATTTACAAAAGATGTTTGCTGAGAGACCCAAAGGCCTATTTCTTGCCTCACTCAGCAACCTTGGCACTGCTCAACATTTCCTTTCTCTGGATTACACCCTCTTTATAATCTTCTCTCCCTTTTCCCTGACCACACACCTGAAACCTCACAGCTTTCACTCTAACAGCTTCCCACAACAGGTACTTGAGAAGCAGTTAAAATCATGAAGGTGAGCTCCCAGCTCTGGGCAGAGACCTGGTGTCTGAGTGACAGGTGCTGGTGTGTGTGATTTTCCCGGTGGGAGAGGGTGTTGTGATGAAAGGAGTCTATAATAACATGCTTCCATGTTTCTGTCATGAGTAGAGGCTGTTAACATGATCTCGCTATTTAGAGAAATGAAAGTCTCGTTTTCCCGCTCATATATAAGACGTTATACAAGATAAATATTGGTAAATATTGTGCTAAGTAATAACTGGGGACATAAAAATTATAAAATCAATGTAGCAACCCAGTTAATTATATTTTTTACATGACTTGCTATTGTCATTCTAAAATTTCTATGTATCTATTTCTGTCTTTTTTCTTTGTCTCTCATTGCCTGCACAGTTATCTAGTTTAAGAAAGTTCTTTTTCAACCAAAAATGTATGACCAAATTGCCCTGATTTATAGGCAAGTTCATTCCCTCTCACTAAGAACAGGAGACGTTTAATTAAATCCTTCAGTGTTTCTGCATAATTAATGTGTTTAGAGGAATTATGAGCTGTAATTGCCTGTTAATCGCTGAGGATCTTCAAGGACTGAAGTCTTCAACAATCACAGCAATGTGGTCTCTCTGGCTTAAGAAAACTATTAACTTTTGCATTATGTCTATTGATTTATGTTTTGTTATTTAAATTTGTTTTATAATTTCTCTTCAAAAACTTTTCTCCAGGCTTCCTCCTCTTCTTACTTTCATTTTCCTTCCTTGTTCTAGGTCTGATAGATATATGTGTTTTTTTTAATTGAAATTTCCCTCTGCCACTTTGTCCCCTCCTTTAATTCCTTCTCCTTAACCCCAGGAAGAAAACACTGTCTTCACTTGATGAAGATCCTTCCGGACAGAATTTAATTTATTTACAAATCTTCTACGAAAATACACTCACTTTTTCTGGAGTTACTGCTGAGTGAGTTCCCTCTCTGCATTCTCTTTGTAACTCACTCGTCAGTGTCCATGGTCATCATGGGGTTACCACTACTCAGATGGCACGTCCACTGCCCAGCACTATATTTCCCCATTTATATGCAGGTTTACTAAAATTCAGTTTCTTTTCTTTTTTTTTTTGAGTTGGCGTCTCACTCCATCGCTCAGGCTGGAGTGCAGTGGCACATTCACAGCCACCCCAGCGTTGACCCACAGGGCTCAGGCATTCCTTCCACCTCAGTCTTCCAAGTAGTCAGAACTACAGGCGATGCCCCCACGCCCGGCTAATTTTTTGATTTATTGTAGAGATGAGGTCTCACGAAGTTGCCCAGGCTTGTCTCGAATTCGTGGGCTCAGGCAATCCTCTCACCTCAGCCTCCCAAAGTGCTGGGATTACAGACTTGAGCTGCCATGCTCAGCCAGATTCAATTTCTTTTTTTTTTTTTTTTTTTTTTTTTTTGAGTTGGAGTCTCACTCTGTCACCCAGACTGGAGTGCAGTGGCCACTCCCGGCCACCGCAGCCTCGACCTGCTGGGCTCTGGCGATCCTTCTGCCTCAGCCTTCCAAGTAGCTGGAACTACAGGCACGTGCTACCACGCCCAGCTAATTTTTGATTTATTGTAGAGATGAGGTCTCACCAAATTGCCCAGGCGGGTCTAGAACTGGCGGGCTCAGGCAATCCACTCACCTCAGCCTCCCAAAGGCGCGGGATTACAGGCTGAGCCACTGAGCCCGGCTTAGATTCAATTTCTAACTTCAAATTTAATGCACATAGCTCTTTGGATTTGAATTACACAATTGGTAATATAATTAAATTACTAAAATAGAAATACAAGTCAGGCTGAGTGGCTCAGCCTGTAATCCCATGCTTTGGGAGGCTGAGGTGAATGGATTGCCTGAGTCCGTGGATCAAGACCCACCTGGGCAACTTCGTGAAACCTCATCTCTACAATAAATCAAAAAATTAGCTGGGCGTGGTAGCGCACGCCTGTAATTCCAGCTACTTGGAAGGCTGAAGCAGAAGGATCACCGGAGCCCAGCAGGTTGAGGCTGCGGTGGCCAGGAGCATACCACTGCACTCCAGTCTGGGCGACAGAGTAAGACCCCAGCTCAAAAAAAAAAAAAAAATAGGAAACAAAAGGAAATTATCATTTTTATACATCCAAATAAAATGCCTTAATAAGGAGGTTAATAAGAAATGCCATTGAGTTAAAAGTGGGTGATAAATCTACGCATGCTGAAATATCAAATCTATGATTATTCTGTGTTCCAATTTTGTTTAAAATCATGTTTGATTAATTATACTTCATGTTAGGAAAGAAAACAAATTTTCTTGGAGGAATTTGACCTATAATAAAACTAGCAAATTAATATATGTAATAGTTAAAAATAATAGTCTATAATTTTAATTTAATTTGCATTTTGATAATCTATGAGATAGACATTTTTATAAACTTTGGCTTTTTTTCAGTACTGACTCTTAGTACATACAACAAACTTTTTCCCCTTCTTTATTTAACTGATTAGTATCAATACTGAAGTGACTATCAATGGAGTTCTCATTTACGTTCTACATATTTACATATTTATTCTACTTTAATTTTAATTTGTGGCGTGCTTTAACTTTCATTATTTTTAGTTATTATAAATTAAATGACCTCTTTTCTGTGTTATGTGATAATGATGTCTTCAAAGATTATTTTAAAATAGGTTGGGTGTGGTGGCTGATGCCTGTAATTCCAGCAATTTGGGAGGCCAAGGCAGGAGGACCACTTGTGGCCAGAAGCTTGAGACCAACTTGGGCAACATAGTGAGACCCCATCTCTGAAAAAATTTTTAAATTAGCCAGCCTTGGAGGTATGTGCCTGTAGTTTTAGCTACTTGGGAACCTGAGGGGAAAGGATAGCTTGAATTCAGGATTTTGAGGTTACAGTGAGTCATGATCATGCCGCTGCTCTTCAGCCTGGGCAACAGAGTAAGACGCTATTTTTTTTTAAGTTAGGTTTCTAAAAAAAAAGGAAGAAAAAGTAATAAAATTATAAAATGTATACACAGCTATTTTATCTAGAATATTTGTCATTCTTTATTTTTTGGTCGTTTTTAAATCTTCATAGTGTGTAACTCAAAACTGACCTCTATAGCAGTCTCAAAAAAATAATTAAAAATTTTAATACAAAATAATAAAATAATTAGTTAGTTAATACAAAATAAATTAATTATTCAAAATGTAAATGAATGTGTGTGCAGGTGACATGCTTTTCTCTTCACTGAGCTAATTATAGATTTGCATATCTATAATTAGAACAGCAAAAGCTGTTGCTAATGTACTTTATCAGGGCAAATTCTCTTCAGTGAACATGTTGAACTTTTTTTTACAAATTAATACTTTGAAATTACCAGAGAAATGTTAAGTAGATTATTTGATTAATATTGTATTAATAAGATATATCTATTGTAAACTGAATTATGAGCAATATTTGATTTTCTCTCTCAGTCTACAAACTACCCCTGTTGTTATTTCATTCTGTTAGTATATTTAATGTTTTTATTTTGCTTCATTATCATTTATATTTGTTTGATTTTACTGTTGGTTTAAGATATTTTAATTACTCTTCATAAAATAATCTCCTTTATCACTTTAAAGATAACATTGCCTATATAGAGGAAATCTGGTGATTTTCATTCTTTTATTTATCATATTTTTATTATAAACTATGCCATTAATCCTAATAATATTTTATGTGATTCTATAGTGTTTATTGAGTACACGGTCATTGCAATATGAACACAACATTTTCGTGTACAGTAATGAAACCTCACAGTTATTATTTCTTCCCACTGAAATGACCACAACAGGAAATCAGTGAGTCATTGTAGTGGTGCCTGGCATCATGGCCTTCCTCCAGTTTCACTTAAGAATGTTTTGTATTCACCAACTAGTTGAAGAATCCAGGCATTTCTGAAAGAAAGAATAGCCCTTCAAGGAAACGTCTACCTTTAAAGTGTTGTCGCATTAATTGTCTTATTTTAGTTTGTATGCCAGCATCTTATCCACTACTGAAAATACTTCTATCTCATGTAACACTTGGACCATCTACAGGTTTTATCTAAACAGACCAGTTTTCCGTGTTTCAGAGCGTTTCCTTAATTTAAATTTTTCACATTATAATATTGAGAGTTTTTCAATAGCAATATGTGTTCTTCTATTATTTTTGAAAAATCTAATTATCTTATAACATATGTAAATAACTGACTGAGCATAGAAGTGTCTGCATATTAGGGGAGGATTAACTTTCTCCAGATTACTTGGTGTTCATTTTCTCTGATCTTTCTAGATACGGTATTTATTTGAATTTGTGACCCAAGAATTTGGTGAAAAAAATAAGTATTTTTAAAAATCATATACTTTAACAACAAAAATAGAATAAAAACATAATATCTTTAAACAAAATTAGCACATATTTAGTAGAAATATACAAATACAAGCAGCCAGTACATAAAAAATGCTCAACATCAGTAATCATCAGAGAAATATCAATTAAAACCACAATGACAATTATCTTATACTAGTCACAAGAGCTATTATTAAAAAGTCATAAAACAACAGCTATTGGTGAGGATGTGGAGAAAAGGAAACACTTATACACTGTTGATGGGAATGTAAATTAATACAACCTCTGTAGAAAACAGCATGAAGTTCTCTTTAAAGAACTAACAAATAGGATTACCATTTGATCCAGCAATCCCACTATTGGGTAGTCTCTCAAAGGAAAACAAATCATTATATCTAAAAGATACCTGCACTCATATGTCTATTGCAACACAAATTGCAGTAACAAAGATATGGAATCTATCCCTCAACAAATGATTGGATAAAGAAAATACGGATATGAACATACCATGGAATACTACTTGGTCATATAAAATAATAAAATCATATATTTTGCAGAAACATGGTCAAAACTGGAGGCCATTATCCTAAGTGAAATAACAAAACAGAAATACTGCATGTTTTTACTTATAAGTAGAAGCTAGACAATGGGTATACATGGACACACAGAATGAAAAAGCAGACACCGGAGACTCCAATGGTAGGATGAGTGGAGGGAGGGGAGGGTTAAAACTGCTGGGTACAATGTTCACTATTCAGGTGGCAGGTATACTAAAACCCCAGACTTCATCATCAAACAATATAATCATGTAACAAAACTATACCTGTCCCCCCCTTAATCTATGTTTAGCTTTTTAAAGTACAAAAATGGCCGGGCTCGGTGGCTCAGCCTGTAATCCCGCGCCTTTGGGAGGCTGAGGTGAGTGGATTGCCTGAGCCCGCGGGTTCGAGACCCGCCTGGGCAGCGAGACCTCATCTCTACAATAAATCAAAAAATCAGCCGGGCGTGGTAGCGCATGCCTGTAATTCCAGCTACTTGGAAGGCTGAGGCGGAAGGATCGCCGGAGCCCAGCAGGTCGAGGCTGCGGTGGCCGGGAGCGGCCACTGCACTCCAGTCTGGGCGACAGAGTGAGACTCCAACTCAAAAAAAATAAAATAAAATAAAAATAAAGTACAAAAATGTAAAAAAAAAAAAAGAAAGAAAGAAAGAAAGAAAAATATACCGTCAAAAACTTTTTTTTAAAGTAGTAGACAGTCTGGGCACAGTGGCTTATGCCTGTAATCCCAGCACTTTGGGATGCCAAGGCAGGAGGATGGCTTGAGACCAGGAACTTGAGACCAGCCTGGACAACATAGTGCAACTCTGTCTCTACAAAGAAAAAAAGTAAAAATTAGCCAGGGATGGTGGCATGCACCTGTAGTCCTAGCTATTCAGGAGGCTGAGGCAGGAGAATCACTTGAACCTGGGACTTTGAGGCAACAGTGAACCATGATCATGCAACTGCACTCCAGCCTGGGCAACAGAGTGAGACTCTGTCTCAAAACACAAAACAAAACAAAATTTCCTACTTTGATGCACAGAAGGGTGTTTCCTATGTTTTCTTCCAGGATACTTATAGTTTGAGGTTTTACACTTAGGTCTTTGATTCATTTTGAGTTGATCTTTGCATATGCTCATATGTAGGGGTCCAGTGTCATTCTTTTGCATGTGATCAGTTCATTTTCCCAGCAAGTGGGCTCTGAACAGTGATCACATGAACACAAGGGAGAGCCTGGCCATCTCTGAACACTGCTAGAGGAGGGAAGGAAGAAGGAGGGTAGGGGGCAGGTGACAGCACAAAGGGTGCCAGGTCCACTACCAGGGGAAGGAGAGCCAGCTGGAAGTCCAAAATTCACCTGCACACAGCCTATGTAGTTAATCCTCACTTATACTCCAGATCTCTATAATAAAATAAAGTAAAATTTAAAAATTAAATTAAACAAAATTACTTGAAGTATTGCTATTTTACATAGATTGAGTACAAAGTTATTATAAAGTAAGCTTTATGTATTTTAATTAGTCCATGAAATTAGATTTTGACATATTATTTGATAACTGCAAAATATTTATATTTGTCCACAAGTCAAAACTACAAGGTATTTCAGACACACCTAGTTGTTGTTCCTGTCCCTCCACGCTGTTTCATCTCTATTCCTCTATATCATCATTCTTATAAATGTGTAGTTCATTCAAATATTGTAATGCAATTTTATGTATGCATACATATGTATGTGTGTATTTATATTTATAAATTGTATTATTAATTTTCATATATATTCACAGTCATACAAAAAATTATAGAATGCTATGCTTCCTCTTTCCCATTGGCTTTCTTTCATAAAAGTATATTTTGAAGGTAATGTCATACATGAATAGAGTTTACCTTCATTTAAGCTTACAGTTGTAAAGAAGTATATTGTGTGTACAGCCTATCGTGTATTCAGAGATTCTTTAAGTAAACATTTAGACTGATTTTACCATACGACTTTAATTCAAACATTGTAATCATAAACACATATTTTAAAAATCCATTTAGAATGAGAAAAAATGTGTTGCAAAAGAGAAAATATATATGTTGGATTGAGCACAAGAAATTGCTGAACAGAAGAAAGTAACACGTTCATGTTTGTTTATTTTTCTACCATTTCTTTCTGTCTCAAATTAAAATCAGTATCTCCTGCATATCAAAGTGATGGACCATGTCAGCTTGGAAATGGGGATTGTCTTCCTCACTCAGACTGGAGCTGGCATCCTGGGAAACTCCTTCCTCCTTTATCTTTATAACTTCACTTTGCTCACTGTACAAAACCTGAGACCCACAGACTTGATTCTCCACCAACTGGTCTTAGCCAACAATGTGGTTCTTTTCTCCAAAGGAATCCCACAGACAGTCGCTGCTTTTGGATGGAAATATGTCCTGGATGATGCTGGATGTAAATTTGTTTTCTATTTGCACAGAGTGGCCAGAGGGGATTCTCTCAGCAATACCTGACTTCTGAGTGGTTTCCAGGCCATAAATCTTTCTCCCAGAACCCTCTGTTGTATGAAGTTCAGATATCGATCCCCAAAATACATTGTCTTCCGTAATTTCCTTTTCTGGGTCCTACACTTCTTGATAAATGTCTATGTTCCTATGATGGTCACTGGCCCAAGAAGCAGTAAAAATGCCACTGTGAAAATGCATTTTGGATACTGTTCCTCATCCAGCTCAGACAGATTTATGGTCTCACTACATGCATTCATATTCTCCTTCATTGATGTCATGTGGTTGGGCCTCATGGTCTGGACAAGTGGATCCATGGTCTTCATCCTACACAGACAGAAGCAGCAAGTCCAACACATTCACAGCCACAGACTTTCCCCTAGACCTTCCCATGAGGCCAGAGCCACACGCACCATCCCAGTCCTGGTGAGCATGTTTGTCTCCTTTTACTGTCTCTCTTCCATGTTGACTGTTTGTGTTGCTCTAATTATGAATCCAAGCCAGTGGCTAGTGGATACCTCTGTGCTTTTGGCCTCCTGTTTCCCAGCATTCAGTCCTTTTGTGCTCATCAGCAGTGACACCCGTGTCTCTCAGATCTTCTTTTGAGTTCCACACCAGAAAAAAAACATTTTTGCTAATTTGGTTAAACAGTTTTATTTTTTTGAGTTATTTGTTTAAAAATTAAGTAATATTATGCTATATATTCTGCTAGGAATCTGTGATATAATGATGAATAAGAATATTTCTACCTGTCTATAATAGAGTAACCAGAAAATGAAAGGTTGCATGGAATTATACAGAACTTAATCTGTTATGTCTCATTACCTCATGAGACGTACTGGGAAGATTTGAGAGAGTGCAATGTTTGTAATCATCAAATTTGGAGACAAAAGTTCATGTTATTTTTTATTAGTTTTTAAGTTTTTAGGTTACCTAAAAATATAAATTTTTAAAGCATAATAGGAATCAGCAGTTTCGTGTAGGAAAAAAATAACCTAAAAGGACTCATGCATGTGAATTCACACATAGCTTTCAGGGACCAGAAAAATCTACCATATTTGAAATATAAAGAAGGAGGACACCAAAATTAACTCTAAATGGATTAGAGACCTAAATATAAAACCTCAAACCATAAGAACCTTAGAAGCCGGGCTCGGTGGCTCAGCCTGTAATCCCGCGCCTTTGGGAGGCTGAGGTGAGTGGATTGCCTGAGCCCGCGGGTTCGAGACCCGCCTGGGCAGTGAGACCTCATCTCTACAATAAATCAAAAAATCAGCCGGGCGTGGTAGCGCATGCCTGTAATTCCAGCTACTTGGAAGGCTGAGGCGGAAGGATCACCGGAGCCCAGCAGGTCGAGGCTGCGGTGACCGGGAGCGGCCACTGCACTCCAGTCTGGGCGACAGAGTGAGACTCCAACTCCAAAAAAAAAAAAGAACCTTAGAAAATGAAGGACATGCCCTTATGGAAATTGGAACTGGCATCCAATTCCTGAACAAAACCCAAAACCCACAGTCCATAAGAGCTAAGATAGACAAGTGGGACCTCATTAAACTGACAAGCTTCTGCAAAGCCAAAGAAACCATCAAGAGAGCAGGGAGACAGCCTACAGCCTGGGAAAAAGTATTTGACAACACCAGGTCTGACAAAGGCTTAACATCTTGTATCTACAAGGAACTCAAACTCAAAAAAACAAACAACCCCATTATAAAGTGGGCAAAAGATATGAACAGACACTTCTCAAAGGAAGATATCCGAGCAGCCAACAGACCAATGAAGAAATGTTCAACCTCACTAATCATCAGGGAGATACAAATCAAAATTACACTGAGATACCACCTAACTCCAGTCAGAATGGCACATATCAATAACTCAAAAAATAACAGTTGCTGGAGAGGGTGTGGCGAAAAGGGAACACTTCTACACTGTTGGTGGGAGTGCAAACTAGTGCAACCTCTGTGGAAAGCAGTGTGGCAATTCCTAAAAGCTCTAAATATTACTTCCCATATGACCCTGCAATCCCTCTACTGGTAATATACCCTGAAGAACTCAAATCACTCTATCAAAAAGATACCTGCACACGTATGTTTATTGCAGCATTGTTCACAATAGCAAAAACCTGGAAGCAACCATGCTGTCCATCAGAAGAGGACTGGATTAAAAAGATGTGGTACATATACACAATGGAATACTACGCAGCTATAAAAAAGAACAAAATCATGAATTTCACAGCAAACTGGATGGAACTAGAGTCTATAATACTGAGTGACCGCTCACAGAAACAAAGATCTGAGTATCACATGTTCTCACTCATATAGTGGACCTTGAACATCCAACATAATACTATAAGAAAAGGATTGACAATGCTGGGAAACTATGGGAGGGAGGGAGAGGGAGATGGGAATAATGGTAGTCAATATCTGTCTGGGGGAGGGGAGACACCTCTTATCAACAAGGGAGCCTGAACGAAGCATATTTGCATACCTAACCCTTAACTGTACCCCACAATATCAAAATTAAAAATATTGATTATAAAAAAAAAAAGGAAGCCGGGCTCGGTGGCTCAGCCTGTAATCCCGCGCCTTTTGGAGGCTGAGGTGAGTGGATTGCCTGAGCCCACGGGTTCGAGACCCGCCTGGGCAGCGAGACCTCATCTCTACAATAAATCAAAAAATTAGCCGGGCGTGGTAGCTCATGCCTGTAATTCCGGCTACTCGGAAGGCTGAGGCAGAAGGATCGCCGGAGCCCAGCAAGTGGAGGCTGCGGTGGCCGGCAGCGGCCACTGCACTCCAGTCTGGGCGACAGAGTGAGACTCCAACTCAAAAAAAAAAAAAAAAAGGAGGAGATATATGGTAATGGGTAAAGCAATAAACAGATGTGATAGCTGGTTTTGGAATATATTATAGGACCAAACAAGAATTTTAACTTTTTCCCTAAGAACGATAAGGCGTTTTAGAAGTATAACAGCATGTTATTTTTAATTATGATTTTATAATTTTTCTTTTCTTTTTTTTTTTTTTTTGAGTTGGAATCTCACTCCGTCGCCTAGACTGGAGTGCAGTGGCTGCTCCCGGCCACCGCAGCCTCGACCTCGACCTGCTGGGCTCTGGCGATCCTTCCGCCTCAGCCTTCCAAGTAGCAGGAACTACAGGCGCGCGCTACCATGCCCGGCTGATTTTTTATTTTTATCGTAGAGATGAGGTCTCGCCAAGTTGCCCAGGCGGGTCTTGAACCCATGGGCTCAGGCAATTCACTCACCTCAGCCTCCCAAGGCGTGGGATTACAGGCTGAGCCACTGAGCCCGGCTATGATTTTGTAATTTTTAAGTAAATATACAAATAAATACATTATGTATTTGGTTAAAATCATTGTGCAACTTTTAATTTTACTTTATTTTATTAAACTGATATTGACTCTAAATAATTAATCACTTTTATTGTGAAGATTCAAATTTAATCCAATTATGTACAATATATATATAATGTATATAGATATATTTAACAGTATGCATATGTACATGTAAAATGTATAAATATATGCACATATAATTCTTAATCTGGTAATTCACATTACTTATTCAACCTCTATATATATAAATGGGTGTATATATTAAAATATGTTTATATACATGATTTTCATCAGTTACTAACAATAAATGGCACAAATTTTGAAATAAATTACATTTTCTTTTTTTTTCTGTTATTGAACACAATAAACAATGTTTCTTTTTTTTTTTTTTTTTTTTTTTTAGTTGGAGTCTCACTCTGTCACCCAGGCTGAAGGGCAGTGGCATGCTCCTGGCCACTGCAGCCTCAACTTGTTGGGCTCCAGCAATCCTTCCACGTAGCTGGAACTATAGGCACACGCCACCATGCCTGGCTAATTTTTTTTTTTTTTAATTTATTGTAGAGATGAGGTCTCGCCAAGTTGCCCAGGCTGGTTTTGAGCCCACAAGCTCAGGCAATCCTCCAACCTCGGCCTCCCAAAGTGCTGAGATTACAGGCATGAGCCACTGTGCCCAGCAACATGCTCCTTTTCAAAGATTTGATACCAGTTCCCTCTATTGAAGACTTCCTATGTTTCTTTTTTTTTTTCTTTTAAAGATGTGGGGTACAATTCCAGATTAGGTACATAAGTGGTCATCATAAAGGTAAAATTTGGGCCTCCCTTTGGTCCCATTTCACCTGGCTTGAGATCAGGTACCCTTATTGATGTTTTGTGCCCCCTCCTCCCCTGGCATTGTCCCTCTATTGCCAATCTCTTTCTTATAGTATTATGATAAATGTTCAGGGTCTTATGTTTTAATAAGACTTTTTTTTTTTTTTTTAGTAAATGTCTTTCTCTGTTTTTTGTTTACTGTCTTTGATGCTGGCATGAGTGTGATAAAAATCTCATGATGGCCGGGCTCCGTGACTCAGACTGTCATCTCAGCACTTTGGGAGGCAGAGGCTAGTGGATTGCCTGGGCTCGCGGACTCAAGACCAGCCCAAGCAACTTGGCAAGACTCTTCTCTACAATAAATAAAAAATAGCCAGGCATGGTAGCGCACACCTGTAGTTTCGGCTATGTATCTATAACCATTTTTATCTACCCAACATATGTGAAATATAAAATGAGTTCTGACTATACATGTTTTCCAGCAGATTTAAAGGCATACAATCCAGCTAATTAAATTAAAGTTGTACGATTTTAATTAATTTGTAAGACTGAGGTGGAAGGATCACCTGAGCCCAGCAAATCGACACTGGGATGGCCATTTGTGTGCCACTGCCCTCCATCCTGGGCGACGGAGTGAGACTCCAATTCAAAAAAAAAAAATCTCATGACTTTTAGCATTGAATATTTGTATTGATCTCTTCTTCTGAAATAATATGTTGGCTGGATACAAAAACATTATGGTTTAAAGGTCGCTGTGTCTTTAATTATTTAAAAGCCATAATACTTTCTAGTCTTGCACCTACTGATTTTGTTGAAAATTGTGAACGCAATTTTATTATTTTTTGTGGATATTCTATTTTTATACTGTAAGTATGTATAACTTCATTATTGTTTTAAAGTTCTTAAAAATATTTATAATAATTTTTATCTATACATGAGTCTTCCTTTTTTAACTCTTTCCTTCTTAATGATGTTTTCTCTTTTGCTTATTTGTACTCTTTTTTTTTTTTTTTTTTTTGAGTTGGAGTCTCACTCTGTCGCCCAGACTGGAGTGCAGTGGCCGCTCCCGGTCACCGCAGCCTCGACCTGCTGGGCTCCAGCAATCCTTCCGCCTCAACCTTCCAAGTAGCTGGAATTACAGGCATGCGCTACCACGCCCGGCTGATTTTTTGATTTATTGTAGAGATGAGGTCTCGCTGCCCAGGCGGGTCTCGAACCCGCGGGCTCAGGTAATCCACTCACCTCAGCCTCCCAAAGGCGCGGGATTACAGGCTGAGCCACTGAGCCCGGCTA
This sequence comes from Cephalopachus bancanus, assembly GCA_027257055.1. Lineage (NCBI taxonomy): Eukaryota > Metazoa > Chordata > Mammalia > Primates > Tarsiidae > Cephalopachus > Cephalopachus bancanus. The sequence goes on from JAPVLO010000564.1 coordinate 2,932,674, forward strand.
ACTTATTTGTACTATTATCTAGATATGAATGACTTACAGAAAATAGTAAAATACAAAACTATGGCAATGGAAAGAATTGCATATGAGTCAACAATGAAATAAAAGATAATTCTCACAGACAAACCTTGAGTGTATGAGGATGCTTTTTATGGCAATGTATTTTGCTTCAGAAATCAATGATAGAATCTGTGATGTTTAGTACTCTGTGCTACTGTTTCTAGAATGACTCCATGTGATGTGCTGTCCTCAACATTTCCCATCTCTCAGTAAGTCACATGATCAGTTCTCACAATGCTCTTTGCTATAGACTCCCAGTTTATCAATGCTTCTGAGAAATACCAAACACAATTCTGTTTTAGAAACTTTGTCTTTGTTCTTTCCATTCTCCATAAAGCTCATTCTCCCATCCTCTTTGTTTCACATTCTTGGTGATGCCTTACCCAGACTTTTCTGCTTTGAACAAAGCAGAAATGACAGGTTGGCCTCTATTTTCCCAAAGACCTATCAACTAAATTCACTACACACTTGCTCACTAAATGAAGAACTACCTAAAAAGTTATGATAGTAGCATAGCAATGCCTTTAAGGATATTAAGAATTTATTTCCAATGTCAAAATACATTACCTTGAGAAAAAAAAATCTATGGCAAGTATTGTTTAATAGTGCATAATATTAAACAATAACGATATTGGAGTCTCTATTTTTAGTTTTTTAATGTGCTTATATTTTTAATTGTGTAGGAATGGAAGATTAGTATTAAAAGAAAAAATATGTATCTATAACCATTTTTATCCACCAAACATATGTGAAATATAAAATGAGTTCTGACTATACATGTTTTCCAACAGATTTAAAGGCATACAATTCAACTAATTAAATTAAAATTGTACCATTTTAATTAATTTGCCATGATATACAGAGTTTTTAGAATAGACTTTTTATTCAAAGGAGAGTTCATATTATAAGTAATGTGTACAATTTGGAGGAAGAAGTTGGTTAGATATTTGTCAAACAACACATAAGTTAGGAGGAATTTGTTCAAGAGATCTACTTACAACATGATGACTATAGGAACAACATGATAGTTAATGATAACCTATCCTATTCTTTAAAATTGCAGAGAGTAGACTTTGTGTTCTCACCACACAAAATTGTAAGTATCTGAGGCAATGCATATGTAAATCAGCTCAATTTGAACATTCTATACTGAGTACATATTTCAAAATATGTTGTACAAGCTGGGCTCAGTGGCTCAGTCTGTAATCCCAATACTTTGGGAGGCCGAGGTGAGTGGATCCCCTGAGCCTGCTGGTTCGAGACCAGTCTGGGCAACTTGGTGAGACCTTGTCTCTACAGTAAAATAAAATAAAAAATTACCTGGGTGTGGTAGCATGCACTTGTAGTTCCAGCTGCTTGGAAGACTGAGGCGGAAGGATCACTAGAGCCCAGTAGGTCAATGCTGGGGTGACCATGAGCATGCAGCTGCACTCCAGCCTGGGTGACAGAGTGAGACTCCAACTCAAAAAAAAAATGTTGTACAAGATAAATATATGTTATTTTGTCAATTAATAAATAAATTAAGATGAAATAAGTCATGTATACATGTAAATAATCTAACATTTAGAAAAATAGGAAACAAAGAATGACAGAAATTCATGGTGAAAGAAAAGTACAAAACAGAAAGCTGAAAAAGAATACAAGCTTGAAAATAATTATCATACATTTATGTGACAGATTGATATTTTCTTTTAAAGTCATTATCTTCTTCTAATATTTATTTTTTAGTTGGAGTCTCTGTCACCCAAGCTGGAGTGCAGTGACACGATCACAGTTCACTGAAAGTTTGACCTCAGGTGATCCTTTTGCCTCAACTGCTTGAGTAGCTAAGACTACAAGCATATGCCACTGTGCCCAGCTAATTTTTTAATATTTTTGTAGAAACAAGGTCTCACTATGCTGCCCAGGCTGAGTTTGAACTCTTGGGCTCTACAATAAGGCTACAATAATAAAACAGTCTGGTACTGGTATAAGAACAGGTACATAGACCAATGGAACAGGACAGAGATTCCAGAAGCAAAAACTCAATCTCTCAACCAACTCATCTTAGACAAAGCCATCAATAACAACCACTGAGGAGAGGAGACCTTATTTAGCAAATGGTACTGGGAAAACTGGCAGACCACAAACAGAAGAATGAAACAGGACCCCTACCTATCACCATATACAGAAATCAACGCTAAATCTATCAAAGACCTAAAAATAAAACTCAAAATATTAAGAATCTTAAAAGAAAACATAGGAGACACTCTTATGCACATTGAATAGGCAATCAATTCTTGATCAAATCCCCAAAAGCACATGCCATAAAAGATAAGATAAACAAGTGGGACCTCATCAAAGTGAAATGCTTTTGCACAGCAAAAGAAACCATCAAGAAAGTGGGAAGACAACCCATGGAATGGGAAAAAAATATTTGGTAATGTGTATCTGACAAAGGCCTAACATCCAGGAACTACAAAGAACTCAAATGTGCTAAAAAGAAAAAAATAGCCCTATTTTAAAATGGGCAGGCCAGGCACAGTGGCTCACACCTATAATCCCAGCACTTTGGGAGGCCAAGGTGTGACACTGTAGCAGACCTTGAGTACCCCAGGCTCGTAGGCAACAGTCTTGCCTGGAAGCTCTGCATTCTAGCCAAAGACAGGTGAGGGATGCAACCTGCTATATAAAACATAGCAGGCCTTGAGTACCCCAAGCTCATAGGCAATGGTCTGGCTTGGAAGTTCTGCATCGTAGTCAAAGGCAGGCTGAGAGGAATGCAACCTGCTACATGAAACAGTGTCTCAGATGCCCACACATCTGGGTACACATAGTACAAATAAAGTCTTAGCTACAATAAAGCCCTAGGTACACAAAGATAAATGCAGAACAGCTCGCCTTCTAGTAGCAACATAATTCTGCTGTGGCTCCCTCACAGACCTTGATTTGTTACTTTATAATAAAGCAGAGTCTAGCTGCTAGACTAGGTGCCTCAATCATGCCTGGCCCGGATGCCTGACCCAGATGCTGATGCTGCTTGTTTTTACAATAGTCCCTTGTACAGTTGTGCCCTCGTTTTACCCTGTATAAGAGACATGCTAAATAATAAACTTGCTCTCACTATTGAGGAGAGAGACCTCCCAATCCCGCTGTCTCTTGTCTTTCTTTCTCATCCTCTCCCCCCAACTCAGGCCCTGCTCACCAGAGGCTGGACCTCCACAAGTGGCCCCTGAACAGGGACCTGAGTACTGGAGATGGCATTGGCTGGAGAGGAACCCTCGTGGAGGCCGGCGTTTTTTGTGTGCATGAGTAAGTAACTGAGGGAAAAGGATTAATCGTTGGGAGTAAAACATGGGACATTTACATTCTAAGGAACACACTCTCTTTGTGCAGATGTTAAAATCTATGCTGAAAGCTAGAGGAACTAAGGTTACAGGTAGGCAGCGAGATAGATTTTTAGTTTATAGAGGAAATATGTTCCTGGTTTCCTGAGGCCAGGATGGTTAACTTGACTACTTGGAAAAGGTGGGTAATCATTTGAAGAATTATTATCAAGGGCACAGTACTGAAGCCGTGCCAGTAAATGCTTTTTCTCTGTGGAATCTAGTAAGGGATTGCTTGGACCCCTCTCATGAACTTCATAGAGTAGAGCAGATTTTTCCGTCGCTGTGATGCTCCCCCTCGGCCCCTGCCTTAGGGTCCAGCAGGGACAGGAAGGGTTTTTCCCCTGGAGACTTTCAGCAGGAATTGGATGAGGCTGCTGCTCAGTATCACAATGATAAGATATTTGTGGCTAGCTGAGCCTCTGTGACTGAGTCTCCTGTGCCTCCTAGACTGCCTACGAAAGACACCAAATCCTCCGCTCCTTCTTTATCTTCTGATATTTTTGCTCAACTTATGGATTTGCTTACTGTTTTAGCTAAAAAGTCCTCAGTTTCAGAGGAGGAAGTGCCTTTGTGTCACACTTTAAATTCAAAAGAGGAAGTGCCTTCAATACCGGTGTATCATTCCTCAATATCTAAGAAGGAGATCTCTCCCAGAGATGGCAAGGGCCTCCCTTACACCTCAGCAACCCCTCAGTTGGCGCCAAATAGAGCCTTGCTCATGGATCACGGATCCGTGCCCTTCCCCTTCTTGGTTCCCATCCAAACTCGCCCGATGTTAGGAGGTGTCTGGTGCATGTCTCTCCCCTTTACAGAAGGCTGTTCAGTCCACCTTGCTGTGGGGAGATGATTTGGAAGGATTTCACGCCTATCCAGTAAAGACTACAGGCTTTGATGATCAGGGAAGGGTACGACTGAGGCTACTGTTTAGTAATTCAAATGGGTTTTTGACAATTTTGCCTGTTCATAATTAGAAATAAGTAGAAACAGATCATTTTACATCTGCGTGGTCTGTTCACTCTAAAAGGGTTTTATACCAGGCCATTTTGTAGGCATCTTTGGAAAGTCCTGGGAAAAAAAGGGGCGGGGGGGAGGACTCCAGAATGAGCACTAGTGAGATGAAAAGTAAACAAACCTATTGGCAGTTGCCACTAATGGCAAAGCTCTAGACACCCAAAAGAGACCTGAAAAGAATAAATCTGCTAAAGGGGATGGTATCAACTGTTATGAATGTGGTCAATGTGGGCATTTAAAGAGCAATTGTTCTTGATGGCCTAAGCCCCCAGGACCCAACTAAAAGGCCACTGAAAGAGACAGTGCGGCCTCTCCCAAAGGGGGGGTCACCTAGCTCAGTGATGGTGGCCATTGACTAAAGGAGCCCGGGGGTCCACAGCCCAGTCCAGCACTCTGTTTGCCATCACCCCAGAGAATCCTTGGGTCTGTATGAATGTGGCTGGGGTCCAAATTAATTTCTTGATTAATACTGAGGCTAAGTTTTTAGCCCTTGTGCTCTACTGAACCTCTTTCTCCTGACACCTGCTCTCTAGTGGGAGTTAAAGGTGTTCCAAAAGTTAAATGTTTCACCTAACCTCTAATAAAAGTTACTAAAAGGTTAATTCAAATTATGACTGTAAAAGGTTATCTATAAAAGGGTAAAAAGAAGGAAAGCAAAGAGCAAAGGAAAAATATTAAAAGGTTGTTGGTGTACAAATAAGGTTAATATATATATATATATATATATATGAAAGAAATTCTATAAACAATCTAGACATAATAAAGTGTTTTCTGGATGCAAGTCTCCAAATATTTTCATATTTCTCTTCAAATTTTATATAAAATTCACTTGAGTGCCTGGTTCAAATTATAATCTAAAACAACTTGTCAGGCTACCACTATAGTCCAAAAAAACATTTAAAACTCCAAAAGCTGGTACTTGTAATAAAGCCACAAAATCTAAAGTTTATCATTTAAGCTATGCTAATAACTTCAGACCTTGTAGCTTTTGTAAAAAAAAAAAGAAAGGTGATCAGTCACCACCTAAAATTGTCAAAATGTATGCCTGGCTTCACTTAATAGTTCTACTTCTTGAAAGAGGGGTTTCCCTCCTTTACTCCTGTTATTAAGCCAGAATCCAGCAATTTCATGCCTACCTAATGGTCATGCAAGGATTCCAGTCAGTGCCTACAAACAATGCCACTGCTGAAACAGATCTGGACATCTCAAGTCAGACAGGGAGAGATTTTCGATCGCTGCCTAGGCAGGACTACACCCACTGTCAGCTCTGAAGAAGCTACAGAAAACAGATCTTCACCCCTCAGTACCCCATATTATTATGGGATCAAAAAATCTCTAAAGAAAAGAGGCAGGGTAGCTAGCACAGGCTAGACATAGATAAATTTCCTATAGATAGGTTTTAAAAGGCGTTCAAACATTTTAAAAATCATATTCTACTGCAGGCCAAATGGAAGCCTACCCCACCCCTCAGCAAATCCAAAGAAAACTCCATCAGATGTAGGACTAGGACAGTACAATCTTTCTTTTTTTTTTTTTTTTTTTAGTTGGAGTCTCACTCGGTCACCCAGACTGGAGTGCAGTGGCTGCTCCCGGCCACCACAGCCTCGCCTGCTAGGGTTCAGTGATCCTTCCACCTCAGCCTTCCGAGTATCTGGAATTACAGACATGCGCTACCACGCCCGGTTGATTTTTTGTTTGTTTGTTTATTGTAGAGATGAGGTCTCGCTACTCAGGCGGGTCTCAAACCCGCGGGCTCAGGCAATCCACTCACCTCAGCCTCCCAAAGGCACGGGATTACAGGCTGAGCCACCGAGCCTGGCTAGTACAATCTTTCAATTTGTGATTTAGCATAATAATCACTAGAAATACTTTGGAGACACAAGTAAACTGAACATAGGTATTTAGTATTGCATCGCTCAGGATCCAAGTCAGTCCCTGAAATGAGACGCATTAAAACTTTGAAATTGTTTAACAGTCCTTGGAACACTCCTACCTTTGTAATTAAGGAAAAGTCAGGGAACTGGCATTTACTACAAGATTTACGGGCAGTAAATCACTCCCTGGAAATTATGGGGCCTCTGCAGCCCAGCCTGCCCTCACTAGTGCCCACCCCTGCTGACTATCACTTGTTTGTTATAGATTTAAGGGGTCAGTAGAATGGCTACACTTACCATCCTCACGGCCACTACCAAAGTAATTAAAAGTACACCTTTCCCTCCTGGCACCTCAGCACAAAAGGTTGAACTTATCGTTTTGGTTAAAGCGCTAAGGTTAGGAAAAATATAAAGAAAGTTGTTGGTATAAGGTATGTTTTGGTAAGAAAGGATAAAGGAAAGAGAAACAATTTTTACATAGGAAAGATTCTTGTATGGTACATTTTTGTTATATAATAGAATGGCTGGTTATTTAAAGGAAAGAAAGTATAGAACAAAAATAGAAGCTTCAAGCATGTCAAAAAATGGTTTGAGTATGTCAAACATGGTATGTGAAAGCCAGGGAGCTTTTTGGCTGTGAGCCTGCTTTAATTGTAATACTTCACACTGCTCCTCAGATAACTTGGCTTTGGGAGACATGCCCTGCATGGCAGTTGGCTGTAGCCCACTTTATTACAAGTGGATTCCCATTACCCTCCTTGACTTCTTACTTTTGCAAAAAATCATTCTCTTATTTTTCCTCAGGTTACCAATGCTCAACCTCTGCAAGATGCTGATTTGGTTTTTACAGATGGCTCCTCTTCTGGAACAGCGGTCACTGTCCTTAATGGTGTTGTTTCTCATTTTCAAACAGATTATGACTTCACTCAACAAGTTGAGCTGTTTGCAGTTTGTCAGGTCTTTGCAGATCTCCCTAAGAGATGCTTTAATCTTTACACTGACAGTCATTACGTTGCAGGTGTGCTGCGTCATTTGGAAACTGCTTGTCTTCATACTGTCTCTTCCTCCTCCCCCACTGACATAATTGCTCTTTTACAGACCATTCAATTGCATATTTGTGCTCACACAGAGCCTTTTTATGTTGCTCATATTCATGCTTATTCTGTCCTTCCCAGTTCATTATCTGAAGGCAATGCCCTTGCTGATGAGGCTACGTGATTTTTTGCTTTTCCTTTACTATCCCCTCCTTCCGAAGTCACTGCTTCTCATGCCCTTCATCAACAGAATGCCCAAAGTTTACATCACCAATTTTCATTGTCTAGAGAAATGACTCAACAAGTAGTAAAAAAACTGTCCTATTTGTTCTCAGTTTCACTCTCCTCCTACCGAGAGCGTGAATCCCCAAGGTCTATTGCCAGGACACTTATGACAAATGGATGTCACACACATCACTTCTTTTGGAAAGTTGGCCTATGTGCACATTACAGTGAACACGTGCTCTGGTTTTATTTTTGCCTCACCCAGATCAGAAGGAGCTGCTCGATATGTTATAGCCCATTGCTTTGCAGCCTTTGCTGTCATGGGCATTCCCAAATCTATTAAAACTGACAATGAGCCGGGCTCGGTGGCTCAGCCTGTAATCCCGTGCCTTTGGGAGGCTGAGATGAGTGGATTGCCTGAGCCCGCGGGTTCGAGACCCGCCTGGGCAGCGAGACCTCATCTCTACAATAAATCAAAAAATCAGCGGGAGTGGTAGCGCATGCCTGTAATTCCGGTTACTTGGAAGGCTGAGGTGGAAGGATCACGGGAGCCCAGCAGGTGGAGGCTGCGGTGGCCGGAAGTGGCCACTGCACTCCAGTCTGGGCAACAGAGACTCCAACTCAAAAAAAAAAAAAAACAAAAACTGACAATGACCCTGCTTATGTCAGTAAGTCTTTTGCCCAATTTTGTTCCACATTTCAAATTTTTCATACTACCGGAATCCCCTATAATCCACAGGGACAAGGTATAATGGAGCGTGCCAATAGAATGCTTAAAACCCAATTATTAAAATTTAAAAAGGGGGTATATATACATTCCTCCCCACATACACAGTTGGCACATGCATTATTTATTCTTTATTTTCTTAATCTGAAAAATGAAGGGGTATCAGCTGCAGAACACTTTTGGCATCCTTCTCCTAAAGCAGAGGATTTGGTTCATTGGAAGGATCCTTTAACAGGCCAGTGGCAAGGATCTGACCCGGTACTCATTTGGGGACAAGGCAGTGCTTGTGTTTTCCCTAGGAATGCAGAGGGACCCAGATGGCTCCCGGCTCAATTCGTCCGACTCTATACGGGTCCCCAGCTCCAGAGTATCAAGAGAGGATTGGACAGGAAAACTTATCCCTCCATTCAAGAGGCTGTGCATCACCCCTCTGGGAATTGTGCCTCCCCCGTGTCCCCGCTCTGGAACAGCACAGCCATTCCTCCTTATTAGGCACAACTGGAGGCACTAACGGCTAAAGCCGAAAAAATGGTGTGAAACAACAGAGGGGTCACATCTGATCCATCTACGCTGTTCTTAGCCATACTCGCTGTGATGGCTTGCCAGTTTCCACCCTGGTGTAGGTGTCATTATTCTGTGGCCACCTAGCATCATATCCCCTGCACTAGAGAAGGAGTCATGGACTGGGCTACTCCAGATCCGCAAGCTAAGACTGAATTACAACGTGTTGAAACCTCTGGAGAGTGGGTGGAAACGGTCCTTTCCACCTCAGCAGAACACCCTCAACTTGGTATTTGGAAATGTATGGTGGCTTTAGGGCCCATTCTAATCTCCCACCAGTCTGAATCGAACCAACCATCTTATAATGGTTCTCATAAGGTGTTTGCCTGTGTTCCCCCTCCTTATGTTTTATTAACAGGGCCCTGGATTATTACCGTGGAATCCTCCTATTTTTCTTTAAAGTGTCCTCATTGTAATCTTACTAATTGTATTTCTCCTCAAAATGGAGGACAGCAAGTTGTGGTATTTCATCAGCCCTCTTTTGTTATGATGCCTGTAAATATTTCTGGGCCATGGTATCAGGACAATGGGTGGCATGTACATTCTCAAATGTCTACCCTGCTTGATTGCCAGCGAAGATTTATTGGACTTCTAGTTGCCAGTATTATTGCTTTGGTTACACTGATTGCAACAGCCACTGCTTCAGCAATGGCTTTGACTCAAGAAATCCACACTGCTCAGTACATGGACAATCTGGCCAAAAACATTTCCACTGCTCTATCCAACCAAGAAGCCATTGACATTAAATTGGAGGCATGACTCAACCCACTGAAGGAGACGGTCCTGGTTCTTGGAGACCAGGTTACTGTTCTAAAGACTCGGGTTATGTTACAATGTCATGCAGAGTTCCAGTGGATTTGTGTAATCTCTAAGCCTTATAATGATTCTGAATGGCGTTGGGATCAGGTTAGAAATCATTTGCTGGGAATTTGGTCCTCTAATAATATATCTTTAGACATTGCATGATTGCATCAAGATATTGTAGATATTTCTACATCTGGGTTACCTTTATTGTCTGCTAGCACATTGGCTAATGATATTCTTAGTAAAGTTAGACAGTTGGTATCATCACATAACATATGGTCTACAGTGTATTGTTTAATAGCATTCGGAGTGCTAATTTTAATTTTACTGTCTAGTTTCCCAGTCTGCATCCAGGCAGGAGAACGAGGCATCAAAGATCTCCAAGGTCCATAAAATGCGCTTAAAAGAAAAAGGAAAGGAGGAGGTGAAAGAAACCAGAGCATAAGCTGACAAGGTCCTTGTGTTCTTGACTTGTGTTCAAGGAACCAAGCCTATACTCCCTCATCTCAGAGCAGATGTGATGTAGGGAGCAGACAAGCACTGCCACTGTAGCAGACCTTGAGTACCCCAAGCTCATAGGCAACGGTTTCGCTTGGAAGTTCTGCATCCTAGCCAAAGGCAGGCTGTGAGGAATGCAACCTGCTACACGAAACAGTGTCTCAGATGCCCACACATCCGGGTACACATAGTACAGATAAAGTCTTAGCTACAATAAAGCCCTAGGTACAGTAAGATAAATGCAGAACAGCTCGCCTTCTAATAGCCACATAATTTCGCTGTGGCTCCTTCACAGACCTTGATTTGTTACTTTAAAATAAAGCAGAGCGGCGTGATGCCAATCACGCCTAGCCCGTATGCCTCAATCATGCCTGGCCCAGATGCCTGGCCTGGATGCTGATGCTGCTTATTTTTACAATAGTCCCTTGTACAGTTTTGCCCTGTATAAGAGACATGCTAAATAATAAACTTGCTCTCACCTGAGGAGAGAGACCTCCCAATTCTGCTGTCTCATGTCTTTCTTTCTCATTCACTCCCCTCAACTCAGGCCCTGCTCACTGGAGGGTGGACCTCCGCACCAGCTACTTGAAAGCCTGAGGTGGAAGGATCACCTGAGCCCAACAGGTCGAGGCTGCGGTGGTTATAAGAATGCCACTGAATTCCAGCCTGGGTGACAGAGTGAGATTCCAACTCAAAAAAAATAGGCAGAGGACATGAACAGATGCTTCTCAAAAGAAGACATACAAGCAGCCAACAAATACATGAAAAAATGCTCGGCATCACTAATCATCAGGGAAATTCAAATCAAAACCATGGTGAGATATCACCTTACCCCAATATCATTAATAAGTCAAAAAACAATAGATGTTGGCGCTGGTGCAGAGAAAAGGGGTCACTTCTTTGCTGTTGTTGGGAGTGCAAACTAGTTCAAGCTTTATGGAAAATAGTGTGGCAATATCTAAAAAAACTAAAAATTGACCTTCCATATGATCCAGTAATTCCCCTCCTGGGAATATACCAGAGGAACACAAATTGTTCTGCAAAAAAGACACCTGCACATACATGTTTATTGCCACATATCCACAATAGCAAAAACATGGAACAACCCTTATGCCCATTGAAAGTAGACTGGATAAAGAAAATGTGATACATATACATGATAGAATATTATGCAACCATAAAGAAGGACAAAATTGTGGACTTTTCAGCAAATTGGATGGAATTGGAGACAATCATCCTCAACGATCTATCACAGAAACAAAGAACCAAATACCACATGTTGTCTCATAAGTGGGACCAGAACATTAATCACAAAAGCACAAGGGAGAGATTGGCAGTCATGGTACACTGTAGGGAAGGGGAAAAGTGGAGAAGTAACAACACAAAGGATACCTGATCTTAAACCAGGAGGAGTAAGGACCAGTTGGAGGCCCAAACTTCACCTGCACATATATTACTTACATACCTAATCCTGACTTGTACCTCACATCTTTATAATAAAATAAAGAAATTGAATAAATGAAGTCATTACCTTTTCCAAAATAAATTTATTTACTTATTTATTTATTTTTATTTTTTTAGTCAGGATCTCTGTCACCCAGACTATTGTGAAGTGTCACAATCATGGCTCACCTTGACCTCCTGGCCTCAGATAATCCTTCTGCCTCAGCCTCCTGAATATCTGAGACTATAAGTGTGTGCCACCATGCCCAGTTAAGCTTTTGACTTTTTTGTAGAGACAAGGTCTCACTATGCTTCCCAGGCTGGGTTTCAACCCTTGGGCTCAAGCAACTCTTTCACTTCAGTCTCTGAGAGTACTGGGATTACAGGCATAAGCCACCATGTCCAGTTAAAAAATTATTTTTTTAAATAAAATCATAATTTGTAGTTTACAGCGTACAAGTCTTTTAACCCCTTGAAGAAATTTATTTCCAATTTTTAAAAAAAGTTTATATCACTGTACATAAAATTATGTCCTTACTGTTCCTGTCAGAGTGTTTTTGCTAGTATATAGAACTAATTTTTGAGTATTAATCTTGCATTCTTCTACTTTGCTGAGTTTGTTTATTAGTTCTACAAGGTTTTCTTGTAAGTAGACTCATAAGATTTTCTTTATATATATGAGATTATGTCATTTGCAAATAGAGATATTTTTACTTCACCCTTTCCAGTTCGAATTATTTTTCTTGACTAATTGCTTGTACTTCCAGTACAGTGTTGAATAGAAGTAGGTAAAGTAAGCATCCATATCATGTTCCTTAGCTCAGGGAAAAAGCTTTCAGTCTTTCACTACAGTATTGAGTATGATGTGGGCTCTGGGGTTTTAACAGACTCCCTTTATCATGTCTATTTCTAGTTTGTTTTGTTTGTTGAGTATTTTTATTATGAAATTATGTTGATTTTGTCAGTGCTATTTCTACATCAATGGATATATCATGGGAGGTTTTTTCTTTATTCAATTAATAGCATACTGTATGGTATATTATATATAATAGTATATAACAGTGATTGATTTTCATATGTTGAGCTATCCCTGCATTGCTCAGATATAGCCCATTTGGTCATGATGTTTAATTTTTCTAACAAGCTGCTGTATTTGGTTTGGGCAAATTTGCTTCTCTACTCATCAGGGATATTGGTAGTATCTTTGTTTGCCTTTGGTTTCTTTTTTTTATTATTATTTTAAAGAATATAGGATACAATTCAGGGTGAGGTATTCAAATGTTCATTATGCAGGTTCCCTTGTTGATGAGGTGTGTCCCCCTCTCCTGGCAGTTTCCCACTACTGCAAATCCCACACCCACCTCCCCTGGCAGTTTCCAACTACTGCCAATTCCTTTCTTATAGTATTATAATAATTGTTCAAGGTCTGTTTATGAGTGAGAACATGTGGTACTCAGTTCTTTGTTTCTGTGATAGATCACTCAGTATTACAGACTCTAAATCCATCCAAGTTGCTCCAAAGCTCATAAATTTGTCCTTCTTTATGGCTTTGTAATATTCTATCATGTATATGTACCATATTTTTTTTCCAGTCCTCTTTCAGTGGCCAGCACAGTTGGTCCCATGTTTTTGTTATTGTGAATAATTCTGCAATAAACATGCATGTACAGGTATCTTTTTTATAGAGTGATTTGAGTTCCTCCGAGTATATTCCCAGAAGGGAGATTGCAGGTTCATATGGAAGGTCGATTTTTAGATCTTTTAGAAATTGCCAAACTTTTTTCCACAGAAGTTGTACTAGTTTACACTCCCGCCAACAGTGTAGAAGTCTTCCCTTTTCCCAGCATCCTCTCCAGCATCTGTTGTTTTTTTGAGTTATAGATGATGGCCATCCTGGCTGGAGTTAGGTGGTATCTCAGTGTGGTTTAATTTGCATTTCTTTGATGACTAGTGAGGCTGAGCATTTTTTCATGTATCCGTTGGCTGCTCATATGTATTCTTTTGAGAAGTGTCTATTCATATCCTTTGCCCACTTTTTAATGGGGCTGTTTGTTTTTATCTTTTCAGCATGTTTGAGTTCCATGTAGATCCTGAATGTTAGGCCTTGCCTTTGGTTTCAGGTTAACAGTGGCCTCATAGAAAAAAATTAGGAAATAGTTCCTCCTCTAAATGTTTGAAAACATCAGAGAAGGACTGGTGTCAATTCTTTTTTATGCTTGATAGAATTCACCAGTTAAAGTATCTGACGCTGGATTTTCCTTTTGTTGGGAAATTTTTGGTTACTTATTCAATCTCATATATATATATATATGAATGAGTATTAATCTTGCATTTTTCTACTTTGCTGAGTTTGTTTAATATATATATATATTCAGCTTCACTATTTCATTTTTATTGGAAAATATAGTTTATTTAGAAAATAAATTTGAGAGACAGAGAATGGAGATTCACCTCCCCAAGGTAGGTGAGGGAGCCAAAGCTTAAGAAAACATGGCCTGGCCATAGCTCAATGAGCACATGGCCTAGCCAGTGCTTAACAAAACAATGGTGAATAGATAGATAGATAGATAGATAGATAGATAGATAGATAGATAGATAGACAGACAGACAGACAGATAGATAATTTCACCTCACCACAGTAAGGGAAGGGGGAAAAGCTTGGAAACATGGCAACCATAGCTCAAGGAGCCACATGGCCAGGATAGATTAGCAAAGCAATGGCAAGAAAGTGGGTGAGAGTGAGAGAGAGAGACAGACAGACAGATGGACAGACAGACAGGAAATTCATCTTCCCAAGGTAGGGGAGGGGGCCAAAGCTTAGAAACATGTGACCATAGCTCAAGGAGCCAAATGGCCAGACCATAGCTTAGCAAAGCAATTGCCCGCTACTTCTTATTGAGTCAATTTTTGTATTTTTTGTGCTTCTGGAAAGTTGATCATTTCATCTAGATTGTCTAATTGTTGGCAATAATAGTTCATCATAATCTCTTAGGATCTTCTTTATTTCTATAAGGTCAATAGTCATCTTCCATTTTCATTTCTGATTTTAGTTATTTGAGTTTGCACTGTTTTTCTCTTCAGTCTACCTAAAATTTTGACATTTTTCTTGATGTTTTCAAAAAGCCAAGTTTTGAGTCCATTTTCTCTTTTGCAAAATTTCATATATTATGCACATTTGCTCTAATATTTATTGTTTTTCTCCTTTTGTTATGTTTGTTTTTGGCTTGTTCTTCTTTTTCTAGTTCCATAACATCTAATTATGTCTTAGTGATTTCAGATCTTTCTTCCTTAAATGTAAGCCTTTTAAGTATTAATTTCCCTCTCAGCACTGTTTTCAAAACATCCCATATATTTTGGTATGTTCATTGTTCTCACTAAACAATATTATTTCATGAAGATGATATTTTCTACTCTTTATCCTGAAATATGTACAATTCCTTTTTGGCATCTCAGAAGTATCTGAAAAAGAAAGTCGTTTCTCAAATGTCCTTTCCTTTCAGGAAAGTGGCTAATATGGTCATACCCTCAAATGTATGCAGGGACACCTGAAGCTAGAAATAAATATTTTCCACTCCAGGATTGAATCTCCTTACTGAGGAAATTATCACCATTTTACTTATAATGATGGGGTCAGTGTCTGCACAGGAAATCGAAATTGTAATTTTAAAAGCATTTATAAACTCTTTTTTGTTTTATTTGTTTGTTTGCTTTGTTGCCCAGGTTGGAGTACAGTAGCGCAATCATAGATCACTGCAGCCTCAAACTCCTAGGCTCAAGTGATCCCCTGCCTCAGTCTCCCAAGTAGTTGGGACTACAGGTATATTCCATTGTGTCAGGACTCAGTTCTTTGCATTGTTGAAGGTTGTTAATAATTATTAATTAATTATCATAAAATCATAAAGTGATGTGAGGAAACATGTTTATTACAAATGTAAAAAGTTAAGATGTTAGAGATGTTTAAGCAGCAATCACTGAAGTTTAATTCCAAAACACTGAGCAATACTCATTTGAAAAGAAGATGTAGAAAGAGTTGCCAGGTCGCTAAAAAATCAACAACAAAACTGTGATGTCATGTGTATTCACTACATAACAAATGTTCCATGAGCACTTACTGAGTTTTGAACAATATCATAGGTGCCTATAGCACTTGAGGAAACACGAGGGACAAAGACTCCTGCCCTCACAAAGTCTACATTCTATTCAAAGGAGAAAAGGTAGGAAGCATGAAAGAAGAAATATTAAATTATATAGTATGTGGAATTTGGTAAGTACAGGGAAAAGAAGGGAAAAAATCAGGTCGTTGAGAAGGGAGTGGGACAAAAATTGGTCAAGGAATTTTCAGGAAGTAATTTTCCAAGTAAAACATGAATTTATTATGCTGGAATTTTTTGGTTTTTGTTTGTTTGCTGTTTTTTGTTGGTTTGTTTGTTTGTTTATTACAAAGATGTGTGGTACAATTCAGGGTTAGGTATACAAATGTTGATTATTCAGGTACCCTTTTTGATGAGGTTTGTCCCTCCCTCCTCTAGCAGTTTCCCTCAAATGCCAATATCACCCCCTGACCCCTGATAGCTTCCCACTACTTCCAATAGTTTTCTTATAGTATTATAATTGCTCAAGGTCCACTTATGAGTGAGAACATATGGCACTCTGTTCTTTGTTTCTGTGACAGATCACTGAGTATGATCGACTCCAAATCCATCCAAGTTGCAGCAAAGTCCATATGTTTGTCCTTCTTTATGGCTGCATAATATTCCATTTTATTTATCCAGTCCAGCTTCGATGGACAACATGGTTGGTTCCATGTTTTTGCTATTGTGAATGGAGCTGCAATAAACATGAGTGTGCAGGTATCTTTTTTGTAAAATGATTTGAGTTCCGCCGGTTATATTCTCAAAGGGGAATTGTTGGGTCATATGGGAGGCTAATTTCTAGTTCTTTCAGGAACCACCACACTGTCTTCCAAAGAAGTTGAGCTAGTTCACATTCCCACCAGCAGTGCAGAAGCATTCCTTTTTCTCCACATCCTCACTAGCAAATGTTGTTTGTTTTGTTAATGATGGCCATTCTTACTGGGGTTAGGTGGTACCTTAATGTGGTTTTGATTTGCATTTCTCTGATGATGAGTGAGGCTGAGCACTTTTTCATGAGCCTGTTGGCTGCCCATATATCTTCTTTTGAGAAGTGTCTATTCATGTCTTTTGCCCACTTTTTAATGGGGCTGTTTGTTTTTTTCCTTTCAGCGCATTTGAGTTCCTTGTAGATCCTAGATGTTAGACCTTTGTCATATTGACAAACATTTTTTCTCATTCTGTGGACTCTCTACCTGCTCTCTTGGTTGTTTCTTTTGCTTTGCAAAAGCTCATTCGTTTAATGAGATCCCACTTGTCTATCTTATTTCTTAAGGTATGGACATTTAGGGTTCTGAATAGGAATTGGTTGTCAGTTCCAATTTCCATAAGGGTGTCTCCTGCGTTTTCTAGGATTCTTATATCTGAGGTTTTACATTTAGGTCTTTGATCCATTTAGAGTTAATTTTTGTGTATGGTGAGATAGGTAGGGGTCCTGTTTCAATCTTCTGCATGTGATCAGCCAGTTTTCCCAGCACCATTTACTGAATAGGTTCTCCTCACCCCAGAAGTTGTTGCTGGAGGCTTTGTCAAAGATGATTTGGTTGCAAAATTGAGGCTCTGCTTCTGGAATCTCTATCTTGTTCCATTAGTCTATATGCCTGTTCTTGTACCAATACCAAGCTGTTTTGATTACTGTAACCTTATAGTAAAGTTTGAAGTCTGGAAGTGTGATACCTCCTGCTTTATTTCTTTTGCTAAGGATTGTTTTAGCTATTCGTGGTCATTTGAGTTCCCATATGAATTTCTATATTGTCATTTCCAGGTCTGAGAATAATGATGTTGGTAACTTAATGGATATTGTGTTGAATTCATAGATTGCCTTTGGTAGAATGGACATTTTAACAGTGTTGATTATTCCTATCCCTGAGCATGGAATATTTTTCCATTTGTTTGTGTCTTCTTGGATTTCTTTGAGCAGTGTTTTGTAGTTCTCATTGTAAAGGTCTCTCATTTCTCTGGTTAAGAAAATGCCGAGGTATTTCATTTGTGTGTGTGTGTGTGTGTGTGTGTGTGTGTGTGTGTGTGTGTGTGTGTGTGGCTACTGTGAATGGGGTTGTGCTTTTTATTTGGGTCTCTGCCTGCTTTTTGTTGGTGTATAGGAATGCAACTGCACATTTTATTTTGTACCCTGAGACTTTGCCAAAGTCCATTCTTAGTGCCAGCAGGTTTTTGACAGATTCTCTTGGATTTTCAAGGTATAGGATCATGTCATCAGCAAAAAGGGATAACTTGACTTCTCTTTTCCTATTAGGATACCCCTGATTTCCTTCTCTTGTCTAATTGCCTGAGCTAGGGCTTCCAATACAATGTTGAACAAGAGGGGTGAAAGTGGGCAGCCTTGTCTTGTTCCAGTTTTTAGGGGAAATGTTTCCAGTTTCTGTCCATTTAGCAATATATTGGCTGTGAGTTTATCATAGATGGTGCTTACTATTTTGATGTATATTCCTTCTATATCTAGGTGTTTGAGGATTTTTGTCAAGAAGTGATGCTGGGTTTTATCAAAAACTTTTTCTGCATCTAATGGTGTTGTCACGTGGTTCTTGTTTTTATATCTGTTGATGCATTTAATTACATTTATTATCTTGCAAATGTAGAACGAGCCTGCATCCTGGGAATGAAGGCTACTTGGTCATGGTGGATGATTTTTGAGATGTGTTTGGATCCAATTTGCTAGAACCTTTTTGATGATTTTTGTATCTATATTCATAAGGGATATTGGCCTATAGTTCTGTTTTCTTGTTGGATCTCTACCTGGCTTGGGTATCAATGTAATGTTAGCTTTGTAAAATGATTTGGGTAGAATTCCATCTTTCCCAATTGCCTGGAATACTTTAAATAGGATTGGTATCAGCTCCTCCTTGTACATTTTGTAGAATTCTGCTGGAAAGCCATCTGGTCCAGGGCTTTTTTTTTGTAGGTAGTTTTCATATGACAGAGTCAATTTCCTGGGTTGTTATTGGTCTATTTAGTGTTTCAATGTCTTCTTGTTTCAACCTGGGGAGGTTGTGTGATGTCAGAAAGTCCTCCATTTCATTTAGGTTATCAAGTTTGTTCCATATAGGTGTACACAGTAATCTCTGATAAACTTTTGTGTTTCTTCAGGGTCAATTGTGATTTGATATTTTGTATTTCAGATCGTGTTTATTTGGGCTTTTTCTCTTTTTCTTGGTCATTCTGGATAGGGGGTTCATCAATCTTGTTAATTCTTTCAAAGAACGAGCTTTTTGTTTTGTTGATGTTTTCTATGATATTGTTGTCTTCTATGTCCCGTATTTGGGCTCTTATTTTTGTGATTTGGATTCTTCTGCTAAAGTTGGGGTTTTGGTGGTCTTCTCTTTCCAGCTCCCTTAGGTGATTTGTTAGGCTCTCCACTTGTGATCTTTCATTTTCTTGATGTGAGCTTGTGGAGATAAAAATTCCCCCTTTTAGAACTGATTTCATGGCATCCCGGAGGTTTTTGGTAAGATGTTTCTTCATTTTCATTTGTTTCCAGGAATCTTTCAATTTCTGCTTTGATTTCAGTGTTGACCCAGTAGTTGTTCAGTATTATGCTGTTTAGGGTCCATATCATTGTGGGCTTTGGGGAAATTTTGTTGGTGTTGATATTAATTTTTATTCCATTGTGGTCTGAGAATGTGCATGGCAAGATTTCAACCTTATGGAATTTGTTTATGCTTGACTGTGACCAAGGATGTGATCGATCTTGGAGTATGTTCCATGTGGTGATGAGTAGATTGTATATTCTGTGGTTGTTGGGTAGAATAATCTGTAGGTATCTATTAGGTCCATTTGGTGGAGTGTCAAGTTTAGGTTCTGGATCTCCATGTAGATTTTTTGCCTCAGTGATCTATCTAGGGCTGTTAGTGGGGTATTCAATTCCCCTGCTATAATAGTGTTAGAATCCATATCTTTTTTTAGTTTATTTAGTAGTTGCTTTATAAATGCTAGTGCTCCTGTGTTGGGTGCATATATGTTTAGGATGGATATTTCTTGTTGATGGATTGAACCTCTTATCATTATGTAGTGTTCTTTTGCTTCTTTTAAAATTTTTGATAGCTTAAAGGTTATTTGTCTGATATTAAGATTGCAACTCCTGCTTTCTTTTCCATCCTTTAGCTTTGAGTCTGTGTGTGTCCTTTGTAGTGCTATGAGTCTCCTGGATGTAGCAAACAATTGGGTCATGGTTTCTTATCCAGTTTGCCATTCTGTGTCTTTTCAGTGGTACATATGGTTCATTCACATTCAGACTGAATATCAAAATGTGATTGTTTATCACTGTCATGTGGTTCTTATAAAATTTTTCTTTGCTTGTTTTCTTTTGCATTTGGGGTTGATGTGTGTGTGTGTTTTCAAGTTGCTTGTTGTGCTACATTCTCTGTTGATTCTGTGCTCTGCTGTTCTCTTGGTAAGTGTGTGTGGTCATTTTTTTTCTTTCTTCTGTGCTTAATATTTTTTTAAGTATCTCCTTTAGAGGTGGTCTGGAAGTTCCATTCAATCTCCCAGATTGTATGTCTGGGAAGGATTTTAATTCTCCATCACTGATGAAGCTGAGCTTGGCTGGATAGGAAATTCTTGGTTGAAATTGTTTATCTTTGAGAACTTTGCATATAGGGCTCTAGTCCCTTCTTGATTGTAGTGTTTCTGCCAATAGGTCTGCTGCTATTTTGATTGGTTTTCCCCAGTAGGTAGTCTGACCTTTCTCTCTTGC
Organism: Cephalopachus bancanus; assembly: GCA_027257055.1. Lineage (NCBI taxonomy): Eukaryota > Metazoa > Chordata > Mammalia > Primates > Tarsiidae > Cephalopachus > Cephalopachus bancanus. The sequence continues at coordinate 2,953,117 of JAPVLO010000564.1, forward strand.
TGTCTCTAGGATTTTTTCTGTTGTGCCTACTTTGGGTAGGAAAATTATTATGTATCTGGGGTTGGTCTTCTCATTTGAGGTCTTGTGGGGGTTCTCTGTATCTCTTGTGCTTGGCTGGTCACATCTCTGGTGAGATGGGGAAAATTTTCTTGGATTACCTCCTAGAATACTTGCTCCAAGTTGTTCTCCATTTCCCTTTCTTCTTCTGGGCTACCAATCATTCGTAGGTTCGGTCTCCTGATATAATCACACGTCTCTTGTAGGCTTTGTTCTTTCTTCTGAGTCTTCTTTCTATGCTTTTGTAGATCAGGTTAATTCCATGTTCTGGTCTTCAAGTTCTGAGATTCTTTCTTCAACTAGATTAATTCTGCTTTCCATGCTTGTCATCTTGTTATTGATTTACTGGATGAAATTTTTTATTGCCAAAATCTCTGTTACAAGTTCTTTCAGTGTTGCATCTTGTCTTTCTTGAGTCTTATTTACTCTTTCCATCCATTCCCTAATCCCTGTCATATTCTGGAGCCAGTCATTGGTGACTTCCATTGTTTGGGCAACAAGATCTGATTTTTTCAGTTTTGTCTTTGGTACATTTGAAATTGCCTGAGGTCTTCCTTTGGTTTTTCCTCATTTGTGACATATCTCTTGTTTTTCTCTTTAGTTCTGCTATTCAGTGTCAGTGGGAGAGGCTTTCCTTTCTGATGGATTCAGAATCCAAGGATTCAGAAACTACTTGCAAATTACAATGTTCACTTATTGTGGTATGTGTTCCCTGAGACCCACTTCCCACCATCACTTTATATGACAACACAAAGCAGAAATCAATGCCAAAAATCAATTGAACACACACACACACACACACACACAGACATACACATACACCCCAAAACAAACTGGAATGACAACAAAGTGAAACAAAATAAACAGCAACAACAAAAAACCAAGAAAACTAAATATACACACATATGCCTAGCACAAAGTGATAGAGAAGAAAAACAGAAAGACTGGAGGAGGGGGAAAAAGGAATTCAGGTTGAACCCTCACACATATATTGACACACACCTTAAACTATAAGAAATGAAAATTTTAAAACTCTGGGGGGATGCAAATCCAACCCTCACATACACATTGTTGCACAAAGGAAAAATATTTTTTAAAACAGATGAACAGTCAAAAAAAAATTTTTTTTTTATTTTAAATTTTAAAAAAACTGCCTCCTTGTGGCAGGCTCTTTGGTAAAGTCTCAGGGTATAAAATAAACGTACAAAAGACAATTGCATTTCTTTACACCAATAACAAACAGAAACCCAAATAAAAAGCCCAATCCCATTCACAATAGCCACACAAAAAAATGAAATACCTTGACATCTTCCTAACCAGGGATGTGAAAGACCTTTACAATGAAAACCACAAAACACTGCTCAAAGAAATCAAAGATGACACAAACAAGTGGGAAAATATCCCATGCTCATGGATTAGAAGAATCATCATTGTGAAGAGGACCATCTTACCTATGGCAATCTACAGGTTTAATGCAATACCCATCAAATTACCAGCAACATTTCTTCTCAGAGCTAGAAAAAAACAATACAGGAATTCATATGGAAACACAAATGACCAAGAATAGCCAGAACAATCCTCAGCAAAAGAAACAAAGCAGGTGGTATCACATTACCAGACTTCAAACTTTACTATAAAGCTACAATAATCAAAACAGCTTGGTATTGGTACAGGAACAGGCATATAGACCAATGGAACAGAATTGAGATTCCAGAAGCAAAACCTCAATTTCTCAACCAACTCATCTTTGACAAAGACTCCACCACCCACCACTGGGGAGAGGAGAACCTATTCAGTAAATGGTGCTAGGAAAACTGGCTGACCATATGCAGAAGACTCAGACAAGACCCCTATCTATCCCCATACACAAAAATTAACTCTAAATGAATCAGAGATCTAAATGTAAAACCTCAAACCATAAGAACCTTAGAAAATGCAGGACACACCCTTACGGAAATTGGAACTGGTATTCAATTCCTGAACAAAACCCGAAATGCATGGGCCATAAGAGATAAGATAGACAAGTGGGACCTCATTAAACTGACAAGCTTCTGCAAAGCCAAAGAAACCATCAAGAGAGCAGGGAGACAGCCCACAGACTGGGATAAAGTATTTGCCAACTCCATGTCTGACAAAGGCCTAACATCTGGGATCTACAAGGAACTCAAACATGCTGAAAAGAAAAAAACAAGCAAAGCCATTACAAAATGGGCAAAAGGTATGAACAGACACTTCACAAAAGAAGACATCCAAGCAGCCAACAGACACATGAAGAAATGTTCAACCTCACTAACCATCAAGGAGACACAAATTAAAACTACACTGAGATACCACCTAACTCCAGTCAGAATGTGGTACATATACATGAGGGAATACTACGCAGCTATAAAAAAGAACAAAATCATGAATTTCGCAGCAACCTGGATGGAACTAGAGCCTATAATACTGAGTGACCTTTCACAGCAACAAAGATCTGAGTATCACATGTTGTCACTCATAAGTGGACCTTGAACATCTATCGTAATACTATAAGAAAAGGATCAACCGTGGTGGGAATCTATGACGGGGGACAGGGAGGACAAGGATGGTGGGATTAATGGTAGTCAATGTCTGGGGATGGAGGGACACCCCTTATCAACAAGGGTGCCTGAACAATGCATATTTGTATACGTAACCCTTAACTGTACCCCACAATCTTAAAATAAAAAATATGTTTAAAAATTTTTAAATTAAAAAAGCTGCCCCCTTGTGGCAGGCTCTGTAATTGTTACTCTAATCAGGTCTCTCACTCTCCTCAGTGTCCAAAGCAGAGTAGGAGGAAGGGCAGTGGAGGTGGGTGGGGCTGCAGTCTTCCCCTCCCACTCTTGTATGGACAGGAAGATCTCCTCTGGTGGGGAGGTACAGGATGGTCTCTTCCCCAGGTATGTACTCACAGGGGGTGCCCCAGTCAGGCCTATCCTGGAATGGGATTCTCCTGTTGCGACTGACGTCCAGGCACCACCTAACTGTGTGCGGCTGATGTTCAGAGTATTGCTGGGGGGGAGGGGGGTTGGGTAAGCCCTGAACTCACCACTGATCTCTTTGGAGTTCTTCTTCATCCTTTTCTGGCCACACCCTTTGTCCCGCAACTGGATCAGAGTAGGGGGTGAGGCGCCTGGAATTCAGCACTACTCAAACCCCTCTGAAGTTTGTGCTTTCAGGATAATCCCTCTGGGTCACGATCAATCCTTGAGTAGTTGATCTACCAGTCACAGAGATAGGATCTGTTGCTCCCTGGTGAACAAGTCGGAAGTACTTTCCTGCCCTGCCTTCAAGATGGTGGTAGGATACATCTCTTGTCCTCTTTCGTGGAACTTTGCCTCTGGACTACCTTCACAGTCCCTGCTGCCAGTGCCTGTCAGGCACTGAAGTGGTGAGGCAAAGCCAGGAATTGGCAGTCTCTCTCCTGCTGCGATGGTGAGGGAGAGCTGGGGCGATGGTTTCTCCCCACTGCTTTTTCCGCAGAAACACTTTTGTCTGTTTTTTTTGTTTGTTTTTGTTTGTTTGTTTGTTTGTTGAGTTGGAGTCTCACTCTGTGGCCCAGACTGGAGTAAAGTGGCCGCTCCCGGCCACCGCAGCCTCTACCTGCTGGGCTCCGGCCATCCTTCTGCCTCAGCCTTCCAAGGAGCCAGAATTACAGGCATGCGCTACCACGTCCGGCTGATTTTTTGATTTATTGTAGAGATGAGGTCTCGCTGCCCAGGTGGGTGTCGAACCCACGGGCTCAGGCAATCCACACACCTCAGCCTCCCAAAGGCGCGGGATTACAGGCTGAGCCACCGAGCCTGGCTTGTCTGTTTTTTTAAAAAAAATAATGGCGCTTGGCTTCTGTGACCTGGGAAGAACTAGGGATGAAGCAGAGAAGGTGCAGCACCAGCTGTTGCACCAGGGACCTGGCCACTTGCTCACGAGCCCCCACTTAGACAGTCTCTCCCAGCATTTTCTTCCCAGGGAGGGTTTGTTGATTTTTTTTTTTTTTAAAGAAAGAAAAAGAAAATGATGCTGGGCTTTTGTGTCTTGGGAATCGCTAGGGTCCAAGCCCAGCAGCTGTGGCACCAACCACTGTACCAGAACCCTGGCTATTAGCTCCCTAGTACTCACTCAGTCAGCCACTCACACACCCACTCACTCACCAGCAGGTACACAGAATTTTCCATACACTCGCTCACACCAGGACTTGCATAGTCCGACTGGCTAGGCTGCCATATTCCCGACCCCCTCTGCTGTTTTTTTTAAAAGAGATTTTGAAGAAACATGTTTTAGCTATGAGTCAAAAAATAATAGGATCCAATCTTGGGTAATAGTAGAGAAATGTATCCAAGTTGAAGGAGAGACATGATGCTCATTTTTACATACGGTTGGCTCTTAGGGCTAAATTCAAGGGCTTTCTGATAGGAGAAAGAAAAACTGTTAATGCTAAGATTTCTATGATCTCTGTGTCATGAGATGTCCTATTGAAGGAATGACTGAATATAAGAAAAGCCATAAGAATAATGGAGAAATTTTTTAAATAATTATTTTAAAGCATGTTTGAGAATCTTGATTACTTCAACATAGATCATCCAGAAGATGACTTAGGCCCTGGCTATCCATTTGCTACATATTTCTATAGTGCTCTGAATGTAAAAGAAAATATATGAGCAATGCATAATATCATTTAACTACTGAAAGTAATCACTCTCGTAACAAAGACAAGCAGTGAATTTAGCTGTTCTGGAGCTCAGATGGAGCAACTATCTCAATTCATTTCCATGGCAGACTTTTCACAAGAAAGAGTCTACCCAGACACACACACACACACACACACACACACACTCTCTCTCTCTCTCTCTCTCTCTCTCTCTCTCTCTCTCTCTCTCTCTCATATAATCTGTGTACAAAATGCATCACTTCCTATTATCTTTTTTTTTTTTTTTTTTGAGTAGGAGTCTCACTCTGTCGCCCACGCTGGAGGGCAGTGGCACACTCACGGCCAGCACAGCCTTGACCTGCTAGGCTTAGGCGATTCTTCCACCTCAGCCTTCCAAGTAGCTGGAACAACAGGCACATGCCACCATGCCCCGCTAACTTTTTTTGTTTTAATTGTAGAGAAGAGGTCTCTCCAAGTTGCCCAGGGTGGTCTTGAACCCCTGGGCTCAGACAATCCTCTCACCTCCATCCCCAAAGTGCTGGGATTATAGGTGTGAGCCACCTCGCCCAGCATTATTATCATTTTAAGAGTAGAAACAAAAAGTAAATGACATAGCAGAACCCAGACAGCTTCCTACACTCATAAGTACATTTTGCACTCAGGAAGCCACTGCCTCTTCTTAGTATTTCCCAGAAGGAACCCTGAAACTTGCTCTTGGAGGGTCTTAACAGGGTCTACCACAGAGAGGGTTTGTGTCTGGGTAACTGAATGTTATGTGCAGCATTCATGAAGTCTCAATGAGGAGAAACAGGCCCACCAGATCATTCTGGGGAAGTACCTTTAAAGGTGTGAGTAATTTCTTCAGTCACTGTTCTCCCTCTTTCTTGAGACCATTCAAGGGACTGTGATGGACATTGTGAAACTACTTCCTTCCTCCAGATCTCTCAAGATTTGCAACTGAGCCAGGTGTGGTGGCTCACACCTACAATCTCAGCATGTTGGGAGGCCTAGGCAAGAGCATTACTTGAGCCCAGGAGTTCAAGACCAGCCTGGGCAACATAGTGAGACCTCGTCTCTACAAAAATTCAAAAAAATTAGCTGGGTGTGGTAACGCACCTGTAGTCCCAGTTGCTCAGGCGGTTGCAGTGGTAGGATCGCCTGAGCCCAGGAGTTTGAGACTTTGGTGAGCTGTGATCATGCCACTGCACTCCAGTGCAGTGAACCTGACTCAAAAAGAGACAGAGATTAGTACCTGTCACAGAACATCTCTGCTATGAATGCCAATCCTGTGCTTACACCATTTTGAGGATGAGTCTATAATTCTCATCGTGTGAGGTGCTCTCATCTGGAAGATTTCCCACCAGCCAATTTTTTTTTTCAGTTGTAGAGACGAGGTCTCACCATGTTATCCAGGCTGTTCTCCAACCCATGGGCTCAGGCAATCCTCCCACCTCCGCGTCTGCCTCCTAACATTTACCAATTTCTTGTGCAGATGACGTCTCATGGTTATTATTTCTTCCCCACTAAAGTGACCACAACTGGAAATTAATGAGTTGAGACAGTGCAGCTGGCACTGTTGCCTTGCCCCAGATCTACTTGAGAGTATCCCAGGTTTCACCATCCAGTTAAACAATCCAGGCATTTCTGGAAGAAAGAACAATTCTTTAAGGAAATGTGTATCCTTAAAGTGTTGTGGCTTTTATTATCTTCTTTTTTTAGCTTGCATTTCTGCCATGTTATTCATGACCAAAAATGCATTAGGACCAGCTTGTAATCCTTTCTGTGATGAAAAGATTGATCAGCAAGTCCGTGTGCTGAAACTGTCTTCCCAAAAGATTCCCACCAGCCTGTCACCTTTGATTTCAGCTGTCACCAGTGAACATTCCCTATGTTTATTACTTTATTAAAGGAAGCAAAATGTTGCTATTCTACTACAATTTCTGCACTTGCACTGGGAACTCTTCTACAAGAAAGAACTTTTTCTCATCCTCTACTTGGTAACCCTAAAATACTGTCTGTACAGCAGAGGCAGGGGAGATTATTACTGTTTTCCCTTTCTTTTACAGCTTCCTGGAGAATTAGTGTGTTCTTTAGCTTCCTAAAAACTTAACCATTATGGCTTGCTATCATTAGAAGTATGTGGATATTTAGGCCAGGCACAATGATTCAACATGTGATCCCAGCACTTTGGGAGGCTGAGGCAAGAGGATTGCCTGAGCTCCAGGGATTCGAGACTAACCTGACAACTTGGTGATACCTTTTCTCTACAATAAATCACCAAAAAAAAAAAAAAAACCCAGCTGGGCATGGTGATGTGCATCTGTAGTTCCAGCTACTTGAAAGACTGAGGCAGAAGGATTGCCTAAGCCCAACAGGTCAAGGCTGTGGTGGTTGTGAGCGTGCCACTGCACTCCAGTCTGGATGACAAAGTGAGACTCCAACTCAAAAAAAAAAAGTGAGACTCCAACTCAAAAAAAAAATAAGTATGTGGATATTAATAATATTTTATGTATTCAAATATTATCTAGCTACTTTTCTTTGATGCTTAATTGGTATCATTACTGGGAAGTGAGATTCTATTCAAGTTGATTCCTGTGTCATTCTCATCATGAATAGACTCAACCATCCAGTAGATTTTACTAGCATTCATCTTTAGTGTTTCTGTCTTAAACCTGGAATTGGGAATTTATTTTAAGACACTTATTTCTTTTAGTGAGAAATTGTATTTGAGAACATAACCAGAGATGGGGGTGATAATAATTACTAATAATAATACTATAATAATACTATAATACTATAATTACTAGTAATAATAATTACTCAGGAGAGGATCATGGTATATAGATCTGTTTAATGGCAAGTAATACAATAAATTTCTGTATGGTTCAAATCAAATGCAGATTAAGTTAATGTTTATTTTTCCAAACAGATTTAAAATTATGCAAATGTTTCTTTTAGTCGGAGTCTCGCTCTGTCACCCAGGCTGAAATGCAGTGGCACGCTCACAGCCACCACAGCCTTGACCTACTGGGCTCAGGTGATTCTTCTGCCTCATTCTTCCAAGTAACTGGAACTACCAGTGTGTGCCACCACACCCAGCTCATTTTTTGGCTTATTGGAGAGACGAGGTCTTACCAACTTGCCCAGGTGGTCTTGAACCCCCAGACTCAGGCAATCCTCTCACCTTGGCCTCCCAAAGTGCAGGGATTACAGGCTGAGCCACCGTGCCCAGCCAAATTAAGCAATTTTTAATTAAATTATTCCTGCTGGTTAGAGATATAAAAGAAAAAAATTAAATTATTTTCCTTTTAATTTTTTTCTTTTATCTTTTGGTGAAAAGCTCAGCTCCTAGTTATATAATAGAATTACTTATTAATATAAACTACAAATCACAATATTTTAATTAATAATATTGTTATGGGTAAAATTTTAAGATTTTTACAGGTGAAACCTGTGTCAGTAGTGAAACCTGTGTCTCTCAGGTCTTCTTTGAGTTCCACACCAGAAAAAAACATCTTTCCTAATTTGGTTAGGCAGATTTAACTCTTTTTAGTTCTGCAATTTGATCATTTACTACTTTAAACTTTTTATTTATTTTTTAAAAATATAAGTGAACATATGCTTGGTATTTTTCTAGGAATCTGTTATAATGATGAATGAGAACAAGACCATTCCTACATTTCTAGAGCTAACAGAGTAACTGGAAAATGAAAAATGTCACCCATACAAACTAATTGTGCTTCATTACCTCAAAAGGAATGTTGGAAAAGTTTTGAGTAAGTACAATGATGCAAATATCAAAATTGGAGATGAAGTGTCGTGTCACTATCTACTAGTTTTTCAGGTGCTTTCTTGAAAAGTATTATAAATTTTTAAAGCATATTCAGATCCATCAGTTTCAGGCATGAAAAAAATAACCTGAAAAGATTCATGTATGTGAATGCCACACAGTTTTCAGGGATTGAAGAAATTCACCATGGTTGGGTTATAGAGGAGGAGATACACGGTAATATGCAAAGCAACAACTGTGTGTAATGGCTGGTTCTGGAATGCATTATATGCCCAACCAAGAACTTTAATCTTTCGCCTAAAAACAGTGACAAGCTCAGTATGATGTCTAACCGGATGTGTAATATCAGCAGCTCTACTTATAAATTACTTAGTAAATGTTCAAATTAACACATTACACATTTGCTAAAATCAGTTTACAACTTTTTAATTAGTTTAATGTTATTAAAATGGTATTAAATGGTTCTAAAAGAAAAATTATTTTTATTTTGGAGACCCAAATTGCGTTAATCAATCTTTACTGTATTTTTGCTAAGTCACTGCAAATTAATGCACAATTTTTGAAATAACTCAAATCATATTTTTTTCTACTATCAAACACAATTGAAACTTTTTTCAATGATTTGATATCTTCTTGCATTGAAAATGTCTCATGTTTTCAATAAGACTTTTGATATATCTATCACATTTTTATAATAGAACAGGTATTTTAGATTCATTATATAAGTGGTATCATGTAGTATTTGTCTTTCAGTATCTGATCTGTTTCATTTTTCATAATGTCCCACAGATTTATGCTTTTTTGCACAAATAACAGAATTCCCTTCATTTTAAAGTTAGATTGTATTGCATAGTGTATATATGTTACATTTTCTTTATCAGTTTGTCCATTGATGGACTCTTAAGTTGATTCTGTACTTTGGTTATTGTGAATAATGCTGCATTGAACACAGTGTGCAGTTATCTCTTCAAGACCCTGTTTTTAGTTTCTCTAGATATGTTCCCAATAGTGGGATTGTTGGGTCATAAAGTTGTTCTATTTTAAATTTTTTGAGGAACTGCCATGTTGTTTTTCTTAACCGCTGCACCATTTTATATTTCCACCAACAGTGTACATTGGTTCTCCTTTCTCCGCATTCTTTTCAACCCTTACTATCTTTTGAGTTTTTTGACAATGATCATCCTAATAGGTATGAGGTTATATCTAATTGTGGTTTTGATTTGCATGTCCTTGATGATTAATAATGTGAGCACTTTTTTCTTTTCAGAATGTATCTTTTTTTTATTTTATGTCCTTTGCAGCAACATAGATGCAGCTGGAGGCCATTATTCTAAAGAAAATTAACACAGAAACCGAAAAGCAAATACCACGTGTTCTTACTTATAAGTATGAGCTAACACGAACATAAAGATGGGAAAAACATACACTGAGGACTCCAAATGGAGAGAGTGAGGGAAGGGAAAACTACATCTTGGGCACCATTTGGGTGAGAGGCTCAATAGAGGCTCAAACTTCATCATCACAAAATATACCCATGTAACAAACCTGCACACATATCTATTGAATCTAAATAAAACAGATTTACTACATTTTTCCAGTAAATGTTCATAGCTTGTGTGTATCTAGAGATTTGACCATTTCATCTAGGTTATCTAGGTTATGTAGATGCACATTATTGTGTGCATATGATTTTCCATAATATTCTTTTGGAATATTTCCTTTTTAAATTCTATAAGGCCAGTAGTAACCTCCTAACTTCCATTTCTGATTTTAGTGATTTGATTCTTCTCTTTTTTTCCTTGACATTGTAGTAAGTTTTTGTTAAATTTCTTGATCTTTTCAAACAACCAACTTTTGGTTTTTGTAATTTTTTCTATTGTTTTCCATTCCATATTTCACTCATATTTGCTCTAATCTTTAATATTTACTTCTTTGTACTAGTTGTGTTTAGCTTGCTCCTTTTTTTTCTATTTTCTTAATGTAATGATGGGTGATTAATTTGAAATCTTTTTTTCAAGTAAACATCTATAAGTCATGATGTGTCCTGTTTCTCTTTTCATTTGTCTCAAAAACAATATTGGTTTATACAGTGGCCATTTCTTACTTCTTAACTTGAAAGATATTCTTTTAGAAATCTCTGACTATCTGCAAAGGAGAGCTACTGACCAAATTTCATTTTCTGCCATGAGAATAGTTGCCAGGATCACAGTTAGTGACTGTACAAAGAAGCATCCAAAGCCTAAGATAAATATTTGTGACTCCAGCATCTCATTGTTTTTTCCCAAGGAAGTGATCACCCTTTAATCTGAACTGCGATCAATGTCTTCAAGGGACATTGAGATTATCACAGAAAACAATTGTAAATTGTTTAAAATGCTGAAAGTTGTTAATAAGTATTCATTATAAATCAGAAATTAATGTGAGGAAGCATTTATTTAAAAAGTAAAATGTTAAGATCTTAGGAAGTTTGAGCAGGGAACATGAAAGTTGGAATGTGGGACAGAAGCTGAGAACATGCCTATGCTGGAAAGTTGACCACAGTAAGTGTTTTGTCTTCAAAATCTGATTTTTTTTAGGCCTACCCACTTAAAGACAGAGTATATTTAGAAGGAGTTGATAGAATGGTAAAAGTTGACAGGGAATCTGGTATCCTATTTATTCACTGCTCTAACAAATGTTCAATGAGCACTTGGTAAGTTTCAGACACATTCATAGTTGCATGGGACACATCCAGAAACATGGGGAAAAGACTCCTACTTTAACAAAGCTTGCATTCTATTCAAGGAGACAGAGTAGGAAGCATGAAAGAAGAAATATCAAACTGTATAATACATTAAAATATGGTAAGTACAATAAATAGAAATGACTGAGAAGAATAGGGTGGGACAAAAATTAAGCCAAGGAATTTAATGCACAGGAAGTAGTTTTAAATAGAAGACATGAATTTATTATACTGTTTTTTTGTTTTGTATTGTTTTGTTTTTGAGTAGGAGTCATACCCTGTCACCCAGGCTGGAATGCAGTGGCATGCTCACAGCCACAGCAGCCTCAACCTTCTGGGCTCAGGCGATCCTTCCTCCTCAGCTTTCCAAATAGCTGGAACTACAGGTCTGTGCCACCATACCCAGCTAATTTATTTATTTATTTATTTGTTGTAGAGATGAGGTCTTGCCAAGTTGCCCAGGCTGGTCTGAAACCCATGGGCTCAGGCAATCCTCTCACCTCGGCCTCCCAAAGTGCTGGGATTATAGGCATGAGCCAACCACGCCCGGCCTGTTATGCTGTTTTTAAAACAGAGGTTCTGAAGAAACATATTTCACTTATCAATTAAAAATAGTGAGATCCATCTTGGGATTATGGAGGAGAGACATAATTCCCATTTTTACTCTAATGCTCGTTACAGTACAGTTAACTGGCCTTGTGTTAGGAGGGAAAATGTGTGAAAGTTAAGACTTCTGTAGTCTCTGTGTAATAGGAGGTCAAGATGGTTAGAAAGAGGGAGCAGAGTGGATTGGCTGAGCCCGCGGGTTCGAGACCTCATGTCCTCACCTGGGCAGCGAGACCTCATGTCTACAATAAATAAAAAAATCAGCCGGGCGTGGTAGTGCATGCCTGTAATTCTGGCTACTTGGAAGGCTGAGACGGAAGGATCGCCGGAGCCCAGCAGATCGAGGCTGCGGTGGCCTGGAGCGGCCACTGCACTCCAGTCTAGGCGACAGAGTGAGACTCCAACTCAAAAAAAAAAAAAAAAAAAAGGAAGAGGAAGCATATGGAAAACTATGAGGATAATGGAGAAACATTTTCTAAAACCATTCTGAAGCATGTTCAGGCTGGATGATACAAGACCCCATCTCAAAAGAAAGAAAGAGAGAAAGAGAGAGAGGGAGGGAGGGAGGGAAAAAGAAGAAAGAAAGAGAGCGAAGGAGGAAAGGAGGGAAGGAAGGAGGGAGGGAGGGAGGGAAAGAAAGAAAAAAATGTTATTTTTCTTTGTCATATTAGCAAGATTTTTAAAAATTTACTGTACAATGCAAAGTAACCCCCTTGGGGACACTGAATCAACTTTATACGCCTGCATTTTAACTGCAATGTGTCACATGAGTTCAAACACAACATTTTCCACTTGTGATGTCATGTTGGCACTCAAAAAGTTTCAGAGCTTGGACCATTTTCAATTTTGGATTTTTAGATGATATGTTCAACCCACATTGTTATTAATCACTCAATCATTTGGCTCATTATTAAAGGTGTATTCAGAAAAATTCGTACAGCACCTTTAATGCAAAACTTAGAAGAAACTAAAGGCATATCAATGAAGGAGTGATGAAAACCATCAAGTTTTGTTTGTACAATAAAACACTTTATGAATATTATAATAGTTAACTAATTCTGTGCATATTATCACAGAATCTTAATGGTAAGCTATATATGAAACACAGAGTAGAAAATAGAATGAAAAATTGAGTCACATACCTTGAAGCTGTGGTTGTAAATACAATTTAAGTATATGCAAAAAGCTCTATTCTTTTATCAGTTTAGGCTTATCTCTGTGTATTGCATGTTGGCACCTGGGGTCTCTTTCCTTCACCTGCCGTATCTCAGGGAGAGAGTATGTACAGATCAGCCAAAGTCTGCAAATTTCACCTCACCTATAAATTCCTGGAGAGGGTTCTGTGACTTAATATCCTATGAATCAACCTCCTCCTGTGGCAAATCTACTATCTTTTCCGTCATCTGCACAAGAAACTAAAAGCAATCAGGACACTTATCATTGCCACAATAAGTGACAAAGTACCCTAGCCCACTGGCAACTCATGGTCCCCACCCCACTTCTTAACCATGGCTGTTCACTGTTCATCAAACATGTGGGTCTTCAGCAGCTCCTTAGAGTCTGTCCTTTACAGAATATTCCAAAATCAGGTATATCCACCACTTGTCATGGAAGTATCTGTACAAGTATGTTAGGGTGTTTGCAGAGGGATAGAGAAAGTGTCAGGCTCATTCCTGAGGCCCAGCACATGACACTGTCACAAATTATGGGTCACAAATGGGGCAAGCTGTGCTGAGATCAGAACAGATGTTGCCCAATCTGGAAATATGATGCAAACCAGGAACATTCACCAGGATAAGGGTGTGCAGTCCAGGGTGAGAGATTTACAAAGTGTAATGGACAAAGCAGAAGAGAAAAATCCTTCAAAGGTGGAAGAAAAACAATAGTTTGGAAGTGGTATTTGGGGGTAAAATTTTGGTTCAGATATTATGAATGAAGAAGGAATCAGGGAACAAAATAGTAAACAATTTTTGCCCGAGGCCAGGTGTGGTGGCCTATGCATGTAGTAATCTCAGCAATGTGGGAGGCTGAAGTAGGAGAACAGCTTGAGCCCAGGAGTTCGAGGCTAGCCTGAACAACATAGTGAGACCCCCATCTGTACAAAAAAAAAATACAAAAATTTGCCAGGCATGGCAGTGCACACCTGTAGTTCCAGCTACTTGGGAGGTGAGGCAGGAGGACCACCTGAGACCCAAAGTTTGAGACAGCAGTGAGCTATGACTGCCACTACACTTCAGCCTGGGTGACAGAGCAAGACTCTGTCTCAAAACAAAAACAAACAACCTTTCCCCAAGATTGTTCCCAACACTTTCTTTATTGGAGGTGAGCCTGGATTTCAATATTACTAAGCAACTGCTGTTCCAGTCCATCCTTCTCTATCTGAGACTAAAGGAAAGTTTCAGGAACACAAGAAAGTGTTTTCCTTTGAACTAAGGACAGATACATCCCCAAATTTTACTTAGTCAAATAGATGCCCAATTTTCGAGTCACCAATTTTGAAGCACAGGAGCTGAAGAAAAATGCCTCCATTCTGAAGGTCAGTGTAGAAGGAGTAAGAGATCCTGACATCCTGAGTGTTCTCCTTTCCTTCTGACCCCTCCCTTCCACTTCACCTCCCCTTTCCTTCTGAAAGTTCCAATGTGGGCATTCACACAGGACAATCCAACAACCACACTATACTCGCCCCGTCAGTCTCTTCTTTATTTCTTCTCAGTTCATGGTCCCACTGCCCCTCCCTTTTAAGCTCTAAAGCCAGGGACACTCATGTGTATGAGCTGCTGGGTTATTGCTGCTCTAAGCAGCTGCTTATGAAGGCGAAGATGACATCATTATGTTCCATTCTCTGCAGTCTCACCCTTCATTTCTTGTCAGCCATTCTTTCACTGATGCTTCATCTGTCCCTGTCACTTGTGAGCTGGGCATTGCCAGATTCGTCACAACCTTGGGATGGCTCACGAAGACAGGAGATGGTGGTGTCTGGATACCTTCCCAGGACTTTCTGGGACCCAATGTGCAGACCAAGCTTATCCTGCAAATGGGGGTGAGGGAAAGCTCTTGGCTCAGGCTCCCACAGCTCTTTCCTTCTAGGGCAGGTGGGATAAGGATGAAACAGGCCTTTCTCTGTCCTCTTTGTTACCTTTAATTCCCTGAAGCCAGCCGGGCCTGGTGGCTCAGCCTGTAACCCCGCGCTTTGGTTTTTTTTGAGTTGGAGTCTCACTCAGTTGCCCAGACTGGAGTGCAGTGGCCGTTCCCGGCCACCGCAGCCTCGATCCGCTGGGCTCCGGGCGATCCTTCCGCCTCAGCCTTCCAGTAGCTGGAACTACAGGCGCGGGCTCCCATGCCCAGCTAATTTTTTGATTTGTTGCAGAAATGAGGTCTCACCTGCCCAGGCGGGTCTCGAACCCCGCGCTTTGGATTGCCTTAGCCCTCAGGTTAGAGACCCGCCTGGGTAACTTGGCGAGACCTCATCTCTACAATAAATCAAAAATTAGCCAGGCGTGGTAGCGCGCGCCTGTAGTTCAGCCACTTGGAAGGCTGAGGCGTAAGAATTGCCAGAACCCAGCAAGTCGAGGCTGCGGTGGCCGGGAGCGGCCACTGCACTCCAGTCTGGGTGACAGAGTGAGACTCCAACTCAAAAAAAAAAACAAAAAACAAACAAACAAAAAACCTCCCTGAAGCCACGAAGTGATGGCAGTGGGGAAACATGGAGAAATGCATAGACATTTATACTCCATGTCCTGGCATCCCCAAATCCCCCATTGTCTGAAGGACATTTCCTGTTCGAATTCCACTGGCTGAAATCCCTGAGAGTCTGCACCCAGTATCCTATAGAAGAAGTGGAAACGAGAATTTTTTGCCACAGAGTGGAATGTGACTAGTCAATAACTCGGAAAAGAGCATTAATAAGAACATGGCTGGATCAGGAGGGCAAGGTCTGTGGGCCTGGTCAGATAAAGGGAAGTTGTAGGGCAGTGAAGAATTGGAGAGACACAGGGAGAGACAAAAAGGTTTCAGGTAACCCAGAAATAAACGAGTCTTTGTTCTTTGTCCAGAAGTCAGCTGTTTAATCTACTAGTGGTTGTTGGGATCCATAACCTTGAGAGGAAAACCTTCCTCGATTGCTGATGTAACAGAAGGTGTTAACAGGATCACAGAAAGCCAGCAAATGACAGAGGGTCACACAGTTGAGGTGCCAGCCAGGGGTGTGGGAAGGCCCTGGTCTCCACATCGCTGGGACTCAGGACCCACTGGGCAGACCTCCACTGGCACATTCCCTTCAGGCAGTCTCTTAGCTGTGAATCTTGACACAACCAGCCACCCACAACACAGCTTACAGTGGTGACTGGTTCTGACATTTTGTCTTCACAGGTAACTCCGCAGTGACACAGGACATAGGACCCCAAAGTTGGGGCCAAGCCTGAGAGGCCCAGTGAGTTCTTGGCTTCATGCAGGAAGAAAATTCAAGAGTGAGCCACCAAAGGAAAGCAAAAGTAAGTTTTTGTTTTGGTTTTTGGTGCTTTTTTTTTTTTTGAGTTGTAGTCTCACTCTCTCGCCCAGGCTGGAGTGCAGTGGCACACAGCCACCGCAGCCTCAACCTTCCAAGTAGCTGTAACCACAGGCACGCACCACTATGCCCTGGCTAATTTTTTGATTTATTGTAGAGATGAGGTCTCACCAAGTTGCCCAAGCTGGTCTTGAACCATGAGCTCAGGCAATCCTCTCACCTCAGCCTCCCAGAGAGCTGGGATTATAGGCTTGAGCCACCGTGCCCAGCCTGAAAGTAAGTTTATTAAAAGAACAGAAAGAAGGCTACTCTGTAACAGAGGAGCCGCCATACATTACTGCAGTTTCAGTTGGCATATGAAAGTTTATTGAAATGATAGCCAGCGGGCTACTCCATAGGCAGAGCAGCCTGAACTGGTCTACATGGGAAAAACAGCAGCCATATACCCCTGGGGTTTTATTTTTATAGCTGCCTCTTGATTATATGCTAGGCAAGAAGTGAATTAATCATGGATTTCTTGGGAAAGAAGCAGAGTTCTAAGAATTGAGTTCCACCCAGTTTATTACTATAAACAGGTAGGGTTGGAACTGTCATGGCACCAAAGGATATATCATTTAGCATGCATGCTAATGTATTATAATGAGCATCTAATGAGGGGCAAGGTTAGTTAGCAGGCAAAGTAGTTGCCATCTTGGTTCTAGCTGACTGTAACATATCTTATATCATGTTCTTTTCTGCAGGGACTCAGAAAACCAGGCTATTCACTTGTCTAGAGACACTGTCTCAGCTACCTGTTTATCTTAGGAAACTAGTCCTGCTTATTCCTATCTCAGTAGAAAGGGGGCATCTTGCAGTTGGATGGATCTTATCCCTGTTTCTACTTTCATAAGTTCTCCAACTCTCTGAGATCTGGTGCAGAATCTGCTCAAACTGTGACAAGAAAAATGATGAGAAGAGGATGGGCGATTTAGGTAAAAATGATGGCCAAATTGAGGAGCAAGATGCATGTTTATAATCAGTTTTGTTGCATCAAAAGGCAGGCATATTTTGCTAAAATTATCATCCAATGACTTTTTCCCCATGTGTTTATATTGGGAAACTTAGCAGAATCTAGGACTGAGAACACATAGAGAGTAGAACTACATAAGATAAGTTAAAAGAAGACCTTGAGGAAGTTTATATGTTTTCTATTAAGAGGAAAGAGTTCTAATTACCTTCTCGCCTTCACTAGCATCACCTGTATGCCATATACCTGGGATCCATATATAGTGCATACTGTACAGACCCGAGTGCACAACACAGCTTTCTTGCTCTTCAACTCCATGGACTTATGACTTCATTCCATGCTGCTAATTGTTATATGTCATCTAGTTTAAAGTATCACATTTTTATTCAATTTGCTCATTTCTTCTTGAAAGTCTGTTTAGTTTTATGCCTAAAGTATTTCCCAAGTACCACAACTCTCAAGTTATGAAAGTGAATTTATGATTTTTTGTCAAACTGTTCCATCTATAGGTATCCAAATGCCCTAAAATATCCATACAGGCCAAATTACTCCTGAGAGAAACAATTTAGTTCACTAAGATTTTCCTTTTTCTCCTAGACATTCTAGTTTACATCATGTCTGATTTCAGACTAATCTACCTTCTAAAGTTCCCACAAGTCCACTTTTGCTCCTCTAGTTTGCACTCATCCTTGTTTAAACCATCATTCATGACATTTAAATATTAAAATATATCCTACTACTTATTGTCTCATATACTTTTCCCTTTTAATTTTGTTAAATCTGAAAGATTAATTAAATATAATCAAACAATGTTGTTACCCAATTCCAACACTCTATCCTTTCAATATCTACCATCACCCTCAGGATCTGAGAAACACAGTCTTTAATCTGACCCTAAATGTCCTTCACACTGTGTACCTTCAGGCTTCCTCCCATGTCACTCTGACTCTTGTGTATCCTCTGCAGTCCCATTTGTTCCTGTTTGCTGAACAGGTCTGACACTCAATTCTCTAAGATGATACTGTAAATGTAAACCTATGATGGCTAACCTTTGTCAACGGATAAGATCTTTGACTGAAAATCCCATGCTCTATGCAAAATGTATTGTCTATCCATTTATACACAACCTTTATTTCACACTTAAATTTGGAACAGCAACTAATAACACACATGAAAATGAAAACACAAATTAAAAATGAAAACCAGAAACTATTAAAAGAGAAACTCAGCCGGGCTCAGAGGCTCAGCCTGTAATCCCGCGCCTTTGGGAGGCTGAGGTGACTGGATTGCCTGAGCCCGTGGGTTCGAGACCCGCCTGGGCAGCGAGACTTCATCTCTACAATAAATCAAAAAATCAGCTGGGCATGGTAGCATATGCCTATAATTCCAGCTACTTGGAAGGCTGAGGCGGAAGGATCGCCGGAGCCCAGCAGGTCGAGGCTGCGGTGGCCGGAAGCGGCCACGGCACTCCAGTCTGGGCGAACGAGTGAGACTCCAACTCAAAAAAAAAAAAAAGAGAAACTCAAGACTTATAAAGAATTCTAACGTTGGCCAGGCACAGTGGCTCAAGCCTATAATCCCAGCACTTTGGGAGGCTGAGGTGAGAGGATTGCCTGAGGCCACGAGTTCGAGACCAGCCTGGACAACATGGTGAGACCACGTGTCTATAATAAATCAAAAAATTAGCTGGGCATGTAGCTCCAGCTATTTGGAAGGCTGAGGAGGAGGGATCGCCTGAACCCAGCAGGTCAAGGCTACGGTAGCCATGAGCGTACCACTGCACTCCAGCCTGGGCAACAGAGGGAGACTCCAACTCAAAAAAAAAAAAGAATTCTAATATTTAAGCCATAATGAGGTATATAAAACTAGACTTCATTTTGTGTTTAAATTCTCTGATCATCTAAATGAAAGGGAAAAATTATGGTCAGTTTCATAACTGTATATCTCAGTCTTTTTTGCTGCTAGGACTGAATTATAAAGAGAATGTCTTAAGTAGCACTTTGAAATCTACAACCCTAAGTGGCCATGTTAAAAATAACCTCAAATATGGCCAGGCGTGGTGGCTCACACCTATAATCCCAGTACTTTGGGAGGCTGAGATGAGAGGATTGCCTGAGCCCACAGGTTCAAAACCAGTCTGGGCAACTTGGTGAGACCCCATCTCTACAATAAATCAAAAAATTAGCCGGGCATGGTGGCGCATGCCTATAGTTCCAGCTACTTGGAAGGCTGAGGCGGAAGAATCACCTGAGCCTAGCAGGTCAAGGCTGCGGTGGCTGTGAGTGTGCCACTGCACTCCACCCTAAGTGACAGAGTAAGACTCCAACTAAAAGAAAAAAAAAACCTCAAAGTATTCAAAAAGCAAGTAGAGCAACAGAATTGCACACAATGTCAATCTTCATTAACATTAAGGCATATGGCACAGTAAACATGTTCTGTGAATACAAAAACTTGACTTTTCTGCATGGTGCTGGTCACTTTTAATTAACAAAAACAAGCACAATTAATATTTAAAAGATTTTAATATATTAACGAATATAATTTTATTGAAAAATATCTCATACTCCTAGAAGCATACTATAACCACTGGAATCCACATGGTCTCAATGTTTAAGTCTTCCATAGTACTGGGATATTCTCCATGGGAACCATTGATGGCAATTATATTAGCATTTGTGTCATACATTCTGTACTGGCTGGATTCCAGACTACATTACAAGTGATGTTAGGGGAAGACTCAGTCTACAATGTGTGTATAAAGTGAAGGACTGCTACTGGGAGTGTGATATTCCAAGATGAATGAATAAAAATATTAAATGGAACCTGTACAGAAATCAAAATGTTTAGAGCTCTCTGACCAGACCAGGATGGTCTGTTTTCCAGTACCAGCAAGTAGAGCAGAGCCTAGAAACAGTGGAGTAATTGTGGATGAGCATACAGGGGCAGAATGCTGGGAAACATGTAGTCACAACTACACTGGTGTTGACCAGCATTGTTAAGATGATAGAGAGTGTATAAAAAAGCATAAAGGTGCTCACCAGGGTAAGATGCTTTGGATGGCTCTGGTCTCAAGGATGACCTGGTAAACAGGAGACTATGAATGTGTTGGACCTGTTGCTTGAGCCTGAATAGGATAAACACCATGGATCCACTGGCCTAGATCATGAGGTTAACAGGCCTGAATGCAATGTGCTAATTACTTTCCCAGGATCTACAGCAGCACAAAATCCCAAATCTTTCAACACAGTGAGATTCCTCCCACCCCATATGTCAGTCACTTACATGGGAATACATTTACCAGCATATGCAGGATCCAGCACAGGTATATGGAGGGACCAATGAACTTGGGGACTTTGACTTTGAACTCTACCCATGTGGAATTACTAGAGCTGATTGTGATGGCCTGGAAGATACTTAAGAGGCACATGGAACTGAGGGATACATCCCTGGAAATTCTATGAATATAAAAGACAAGTTTACAATCAATATCATTTAGAAAATAAGCCAAACCAAAAACTGCCATTGTCTGAGAGATTCCTTTAAAGAGAATAACTATGAAGTTGGCTCTGCTCAGGTGTTTGAGAACCAAATCGGTGGGCTTTACTCTGCTCCCAGAAGTCAGTGAGGATAAAATGGTAGAGAAAGAGTTCCCCAGGATTCCTATTCCAGTCTGGGACAGGAAGATTATTCCTGTGACCAAGTCACTGGAGGTCATTCTGCCATTTTCCTGGAATGTTACTCAATGTTAACACCAGGGATCCTGATAGACACACAGGACTACTTTCTTCATGGCATTTAAAGCACTGTGTTCCCCCAATAACCACTATTTCTCACTCATAAATAATAAACTGTGTATACCTGTAATCCCAGCTACTTGGGAAACTGAGGAGGTAGGATCACTTGAGCCCAGGAGGTCAAGGCTGCAGTGAGCTGTCATTGCACGACTTCACTCCAACCCGGGTGATACAACAAGACCCTGTCTCAAAATAGAATAAAATAAAATGTGTCTTTTTAAGAAGAAGTTTTCTGAGTTTAAAAGTATTACCTGCTATTTAAATTATTGATACATACTAATAGTGGCATTGCAGTGAAAACTCAATTTATATAGCACTTATTAGGTACCAGGTATTTCCCTCAATGCTTTGCTTATAGTGCCTGACTTAAATTTTACTACAACCCAGTATGAGAGGGCCTCATGACATGTATACATTTAGAAACCATATGCATACACACACATCTACATATTACACATATGCATACATACGTATGTAAATCCAGATAAGGAGAATTTGAAGAAGAGAGCTAACAATCCCTTAGTGTTTGGACATGTGTCCTTAGGTCTAGATGTGCTAAAGGACTGTTTGGGTCCTGCAGCTGGTAAAGGGCAGAGCTTGATTGGATTACAAATTGTGTGGCTTCAGAGAAAACTATCATTCTATATAAACTTAGAGTGTTAGCTCCCTTCTTCAAATTCTACTTCTCTGAATTTATATACATAAGTATGCATGTATGTATGTTTATGTGTACATGGGTATATGTGTGTATATACATATAGTTTCTAAATTTTTAATATGGTCATTTTCCTTAGGTCTATTTGAAATTGTTTCCTTATCTGTCTATAACTTCCTGTGTATTACTATTAATCTATAGGCCTAAACCATGTATGCAAAAAATGAAAATATCAAAGTAGTAAATTATTAAAGAACATATTTCATTTTAAAATTGGATTTACTAAATGTAATTACTCGGTACTAGAATAGCAGATAGAAGACCTTTACCTTGTTTGTTATAAAATATAATGGTTTTCTGAATTTTATTTAAAAAATAATAAGTATAAAAGATACTACCTAGGAAATATTGAGCAATATTAGCATTTTTCCTAAACTGTAAGGCATGGAATATAACTAATATAAATACAAATAATGCACATATCTATATATAGATAGTATACTTTATATGCAGATAATAGTTTGCTAACTGACAGAATAATAGCAAATGCAACACATCTGTAAGATGTCCAAACTCTAAACAAGTCCCCAAAGAGGGCTCTGGAAGACATGAGCATGTGTTCTTGGGGAAGACTGAAAGAGCAGAAAATGAGTATCAAGGCCAGGGTTACATCAGGCAAAATTCACTGAAGTCAGAGAAACCTCCATAGATTTAAATTTTTAAATTTGAAATAGCAGCTTGCCAATATATCCCCTCAATCATGAAATAAACTCTTCTTTAATTGCTCCTGCCCTCTCTTTAAAAAGGAACAAACATGGCCGGGCTCGGTGGCTCAGCCTGTAACCCCAGGATTTTGGGAGACCAAGGCAAGTGGATTGCCTGAGCCCGCAGGTTCAAGACCAGCCTGGGCAACTTGGCGAGACTTTGTCTATACAATAAATAAAAATTAGCCAGTCACGGTAGCATGTGCCTGTAGTTCCAGTTACTTGGAAGGCTAAGGCGGAAGGATCACCGACAGGTGGATGCTGGGGTGGCCATCAGTGTGCATGCGACTGCACTCCAGCCTGGTCAATGGAATGAGACTCCAACTCAAAAAAAGAAGAAAAAAGGAACAAACAGTCTCTCTCATGCCACTGAGCACAGGTGCTTCCAGTGGAAATAATAATAATAATAATCACCATCTTCATTAAGCCCTCCAGACCCCATAGTTAGAGCTGTAAATATGCACAGTCAAGTAAGTGGCCCTCGAATATATAAGAACTACCCACAGCCTGGACTCTCGATTATAGCTCATAATTCATTCAATTCTAGGAGAAATTATATATACACTACCAAATAGAGCCTGAGATTCCCAAAGGGAATACTGAAAGCAAGCGAATTTCGGAGTCAGTCATAAAATGTTCTAACTCCCAGGACCCCTCCTTGCTGGGAGGGCACCACAGCCACTACCTCTGAAGGAGCCCCCCAAGATGGGGGAATCCAGGGCTCACGGACCTTATCATCTCCAGGCTCCCTCCACCCAGGTCCACTCCAGCCTCAGGAAATATGCTGTGGGAATTCAGTCTGGGCCAGATTCTCTTCCTGAAAGAAAGAGACCGTTTTCAAACAGGATCACTCACCCAGATTCCTGAAGGACAGTTGTCTCCTTTGCAGACTCTGAAATAAAGGAAGTCATCTGTGTAGATAGTATACTCCTGTGATGCCAGCTGCCAGGAGGGGTGGATGCACTATGAGAGAGATAGGCAGTTAGTCTACAGCTAGGAAGGAGGCAGTCACCCAAAGGTGTAAGTTCACTATTCTCTGACCTCATCTCCCCAACGGGCTGAGATTATCATGTCAGATGAGGCAGTGATGACAGTGTCTGCTTAGGTAATTAAGATCATTTTGGCAAAAACAATTGTTCCCATCAGTAACCACAAGAAACTTAACTATGTAATGAGCATCAGCACAGGGACAGGCTGGAAGTTTGGAGAAGATGCTTCTGTCCTGGGGTGTCAGGAGACAGAGAGTCAAGAGAGAGGGAGCAGAGAACACTGGAGTTCTGGGGAAAAGGGAACTGAGAGCAAAGCACATGGCTGCTCCTGGACTTCTTGCCTTCCTGAGGAGTCTGTTTAATTTGCCTGATCTTATTTAGAATGTCTGGTGGCACCTCTTAGAAGAGTTGTTACCCTCTTTGAGAATTTGAAGCATTGGTATGACTTGTGCACATTTTTGTGTGTTTAATTGCCAGTTGTTAACTATGAGCCAAATTTTCTGTACTCTAATATTTTTCAATGTTCATGATATCCAAAAATAAGCTAATTTTTGAGTAAAGATATAAAGATTATAAAAGAATGTTAAGATACAAACATATCTTTCAAGTATAATAATTTGTAATTACCTGGATGAACTTAGAGTCTATAATACTGAGCGATCTATCACAGAAATAAAGAACTGAGTATCACACATTCTCACTCATAAGTGGACCTTGAACAATTATCTTAATACTATAAGAAAAAGATTGGCAGTAGCAGGAAATTGCCAGGGCGGGGGATGGAGGGGTGTTAGGATACGGGATTGTCAGTAGTGGGAATCTGCAGGGTGGGAGGGGGCCACGCCTCATCAACAAGGGTACCTGCATAATGAATATTTGCATACCTAACCCTGAATTGTACCCCATATCTTTAAAACAAAAAATTAAAAGTAAAAAAAAAAAATTACTGATTGTACATTTTGGATATACATATTTCTTATTTGTTTATTCTTCAGTAAAGCTACTAAAATAAAATTTTAAATTTAATAAAGATATACAAGACAAAAAATAAAATAATTCATAATTATTTTAGTTTTATTTTCAAAATACATGCATGGGGTGATTTTATTATGGTAAAAGTGATTACTTCACATGGGAACAGAAAGTAAAGTGGCAATCATTGTGATATTACATAATGTTTGGATGTAGACAATTTGATCACAAGAGGTATAAACACTAAATAGAAGAGGGAGATTTGAGCTTCTTGTAAAGAAAAATATCTATAGAACAAAAGATGTAAACTTGTATTAGGATAGAGAACCTGAAAATTGGCATGAAATGCTACTTCCTTCGGATGGTGTGTGAGATTGCTCTTAAACGTTGAAAATGAACACAATTAAAGGATGCTTAGCCGGGCTCAGTGGCTCAGCCTGTAATCCCGTGCCTTTGGGAGGCTGAGATGAGTGGATCACCTGAGCCCACGGGTTCGAGACCTACCTGGGCAGCGAGACCTCATCTCTACAATAAATCAAAACATCAGCCGGGCGTGGTAGCGCATTCCTGTAATTCCAGCTACTTGGAAGGCTGAGGCGGAAGGATCGCCGGAGCCCAGCAGGTTGAGGCTGCGGTGGCCGGGAGTGGCTACTGCACTCCAGTCTGGGTGACAGAGTGAGACTCCAACTCAAAAAAAAAAAAAAAAAAAAAAGGATACTTAAAAATGTTCAAGACTGACCTCTCACAGAAACAAAGATCCAAGTATCACATGTTCTCACTCATATAATGGACCTTGAACATCCAATGTAATACTATAAGAAAATGACTGACGGTACTGGGAAACTATGGTGGGGGATGGGATTAACAGTTACAAATATCTGTCTGGGGATGGGGAAACACCTCTTATCAACAGGGTGCCTGAATGAAACATAATTGTACACCTAACCTTTAACTGTACCCCACAAAATCATAATAAAAAATATAAGAAAAATGTTCAAGACCGTATAGACTTAGGTACAAAATCAAGGGATTTTTTTTTTATAATTAATCAGTATTTTTTATTATCGTTTTGTGGGGTACAGTTAAGGGTTAGGTGTACAATTACGTTTCATTCAGGCACCCTATTGATAAGAGGTGTTTTCCCAGTCCCAGATAGATATTAGCTACTGTTAATCCCATCCCCCTCCCCCCCATAATTTCCCAGTACCATCAGTCATTTTCTTATAGTATTACATTGGATGTTCAAGGTCCATTATATGAGTGAGAACATGTGATATTCTGATCTTTGTTTCTGTGAGAGGTCACTCAGTATTATAGACTCTAGTTCCATCCAGGTTGCTGCGAAATTCATGATTTTGTTCTTTTTTATGGCTGCATAGTATTCCATCGTGTATATGTACCACATTTTTTTAATCCAGTCCTCTTTTGTTGGGCAGCATGGTTGTTTCCAGGTTCTTGCTATTGTGAACAACGCTGCGATAAACATACGTGTGCAGGTATCTTTTTAATAGAGTGATTTGTGTTCTTCAGGGTATATTCCCAGTAGGGGGATTGCAGGGTCATACGGAAGGTCAATTTTTAGAGCTTTCAGGAATCGCCACACTGCTTTCCACAGAGGTTGCACTAGTTTGCACTCCCACCAACAGTGTAGAAGTGTTCCCTTTTCACCACAGCCTCTCCAGCAGCTGTTATTTTTTGAGTTGTTGATAATTGCCATTCTGACTGGAGTTAGGTGGTATCTCAGTGTGGTTTTGATTTGCATCTCCCTGATGATTAGTGAGGTTGAGCATTTCTTCATGTGTTTGTTGGCTGCTTGAATGTCTTTTTTTGTGAAGTGTCTGTTCATATCTTTTGCCCAGGTTAACTCCAAATGGATCAGAGACCTAAATGTAAAACCTCAAACCATAAGAACCTTAGAAAAGGAAGGAAATACTCTCATGGAAATCGGAACTGGCATCCAATTCCTGTACAAAACCTGAAACCAACAGGACTTAAGAGAGAAGCTAGACAAATGGGACCTTATTAAACTGACAAGCTTCTGCAAAGTCAAAGAAACCATCAAGAGAGCAGGGAGACAGCCTACAGACTGGGAAAAAGTATTTGCCAACTCTAGGTCTGACAAAGGCTTAACATCCTGGATCTACAAGGAACTGAAACGTACTGAAAAGAGGGATTTTTTTTTTAATCTGGTGATTTTTGTTTTGTTTTGTTGTTTTGTTTTTGAGTTGGAGTCTCTCTCCGTTGCCCAGGCTGGAATGCAGTGGCACGCTTCATAGCCACCGGCCACCACAGCCTCGCCCTGCTGGGCTCAGCCTTCCAAGTAGCTGGAACTACAGGCGCACACTGTCACGCCTGGCTAATTGTTGATTTATTGTAGAGACGAGGTCTCGCCAAGTTGCCCGGGCTGGTCTCGAACCCGCGGTCTCAGGCAATCCTCTTGCCTCGGCCTCCCAAAGTGCTGGGATGACAGGCTTGAGCCAATTCTTTTTTTTTTTTTTTTTTTTTTTTTTTTTGAGTTGAGTTGGAGTCACACTCTCGCCCAGACTGGAGTGCAGTGGCCGCTCCCGGCCACCGCAGCCTCGACCTGCTGTGCTCCGGCGATCCTTCCGCCTCAGCCTTCCAAGTAGCTGGAACTACAGGCGCGTGCTACCACGCCCGGCTGATTTTTTGATTTATTGTAGAGATGAGGTCTCACCAACTTGCCCAGTCAGGTCTCGAACCCGCAGGCTCAAACCCAAAGCGTGGGATTACAGGCTGAGCCACCCCAATTCTCTATAGGAAGGAGCAGACTGCCTGGGCCTACTGAGGACAGCGAGGAACGAGCGAGCCACCTGGAGCCCCGGGCAGGGAGCGAGACCCCGACCGGGAGGCGGGACTCGCGGTCTGGGATGGGAGGGCAGGGGCGGCGCAGCGACTACGGGAACCGCCAGAGAGCGTGGGCGCCCCTGCAAAGCACTGGTGGGAGGGTCCCTCGGGGCACATTCGCCCCGTCTCCCCGAAGACTGTGTGTACCCGCCGGTTGCTCCAGAGGCAGAGGCCACGCCGGCTGCAGAGACCAAACTCCGAATTCCTGCCCGTAGGCCGAGTCCTGCTCTCTCATCGCCGCGACCCTCGCGCCGCCCCGAGGTGGGCGCAGAGCCCAGGGCCGGCGATGAGTCCCCGCCGCCCGCGGACCCCACACAGGGCTCGGTGCATGCCCGGAGGCCTTCCCCAGCCGCCCGGTCGAGGGTCCCTGCCGGGGCGACCTCGGGACGGCGGCAAGGACCGCGCTGTGCTCGTGGTGGACTCCTGGGCTCTGCTGGACACCGCGGCCACTCTGCAGTGACCCAAACGGGCAACGAGGGCAGATCTTTGTCCCCAGGCGAAGAGAGGACCGCGGATCGTCTGGTCTCCACCCTGAGGCTTCACGACCTGATGCTAGGCCCCTGGAAGCCAGAGGTCGGAGAGCGGCTGGGCAGCAGAAACCAGCCCCAGGGACTCTCACGGAGTTTTCCATGCAAAGAGGAGGAGTCCTGCCAGGGCAGAGGAGCGAGGGATAGTCCCGAGCTGGACTCCACGGTATACACAGTCACAATGCAATGCCTAAAAGGAGCCCCTAAAAGGAGAAGGCAACTTCAGGAGCACAACTTGTCGGGATAAGATGTATCTCTCAAATGAAGAAGCAGCTCTGAGTTGTCCAAGATGTGTTGTTCAGGGAGCAAAGCAAACCAAAGACCTGTATGCAAAGCATGACCTACTTTTGACTAAACAATCTGTATGGGAATATATATGAATGCACAGGCATACACGGAAGGATGCATCCATGTGCAGGCAGAATTCTAGAAAGATACTATACAGAGATGTTCACTTTCTATTTTATAATCCACATAGTACAGTACTCAATAAACAATAGTCAATTTGACATTTTAGGTTGGGTATGACGGCTCACACCTGTAATCCCAGCACTTGGGGAGGCCGAGGCAGAAGGATTGCTTGAGCCCAGGAGTTCTAGAAGAACCTGGGCAACATTGTGTGACCTCATCTCTACAAAAAAAAAAAAATTTTTTTTAAACTGGCCGCACAAGGTGGTGCACACCTGTAGTCCCAGACTGAGGAGGGAGAATTGCTTGAGCCCAGAAGGTCGAGTATACAGTGAACCAAGACTGGGCCACTGCACTCCAGAGTAGGCAACAGAGAGAGACCCTGTCTCAAAAATAATAATTTGATCTTTTATACATTAAAGACATTCTATTTTATTTTTCTAATACAATAGATAATCATGTATTAAAGTTTTATGTTTTTTGAGCAAGTATTGCCTTTACAGGCAGGAGACCAGAAGCAGAAGGCTTCCCTTGTCCATCTGCTTCAGGGCTGCGCAATATCTGTCCTCTATCCTCTCCATTATGGATGGCCGTGTCTGGCATCAGCACCTACGGAAGCTCACAAAAATGACTTTAGCACTTTGGGCCATGTGCATTTGAGGAGCAATAAAATAATGTCTATTCGCTTCCAGTTATCTGTGGCTGTCTACTTGGATCGGCCTTATGGAGTCCAAAATGACCTCTAAATACATAAGTGATGAGTCGCACAAGAGACTTAAGTGTACAGTTGAACCTTGAATCACGAGGGGATTTGGAGAACCAACCCCCACGAAGTCGAAAATACCCATTTAACTTTTGACTCCCCAAATCTTAACTACTAATAGCCTACTGTTGACTGTAAGCTTTACCAATTCACACAAATCACGTAGGTTGCCTGTATTCTACACAGTATTCTTATAACAAAGTATGCTAGAGAAATAGTATTAAAATAGTCATAAGGAGCTGGGCATGGTGGCTCACGCCTGTAATCCCAGCACTTTGGGAGGCTGAGGCGAGAGTACTGCCTGAGTCCAGGGGTTTGAGACCAGCCTGGGCAACGCGGCAAGACCTCGTCTGTACAAAAAGTCAAAAAATTAAGACGGCCACGGTGGCTCACGCCTGTCATCCCAGTACTTTGGAAGGTGGAGGCGAGAGAATAGCCTGAGCCTGTAGGTTCGAAACCAGCCTGGGCAACATGGTGAGACCTCGTCTCTACAATAAATCAAAAAACTAGCTGGGTGTGGTGGTGCGCGTCTATAGTTCCAGCTATGGGGAGGCTGAAGCGGAAGGATCGCCTGAGCTCACTGAGCCCAGCAGGTGGAGGCTGCGGTGGCGGTGAGCGTGCCACTGTACTCCAGCCTGGGCGACAGAGTGAGACCCTGAGACAGACACACACACACACACACACACCACCTGGTCAGAGTGAGACCCTGAGACAGACACACACACACACACACACACCACTGTACTCCAGCCTGGGCGACAGAGTGAGACCCTGAGACAGACACACACACACACACACACACACACACACACCACTGTACTCCAGCCTGGGCGACAGAGTGAGACCCTGAGACAGACACACACACACACATACACACACACACACACACACACACACACACACACCACCTGGTCAGAGTGAGACCCTGAGACAGACAGACACACACACACACACACACACACACACACACACCACCTGGTCAGAGTGAGACCCTGAGACAGACAGACACACACACACACACACACACACACACACACACACACACACACCACCTGGTCAGAGTGAGACCCTGAGACAGACAGACACACACACACACATACACACACACACACCACACACACACCACCTGGTCAGAGTGAGACCCTGAGACAGACACACACACACACACACACACACACACACACACACACCACCTGGTCAGAGTGAGACCCTGAGACAGACAGACACACACACACACACACACACACACACACCACCTGGTCAGAGTGAGACCCTGAGACAGACACACACACACACACACACACACACACACACACACACACACACCACCTGGTCAGAGTGAGACCCTGAGACAGACACACACACACACACACACACCACCTGGTCAGTGAGACCCTGAGACAGACACACACACACACACACACACACACACACACACACCACTGTACTCCAGCCTGGGCGACAGAGTGAGACCCTGAGACAGACACACACACACACTACACACACACACACACACACACACACACACACCACCTGGTCAGAGTGAGACCCTGAGACAGACACACACACACACACACACACACACACACACACACACACACACCACCTGGTCAGAGTGAGACCCTGAGACAGACACACACACACACACACACACACACACACACACACACCACCTGGTCAGAGTGAGACCCTGAGACAGACAGACACACACACACACACACACACACACACACACACACACACACCACCTGGTCAGAGTGAGACCCTGAGACAGACAGACACACACACACACACACACACACACACACACACACACCACCTGGTCAGAGTGAGACCCTGAGACAGACAGACACACACACACAACACACACACACACACACACACACACACACACACACACACCTGGTCAGAGTGAGACCCTGAGACAGACACACACACACACACACACACACACCACCTGGTCAGTGAGACCCTGAGACAGACACACACACACACACACACACACACACACACACCACCTGGTCTTCACGGTGAGCGTGCGGAGGGTGGGAGAAGGAAGGTGGGCCTTGCAGTCTCAAGGGAGGCGGAGGCAGAGAGGCCTAGGAGGTGAAAGAAGAGGCAGGCCCGCGCGGCGTAACTTTGGTCGAAAAAAATCCGCGTATAAACGGAAACGCGCAACTGAAGCCTGCGATATTCAAGAGTCAACCGACTCCCCGGAGACCCAGCTGTGGCCCCCTTGGGAAACAACGAAGCCCCTCAGTCGCCCTGGGGGGCTGGAGGCGGGGTTCCCGGCGACCCTCGCGGCGTCTCCGGCCCTTCCCGATTAGGCTGTGATTTGGAAGCCGCGTCGGCTACTACGTTACCCAGAAAGCCTTGCGTCGAGCGGCAGCGTACTGGCCCAATGAGGCCAACACAGGGGCCCTTCCGGGCGGCCTGGCCCTCGGGGCGGGACTTCCGGCGCCTCGGCCGCGGTCATCTTGGCGGCCCGAGGGCCTGGGTTCTCTGCCTGCTGCTCCGCGCGCCGCCTTGACACCCAAGGGACGGGCCTGAAGGCGCGAGGGTCGCGGGCACCGCCGCCTGAAAGGCCGGTCGGGGGTCGCGGCGTCCGGGTCCACGCCCCGCTCGCCCGCAGAGTCCGATGGCGGCGGCCCGGCCGGGAGACCCGGCTCCGGTAAGTCCTGGAGGGGCACCAGCTCCTGTCCCTGCAGCCTGGGCCCGGGGCCGAGGATGCGGAGGCGCCCGTGAGTGGGTCCCTGTCGCCGGCGTTCGATGTGGCAGGAACTCGGAGCTCTGGAGAGTCTGGGGCGCTTGAGAGACGCCGTCTGCGTTGGGACCGAAAGGGCTTCCGAGGGTCGTTGACGAGCAGACTGTAGAGGGCGGGGAGGACGCATCACACCCAGAGGCCGCGCAGCTGGCCAGAGGCAGCGCTGAGGCACTGAGGCTGGACGGGCGCCCGACGCTGCCTGGCTCCGGGGTGAGGGCTCAGGGAACGGCCGTGTCCTGGGAGCCCCTCCGTGGCC
The DNA here is from genome assembly GCA_027257055.1 of Cephalopachus bancanus. NCBI lineage: Eukaryota > Metazoa > Chordata > Mammalia > Primates > Tarsiidae > Cephalopachus > Cephalopachus bancanus. The sequence goes on from JAPVLO010000564.1 coordinate 2,985,228, forward strand.
GCATCTCTCTGGGGCACGCCTCTGTCCACGGGATCCCAGGACTGCCGGCGTGCTTTTGTGGCTTGCCCTGATCGGTGGAGGCTACTCAGCCCTTCGCTGGTCCGGAACCCCACCCACATTTCATCTGTCTCTGTGGTGCCGTGGGACTCGTCACCTGCCATTCTCTCAGCCCTTGGTGTGGACACCCTAGAGAATCCCAGGGCTCAGAATCCTGAGTCCAGGCCAGGGGGAAGGGGTGCGGAAGCTTGTGATAGGAACAGGTACCACCAGCATGTGGAACCGTTTGGAGGTGAGGCGGAACTGGTTCAGGGAGCTGCAGGTCTCCTTGCTTTCGGGTGGTAAACTCCAGGCAATAGGGAGGCAGGAGTCAGGCTTGGACTGACTGCCAGTGAAGTTTGTCCGCTATTATGGAGGAAGCTGGAGTTTGGAATCAGAGGAGAAATGTTATCTTACCCAAATGTCAACAGATTCCATCTGGTTGCAGAGTGGGAAAACTGAACATAGTGACTAATGGGATCATGAGGAGAGCGCAGGTGCTACTGTGTTGGGGAGCTTCAGAGAAGGTTGGATATGGAGGTAGATGTGTGGGGACATGAACTGTGGGTCTTCCAGAGTGATCCTGTTCATGGTTTCATTAGTCTCTTTCGTGCCAGGGAAGTGTGACCTTTGAAGATGTGGCTGTGTACTTCTCCTGGGAGGAATGGGATCTCCTTGATGAGGCTCAGAAACACCTGTACTTCGATGTGATGCTGGAGAACTTTGCAATTACATCCTCCCTGGGTAAGACCCTCATACCCACCTTTGTGACTCGGGCTAAGCTCTGCCTTTCTCCTTTTCCTCAGGTGCAACTCTGTCCTTCTCATATCTGGACCACAGATACTGCTTCATGCCCTAGTTCCCTGGGTAGATGCTGTGGGCTGTGTGCATGCCTACTTCCCTCCTCTTATTGCCCCTGCCCAAAAACCTCACGTGTAAGGAACAGTAAGCCTAATGGATCCCACCTGGCTTGCCTTCTCCCTGTCTGATGACTGTCTAAGTCTGTGGCACCCAAATTTCCCTCCATTTCTGTACCTGACATATATTCATGCTTGACTATGCCATGAAATATAGTTACTGACATTGCCACTGTTCTCAAAAGAACCTTCTCCAAAGCTCCAAGGTGTTTATTTCTTCTATTTTTAAAAATTTTACAGTATATATAACATAACATTTATCATTTGAATCATTTTTAATGCATTCACATGGTTATGCAACCATCACCAACATCCTGCAGTAGAACTCTTATCTTGCAAAACTGAAACTCTGTACCCATTAAACAACTTCTCCCATCCCCTGGCAACCACCATTCTACTTTTGATCTCAATGAATTTGTCTACTCTGAATACCTCATTTGAGTGGAATTATACAGTATTTGTTCTTTTGTGTTTGACTTATTTCACTTAATATATCTTTAAGATTCATCCATGTTGTAATATGTATCAGAATGTCATTCTTTTTTAAGGCTGAATAATATTCTGTTGTATGTACGTACCACATTTTGTTTATCCATCTATCAGTTGACACTTGAGTCATTTCCAACTTCTGGCTCTTGTGAATAATGCTGCTGTGAACATGGGTGTACAGATATCTTTTTTGTGTCAGAGCTTCAATTTTGGGGGTATATACTTAAAAGTAGAATTGCTGGATCATATGGTAATTCTACTTTTTGTTTGTTTGTTTGTTTTTGTTTTTGAGTTGGAGTCTCACTCTGTCACCCAGACTGGAGTGCAGTGGCACGCTCTGGGCCTCCTCAGCCTCGACCTGCTGGGCTCCGGCGATCCTTCTGCCTCAGCCTTCCAGGTAGCGGGAACTACAGGCACGTGCTACCACACCCGGCTATACTTTTGATTTTTAAGGAACCACCATATGATGCCAGCTGCACCGTTGACATTCCCACTAGCAGTGCACAAATTTCCAGTTCCTTTACATTCTCACTATCACTTGTTATTTTCTGTTTTTTGTTTTGTTTTTGATAATAGCCACCTAAATGGATGTGAGGTGATATCTCATTATAGTTGTGATTTGCATTTCCCTGAGGATTAGTGATATTGAGCATCTCTATTTGGCTATTTGTATATCTCCTTCAGAGAAATGCTTATTCAAGTCTTTTGCCTATTTTTTAATTGTTGAGTTTAAAGAGTTCTCTTTATGTCCTAGTTATTAATTCCTTATCAAATATGTGATATGACCAGGCATGGTGGCTCATGCCTGTAAGCTCAGCACTTTGGGAGGCAAAGGCAAGAGGATTGCTTGAACTCAGGGGTTTGAGACCAACTTGGCGAGACCTCATCTCCACAGACAATCCAAAAAATTAGTTGGATGTGGTGGTGCGTGCATGTAACTCCAGCTACTTAGAAAGCTGAGTCTGTAGGATCTCCTGAGCCCAGCAGGTCAAGGCTGCAGTGGCCCTGAGCATGCCACTGCACTCCAGCCTGGGCAACAGAGTAAGACTCCGACTCAAAAATATATATATGAGTTGTAAATGTTTTCTTCCATTCTGTGGGTTGTCTTTTTAATGTGTTGATGGTGTCCTTTGATGTACAAGTTTCTTGTTTTGAAGTTCACTTTGACTTTTTTTTATTGCCTGTGTCTTTGGTGTCATAAAGCTTTTCCCCTTGTTTTCTCATAAAAGTTTTATAGTTTTAGCTCTTGCATTCAGACCTTTGATTCATTTTGAGTTAACTTGTGTATATGATGGCAGATCAGGGTCCAGTTTCATTCTTTGACTTGTAGATATCCAGTTTTCCTAGCATCATAAGTCAAAAAATCTGTCCTTTTCCCATTGAATGGTCTTGGTCCCCTTGTCAAAAATTACTTGGACAGATATTTGAGAGTTTTTTATAGGCTTATTTATTACCATTGATATATATAGCAGTCTTTATGGCAACACCTAGTGTTTAATTACCATAGCTTTGCAGTAAGCTATGAAGTTAGGAAATGTTAGTCTTCCAACTTTCACCTTCTTCTTCAAGATTATTTTACCACTTTGGTGTCCCTTAATATTTGATAAGAATTTTATCAAAATCTTAAGGATTTTTCTGTTTCTGCAAAAAAAAATCTCATTGGGATTTTGATACATTTTGCATTTTCTGTAACTTACTTAGGCTAGTATAGACATCTTAACAATATTCAATACTCCAGTCCATGAATGGAATGTGGTGTCTTTTCATTTATTAATGTCTTCTTTAATTCCTTTTAGCAGTGTTTTAGTGTGCAAGTATTTTACTACTTTGGTTAAGTTAATCTTCAGTATTTTATTCTTTTTGATGCAACTGTGAGTGGAATTGTTTTGTTAGTTTTCTTTTTAAATTGTTTGCTATTAATATGTAGACATGAATCTGATTTTTGGTGTTGTGTTTGTATTCTTCTGTTTGCTGAATTTGTTTATAAGTTATAACATATTTTTGGTAGACTCTTTAGGGTTTTCTACTTATATGGTCTGTGAACAGAGATTTCTTTTTCTTTTTCCATTTGGATCCCTTTTGTTTCTTTTTCTTGCCTGATTGCCATGTTGAACAAAAGTCATGACAATTGGCATTCCTATCTTCTTCCTGATCCTTGAGGAAAAGCTTTCAGTCTTTCACCATTGAGTATAATTTTAGCTGTGGTTTTTTTTTTTTTTTTTTGAGTTGGAGTCTCACTCTGTCACCCAGGGTAGAGTACAGTGACACACTCACGGCCACCGCAGCCTCAACCTGCTGGGCTCAGACGATCCTTCCACCTCAGCCTTCCAAGTAGCTGGAACTACAGGCGCATGCTACCACACCCAGTTTATTATATTTTTGTTGTTGTTGTAGAGACAAGGTCTCGCCAAGTTGCCCAGACTGGTTTCGAACCCCTGAGCTTATAGGCAGTCCTCTCACCTCAGCCTCCTAAAGTGCTAGGATTACAGACTTTGAACCACTATGCCCAGCCAGCTGTGTATTTTTTTAATATGGTTTTTATTATGTGTAGCTTCCCTTTATTTCTGGTTTGCTGAGTGTATTCCTCATGAAGGAATATTGCATTTTGTCTAATGTTTTTTGTGCATCAGTTGAGATAACCATGTACTTTTTTTTGCTCTTTAAGAGATAGAGTCTCGCTCTGCTGCCCAGGCTGGAGTGCAGTGGCATGATCATATCTCACTGCAACTTTGAACTCCTAGGCTCAAGCAAGCCTCGTACATCAGCCTCCCAAGTATCTGAGGCTACAGGTGCATACCACCATGGCTGACAATTTTTTTTTTTAATTGTAGAGATGAGGTCTCGCCAAGTTGCCCAGGTGGGTCATGAACCTGTGGACTCAGGCAGTCCACTTGCCTCAGCCTCCCAAAGTGCTGGGATTACAGGCTGAGCCACCATGCCTGGCCCTGACAAATTTTTTAAAACTTTTTAGAGGCAGGGTCTTGTTATATTAACTGTCTTCTAGCCTTAAGTAGTTCTCCAGCCTCAGCATCCCAAGTAGCTAGGATTTCAGGCAAGAGCTACTGTTTTGATTGATTTTTGTTTGTTTAACCATCCTTGCATTCCAGGAATAGAATCTAGTTGTTTTTCTTTTTGTTTGTTTGTTTGTTTTGAGTTGGAGTCTTACTTTGTTGCCCAGGCTAGAATGCAGTGGCATCCTATGACCACCGCAGCCTTGACCTGCTGGGCTCAGGTGATCCTTCTGCCTCAGCCTTCCAAATAGCTGGAACTACAGGCATGTGCCACCATGCCCAGCTAATTTTTTTGATTTATTGTAGAGACGAGGTCTTGCCAAGTTCCCCTGGGCTCAGAAATCCTCTCGCCTCCGCCCCCCAAAGTGCTGGAATTACAGGCATGAGCCACCGTGTCCAGCAAATCTAGTTAATCTTGATGTATAATCCTTTAAATATGCTGCTGAATTCAGTTTACTAATATTTTGTTGATGTTTTTGTATGAAACATCATCAAGGGATTGATCTGTAGTTTTCTTTTCTTGAAGTGTCTTTGATCTTGTTTTGGAATCAGGATAATGCTGGCCTTATAGAATAAGTTTAGAAGTGTCCACTCTGCAATTTGGGGGAAGAGTTTAAAAAGGATTGTTTTTAGTTCTTAATTAAATGGCTGGTAGAATTCACCAGTGAAGCCATCAGGTCCAGGGCTTTTCTTTGTTGATCGTTTTTTTTATTACTGATTTGGTCTCTTTACTAGTTACGACTTTATTCAGGTTTTTTCCATTATTTTTATTTCTATAGAATTGATAGTAATGTCCCCACTTTCATTTTTTATTTTAGTAATTTGAGTCTTCTATTTTTTTCTTAGTCAGTCTAGGTAAAGGTTTGTCAACTCTGATCATCTTTTCAGACAACCACCTTTCAGTTTTATTGATTTTCTCTGTTTTACTTTTCTTGGCTCTAATCTTATTTTGTTGTTTTCTGCTACCTGTAGCTTTAGTTTGTTATTCTTTTTGAAGTCCCTTAAGTTGCAAAGGTAGATTGTTAAGATCTTTCTTTTGTTTAATGTGTTTATAGTTGTAAATTTTCACCTTACTACTGCTTTTGCTGCATCCCATAAATTTTGGTAGGTTGTTTTCATTTTCATTCATCTCTAAGTATTTTCTAATTTCCAATATTCACTTGGCTTCATTGGTTGTTTTAAGATTGTATTGTTTAATTTCTACAGATCTGTAAAATTTTCAGTTTCCTTCTTTTATTAAGTTTCCAATATCATCTCATTGTGATCAAAGAAGATACTTTGTATGATGTCTGTCTTTTTAAATCTAATGACACTTAACTCATGGTCTATCCTAGAGGATGTCCCAGGTGCACTAGTTGTGTGGGATGTTCTTTACATGTTTGTTAGTTCTAGCTGGTTTTTTAGGTTCTCTGTTTTCTTACTTCTCTCTAGTTGATCTGTTCATTACTGAGAGTAGGATATTGATAATGCCAACTGTTATTATAGAACTGTCTACTTCAATTCTGTCAACTTTTGCTTTATGTGTTTTTTGTTTGTTTGTTTGTTTTGAGTTGGAGTCTCACTCTGTCGCCCAGACTGGAGTGCAGTGGCCACTCCTGGCCACCGCAGCCTCGACTGCTGCGCTCCAGCGATCCTTCCGCCTCAGCCTTCCAAGTAGCTGGAACTACAGGCACGTACTACCACACCCAGCTAATTTTTGATTTATTGTAGAGATGAGGTCTCGCCAAGTTGCCCAGGAGGGTCTCGAACCCTCAGGTTCAGGCAATACACTCACCTCAGCCTCCCAAGGCACAGGATTACAGGCTGAGCCACCGAGCCCGGCTGCTTTATGTGTTGTGATGGTCTGTTATTTGGTGCATGAATGTTTATAAATATTACCTCCTTGCTATATTGGACCTTTTGTTCGTATATAATGTCCTCTTTTTTTGTCTCTGTTAACCTTTTTTAATTTAAAGTCTCTATTGTCTGATATTAGTATAGCCATCCCTTCTCTCTTAGGTTGCTATTTGCTTGGAATAGCTTTTTGCAGGCTATCTTTGGATCTAAAGTAAATTTCTTATAGACAGCATAAAGTTTGATCATATTTTGTTCTTGTTTTTGTTTGTTTGTTTGTTTGTTTTTACCCATGCTGCCAATCTTTGTCTTTTTTTTGGGGGGGGGAGTTTAATCCATTTACATTTAAGGTAATCACTGATAAGGAAGATCTGATTTCTGTCATTTTGCTATTTGTTTTCTTAGCTTTTTGTCCCAAACGTACTGCAGTAGTGCTTTTTTTTGTGTTCAGCTGAAACAAAATTTGTAGTGAAACTTTTAAATTCCTGTCATTTCCTTTGTTTGTTTTCTATAGCTCTTTTAAAATATATACACATTATAGGGATTACATTTAATCTTTTTCCTTGGAAGTCAAGGTCTCACTCTGTTGCCCAGAGTGGAGTGGAGTGGCACAGTCATGTCTCACTGCAGTCTTGAACTCCTGGGCTCAGGTGATCCTCCCTCATTAGCCTCCCTATTAGCTGTACATTGCCCAGGCTGGCATTGAACTCCTGAACTCGAGCAGTTCCCCTACCTCAGTCTTCCAAAGTGCTGGGATTTCAGGCATGAGCCACCATGCCCACCCACATTTAACATCTTAAAGTTATAACACTTCAAGTTGAATTTATACCAGCTTAAATTCCTTAATGTTCCTTTGTTCTTTTGTGTATTGAGTTGTTCTGGACCACTGTTAGCTGTTCACATGTCCTGTCTTTCCCTTAGGACTTATATCCTCCTTGTCCCATGTAGTAGCTCAACTGGGGTTAGGGGAAATTTTTCTTTGCTTCACAGGGTGTTCATAACTCTAGATTTAACAAGACAGGCTCAAAGAGGGCTTGTCCCAGGTGAATGGCAGTTAGAAGAAGGCATGATATCCAGGAACCTGTCCCATTTGACCTGTGTTTTAATGTCATTGCCAAAGGCATTTCACGTCTACCTTCCTTCTAATATTGTTGTATCCTGAAGTGTGCATATATCCTTTAATAGTCTGTGAATACCAGCTACTGTTCCAGTCAGATTTTCTTGGGCCTAGACCTATACTTCATAGCATCATAAATCATCAGCAGATAGGATCCTACTAAAAGCCATTGACAGAGGAATTAACTGTAGAACATGCCTTTTACCCCTGGGCCACACTTTATTCTTGTGCCCTGTGCCTATTAAGGCCTACCCTATTCCGTCATCTTGGGGGCCCACTGATGTCCTATAGCTGCTTCCTCAACCTAACATCCCAACTCCCTTTTCCTGAAATGGTACCATGGACTGGTTCTTTGCTGAGTTAGATGTACATTTGTGATTGTGTTGCCCCCTCCTAATAAAGGCGGTATGTACTTCACCATCACTTCTTTGCTTTCAGATTGTTGGCATGGAGTAGAGCCTGAGGGGGCACCTTCTGAACAGAGCATTTCTGCAGAAGGAGTGTCACAGGTCAGGACTTTCAAAGAAGGTTCATCTTTCCAGAATGCCTACTCTTGTGAAATATGTGGCCTGGTCTTGAGAGATATTTTGCACTTGGCTGAGCACCAGGGAACACACTGTGGGCAGAAACCATACACATATGGAAAAAAATTCTACTCTACTACAAACATTCAACACCACCATAGACAGCATATTAGAGAGGTACCCTTCAGAAGTTATGTGGACACAGCCTCATTTACAAAGAGCTGCATAGTCCGTGTGTCAGAGAAGCCATTTACTTGCAGGGAAGTTGGGAAGGACTTCCTGGCCAACATGGGATTTCTCCATCCAAAGGCCACTCACATGAGAGAGAAGCCAAATAACAACAAGTTTGGCGTGGCCTTTCATAATGGAAAAAGTCAGTACAGCTGGGTAGAATGCAAGAAAGCCTTTAATCACACAGACACACTTGTGCAGGACCAGAGAATCCTTACTAGAGAAGGGCTTTTTGAGTGCAGCAAATGTGGGAAAGCCTGCACACGAAGATGTAACCTCATTCAACACCAGAAAGTCCACAGTGAAGAAAGGCCTTATGAATGCAGTGAATGTGGAAAATTCTTTACTTACTACTCCAGTTTCATTATACATCAAAGAGTTCACACCGGAGAAAGGCCTTATGAGTGCCCTGAATGTGGGAAATCCTTTAGTCAAATCTATAGCCTCAATAGCCATAGAAAAGTTCACACTGGAGAAAGGCCTTATGAGTGTGGGGAATGTGGGAAATCCTTTAGCCAAAGGTCCAACCTTATTCAGCATCGCAGAGTTCACACTGGAGAAAGGCCTTATGAATGCAGTGAATGTGGGAAATCTTTTAGTCAAAACTTCAGCCTCATTTACCACCAGAGAGTTCACACTGGAGAAAGGCCTCATGAGTGTAGTGAATGTGGAAAATCTTTTAGCCGAAGCTCCAGCCTCATTCACCATCGGAGACTTCATACTGGAGAGAGACCATATGAGTGCAATAAATGTGGAAAATCATTTAAGCAAAGCTCCAGCTTCAGTTCACATCGGAAAGTCCATACAGGGGAAAGGCCTTATGTATGTGGCGAATGTGGGAAATCCTTTAGCCATAGCTCTAACCTTAAGAACCACCAGAGAGTTCACACTGGAGAAAGGCCTGTTGAGTGCAATGAATGTGGGAAATCATTTAGCTGCAAATCTAACCTCATCAAACACCTGAGAGTTCACACTGGAGAAAGGCCTTATGAGTGTAGCGAATGTGGGAAATCTTTTAGCCAAAGTTCCAGCCTTATTCAACACCGGAGAGTTCACACTGGAAAAAGGCCTTATCAGTGCAGTGAATGTGGGAAATCCTTCAGCAGCAGATCTGTCCTTATTCAACACCAGAGAGTTCACACTGGAGAAAAACCTTAGCAGTATGGGAATATGCAGCTTCCTTTTAGTGTAATTACACTAAAGGAGAATACCTGTAAGAGAGTTATCTACGTAAATTGGAAGCCCCAACATCTGAAGATACACAATGGGGATATTCCCCTTAAGTTCCAGGTATGTGGACACTTTAAGGAGCTATGTCACACTTTCTAACTTCACACTTGTCGCCCTTTCCATTTATGTTACTGGTGATTTTTGAGGTAGAAGTCATATCACCTCTCCACCTATGAGGTCCACATAGTGGGCATCATTTACCACCTGAACCTGCTCTGGGAAGCAGACCTCTGTGTTCTGCCCATTTGCTAAAGAATGTCATGAATAGTCTGAGTCCTTAAGGGGTCCTCATCCCCTTCTCTCTGACAAGTTAGGGCATGGACTTGACCCAGTTTTGTACCAGAGAACTCAACACAAGTTTTGGTACCTTGCCAACAAGGGACTATCTTTTTCAGGGACCTCTTGGTCTCATGTGACATTTCCATGGACTTTTTCCAGCCTCCAAGTCACCAGCCTGGGAATTGCTTGCCTCATATTGCTTTTTTACAATAATAAAGGCTTTATTATTTAAGCTATCTGTAATCCTGGGGTTTTATTCACTGTTTGAGGTGGTTTGAAAACAGAATTAGGCCCTGCCAGCATTACCTTTGATGAGGTGTCACATTATTTGTAAGCCTCAGAGACAACAGTATGATAGAAGAATATAGCTCTCTTTACAATTTTAGCCTAATTTGAATTGTTGCCCAAGGCCTCCTAGGAAAGACTAGAGTTTTTTATCCTAATTTGTGCACTGAATTTGTGCACAGGATACCCTGAGGAGGTGGAAAGTTGTGATAGCCTCCAGTGCTTCTGGGTGCAACATGAATTGTGTTTTTTGTCATTATTTTCAGAGGGTATCATACAGTGCCCAGCACTGTTGAGGACAGTCTCTACCCTAGGTTCTACAAAGGAGCCAAATACCCCAATATTCATAATTCAGTAGGCTTGTGTCACTGTAAAATTATAAGAGGGGACCATAATTGGTACAGATTACTAGAGAGTAGAGGAGACTGCAGCAAACTAGGTGGAATGTGCTCCTTGTAAAATATTCTAGTGATTGTCCAGGATCAGTATAAACAGAAGATCTCAGGATTTCCAGGCATGTATATCTTTTGTAGCTGAGGTCATTGTCCAAAAAAAAAAAAAAAAAGAGCCTTTCTGGGATGTTCATCTCAAGGCCATTGCTGCACAGGCAAAGAAAACATGGAAAGGAAAGTCCTTCTCTCAGGGACATGGCTTTGTGACCTACCATCATTCTGTATGGAGGTGAACTTCATTGCTCACCAATATTTGCAAGGTCTACAGGAAAGAGATAAAGTTAATATAGGGTTACCAAACCTGATAATAAACCCATTAAATTATTATAATTATTACAGTGAACAGATTGACCACCCCTAATTCACCTTACGCCCTTTTCTGATATCTCCCTCCCTTCCCTGGGCCCCCGTGGCAACCATTGATTCACTTCACTTTTAATAGTTTAGTTTGTGTTTTCTAGATTTTTATATGATTTTATTTTTTAAATATTTTTTTCAGTTTTATTCATAATATATAATTATTTTTATATTCTTCAGTGATGATTATATGAGTTTTTTATTCTTACTACTGAGTGGTATATTTTCCATTGATATTCTATTTGTTTATCTGCCAAACTGGTTTAAAAGATTATAACTTATTTAAGGAGTATATGAGAATTCCAGCTTTTCCACATCTTGCCAGTATTTGAACTTACCCTTTTGACTAGGTGCAGTGGCTTACACCTATAATCTCAGCACATTAGGAAGCGTGGCAAGAGGATTGCTTGAGCCCAGGAGTTTGAGACCAGCCTGGGAAACATAGCAAGACATTGTCTGTACCAGAAAATCAAAACATTAGCCAGGTGTGGTGGTACATGCCTCGACTTCCAGCTACTCCAGAGGCTGAGACAGAAGGATTGCCTGAACCCAGAAGATCAAGGCTGCAGTGAGTTGTGATCATGCCACTGCACTCCAACCTGGATGACAGAGTGAGACTCTGACTCAAAAAAATAAAGTGTGCAATAGTTTTTCCTAAGGATTCATTATGTTGATTTTTTTTTTTTTTTTTGAGTTGGAGTCTCTGTTGCTCAGGCTGGAGTGCAGTAACACACTCATGGCCACCCCAGTGTCTACCTACTAGACTCCAGTGATTCTTCCACCTCAGCCTTCCAAGGAGCCAGAACTACAGGTGTGTGCTACCATGCCAAGCTAATTTTTTTTTTATCTTATTGTAGAGAGGAGGTCTCACCAAGTTGCCCGGGCTGGTCTTGAACCTGCGGGCTCAGGCAATCACCTTGCTTCGGCTTCCCGAAGTGCTGGGATTACAGGCTGAGCCACCGAGCCCAGCCTGAACATTTTTTAATGTGTTTATTTGCCACTTATATATCTTCTTTGGTAAAATATATCTGTTACTATCTTTTGCCTATTTTATTTATTAGAAATTGTATCTGTTTCCCTTTTTATTAACAAATAAACAACTCATTTTTATTCCACAATATATTTCATGCTATGCACAGTGTAATGGCCACATACACCACATACTTTTTAAGTTTAATCTGTATTACTGACTATTCACTATCTTTTTTTTTTAAGTCTAGACATTCGGTAATAAGGTAAATCAAGCTATGGTTTGTCATTTGCCAATTTCTCTGGTGTCATCATGGCCAATTTCAAACTGTCAGTATAGTGTCACTGAATATGGAGTTGGGAAAAGTTGCCAGAAATATACTATTTCCACCATAGTGATCCAGTAGCTACAAATACAAATAACCTCTAGATCACAGATAATAAAACATAGCAAAATAACTAGATGAGTTTTGAATATTTGTTTTTAAAATGGTGTAATGCAAGTATAATTGGCAATACAAACTATATATTTTGGATCTGTATTTTTCTGTTTTGATACATGCTTACTTACCTGAAACCAAAAATTTCATTGAAAACAAATGAAGAACCTGGCTCAGTGGCCCAGCCTGTAATCCCAACACTTTGGGAGGCCAAGGTGACTGGATTGCCCGAGCCCTCAGGTTCAAGACCAGCCCAGGCAACTTGGCAAGACTTCATCTCTACAATAAATCAAAAATTAGCCAGGTGTGGTAGCGTGCACCTGTAGTTCTGGCTACTTGGAAGTTTAAGGCAGAAGATCGCCGGAGCCTAGTGCCACATTGGGGTGATGCTGAGCATGCCATTGCACACCAGTCTAAGTGACAGAGAGACTCCAACTCAAAAAAAAAAAAAAAACCATCTTGTGGGGCCACATTACTGGTTGTCCTGGGCTGCATGCAGCCCACGGGGCATGATTGGACATACTTTCTCTAAACATTCTCAGTATTATCACCCATATTTAACAGCAATTTTTGTAGGCTCTAATTTCCAAACGTTTTTAGTGCATACACATTAGGACTGGCTGTTAAAGAACTCTCAAATCACATTTTAGTTACTCATATTATATATTTGGTACATTCTGTAATAGAAAGTACAAATAACCATAACTTTTGGAGGAAGAAAATAGCTTCCTGTTGCCTCCTTCCGCAGATCCAGGGCTGGATATCGAAGAGCACAGCTCACTATGTTCACTCGTCTGTCCACAGGCATTTAGCAAAAGCTAAAAGAGCACTGTGGGATGAATCAAATAACCAGGTGGTTAGGTGGAGGAGAGTGAGGGAAGATGCTACCATGTGTTTTTAACTGAATCATAAATAAGTGTTTACTTCCAGACTTACACAAGTGAGGAAGAAAGTATGTTAAATTCATCTTCATATGTATTTGAACAAACACATTAGTAAATTTAAATATTAGTTAACTAGGCCAGGCTCAGTGGCTCAGCCTGTAATCCCAGCACTTTGGGAGGCCAAGGCGAATGAATTGCCTGAGAATGGATTGTTTGAGACCCGCCTGGCCAACTTGGTGAGACCTCGTCTCTACAATAAATCAAAAATTAGCTGGGTGTGGTAGCGTGTGCCTGTAGTTCCGGCTACTTGGAAGGCTGAGGCGGAAGGATCACCGGAGGCCAGGGTGCCACTGCACTCCAGTCTGGGTGGCAGAGTGAGACTCCAACTCAAAAAAAAAAAAAAACTAAAGGAACATTTTTTTAAAGTCCTAGTATGGAAAATAAATAACAATGTAATCAAATGGCACTTCATAGTAGATTACTGCTACTTTGGTCTCACCCATTAAGGCTTCTATACCTCACATAATGGAAATTAAAGAGACCAGTATTCTACTGACTGATGCTTTGATATCATATATATTCTATTCAGTGCCTATCTCAATACCTTTGAAGGGACATCTTTACTCAGTTGCTCATGGAATACCTAAATGGTTCAGCCCTCACACATAATCCCTACTAGCAGTATCCGAGTTAGAACCCAACATCCCTAGGGACTGAGGTATACTACTGCGCTGATTACTTCTTCTAATGAGATTTACTTGACACTCAACAGGGCATACACACTTAGTTGCATTTAAAGAGCAGATGGGTCATTTCCTCACATAAGGCTCAAGGTCAGTTTAACCTCAGTGAAATTCTTAGGCATCATCTGGTATGCCTAGGATCACTTCATTTCTGATGCAGTTAAAAAAGACAACTAATTTTTTCAACCTCAACCAGTCCCCAGCAAGCCAAATGCTTATTGGGTCTCTTTAGCTTCTGGCGGCAACATAGTCTCCATGTACGAATACTACTAAGGACTATTTACGCACCCACAGATCAGCCCATTTTGGGGGGGCCTTTGCAACAGAATTCCCTGGAGTCAGTTCAGATGGCCATACAGCAGGCACTTCCTTCAGTACCTCCTAGAGAATCCATCTTGGAAGCTCTGGTGACTATTCCCTATGCTTAAAGTCTCTGGACCAAAGATGGCCATAAGTTGCCCATGGGCTTCTGGTGCAGAAAAGCTGCCTGCTGCCTATTTTGACCCCATGTAACATACAATTAGAGCAACAACTGCTGACTGCATACCAGGCCTTCTTGGAAACAGTAGCTCTCCTGAGTCTTGAACTTGTGACACTCTGCACCAAGTTACCCATTATTTCCCGGGTCATGAAAGCAACACCCCATAAGCTCAGCATGACCATTAAAGCCTTTATACAGGATGTAGCCAAATCTGGATTCTCTGGGCTATTCCACCTTTAAGAACAGGTGGCCTTCCCTGTCCTCAGTCTCTTGCCAGATGCCATGGTGGTAAAGGAGATCTCTCCTCTCCTAGGTCCTTAGCAGTAGCCCCCTTACCTTGGGATACCCTTGGAATCAACTGAGTAAACAGCAAAGGGAACCGCGCATGGTGGCTCACACCTGTAATCCTTTGGGAAGCGGAGGCGAGAGGACTGCCTGAGTCCAGTGGTTTCAGACCAGCCTAGACAACTTGGCAAGACCTCGTCTCTACAATAAATCAAACTATTAGCACATGCCTGTGGTTTCAACTGCTTGCAAGGCCAAGGCAGAAGGATTGCCTGAGCCCAGTGGGTCGAGACTGAGCGATACTGAGCCCAGTGGTGGCCATGAGCGTGCCACTGCACTCCAGCCTGGGTGACAGAGAGACACTCCAACTCAAAACAAAACAAAACAAAAAAAACAGCAAAGGGAGATCGCATGCTTTATTGGCAGTAATGCCACCAGTACATTTGATGGAGTTCTCGGGGAGTCTGCTGTTTTTCTTCCTCTAAACAGGACATCTCTGACAAAGGATGGGACCTTGGGTAGTACAGTAGACCCTACTTCGGTCAGTCATCTTAACATTAGATGATACCTTGACCAACAAACCACCCCAATTACACTTTACAGACTCCTGAGCCATTGCCAATTCTAGTCCTTTGGTAAAACCATTGACAACAATTTCTTATTCACTACCATTCCTTCAGAGTAAAGAACTTTGGGAGTTCCTTATCTCTCAGATGTCAAAGAAACAAAAGTCACATATGTCTGAGTCTACACCAATGCTCAGCCTGTTGAAGCCCAAATCCCAGGCTGATACGTTAGAGCAAATTTCAAAAACTAGAACCAAAACTGCTAGATGACCCTCCAGATCCCATTCCTTTATTTTTGGCCCAATGTGTCCATGTCATGTCAATTATAGAGGAACTTCTGCTCTTGAAGATTGGGCTAAACACAGTGTTTCCCCACCCTTCTGCCATGGCCAACATAGTAACAAGTCAGTGCACTCTGGGAATAACTATCATTAGCAATTCAACTGAAGTGTGCTATATCAGATACCACTTTTATAGTCATTTGGCAAGTAGATTTTATCAGACCACAAACCCCCTCTGCCAGTGCTACTTGTTATGCTTTGACTGTGGCCCATACCTATCCCAACATCTTATTTGTCCACCCCACTAGACATGGCACTGCAGGAGCTACCATACAAGGCCTCACAAAAATACTCCTCATTTTCCTTGGAATTCCAGACAATGACAGTGAACATAGCTCTCACTTCAGAACAAGGCATTTGATAGAATTTTCACCATGCCTTTCAGTCCCAGGATGCTGGTTTTATAGAATGCCATAATGGCTTACTTAAACCTTTTAGAAATTAGGTCTCCTTTCTACTAAACTCCCATCCCTTGAGGCCCTCTATGCCATATCAAAATGCACTGGAAAAATCTCAATTTTTTTTTTTTTTTTTGTAAAAACAGGCCATTTTTCTCTTGTCCTCTGTGGTGAGACTTTACATAACAAGGTTTATGAAGATCATATTGAACCGGACATTCCTTTCCTTCTCCCCTTTTAATTTATCCCTTTTTGGTTTTGTTCTTACCCTGATTAGGAAAGAAGATAGACTGAAGGTGGATTGTGAGTTATAATCTTCTCATGATCAAATGCCCCTTTGGCTCTGGCCTGATTATGTGGATTAGCATAAGCCCAAGTTTTGCCAAATATTTCTAGCTATGAAGGACACTCAGTTACTAATGCCCATAATGATCACAGGAAGTAGAGATCATAGCTGGAGGACCCATACCCACACAGTGTGAATGACAGAGAAACCAAGAGAGACAAACTCAACTCATCTAACAACATCCTCCACTAAGGAATGCAGGCTCCTCCTACCTCAATGGCTGAATTTTGTACAGCAGATGTGCCATAGGTTCCCTTTCAACTGCCTCACTATGTTACAATTTATTCAGCTGGTCTTAGGGAAGCCTTGACTATCCACACCCTATCAATTCATTTGGCTGACCATGCCTCAAACCTAAATTTGTATCCTGGGCTTTCCTTTGATATAGCAACTTCAACTATTAAGAATGGCCCACTGTTATGTCTGACCAGAATATTCACTGTCAATAATTCTTGCCAAATGCTAAACACAAGATTCTAGCTCCTGAGGACTTACTGGCTTTATTTCCCAAAATACTTCTCACTTCTGAAATCATTTATTCCTCCACCTCAGACTTCTCTTCAATTGACTTGCACAAGCCGGGCTCAGTGGCTCAGCCTATAATCCCATGCTTTGGGAGGCTGAGATGAGTGGATTGCCTGAGCCCGCGGGTTCGAGACCCACCTGGGCAACTTGACAAGACCTCATCTCTACAATAAATCAAAAAATTAGCTGGGCGTGGTAACGTGCACCTGTAATCCCAGCTACTTGGAAGGCTGAGGCAGAAGGATCGCCGGAGCCCAGCAGGTCGAGGCTGCAGTGGCCGGGAGTGTGCCACTGCACTCCAGTCTGGGCGACAGAGTGAGACTCCAACTCAAAAAAAAAAAAAAATTGATTTGCACTATATGCATTTGGGTGCTAAATATAGCATTTTGACATCCTACTGAAACCAAGTTCCTTTTTTTTTTTGTTTTTTAATTAGAGTCTCACTCTGTCGCCCAGGCTGGAGTTCAGTGGCATGCTCACAGCAACCCCAACATCAACCTGCTGGTCTCTAGCGATCCTTCCACCTCAGCCTTCCAAGTAGCTGGAACCTCAAGAGCATGCTACCACAGCAGGCTAATTTTTTGTTTATTGTAGAGATGAGGTCTCGCCAAGTTGCCCAGGCTGGACCTTATCTTGATTGTAATGGTGATTATATGAATCTATACATGTGATAAAATTGCATAGAACTACATACACATACACAAGTGTATAAAATGGTGAACTCAGAGAAAGTTATGAAGATTGAACCAATGTCAAACTGCAGGTTTTAGTAATATATTAAGGTCATATAAGATGTTACCATTAATGAAACTAGAAAGTTACTCTGTACTATATTTGCAACTTCTGTGAATCTATAATTATTTCAAAATAAAACATTTTAAAAGATCATGTGTCTGTCTTGCTAAATCTTTCCCACAACTTTCCAGAGCGTTAAAATACAAATTTCTCATCATAGCTTATAAAGCCATTTGCATCAGCCCCTTCATCCCTCTGTCTCTCCACCCACCACTGTCACCCTCCAGCCAGCCTCGTGCTTACTTAGTTCCACCAAGCCAAGCTCTCACTGGCATTGGGTCTCAATCTTACTGGCGTTGGAATTACAATCTGTCTCCACAGTCCAAGCACTTAGCTACTAGCCCACACTGCCTTCTGTACATGTGTCCTCACATCCCCAAGTTTGGGCACATTTTCCCTTATACCCCAGGGACCATGGGCTGCCATAGCAGATTACTTCATTGTGAAAAATTGTATGGATGCTTCCTACATTAGATGATGATCTCAAGGATAAAGCCCATATCTAAGTCATTTATGACATGAAAAATGGTCATGTAGGTAAAAGATGGGGTGACATGAAACTGCATTCAAAGTAATAAACACTTTAAAGGCCCCTCTTACTAAACACTTGTCTTGGTCTATTTGTGCTGCTGTAACAAAACACCTGAGAAGCTGTAATTTACAAAGGACAGAAATTTATTTCTCACAGTTCTGAAAGCTGGGAAGCCCAAGATCAAGGTACCAACAAGTTTGGTGCCTGGTAAAGGCCATTCTGTTTCCAAGATAGCATGTTGTTGCTGCATCCTCCAAAAAGGACAAACACTATATCCTCACATAGCAACAGACACACAAGGACAAAAAGCCCATAGCCTCTTTTATAAAAGCCTTAATCCCATTCACAAGAGAGGAGCCCTCACAACCTAATCACATCCCAAAGGCCCCACTTTTTAATATAATCGCATTAGAGAATAAGTTATTAACTGATGTATAGTAAGTTCTGCAATCAGATATTTAAAGTCTAAATTTGTCTTTTTTTTTTTTAATTGTAGAGATGAGGTCTCACCAAGTTGCCCAGGCTGATCTCAAACCCACTGGCTCAGGCAATTCATTCGTCTCGGCCTCCCAAAGTGCTGGGATTACAGGCTGAGCCACCGAGCCTGGCTTTGTCCTTTTTTTTTTTTTTTTTAAGAAATGTTTTAAACCATTCCAGATCTCTTGCATGAAAATATATACTTTCATAGTGATGCAAATTTTACTTAGATAGGGGATTGTGGATTTCACCCCCCCCCAAAAAAAATTCATGGACTTTATTCCTAAACATGTCACACTCTTAATGTTAAATCTTAAAATGTTGAATCTTCTGAATCAGGAAATTGGCATTTATTTAGGTATTTTTGGTGTCTCTCAGAAATGCTATTTAGCCTTATAATTTTTAACATACTTTGTTAAATTTGTCTAAATATTTTGTAGCTTGTTGATATTCTTAAGTTTAGTTTTTGTTTTATTTCAGTTTTCACTTTCCAATAGTGTATTGCAGTATACAGAAACACAATTAAGTTTTGCATATTGACCATTCTGCTACCTTACTAAATTGACTTAGATCTCTTACTGTATTTGGTGGATAACTTAGAATTTTCTTTGTAGATAATTATTTCATCTTTGAATGAAGATAGTTTTGATTCTTCCTATACCCTCTCCTCATTTTTATTTATTTATGCCACTGGAGTGGGAAGTCATGCACACTCTCACACAAAAGTAGTGAGAGTAGCCACCTTGCCTTATTCCTAACATTGAGTGATACAAAATTAGATCCCAACCATTAAGTATGTTAGATGTAGGTATGCCATATCAATGTGAGAAATTCTTTTTTTTTTTTTTGAGTTGGAGTCTCACTCTGTCACCCAGACTGGAGTGCAGTGGCCGCTCCCGGCCACCGCAGCCTCGACCTGCCGGCTCCGGCGATCCTTCCGCCTCAGCCTTCCAAGTAGCTGGAACTACAGGCACGCGCTACCACGCCCGGCTAGTTTTTTGATTTATTGTAGAGATGAGGTCTCGCCAAGTTGCCCAGAAGGGTCTCGAACCCACGGACTCAGGCAATTCACTCACCTCAGCCTTCCAAGGCGCGGGATTACAGGCTGAGCCACCAAGCGCGGCTGAGAAATATTTTATTAACTAAAAATTTTGATCACATGCTGATTTAAATTTTGTGAAATTCTTTTACTACATTTATGAAATGACTCCTACTCTTGAGTCCATTAATTATATATTACATTAAAAGATTTTCACTTATTAAATCAACCCATCCTGTCCACATGCTTCAGAGATGCTCATCATCTCCAATCTCTCCTCCCTCCCATTATAGCCCTCTTTAAAATCATCACTACTTGTCCCCAACCAAACACATAAAGCTTAACAGTATTCACTCTAAAGGCTTCATGTTAGAGGCATGAAGAACAGTCAGACAATAATGGTGAGCTCTCATCACTGAGCAGATACCTGATGTCTGTGAGACAGGTGCTGGTATGTGCATTTCTTTTATGGAAGAGCAGGTTGTGCAAACTGTCATGTCTCTACATTCTGTTATCAGAAGAAGGCTCTTAATATTTTTCTACCATTTAGATAAGCAAATGTCAATCCTCCCATTTATAGTGATGCAAATTTTACTTAGATAGGAGATTGTGGATTTCAGCCAAAAAAAAAATTCATGAACTTTAAAGATTCCTAAATATGTCACACTATTAATGCCCATACTATGTCTTCTATATTTTGTTACTTAAATTCATTTTATGATTCTCTCCCAAAATGCTCCCAGTTATTCCTTAAAAATAAGAATTGTATGTTAATAACTTTCTTTCTGCTTCAAAGGTTAAAAATAACTAGAGATGTATAAAATTATGTGGATCTAATATATCAAGCTATCAGTTTGGTATATATAAATTGATAATGTAATAAATTATGTGGTCACTAACCCTCTTTTTCCTAGAATCTTGAAGGACCATAACTTCTTTCTCCTGTTATCTTGTCACAGGATTTGATACTATATTTGTGGGGGCCTAGTGCATCTATTATATTGAGTTTGGTGTGTTTTTTTCTTTTTTTTTTCCTAATTGGCGTCTCACTCCATCGCCCAGGCTGGAGTACAGTGGCACCCTTAGGGCCACCCTAGTGTCCACCTGCTGGGCTCTGGCGATCCTTCCACCTCAGCCTTCCAAGTAGCCAGAACTACAGGCCCGGCTGATTTTTTTATTTATTGTAGAGATGAGGTCTCGCTGCCCAGGCGGGTCTTGAACCCACGGGCTCAGACCAAATTTTTGATTTATTGTAGAGACGAGGTCTCGCCAATTTGCCTGGGCTGGTCTTGAACCCGCGGGCTCAGGCGATCCACTCACCTCGGCTTCCCAAAGTGCTGAGATTACAGGCTGAGCCACTAAGCCCTGCCTAGTGTGCTTTTTTCTAACATCCTGCCTCAGCCTTCCAAAGTGCTAGGATTACAGGCATGAGTCACTTAATAGCTTAGGCGGCTTTCTTATGTCCTGCTCTGGCCCTTGGCACTTACCTATGCTTTGGACCTCACTAGCCATCAAGAAAGGAAATGACCTCCCGACTAATATGAAGCGCTCTCGACGCCTAGACAGTTTCACCAGCAGCCGGCGTATAAACTGTTGCCTATAAACGTTGCAGTTTCTTGCTTACCAGGACTTGGGCTTTGACCTTTTCTCTCCACCCATTAACTACCCTTCTTAATAAACTGCTTTTTAATGTGAAAAAATATATAGTGAATATGTTTCAGTTAAAGAACACTCAATATATTATAAATTTTACCAAAAAAACTTAATTTGGGTGTGACTACTTTAAAATAAGTATTTCTTCCCTTTTATGGAACCAATCTGGAGTTCTTTGTAATAGCTAGCTCAGTTTTTATCTTTTAAAACTAGAACTTGATCTGCATAAATTTACATTTTATGAAACTTCAGTTTCATGTATTTTCATCATATGAAACAAATTTTTCATTTTTTTTACAGTTTCCTTTCTGTTCTATAATTTTATTGTTTTTTTTTTTTTTTTTTTGAGTTGGAGTCTCACTCTGTCGCCCAGACTGGAGTGCAGTGGCCGCTCCTGGCCACCGCAGCCTCGACCTGCTGGGCTCCGGCGATCCTTCCTCCTCAGCTTTCCGAGTAGCCAGAATTACAGGTGCGCGCTACCACGCCCGGCTAATTTTTTTATTTATTGTAGAGATGAGGTCTCGCCTGCCCAGGCGGGTCTCGAACCTGCGGGCTCAGGCAATCCACTTACCTCAGCCTCCCAAAGGCGCGGGATTACAGGCTGAGCCACCAAGCCCGGCTTGTTCTATTTTTTTAAGACTTTATCCAGAGAAGTTTGTCTTTTAAAGTTGATGTCTATCTAAATTAAAATTATTGACAAAATCAGAAGCAACAAATTAAATTTTTTCTGATGAGAAACAGATAACTTTTTGTATATGCTTTTTTCAAGTGCATTCAGAAAATATGTACCAAAAAACCTTTTGATGTACTTACTTTTTCTACAAAGGACAGTAAGGCTGGATGCAATGGCATGATCACAGCTCACTGCAGCCTCAAACTCCTGATCTCAAGTGATCCTCCAGCCTCAGCCTCCCAAATAGCTGGGACTACAGGGTGCACACCACTACATCTGGCTACTGTTTACATCCTGAAGCCACTTTTGATTTCGTTCTGGTTAATTTAGTATGATGTAGTTTACCCAAAAAAAATTATTAACACTACATTATCATCCCTACAGTAGAATATCGTTTTACACGTCTTCACTACAATACAAATGTTAAAAAAAATACACTCACAATCTAATCGATATTTTACTGTGCTGGGATTGATTCCCACTGTGAGTTTATTGTCCCTTCACTCCAATATTTTTTGTTTTACTTCTTAGCCCAATTTTTTTTTTAAATCTCAGTAACTGCCAGGAGTGATGGCTCACACCTGTAACCCAGCACTTTTCGAGGCAGAGGCAAGAGGATTGCCTGAGCCCAGGAGTTCATATTGCCTAGGCAACATGGTGAGATCTCGTCTCTACAAAAAAAATAAAAAAATTAGCCAGGCAAGATGGTGCATGACTATAGTCCCAGGTACTCTGGAAGTTGAGGTGGAAGGATAACGTGAACTTAGAAGTTCAAGGCTGCAGTAAACCATGATTATACCACAACACTCAGCTTGGGCAACACAGTAAGATACCAACTCAAAAAACCTCACTAGCTGAAAAATAAAGTTGAAAGGAAAAGTTTGAAACAATATGATAAAATTAGAAAGCTATTTATGGATTTAAATTATCTATGCTTTCATTATTACCCCAATACAAATACCAAATAAAGCATTTGTGATATTTGAAACCCAGGGATGTACTTATGAGAAATTCAGGCATCTGCTTTAGTTATTTAAAGCTCAAGATAAGAGATAAAAGGAAAAAACTAAATTTTATTAAAAGAAAAATAACTCACAACTTTAGGTCAAGAAGTCTTACCTTAACATAAAACTGTTAGATAAATTTAGGAAGCTAGTATATATTAATGGCATTCTTCAAAGGGAAAAATACTTTTTTAGGTCTCTGAATAAGGTCGTTTCAACCTATTATCTCTTTCCTCGGGGGTATCTGCACTATATTATCTTCACCCCACGATGTCAGTTTGTAACTGTAAATAGGTATTTTTAAGCTGAATAAAAATATGCTGTTGCCAGGCTCGGTGGCTCAGCCTGTAATCCCGCGCTTTGGGAGGCCGAGGTGAGTGGATTGCCTGACCCCACGTGTTCGAGACCCTCCTGGGCAACTTGGCAAGACCTCATCTCTACAATAAATTTTAAAAAATTACCCGGCGTGGTAGCGTGCACCTGTAGTTCCAGCTGTTGGAAGGCTGAGGGGGAAGGATCGCCGGAGCCCAGCAGGTCAAGGCTGCAGTGGCTGGGAGCGGCCACTGCACTCCAGTCTGGGTGACAGAGTGAGACTCCAACTCCAAAAAAAAAAAAATGCTGTCATTGTACAGTATCAAAGAACAATTCTTGAGTTTACATGTTTAAAAAAACTAAAAGATTAAACAGTGGCAACTGTGTTGCATGCTAGTCATTCCTTTTTTTGAGTTGGAATCTCACTCTGTCGCCCAGACTGGAATGCAGTGGCCACTCCTGGCCACCGCAGCCTCGACCTGCTGGGCTCCGGCGATCCTTCCACCTCAGCCTTCCAAGTAGCTGGAACTACAGGCACGTACTGCCATGCCTGGCTAATTTTTTTGATTCATTGTAGAGATGAGGTCTCGCCAAGTTGCCCAGGCAGGTCTCGAACCCGCGGGCTCAGGCAATTCACTCACCTCAGCCTCCCAAGGTGCGGGATTACAGGCTGAGCCACCGAACCTGGCTGGTCATTCCTTTCTACTTCTTTTGTATTAACAATAAATAAGACTGAAATACCAATGACATTCAATGAAATCTCCATTTTTAAAAAGAAACCTCTATGTTTACATTCAGTGATTCTAAATTAGACAACTTTAAGATAAAATCAATAAAAACACAGCCCACACTTTCCAGAGCAATTCTTCAGTAATTATACATGCTTGCTTATTACACTATAAAAAGGAGTTTTGGTAGTTAATCCTGAGAGATTTGTGAATTAGTAGAACCTTCACTGAATTTAAAGTAACATGAAAAGGCCAAAAAAAGGGGGGAGGACAAAAAAACTCAACCAGTCACTAAGCTTTCTACTTGTGTAATACTTATGTAAGAAAGAACTAAAAGGGAGCTGTACATATAAAAGTATACTTTATAAATGAGGAGATAGTTCAGTTTCACTATCAATGTCACTTAAACCTTAATTTTCCCCAAAAGAGCAAAGTCTGCAAATATAAAGGTTTAGTTGGTAATTGGGAAGGCTACACCCACTACTGGCATTTGTAAACACTTAGCAGTAATTTTTCTTTTTGATGAATACCAGCACACCTCTTTTTTTTTTTTTTTATAAAGATGTGGGGTACAATTCAGGGTTAGATATACAAACATTGATTATGCAGGTACCCTTGTTGATGAGGTATGCCCTCCCTCCCCTAGCAGTTTCCCTCAACTGCCAATCCCACTCCCCTCCCCTGAAAGTTTCCCATTACTGCCAAATGCTTTCATATGGTATAATAATTGTTCAAGGTCCACTTATGAGTGAGAACATATGGTACTCTGTTCTTTGTTTCTGTGATAGATCACTGAGTAAGATCAAATCCAAATCCATTCAAGTTGCGGTGAAGTCCACATATTTGTCCTTCTTTATGGCTGCATAATATTCCATTGTGTATATATACCACATTTTCTTTATCCAGTCCAGCTTCAATGGGCAACATGGTTGGTTTCATGTTTTACCAGCACACCTCTTAAAACACTATTACACAGATTTACTGCACATTTTCCCAGAAAAACTCTCAGCCCATCATTTTAGAAGAAATAAAAAAGTTGGGCAACAAAGGCACATGACACACACATGTAGAGAAAACTGCCAAGTACCTGGGACCATATTGCATATTTTTAGTATAATATGTGTCCTAACTCCCATAAAACAAAATAAGACTATCAAGTCAAAGAGGCAGGATTCTACTTCAAAGGTTCTGACTCTAAACCCAGGTCTCTTTCCTTTGAACAAATTTAAGATGGATTAGCCCAAGTCATTAATTGGTAACAGCTGAGCAACCATTAACAACTTCACTATTCGCCAGGATGGCTACTTAGAATGTGTGCAAGGGACTTTTACCAATTTTACATACTTGATAAGCGTACCAATTTGAAATATAATTTTTATCTTCCTTACCATGTTTTATGAAATGACTTGATGTCCTTGGAGAAAAGGCAACTTAAAAACCAGTCATGTATTCAGCTCTCTTACCCAGGCATCCAAAGAATAGTTTCTAAGGGACTTAAAATAACAACCACGGAAGTGTTTGGAAGGTTGGAAGGAGGGAAAAAATAATACCACAGCAGTAAACATCACACAACACACACACACACACACACACACACACACACACACCACACACCACACACACACACACCCAACTGAAGACTTAAGAAACAAGTGATTGAATCTATTTGAATCTATGAAAGTGTTGCCAACCTGGGGTTCTCAGGCTCTCATATAATAGAAATTTGACACAAGGCTAGATTCCCAGACAAGGCTTTATTGGCAACTTGCACAAGAAAGATAGCTCAGGGGGGGAGGAAGCGTTCTCCGGCTGCCTCCCCAAAGGGGGCTGACTGGGGCTTTTTATCAGATAAGAAGTGAGGTGTAAATTCAAAAGAGAGGTACGTTAGCATTAGGGAGGGGTTCTGACTACACAAGCATAGTGTAGACACATCTTCACACAGCACGAGTACAAAGAATGGTGGATAAGCCCCACCTGGAGTGGGGATTTTAGTACTATGATGAAGTGATTGTTACAACAGGACACTCTCTGGTCCTTGGGCGCATGCGGGTGAGGGGTAGGAAAGGGGCTACTCCCAGGCAAGATTTATGGAGAAACAAGGGAATCTCACCGTTTTTGTCAAGGTTCTAGTCTATAGGATGGCTTTAGCAGGAGTGCTGCTGCAGAGTCTGGTGGTTAGAGCAGGTAAGGGAGTCCTCATTCCCTCTGTCTATAAACACACACCATCAGTTCACACAGCCTTAATTCATTGCGCAAGAATTACTTGAACTCCTACTGTTAAGGTCAGGAGGGGGGCAGCACCGCTATAGCCTGCAAGCGGTGGGGCGCACTGGTAACCAGAGATTCAAGTAATGCAAAGATTTACAACACACAAAAAGGTGAAGGAAGAAAAGATTTTTTTTTTTTGAGTTGGAGTCTCACTCCCTCACCCAGACTGAAGTGCAGTGGCCACTCCTGACCACCACAGCCTCGACCTACTGGGCTCCAGCAATCCTTCCACCTCAGCCTTCCGAGTAGCTGGAACTACAGGTGTGTGCTACCACGCCCGGCTAATTTTTTTGATTTATTGTAGAGATGAGGTGTCACCAAGTTGCTCAGGCAGGTCTCAAACCCATGGGCTCAGGCAATCCACTCACTTCAGCCTCCCAAAACACGGAGTTACAGGCTGAGCCACCAAGCCCGGCGAGAAAAGATTTATTTAAGAAAAGCTAGAGGAGTTGCAGTAAGATGGCGATGGCATAGGTGGATTTGTGAGATTCTCCGAACGTGAGTTCCCAAAAAGACTCTTACTTTTCTTCCCCTACTCCCCTGCCCACCACCAGCCGCACTGGTCCGAGGCCCAGGGACCTTCGGTCCCACACAGGGCCAGATATTGAGGCCCCTGGCTGCTGCTGCTCCACCATATGTGACTCCTGCCCGTGTGCGGGAGTCCCAGGTCTTGGCTCCCTCCCTGGCTATATTGTCTCACCCAGCACCCAACACCAAGCTGCCAGTCACCCAGGAAGGCTCTGGGCGATCCCCTCAGAGATACCGGTCCCATTTCTGGCTGAAGTACCATGTGAGGGACCCAGGGCCACTCTCGCCACCCACCGCCTTCCCTTTGGAGCTTTGGAGCTCTGGGCTCACCCTGGCTGAGACACTCAGTGCATGATCCCATGCTTGTGTAAGGGAACAGCATATCTTAAGGAGGTGCTGATCGGAGGCTCTTGGCTCCAGAGGAGGGAACTCCCAACCCCCTCCTCCATCCCAGCCTGCTGGTCGCACCCCAGACCCAGCATCCAGCTGTGCAACTGATCTCCAGTGCCTCCCACTCCAGCACAGTCCATCACAGTGGATAACATAGAGACCCAGATGAGCGGAGAGAAAAGATCTGTGAAAGTGAAGCTGCCACCTCGGCCATTCTCCAGGCAGAGGTTTGCATTGCCCCGCCCACCTATCAGCAGCTTCCACCTCGGTTCCTAAGGTAGCATCGCTAACCAGGAGACAAAGCCCCTCCCCTGCTGAATCAGACAAAGGCAACATCAAAGACCTCCCAGGCAGCAGGCTAAAAAAAAAACAAACCCAAGCTGCCAGTAAATCTAGCTGCCTGCAAGGAAAACAAAGGGAGAGAGGCTGGAGATCAGAGCTGAAGAGACTTAAGACACTCAGGAAAAATTCCAGAGATGGTCTGATCTCTTATTTTAACTTTTGATTTTATCATTTTGACTGTTTGTTTTGTCACTTTTGTTCACTTTCTGACTTACACTATTTGTTTCATGCTTTTATTGGTCTGCCTCTGTGTAGCTATCAGTATCCTTTAGAGAATTTTGCTCACGTGTTTGTTTTTTTGTTTTGTTTTTTTTTTTTAGTTGGAGTCTCACTCTGTCGCCCAGACTGGAGTGTAGTGGCCGCTCCCAGCCACTGCAGCCTCGACCTTCTGCGCTCCGGCGATCCTTCCGCCTCAGCCTTCCAAGTAGCCAGAATTACAGACATGCGCTACCATGCCCGGCTGATTTTTTGATTTATTGTAGAGGTGAGGTCTTGCTGCCCAGGCAGGTCTCGAACCTGCGGACTCAGGCAATCCACTCACCTCAGCCTCCCAAAGGCACGGGATTACAGGCTGAGCCACCGAGCCCGGCGCTCACGTGTTTTTTTCACTTCTCTCCAGCCTTGTGTCTCTTTTTCACCTGTTAATTGGTATGTATGTCTGTTTTCCCTTTCATTCTCCTCTCTTTCTAACTTCCTATTGACCCCCCCTTTCTCAAATTATTTTCCTCTTTTGCACCTCCTTTTGATCCAGAGACCAAACCTACATAGCGCTGCACAGACAGATTGTAAGGTAGTGGGAAATAGGTTCCAGTGTGCCAATACACCTATTGGTGGATGCTGGAAACAGCATATAGATTCTGAATCACAGCTTCCCCCTCAATTAAACCTCAAAACCACAAAAACTACAGCCCACAGCCCACACTCCAACATCAAAAGTGAACAAAGCCAGAGGACCCTCATAAGGAAGAACAAGAGGTTGTACAAGTGAAACAAAAGCAACCCTACCTTCCCTGAAAAACAGAATTAAAGAAGGGGAGGGAAAAGGGGAGAGAGAAAAAATCTACACAAATAAAGAAAAACCAAAAGAAGAATATGGGTCTTCCCAGACCCCTGGGAGGGCAGACACTGAGAAAACTGACTTCGAAATGCAAACAATGAAGAGGCCCCAGAATGACTGGTCCCAAACTACAAACCTAGATATCAAGACATTAATGGAGAGACTAAAAAGAATTGAGGAGACACAAGAAACTAGGAAGGAGCTGATATCTGAGATAACAGAATAAAGAATACTGTGAATGAAATAAATAACAAACTGATAAGCATGGAAAGCAGAATTACCCAAGCAGAAGAAATAATCTCAGAGCTTGAGCACCAAAATATAGAACTAACCCAAACTCTTAAAAACACAGAAAACAAGCTCAAAAAGACAGAACAAAACCTTCAAGAGATGAGCGATTACTTCAAGAGACCAAACCTAAGAGTAATTAGCATTCCTGAGGCAGAAAGAGAGACAGAGACCACACTGGAACAAACTTTCCATGAGATCATTCAAGAAAACTTCCCTTATGTAATCAGTGATGCAAAAATTCAAACATAAGAGATTCAGAGAACCCCTGCAAGACAACAAATGAGAAGACCAACTCCTAGACACATAATAATTTGCCTAAACAAAGTAGGCATATAAGAAAAAATCCTAAAGGCAGCAAGAGAAAAAGGCCAGATCACCTACTATGGAAGACCAATTAGAATAGCAGCAGATTTACCTAGAAACCCTGCAGGCTAGGAAAGCATGGAGCCCTATCTTCAAAGTCCTAAAAAATAAACAATTTCACCAAAGCCAAGTTGACCTACCCAGTCAAGTTAAGCTTCATCAGTGAGGGAGAATTAAAATCTTTCCCAGATATCCAATCCCTAAGAACTTATGCTGCAACCAAACCACCTCTACATGAAACACTTAAGAAAGTACTAAACACAGAAGAAAAGGAAAAAAGAACAACGTTCTTCAAAGGGTACAGGAAAAAGAATAAAATACACATGAACCAACCCCAAGACCAAAAGAAAGACAAAAAACCAAGTGGAAGAACAACAACTCTATAAGAACTCTATGATAGGGACGAACTCTCACATTTCAATAATAAGCCTGAGTGTGAATGAACTAAAGACACCACTAAAAAGACACAGAATGGCAAAATGGATAAAATATCACCAGGCAACAATATATTGCCTTCAAGAGACCCATCTCACTAGAAAGGACATGCACAGACTCAAAGTAAGAGGATGGGAAACAAATTTTCAGGCGAATGGAACACAAAAGAAAGGAGGAGTCGCAATCCTAATTTCAGACAAAATACCATTTAAGCTATCAAAAATTTAAAAAGATACAGAGGGCCACTACATAATGATAAAAGGTTCACTCCATCAACAAGAAATATGTATCCTAAACATATATGCACCCAACATAGGTGCACCAACTTTCATAAAGCAACTTCTAGGAAAACTAAAGAAAGATATTGACTCTAACACCATCATAACTGGGGACTTTAATAACCCACTCACAACCCTAAACAGATCATCAGGACAAAAAAATCAGCAATGAGATTCAGAACTTCAATGTGACTCTTGACCAAATGGACTTAATTGATACCTACAGAACACTCCATCCAAAGACCACAGAATACACAATCTACTCATCACCGCATGGAACGTATTCTAAGATCAACCATGTAATTGGCCATAAATCAAGCATAACCAAATTTAAAAGGACCGAAATTCTACCATGCACCTTCTCGGATCACAGTGGAATAAAAATAAACATTATCACCAACAAGGTCCCCCCAAAACCCACAAAGACATGGGCACTAAACAGCATGATGCTAAACAACTCCTGGGTCAATGATGAAATCAAAACAGAGATCAAAAGATACCTGGAAACAAATGAAAATGAAGAAACATCTTACCAAAATCTCTGGGACACCATGAAAGTTTTAGTAAGAGGGGAATTTATATCCCTACAAATGCACATGAAGAAAATGGAAGGATCACAAATTGACAGCCTAACAAGCCACCTAAGGAGTCTGGAAAAGCAAGACCACAAAAAACCTAATTTCAGCAGAACAATACAGATCACCAAAATAAAAGCCCAAATCCAGGATATAGAAGACAAAAAGATAATACAAAAAATCAATGAAACAAAAAGCTGGTTCTTCAAAAGGATAAACAAGATTGATGGTCCCCTAGCTAGACTGACCAAGAAAAAGAGAAAAAAATACCCAAATAAGCACAATCAGAAACACAAAAGATGAAGTAACATCTGATCCTGAGAAAATACAAAAGATCATTAGAGACTACTATGTACACTTGTATGGAAAGAAACTTGAAAACGTCAAGGAAATGGAGAACTTTCTGTCATCACATAACCTGCCTAGGTTGAAGCAAGGAGAAATTGAGACCCTAAATAGACCAATAACAATCAAGGAAATTGACTACATAATAAGAAAACTACCTACAAAAAAAAATCCCTGGACCAGATGGCTTTCCAGCAGAATTCTACAAGACATTTAAGGAGGAGCTGATTCCAATCCTACTGAAGGTATTTCAGGCAATTGAGAAAGATGGAACCCTCCCCAAATCATTTTATGAAGCTAACATCACATTGATACCCAAGCCAGGTAAAGACCCAACAAAGAAAGAGAACTACAGGCCAATATCTGATGAACATAGATGCTAAAATTCTCAACAAGATCCTAGCAAACCAAATTCAACAACACATCTCAAAAATCATCCATCATGACCAAGTAGGCTTCATCCCTGGGATGCAAGGCTGGTTCAACATTCGTAAAACCATAAATGTAATTAAATACATCAACAGATGTCAAAACAAAAACCACATGATTATATCATTAGATGCAGAAAAAGCTTTTGATAAAATCCAGCACTCCTTTTTGATAAAAACCCTCGAACATCTAGGCATACGGGGAACATACCTCAAAATAGTAAACGCCTTCTACAAGAAAACCACAGCTAGCATACTCCTAAATGGACAAAAATTGGAACCATTTCCCCTGAAAACTGGAATAAGACAAGAATGCCCACTCTCACCCCCCCTGTTCAATATAGTATTGAAAGTCCTGGCTAGAGCAATCGGAGAAGAGAAGGCAATCAGAGGTATCCAAATAGGAAAAGAGGAAGTCAAGTTATCTCTCTTTGCAGATGACATGATTGTGTACCTTGAAAACTCAAGAGAATCTGTCAAAAGCCTCCTTACACTGATAAAGGCCTTCGGCAAAGTCTCAGGATATAAAATAAATATGCAAAAGACAATCGCATTTCTTTACACCAATATTAAACAAACAGAAACCCAAATAAAAAGCACAATTCCATTCACAATAGCCACAAAAA
Organism: Cephalopachus bancanus; assembly: GCA_027257055.1. Classification (NCBI taxonomy): domain Eukaryota; kingdom Metazoa; phylum Chordata; class Mammalia; order Primates; family Tarsiidae; genus Cephalopachus; species Cephalopachus bancanus. The sequence goes on from JAPVLO010000564.1 coordinate 3,017,106, forward strand.
AATGAAATACCTTGGCATCTTCCTAACCAGAGACGTGAAAGACCTTTACAATGAAAACAAAACTCTGCTCAAAGAAATCAAAGATGACACAAACAAGTGGAAAAATATCCCATGCTCATGGATTGGAAGAATCAACATTGTGAAGATGTCCATCCTACCTAAGGCAATCTACAGATTCAATGCAATACCCATCAAATTACCAGCAACATTCTTCTCAGATCTAGAAAAAACAGCACAGGAATTCATATGGAAACACAAACGACCAAGAATAGCCAGAACAATCCTCAGCAAAAAAAACAAAGCAGGTAGTATCACATTACCAGACTTCAAACTTTACTATAAAACTACAATAATCAAAACAACTTGGTATTGGTACAGGAACAGGCATATAGATCAATGGAATAGAATTGAGATTCCAGAAGCAAAACCTCAATTTCTCAACCAACTCATCTTCAACAAAGCCTCCACCACCTACCACTGGGGAGAGGAGAACCTATCCAGTAAATGGTGCTGGGAAAACTGGCTGACCACATGCAGAAGATTGAAACAGGACCCCTATCTATCCCCATACACAAATATTAACTCTAAATGGATCAGAGACCTAAATATAAAACCTCAAACCATAAGAACCTTAGAAAATGAAGGACATGCCCTCATGGAAATTGGAACTGGCATCCAATTCCTGAACAAAACCCGAAACCCACAGGCCACAAGAGATAAGATAGACAAGTGGGACCTCATTAAACTGACAAGCTTCTGCAAAGCCAAAGAAACCATCAAGAGAGCAGGGAGACAGCCTACAGACTGGGAAAAAGTATTTGCCAACTCCAGGTCTGACAAAGGCTTAACATCTTGGATCTACAAGGAACTCAAATGTGCTGAAAAGAAAAAAACAAGCATCCCCATTATAAAATGGGCAAAAGATATAAACAGACACTTCTCAAAGGAAGACATCCGAGCAGCCAACAGACACATGAAGAAATGTTCAACCTCACTAATCATCAGGGAGACACAAATCAAAACCACACTGAGATACCACCTAACTCTAGTGAGAATCGCACATATCAATAACTCAAAAAATAACAGTTGCTGGAGAGGGTGTGGTGAAAAGGGAACACTTCTACACTGTTGGTGGGAGTGCAAACTAGTGCAACCTCTGTGGAAAGCAGTGTGGCAATTCCTAAAAGCTCTAAATATCAGCCTCCCATATGACCCTGCAATCCCCCTACTGGGAATATACCCTGAAGAACTCAAATCACTCTATAAAAAAGATACCTTCACACCAATATTTATCACAGCATTGTTCACAATAGCAAGAACCTGGAAGCAACCATGCTGTCCATCAAAAGAGGACTGGATTTTTAAAATGTGGTACATATGCACGATGGAATACCACGCAGCCATAAAAAAGAACAAAATCATGAATTTCGCAGCAACCTGGATGGAACTAGAGTCTATAATACTGAGTGACCTCTCACAGAAACAAAGATCTGAGTATCACATGTTCTCACTCATATAGCGGACCTTGATCATCCAACGTATTACCATAAGAAAATGACTGATAGTGGTGGGAAACTATGGGGGAGGGAGGGGAAGGGAGATGGGGTTAATGGTAGTAAACATCTGTCTGGGGACGGGGAGATACCTCTTATCAACAAGGGTGCCTGAACAAAACATATTTGTATACCTAACCCTTAACTGTACCCCACAATATCATAATAAAAAATATTGATTATTAAAAAAAAAAGAAAAGCTGACTTCCCACAGATAGGAAGAAGGTCAGCACTCAAAGATGAGTGTGGTACCCTAGGCCCCTGCTGCCCCTAACCCCCAGCTTAAATCCTCTCTCCTGGAGATGTTACAATCAAGTAGACCTGACTGCCGTTGGGGGCGGGGTGGGGGGCGTGTGGGAGAGCTTTGGTTCCCAGGCACTAGGTAGCATGGTCTTATCACCTTCAGAGGTCTGTTTGAAAATTACAGTGGGGACCGGGCTCCGTGGCTCAGACTGTAAACCCAGCACTTTGGGAGGTGAGGTTAGTGGATTGCCTGAGCCTGCGGGTTCGAGACCAGCCCAGGCAACTTGGTGAGACCTCGCCTCTACAATAAATCAAAAATTAGCTGGGCATGGTAGCACACGCCTGTAGTTCCAGCTACTTGGAGGGCAGAGATGGAAGGATCACCGGTGTCCAGCAGGTCAACGCTGGGGTGGCCATGAGTGTGCCACTGCACTCCAGCCTGGATGACGCAGTGAGACTCAAACTTTAAAAAAAACACAACGGGCAGATACTGGTCATGCTTGAGGGACCTGGGTTTCTAGAAAGACAAAGTCAGCAAAGTTAATCTTTATCTGGAGTATGTATGCATTCCTCCAGGACAGTTTCTACTTTCTCATCATTGTGTTAAGATTTAGGAGCCGGGCTTGGTGACTCAGCCTGTAATCCCGCGCCTTTGGGAGGCTGAGGTGAGTGGATTGCCTGAGCCTGAAGGTTCGAGACCCGCCTGGGCAGTGAGACCTCATCTCTACAATCAATCAAAAAATCAGCCAGGCGTGGTAGCGCATGCCTGTAATTCCAGCTGCTTGGAAGGCTGAGGCAGAAGGATCGCCGGAGCCCAGCAGGTGGAGGCTGCGGTGGCTGGGAGCGGCCACTGCACTCCAGTCTGGGCGACAGAGTGAGACTCCAACTCAAAAAAAAAAAAAAGATTTAGGAACAAAACAAAGTGAGTTTTTGCCTTTCAGTCCGTCCTTTCACTACTATGTGCCAGGCACAAAGGATATTGTATTGAATGAGGCGGCAGACAATACTCTCACTCTGAGTTGAGGTTGGCTCTCCAAAGAGCAGGGGTGGGGGGAAAGGGGATGTGTCAGCCCCAGTTCGCACTTTGCTGACCGAGCAATACGCCTCAAATCGGCAGCTCCTGAGGCACGACAAAGGCCAACTCTCCCCGGGCCGTGAGCGAGTGACACCGAGGAAGGAAGACGCTCGGAGGCCCCGTCCCCAGAGGAGCCAGGCCTTGGATGCACAGGCCGGGCCACGACGCCCGCCCACCCCTCAGGCGTCACCTCGTTCTCCAAGTCCGGAGCCACACTGCAGCGAGGTAGAGCTCCGGGCCAGGCGCCAACAGCTCCACCGCGGGGTCCAGCGGTGCAGCAATGGGCAAGGGTATGTGTGGAGGATACGTGTGGGGCGCTGGGACGACAGCGGCCCGACGCCACCTCAGCCGACGCGGCAACCCAGAGGACAGTACACTACTTCTGGCCCGCGCAGCGACGGAGCGAGGCTTCTGGGAGGAGCCCATCAGTGCTGCGTGAGGGCTTGTCTAAACGCGTCTCCTTAATGCCCGGTTTAAATGAGTAGATGTGGTCGGCCTTGGTGGCTCAGCCTGTAATCCCAGCACTTTGGGAGACTGAGGCGAGTGGATTGCCTGAGCCCCAGGTTCGAGACCCACCTGGCTAAGTTGGCGAGACCTCATTATCTACAATAAATCAAAAATTAGCCGGGCGAGGTAGTGCGCGGCTGTAGTTCCAACTTGTTAAGGCTGAGGCGAGAAGGATCGCCGACGCCCAGCAGGTCGAGGCTGCAGTGGCCGACAGTGGCCACTGCACTCCAGTCTGAGTGACAGAGTGAGACTCCAACTCAAAAATAAAAATAAATAAATAAATGAGAAGGTGTGTTCCCTAAGGAGGGGAAATGGGTGTTCGTTTTAACGCTAGAAATTCCTGAGCAGATTAAAGTAACACAGTTTGGATGTTTGTTTGTAAGTATGGGATTAAATCAATAAATAAATATTTTTAAAAAGAAAATATGGTTTCGTTTATTTTATTACCAGCTTTTTTTTTTTCTCCTCTCCTTTTTCTAATTAAAGTCATTGTTTTCTACATACTGATGCCATGGGCTTTGCCTTCTTGGAAATAGGAATCATTTTCAAACTCATACTAGAGGAGGGATCCTGGGAAAATAGTCCTTCCATTTTCTTAACAACCTCATTTTGCTCACCAGACACAAATTGAGATGAAACTTGATATCAACTTGTCATCTATTTTTCACAAATGCAGCACTACTTGCCTTCTGAATGGGTGAGAAAGTATATGACAGTTGATATCCTTATTTGACCAAATCATTGTGTGGGTTTTGCATTTATTTTTATTCTTTAATACCTGTTTATTATATTCCTAAGTTGTAGTATCACCAAGTCATCCTCTCCCACCATTTGTGTTCCCCAAGGGTAAATCTTCCTGCTTTTGGCCCTCATGCCTCTACATAGCCATTTCCTCCAAGGCTGCTAGTCTCACACAGTGGCTGTGAGTCTTTACCTCCTTAATGTGGCATTCGAGAGTCCTGCTCTGGTATCAAATCCTGCCACTTACAAGCTGTGTGGTGCTGACCAAGGTGCTGAACTTCTCTGTGCAACTGAAGTTGCTTCATTGCTGAAATGGAATTATTTACAATTTACTTTACATGAGTATTGATGATAAATGGGTTAATGTATGGAAAGGGCTCAGAACAGAGCCCTAACTATTTGAAAGTTAGGAATTGTGTTGCCTAATGCTATTGCTGCTGTTATTGATATCATCATTCCCCAAGTTTAACTGCTTCCAGAGTTACAGAACAGTGTGTCTAATAGCTGTATATCTCCACTCAGAAATCGAATATGCCCCTACAAACAGAAATTACAGCTTTCTCACAAATCTTTTTCTCTTCTTACATTCCCTCTACCTATAAACAAACACCATCACTTCACACAGCCTTCATTCATTGCACAAGTATTACTTGAACTCCTACTATTTGCCAGGCACAAACAATATTGTATTGAATGAGGCAGACACAATTCTTTCACTCTGAGTTGAGATTAGAAGATGATCATCAAGTAAGTAAGACCATTCAGTCATTATTAATGACAGTTGTGATAATCTGTGCAATGGCAAGTTTAATCAGGGAAGTCTGAGTGGTTCAGAGAAGCCTTCTGAAAAAGTGACAAAAATACTGATTCCTAAAGGCTAAGTAAGAGTTAGCAAGCTAGAAATGGAAGAAGGTTCCACATAAAAAGACCAACACATGCAAAGGGCTTGCAGCAGCATGAACCCTGCATCATTTACAGAAATGAAGGAATGTCTTGAGAATACACAAGCAGACAGACTAGAGAGTCTTCCATCCCATCAAAAACTGGCAACTAGGGCACCCCCTCAGGTCCCCTCCCACTGTGGGAGCTTTTCTGTCCACTTAATAAATCCTGTTTTAAAAAAAAACAAAAAAACTGATAACTGATCTCCAATGGTGCTCACATTCTCTACATTTTTTATTGTTATAGCAAAGAAGTATTCCCTCTCCCATCAAGAGGCAGTTTTCCACTTGTGCCTTGTCTTGTCCCAACTTGTTTTTGAGGGGACTATATGCCTTAAGTTCATCAGTTTCTCTTTTCTTTATTGTCTCTTTTCCATTACCCCCTTGTTCTTCCCAACAACATAAAAACATGGTTAAATGTCTCCTCTGTTAGAAAAGCAAACAAGAAAAACCTCATTGTTGCTATTAGCATCCTTCAGCTAGTATCACTTCTCTGTGTAGCAAATAATAATAATTCTTGAAATAAAATATAAGTAAAAAGTCATGAAAGATGAATCATGTCCAGAATTTTTTTTTTTTTTTTTTTTTTTTTTTGAGTTCGAGTCTTACTCTGTCGCCCAGACTGGAGTGTAGTGACTGCTACCGGTCACCGCAGCCTTGACCTGCTGGGCTCCGGCGATCCTTCCACCTCAACCTTCCAAGTAGCTGGAACTACAGGTGCGCACTACCACGCCTAGCTAATTTTTTATTTATTGGAGAGATGAGGTCTCACCAAGTTGCCTGGTCTTGAACCCGCGGGCTCAGGCAATCCACTCACCTCAGCCTCCCAAGGTGCGGGATTACAGACTGAGTCAGGAGCCTGGCTCAGAATTTTTTTTGAAATGTATGTTCATGGCCAGGAGCAGTGGCTCACACCTATAATCCCAGCACTTTGGGAGGCCGAGGTGAGAGGATTGCCTGAGGCCATGGGTTCAAGACCAGCCTGGACAACTTGGCAATACCTCATCTCTGCAACAAAATTAAGAAAAATTAGCCAGGCATGAGGGTGCATGCCTGTAGTTCCAGCTACTCAGAAGACTGACGCAGAAGGATCGCCTGAGTGCAGTAGGTCAAGGTTGCAGTGGCCATGAGCGTGCCACTGCCCTCCAGCCTGGGCAACAGAGTGAAACTCTGACTCCAAAAAAAGAAATGTATGTTCATGACAGGGAAAGTAATGCTAACTCCACTAACCATGATTCAGAATGAAGGTGCACTCCTTCCTTCTGTAAGAAAAGTTTAATTTGGGGGAATATTAAGTAGTAAGTATACACTAAATGTACTAGTAAATTCCCATAGATAGCAGAGAGCATAAGTAATAAAACTCCCTGGAGAGATACACCAATACACAGCCCTGTGATATGAGGATTCAGGGCATAATTCTTAACATTTATGACAGCTGTGATAATCTGTACAAAGGAGAGTTCAACCAGGGGAGTCTAACATATTCTGAATGACTCACAGAAGTTTTCTGAAAAAGTGGCAAAAATATATTTCCCCAATGTGGGGAAGCCAAGCAGATGCTTTATCAGTGCAGAACTAAGAGATTCAAAGCAGATAATTACCACTTTGTGCATCATTGAGAGTCAGAAACTCTGTATTCAACAATGACAAGGGGACAATCTAAGCCCTAAGAGGTTGCATGCCCGATGGAGCAGAGACTATAATTGACTCATTAATCTCCCTACCTTCAGACTTTCCTACCTTCCCCAAAGCCTCAGTCTGTACCAGGACAGAAAATGGGGAAGGAGGGTGTCAGGAAGAGACCCAACTTCTACCATACTAGGTGACCCAGCTGAAACCAGGAGCCTCTCACCATTTTAACTCTTCCTTCTCCATTGCGGGGGTCCAGCCCCACAAGGTCGTGGGTTTTCCTGAAGGAGAGATGGATAGGTGAAAGACTCGGACACCTGCTTCCTGAACAGATGATAATTTAATGTTAGTTAACACAGAGCTTTTATACCATTCGTAAAGGGGCAAGACAAAGAAAATTCCTTCACGTACATATCCTCTACAAGTTACCACCATCTAGTGGTCTTAGCAACAAACAAGTCAAGAACCCTGTAAACATTCAGACAATGAGTCTTATTCATAAGGCCACAGATGATAGTTTTAGTCCAAAGTCCCGAATTACAGTCCTTGAACTGTCTCCAGAAAGTTTTCAAGTGTAAAGTTCTTCATGTAGCAGTAGTTTTCCTTCTGGGGCGTTATGACCTTCAGAGCTTTGTAATCGCCTTTCTTGTCCAGGTGTCTTCGTTACTTTTCTCTTATCCTGCGGTGTTTATTTCTAAAGAGAACTCAAAGGAAGCTTTCAGTAATGTTTCCCAGGCCCCCAAGGTTGCTTTCTGTCTTTAGCTAAGTTATCATAAAAGTGTCTGATTAGTATATTATGAGTTCAGTGAAAACCCACTTTATAAATGTTAACTTAGAGTTTTAACTATTAAATTAAGTAAAAACCTTAAAGATAATCTTTATCCTAAGTCAGTGAAAACAGTGTTATAAATCAACTACATAACTCCTAGATAAGTGTTTGGACTTATAATGAATTTATAATGAACTTACTATAAACTTGTGCTTCTAAAAAAACTTATGTCTAAATACTAAACTACATAATTCTAAATCAAATAAGGAGTGAATATACTTATATCATTTATTACTTAAGCAATATCTAGTAACTTATAACCAAGTGAAAGAAAGCATTCTTGATGTGCTTCAGAGTTTAACCCTTGCATATGTTAGAAAAGGCCAAGCGGCATAGTGGGAAAATGGAAAAATGAACCATGACATTCTCAGGTTAGCTGTGAGTACTTCGCATAAACATGCCATCTTCTTCTTCCACGACTGCACAGAATTTCTTCAGCTGTACCAACAGCAAAGACGGAAGACAGAAGGGCCTCAGCTTCCCGGACTCACTTTGCGGCCGGGGTTCCTCAGTGCACCTGAACTTTGTCAATCAGGCGGGCCTCCAAGGCTGGCTCCCAACACTCCATCAATTCTTACATTAAGTCTATTAAACACCAGGGGCTTTCTCAATACAAAATGCACACCTATTTCTCCATTCCTGTTGAAATGATACTAGTCTCAGTCCCTGTCATCCCTTTGCTGGGCTAGGGATGCTTTCTCTGGGGTCCTGGAATGCCCTCCGTTTCACTAGTTTGAAATTGGCACAGGAGGAGGGAGCATCAGCCTTGCTCTCTACAACCCTTGCAATCTTTAATATAATCTCTGAACATTAAAAATTTTAGGCCAGGCTCGGTGGCTCAGCCTGTAATCCCAACACTTTGGGAGGCCAAGGCAAGTGGATTGCCTGAGCCCACGGGTTCAAGACCCACCCAAGCAACTTGGCGAGACTTTGTCTCTACAATAAATAAAAAATTAGCCGGGCAAGGTGGCACGCACCTGTAGTTCGGGCTACTTGAAAGGCTGAGGTGGAAGGATCACTGGAGCCCAGCGGGTTGTTCCTGGGGTGGCCAGGAGCGTGCCACTGCACTCCAGCCTGGGTGATGGAGTGAGACTCCAACTCAAAAAAAAAAAATTTTTAAGCAAAAGTTGGTCATAAGTTTGTAATGAGTCACTTATGACAAAACTTAACCAGAATTTATGTGAGACTAATGCTAATCTTTATATTCCTACTTAGTGTGAATGTTGTTGCATTTCACTGCACAAATGCAAATGTTTGTTTACAGTCTATTGTCCCAAGACCAGCAGTGGTATATAATAATACAGTATTGGAGACCTAGGGTTGTGGCTGGATGAAGATTCCATCAAGATTCAATCAATAGGCAAGTCTTATCCAATCACATCTTTAAATCAATCACTGATCTCAGGCGCTATAAAAGGGAACAGGCTTAGAAAGTCACATCAGATAAACCCAGGGTGGAAAGCCAGTCACACATCAGCTCAGTGTTCAGCCCAGGATTATCCAGTTTGAAGTTAAACCAAGAAGGAGGTAAGCTTCCATAATGGAAGGAAATTTTCCAATTTTATGTCTTTTCATGTGTATATATGTGTATGTAGGCAAAGCTATTGAGGGAAAATTTCTAGATACAAATATATGGAGGTCTCCCAGGAGTAGGGGATATTCTTTGGTTACAACGACAATGACCCAAAAGGGTTTCATGTTGTGGACTCTTAAGGCCTGACATGATTGAAGATTTCTCCTTGGAAAGTCTATTGTGTGAGTTGTTCATTTTTTTTTTTTTTTTTTTTTAGTTGGAGTCTCACTCTGTCACCCAGGCTAGTACAATGGCACACTCACAGTCACCCTAGTATTGACCTGCTGGGCTCTGGCTATCTGTCTGCCTCAGTCTTCCAAGTAGCAGGACTACAGGCATGTACTACCACGTCTGGCTAATTTTTTATTTATTGTAGAGATAAGGCCTCGCCAAGTTGCCTGGGCTGGTCTTAAACCTGTGGGTTCAGGCAATCCACTCGCCTTGGTCTCCCAAAGTGCTGGGATTACAGACTGAGCTGCTGAGCCCAGCTGCCTTGTTAATTTTATATAATTCATTTTTTTTTTTATTTTATGAAAGCAGTGGTGCATGGCAGATTGGAGCAAGAGTGGGAACTGAAATATAAAAGGTCAGTAGCAGCTACTGTATTTAGCAGATATTGAGTGCTTATCACTTGCCAGCAACTATTCCATGTGCTTTCTCTATGTTAACTTTGTTAGCTTCTGTGACCTCTGGGTGCTGGATGTCATTAGAGATCAGAGCCCCCAATGACACAGACCAGAATGTGATGGGTAACTTGCCTGGTTTGCAAAGCTTGTAAATTCCAGACTGTAGCTTAGAACTCCAGTAGTCTGGTTTTGAATTCCAAGGTCCTAGCCATAATACTTTGCAGACTTGTCTTTGTGGAATTGAATGCATGTCTCCAAGGGTAAACATGCCTATGTGTTGCAGAATAGGAAGGGCATATAATTCAAAAAGAGAACTTGTCTGAGTGGTGGCTCAGTGTGCAATCCTAGCACTTTGGGAGGCAGAGGTAAGAGGATTGCCTGAGCCCGGAGTTGGGAACCAACCCTGGCAACTTGGCAAGACCTCATCTCTACAGTAAATCAAACAATTAGCTGGCTGTAATGGTACGCACCTGAACTCCCAGCTAATTGGAAGACTGAGATGGAAGGATCATCTGAGCCCAGCAGGTCAAGGCTGTGGTAACTGTGAACATGTCACACAACACTTCAGCCTGAGTGACAGAGTGAGACTCTGATTAAAAAAAAAAAAGATAACTTGGAGGGAGATGAAAGAAAAACCATGCATTCCACAGGGGGAAAAATGAGCAGGGTACCTAGATACAGAGAACTAGTCACAACATCTAAGATCGGGCTTGAGAAACTTAGAGCTGGTCCAGAAAAGTCTTTTTGGACAAGAAAGGACTTAGTACTTTTCCCTGGGGGGCAGGGGGAGAAAGTCATTGAGGCATAAAGTGGGGTGTGATATGGACAGATTAGCATTTTATAAACGTTGACTGAAAACATTGTGATAAATGGATTAGGGAAAGGCAAGAATGTGTTCAATTTTCTACTGTGAGGTTTTACCAGGATCATCTTTTCCTCATAATTGATGAGATCAGGGTGGCTGCTTTGATCAGACCAGATGAGGTTAACAAAGTGTGAAGTAACATTGACTAACGGAAACCAATTAAGTTTTTGTATGCTTATGTATCACTCCCACCAAACATCCACATTTTCTGTTTTTGTGACATGAAATTCACCTTTTCAAAAAGTACAAATCTTTGAAATGTCAGCCATGTATGAAATTGGAAAAAACACAGAAATAGCAATGATATAGAAAAGGGATTAAATATTTTATCCTTTAACATTCCAAATGTTGTGTCTATAGTTGCCCAGGTAATGTGATTTGCAATCAGAAATCAACTTTGAGCAATGCAAACTCAATTTTGTCTCTGGATCCTACTCCAGTGGGCAAGGACAGGGATTAAAGGGATTAAGAATAGATAAACAGGCCAGCTCGGTGGCTCAGCCTGTAATTCCAGTGCTTTGGGAGGCCAAGGTGAGTGGATTGCCTGAGCCCACGGGTTCAAGACCCACCTGGGCGAGACCTCATCTCTACAATAAATCTAAAAAAAAACTAGCATGGTGGCGCGTGCCTACAGTTCCGGCTACTTGGAAGGCTGAGGCGGAAGGATCCTCAGAGTCCAGGAGGTCGAGGCTGCTGTGGCCAGGAGCATGCCACTGCCCTCCAGTCTGGGCGATAGAGTGAGACTCCAACTCAAAAAAAAAAAAAAATACATAAACAACTCTCTCACCTTAGAGAGGTGAATCTTCTCTCTCTCATTTACTTTTAAATGAACTATTTCCTAATGAAAAAAAAGAATAGATAAACATAAAATTGTAACTTTATTAAAGCAGTGAAGTAAATGCTATTCACAAGGAACTGTTAATGGAAAAATAATCAAACAGTCTTAAAGGTGATAAAGGGCATGTTTTCTAAGGAATGTATCATTTCACTAAGATGTCTATACTTAATGTAGTTTTCATCCCTGAGAAAGATGTCATTTATACGAATTCTGGCCAATCTTTTATTTCATTCATGTTTCTACTTTTTCTTTTTTCCCAGGTTTATTGATGAGACAAAAACTACACATTTAAGATATATAACATGATGCTCTGATACACGTATACATTGTAAAAATAATTACCACAATCAAGGTAATTAACATATCAATTCACATAGTTACTTTTTTGCAACAAGAACACTGAACATCTACTCAGAAAATTTCAAGTATATAATATATATTAACTATTGTCACCATGCTGTACATAAGATCTTAATCCATAAGGCCATCGGGCCTGATGATTTGTTTGTCATTAGTTATGCTGGTGGTGCAATTAATTACACATCTTTTCTATTTCTAGCCTGAAGTCTTTAAGAATCTACCAATTATTAATACAGATCCCCAGAGACACAAGACAGCAGAGGCTGAATCATCAAAGCTGAGTCTCTCTGAAATCTCTTGCTAAGAATGGCTTTAGATCTCAGAAAATCACTTCAATGTGAACCATCAGGGAATAATCTTGGATCAGAAAATCTATGGTTTAAACCAAGCCAGGAACTTGCTGCTCAGAAGGGAGAAGGAATTCCTGCGTACTCAAGCACTCAGTTCAATTCATTTCAAGACAGCAATAACTCACGTGCAAGGCAGGAATTGCAAAGACTTTATGGTTTTTTTCACTCATGGCTGCAACCAGAAAAGCACAGCAAGGATGAAATTATTTCCCAGTTGGTCGTAGAGCAGTTTATGATTAGTGGACAGTGCAATGACAGGGCCATTGTGAAAGAGACATGGAAATCAAGTGGAGGAAACTTGGAAAAATTCATGGAAGACCTGACCGATGATTGCTTGAAGCCACCTGTCTTAGTAAGTAGACAGTTCTGACTTCTGGGGCAAGGGACAGAGGGGAGTGAGGAATAAGTATAATCAGTTGGAGTTGCCTGGAAGTAGAGGAAGAAGTTATTGTAGGTCCAATCATTAGTCAGATTACAGTCTCCCACCTTTAAATGAAGCGTCTTTAAATAGATACACACATACATGAAGTGTCTTTAAGTAGATGCACACATAAAACAAGGTTATGTATTGATCAGTTGACAAAAATATTTTGGCTAGAAGCTCACAGGAAACTAACCCTGTATTTTCCCTAGGAGAAATGATTCAGTATTTGCAAATTCAGCATCCATAGTGACTTTATAGAACATAAAAATAGCTTGGGAATAATAAGAATAACATGATCAGAGATAAGGGCAGGACAAAACATGTGGTAGCTCATAGTAGATAGAGTTTGTGAAAGCCTGTTGAGGGCTGGTTTTCCAAAAGGGCTTCTATCACACAACAGATTTGAATACAACAATGATCTGCCTGTGTTTACAGGTCCATGTCTACATGCAGGGACAGGAAGCTCTCTTTTCTGAGCATATGCCCTTAAGAGAAGTCATTGTTCATCTCACAAACCAGATGTCAAGAGGAACCTCAAGAGGAGAGAATATGGGGTCACCCTCTGAGATACCACAAGATACTCCCTTGGAAACAGGACAAGGTAAGTCAAGTGAATCTGCACACCAGAGAGATGTTCTATGTGGACTCTTTCTTGAATACCACTTCACTGAGTGATTTATTTACTTTCACAGAACATGAAGATAAAGATGACCACAACATTTCGTTGAAAACTACTTGGATAAATGATAGCATTTCTAGGCAAGGCAATCAAATACCTGCCTTACTCATTATCCAGGAAGAGAATGTTCGTAGGTCTGAAGAGAGAGGTTTTTCTTGTGAAAACCCACACAACTCCAAAAGAATAGGGCTAAGTGCTTCCAGATCCCAGAAGGGGTCCTTGAAGGGACCCTCTTACCAAAAAGTCCCCACAAAGGTAGGACTGGGGTTTCCCTCCAGGCCAGGTCAGTCCTCCCCTGACCCTGTACCTACCCACCAGAGCAATGAGGGAAACTCCACAGGTGGGGTACACCAAAAGAGATCCTATGGAGCCCCAAAATTATACAAATGTGAGGAATGCCCTAAGATCTTTAGGTATCGCTGTCACTTATTAGCCCACCAACGAAGACACAGGAATGAGAGGCCATTTGTTTGTGCTGAGTGTCACAAAGGCTTCTTCCAGGCATCAGACCTGAATATGCATCAGATAATTCACACAAGACAGAAACCTTTCAGATGCAGTATGTGTGAAAAGTCCTTCAGCCACAAAACCAACCTGCAGGCTCATGAGAGAATCCACACAGGAGAGAAGCCATATATGTGCCCTGTTTGCGAGAGAAGCTACCGCCAGTCATCCACATTCCACCGTCATATGAGGACTCATGAGAAAATTACGCTGAGAAGTATCCCCTTCACACCAGAATCTTCCTAAGCTATTGACTGACATAGTGTGTATAAATATATGCACATGAGTATGTATATTTTCATAGTGCTTATATACTTAGAACATAAGAAATGAGAGGCCATTTATTTCCTGATTGTGCTTTCCATTTCCAGTCTTGCTCCACTACAATGTAAGACTGAGGAAGGCATGGGATTTGTCAGTTTTGTTTACTAAAGATTTAAGTGCTTAGAAAAGTGGCTGGCACATTTCCAATAACCAATAAATATCTGTTGAATAAGTGAATGAATTCATAATGTTGACATTTATTCTTTAAAATCCAGGGAAGCGCCCACACTAGAAGACAGTGAATTCCAACCTTGAGGATGCACACACACCCTCACCGTGCCTGTGCTCCAGTGAGGCTTTTCCTGACTACTTCCCTCACACCATATCCTTTAACTCTGATGCAGCCACACAAACCTCTTTTGGGTTTTTTTTGGTTTTTTTTAGTCAGTGTCACGCGGGCTGGAAGGCAGTGGCACTTACGACCACTGCAGTCTTGACCTGTTGGGCTCAGGCGATCCTTCTGCCTCAGCCTTCCAAGTAGCTGGAAATACAAGTGTGCCACACCACACCCAGTTAATTTTTTATTTATTGTAGAGACAAGGTCTTGCCGTGTTGCCCAGGCTGGTCTTGAACCCGTGGGCTCAGGCAATCCTCTTGCCTCCGCCTACCAAAGTGCTGAAATTATAGGCCATCACACCTGGCCAAGCCACACACATCTTAATGTGGGGAGCACAGGTGGAAATCTGTGAGCAGACTCTCTTCCAGGTGATGATGAAAGGAAATTGTTATATATAAATGGTATTGTGACATTTTAAATTCACTAGAAATATTAATAGCTAAGCTTGAGCTGAATGTGACTGATGACTCAAAATTGCAGATTGCATTCTATTGACAAACAGTTACCAGGAAAGTCAAATGTTTCTCTTTAATTTCTTCCAAAGATTATTGGTAAAGTGGAGAGGGGAACTTATTTCTGATTTATAGGGCCTAAGTGTAATACAGTTAAATGTTAAGTCTCCACTGCAAAGTGAAAATGGGTCATATTACATGTATGTTTTTCAATCAGCACGAGTCAGGACCTCCTTTGTGAATATTCATAGCTCCTCCTGTAACTTGTTGAATATGCAAGTGTAGCCAATCTGTTCAAATAAAGCATAACCCCCTCCCCTTGGACATGCCTGTCTCGGGTCTTTGCCAAAGGCTTGCTTTCCAATTTGCAGGATGGCCACGTTGCAGGCTGTAATCCTTTACAAGAAAGAAAGACTCCTTTTCCAAATTTATAAATTTTTTTTAAGTTAATAATTCTTGAACATGCTTCTTGGTACCTATGAGGGAAATTATTTTGGGTAACAATCTCTACAAGGCAGGGGCAAACTTTCTCAGTGTTTTTTCACTCCATCGCCCAGGCTGGAGTGCAGTGGCACACTCACAGCCAGCCCAGCCTCGACCTGCTAGGCTCCAGCGATCCTTCCGCCTCAGCTTTCCAAGTAGCCAGAACTACAGGGAGTGCTACCATACCCAGCTAATTTTCTATTTGATTTATTGTAGAGATGAGGTCTTGCCAAGTTACCAGAGCTGATCTTGAACCCACGGCCTCAGGCAATCCACTCACCTCAGCCTCCCACAATGCTGGGATGACAGGCTGAGCCACTGAGCCCAGCCTGTTTTGTTTGTTTTTTAATCCATCACAGCACCATAGCAACATAAAATATCCTAAATGTTCATGTCTTCTTCAGCACTTGGTATTTGCCTTTGCTGTTGCCTGTGCCTGGAGCCCTCTCCTCAAATCTCTACAGAGCCTCCAAGCAAACTCCTATTTTGGAGACTCTGCATTACTATTATCCACCATCTGGAAAGATCGAACCCAAGATGTCCACAAAAGCCAATATCTTTATCTCCTTCATGTCCCTAAAGTGATGCTCTCAAAGACACCTTCCCAGAGAAACCTGTTGTAAATCATAACCACGTTTCCTGTTTTCAAATAATCTCCAAAATCAAATATCAGACTACCAGATTTAGAAGAGGTGAATTCTTCCAAACATTCAATGAAATAATAAATCGAACATTTTTCAAAATCTCACAGATAATAGAAAATACCAATTAATTCTATGAGCCTAGTATAACTTTGTTATACAAGCTTTAAAAAATGAGAGATTAAACTTAATCACCAAACCCACTCATTAATGTGGATGCAAAAGTCTTCTTTGCTAATAAAATTAGCAACTAATAAAGATGTCATATATCTTGAGTTAATCTCAGGGATGCAAGGATGGTTTTTCATTTGAAAATATATTAATGTAATTTACCACAGTATTGGATTACAAGAGATAATATCTTAAACGTAGAAAAACTAGCTGGGTGTAATGGTGTGCACCTGTGGTCCCAGCTACTCAGGAGGCTGAGGAGGGAGAATAACTTGAGCTCAGGAGTTCAAGGCTGTAGTGAGCTGTGATCATGCTACTGCACTCCAGCCTGGGCAACAGAGTGAGACTTTGACTTCAAAAAAGAAAAAGACAACTTGTGAACGAGTTTAATCAAGTAAATGAAAGTGTCACTACATCTTATTTAAAGGAAATTATAAAAGCTAAAGTAAATTTTTTTCTTACTATTTTAACTTAAAGCCAGGCTCAGTGGCTCAGCCTGTAATCCTGCACCTTTGGGAGGCTGAGGTGAGTGGATTGCCTGAGCCCGCGGGTTCGAGACCCGCCTAGGCAACTTGGTGAGACCTCATCTCTACAATAAATCAAAAATTAGCCGGGCATGGTAGTGCGCGCCTGTAGTTCCAGCTACTCGGAAGGCTGAGGCGGAAGGATCACCGGAGCACAGCAGGTCAGGGCTGCAGTGGCCAGGAGTGTGCCACTGCACTCCAGTCTGGGTGACAGAGTGAGACTCCAACTCAAAAAAAAGAAAAAAAATTTTTTCACTTAATTGTTATACTTTAAAGCCATTGAATATTAATTTTTTGTTTTTTGAGTCACAGTCTCTATTGCACAGGCTGGAGTGCAGTGGCATAATCATGGCAGCCTCCAACGACTAGGCTCAAGAGATCCTTCTGCCTCAGCCTTCCAAGTAGCTAGAACCACAGGCATGTGCCACCATGCCCGACTAATTTTTTGATTTATTGTAGAGCCGAGGTCTTACCAAGTTTTCCAGGCTGGTCTCACACCCCTGAGCTCAGGCATGAGCCACCACACCCAGCTTTGAATATTAATTAATTCTTTCATGTTGAGGGGTGTATGATAACTCACTTTATTACATTTGAAGCTTTTCTGTAAACATACATTTATTCCAAAATCAAAAGCTTTTTTTAAAATAAGGTAATCAACAAACAGAAACCCAAATAAAAAGCACAATTCCATACACAATAGTCACCAAAAAAATGAAATACCTTGGCATCTTCCTAACCAGAGACGTGAAAGACCTTTACAATGAAAACTACAAAACACTGCTCAAAGAAATCAAAGATGATGCAAACAAGTGGAAAAATATCCCAAGCTCATGGGCTGGAAGAATCAACATTGTGAAGATGTCCATCCTACCTAAGGCAATCTACAGATTTAATGCAATACCCATCAAATTACCAGCAACATTCTTCTCAGACCTAGAAAAAACAACACAGGAATTCAAATGGAAACACGAACAACCAAGAATGGCCAGAACAATCCTCAGCAAAAAAAAAAAAAAAAGCAGGTAGTATCACATTACCAGACTTCAAACTTTACTATAAAGCTACAATCATCAAAACAGCTTGGTAATGGTACGGGAACAGGCATATAGATCGATGGAATAGAATTGAGATTCCAGAAGCAAAACCTCAATATCTCACCCAACTCATCATCGACAAAGCCTTCACCACCTATCACTGGGGAGAGGAGAACCTATCCAGTAAATGGTGCTGGGAAAACTGGCTGACCACATGCAGAAGATTGAAACAGGACCCCTATCTATCCCCATACACAAATATTAACCCAAATGGATCAGAGACCTAAATATAAAACCTCAAACCATAAGAACCTTAGAAAATGAAGGAAATACCCTCATGGAAATTGGAACTGGCATCCAATTCCTGAACAAAACCCGAAACCCACAGGCCATAAGAGATAAGATAGACAAGTGGGACCTCATTAAACTGACAAGCTTCTGCAAAGCCAAAGAAACCATCAAGAGAGCAGGGAGACAGCCTACAGACTGGGAAAAAGTATTTGCCAACTCCAGGTCTGACAAAGGCTTAACATCCTGGATCTACAAGGAACTCAAATGTGCTGAAAAGAAAAAAACAAACAACCCCATTATAAAATGGGCAAAAGATATGAACAGACACTTCTCAAAGGAAGACATCCGAGCAGCCAACAGACACATGAAGAAATGTTCAACCTCACTAATCATCAGGGAGACGCAAATCAAAACCACACTGAGATACCACCTAACTCCAGTCAGAATGGCAATTACCAATAACTCAAAAAATAACAGTTGCTGGAGAGGGTGTGGTGAAAAGGGAACACTTCTACACTGTTAGTGGGAGTTTAAACTTGTGCAATCTCTGTGGAAAGCAGTGTGGTGATTCCTAAAAGCTCTAAATATCAACCTCCCATATGACCCTGCAATCCCCCTACTGAAAATATACCCTGAATAACTCAAATAGCTCTATAAAAAAGATACCTTCACACGTATGTTTTTCGCAGTATTGTTCACAATAGCAAGAACCTGGAAGCAACCATGCTCTCCATCAAAAGAGGACTGGATTTTAAAAATGTGGTATATATACATGATGGAATACTATGCAGCCATAAAAAAAAAAAATCATGAATTTCAC
This sequence comes from Cephalopachus bancanus, assembly GCA_027257055.1. Lineage (NCBI taxonomy): Eukaryota > Metazoa > Chordata > Mammalia > Primates > Tarsiidae > Cephalopachus > Cephalopachus bancanus. Next base: position 3,035,920 of record JAPVLO010000564.1, read on the forward strand.
AGCAACCGGGATGGAACTGGAGTCTATAATACTGAGTGACCTCTCACAGAAACAAAGATCTGAGTATCACATGTTCTCACTCATATAATGGACCTTGATCATCCAACGTATTACCATAAGAAAATGACTGAAAGCTGGGCTCAGTGGCTCAGCCTGTAATCCTGCGCCTTGGGAGGCTGAGATGAGTGGATTGCCTGAGCCTGCGGGTTTGAGACCCGCCTGGGCAACTTGGCAAGACCTCATCTCTGCAATAAATCAAAAATCAGACGGGCATGGTAGCACGCACCTGTAATTTCAGCTACTCGGAAGGCTGAGGCAGAAGGATCGCTGGAGTCTGGCAGGTCGAGGCTGCAGTGGCTGGGAGCAGCCACTGCACTCCAGTCTGGGCAACAGAGTGAGACTCTAACTCAAAAAAAAAAAAAGAAAAGAAAGAAAATGACTGACAGTGGTGGGAAACTCTGGGAGGCGGGGAAGGGAGATGGGATTAATGGTAGTAAACATCTGTCTGGGGACGGGAAGACACCTCTTATCAACAAGGGTGCCTGAACGAAGCATATTTGTATTACCTAACCCTTAACTGTATCCCACAATATCATAATAAAAAATATTGATTAAAAAATAAATTAAATAAATAAATAAAATAAGGCAATCAGGTCACCCCCTCAGGTCCCCTCCCACTGTGGGAGATTTTCTGTCCTCTCAATAAGTCTTGCTTTCTCAAAAAAATAAAATAAGGTAATCACAAGTCAAATCTAAATAAACCACAATATTTTTAAAAATCTTTACAAATAAAAGAACAAAATCTAAAATTAAAAAGTTCTCTGGGCTGAGCATGGAATTTTTTTCCATTTGTTTGCTTTATTTTTTATTTCTTTTAGCAGTGTTTTGTAGTTCTTATTATAGAAGTCCTTCACTTCCTCCATTAGATGTATTCCTAGATTTTTGTGTGACTAGTGTAAATGGGATTGTGTTCTTGATTTGGTTCTCATCTTGAACATTGTTGGTGTATAAAAACGTTACTTATTTTTGAACGTTGATTTTGTATCCTGAAACAACTGAAGTTGCTTTTCAGGTTGAGGAATCTTTTGGCAGACTCTTTAGGGTTTTCTAGGTGTAGAATCATATTGTCTGTGAAGAGACAATTTGACTTCCACTTTCCCTATTTGGATTCATTTCATTTGATTATCTTGCCTGATTTCTCTGGCTAGTATTATGTTAAATAAGAATAGTGAGAGTGGAAATTCTTGTCTTGTTCCAGTTATTAGGGGAAATGCTTTCAATTTTTGCCCATTCAAATGATGTTGGCTGTGGGTTTGTCATAGATGACTCTTAATTATTTTTAGGTATTTTCCCTCAATGCCTAGATGGTTAAGGGTTTTTATCATGAAGGGATGTTGGATTTTATTAAATGCTTTTCCTGCATATATTGAGATGATCATGTGGTTTTTATTTTTAATTCTATTTATATGGTTGATCATATTTATTGATTTTTTTAATATCGAACCAAATTTGCATTCTAGGAATAAAACCCACCTAATCATGGTGAATGATCTTTTTGATGTGGTTTGCTATTATTTTGTTTAGTGCTCATCAGGGATATCAGCCTGGAGTTTTCTTTCTTTGTTATATCTTTGCCAGATTTTGATATCAAGATGCTATTGGCTTCATAGAATAAATTGGGGAAGAAAAATTTACTTCCTCCTCCACAGGTTTTGCAATAGTTTCAGTAGGACTGGTACCTACTTTCAATTTAATTTAATACTGCTCCAGGTTTTGTTATTCATTTTCTTTGGCTATCTTTGGGTTTGGTTTGGTCTTATATTTCTAATTCCTTTGGATAAGACATTAGATTTTTTCCTTGTATGTCTGGCAGAATTTAGCTGTGAGTCCATCTGGTCCAGGAATTTTTTTTTTTTGGTTGGTAGTTTTTTTTTATTATTACAGATTCAATTTTGTGACTCATTATTTGTGTGTTCAGGGTTTCCATTTCTTCCTATTTCCACCTTTGGAGGCTGTGTGTTTCCAGGAATTTATTCATTTCTTCTAGATTTTCTAGTTTTACACATATACGAGCTCATAACAGTCTGGGAATCTTTTGTATTTCTAAGAGATCAGTTGTAATGTCACCTTTTTCATTTCTTTTTTTTTTTTTTTTTTGAGTTGGAATCTCACTCTGTCGCCCAGACTGGAGTGCAGTGGCACGCTCCCAGCCACCGTGGCCTCGACCTGCTGGGCTCCAGCGGTCCTTCCACCTCAGCCTTCCAAGCAGCTGGAACTACAGGCGTGCGCTACCACACCCGGCTTTTTTTTGGTTTTGTTTTGTTTTTTTTGTAGAGATGAGGTCTCACCAAGTCGCCCAGGCAGATCTCGAACCCACGGGCTCAGGCAATTCACTCACCTCCACCTCCCAAAACGCGGGATTACAGGCTGAGCCACCGAGCCCAGTCACCTTTCTCATTTCTAATTGTACTTATTTGGCTCTTGATATCTCTCTCTCTCTCTCTCTCTCTCTCTCATTAAACTGGCCGGTAGTCTGTCAATCTTATTTATCCTTTCAGAAACCAACTTTTCATTTCGTTGATTTTTGTTTGTTTGTTTCAATTGCACTTAGTGCTTATCTGATTTTGGTGATTGATTTTCTTCTGCTAGTTTTGGGTTTAGTTTGTTCTTGTTTTTCTAGTTCCCTTAGATGAGACATTAAGTTTTTTGTTTTAGATCTTGTTTAGTACTGTAACTGTATCTTTGAGTGTTTAGTACTGTAAACTTTCCACTTAGCGTTGTCTTTGTGGCATTCCAGAGATTTGGGCATGTTTTGACTCTATTTTCATTTGTTTCAATTTTTTTATCTTAATTTCAATGTTTATCCAAAAGTCATGCAGAAGCAAGTTGTTTAGTTTATGTGTATCTGTGTAGTTTTGAGGGCTCCTCTTGATATTGAATTTTTTTCCTATGGTCAGAGAAGACACTTGGTGTGATTTCTGTTTTTCTAAAATTTATTAAGACTTGTTTTATGACCAAGCATGTGGTCAATCTTAGGATATGTTTCATGTGCTGATTAGAAGAATGTATATTCTGTGGTTCTTGGGTGAAGTGTTTTGTAGATTTCTACTAGGTCCAATTGATCGGCTGTCAAACATAAGTCCAGAATTTCTTTGTTAGTTTTCTACATCAATGATCCATCTAAAGCTGTTAGTGGGTTGTTGAAGTCCCCACTATTACTGTGTAGCTGTCTAAGCCTTCTCTTAGATATAATTGTAATCACCCTATAAATCTGGGTGCTCCAATGTTAGATGTGTACATAGCTAGGATAGTTCAGACTTCTTGTTGGATTGAATCCTTTATCATTATGTAATACCCTTCATTGTCTTTTTTACTGTTGTTGGTTTGAAGTCTATTTTATCTGATACAAGAAGAGCAACCTTCAGTATTTTTTGTTTTCCATTTGCATGATAGATCTTTCACCATCCCTTTACTTTGACCCTATGGGTGTTAAAAGTGAGATGGGTCTCCTGAAGATAACAGAAGAATTAGTTTTGCTTTTCATCCAATTTGTGACTGTCTTTTTTTTTTTTTTTTTGAGTTGGAGTCTCACTCTATCACTCAGACTGGAGTGCAGTGGCCACTCCGGCCACTGCAGCCTTGACCTGCTGGGCTCCAGTGATCCTTCCGCCTCAGCCTTACCAAGTAGCTGGAACTACAGGCACGCGCTACCACGCCCGGCTAATTTTTGATTATTGTAGAGATGAGGTCTTGCCAAGTTGCCCAGGTAGGTCTCAAACCCACAGGCTCAGGCAATCCACTCACCTCGGCCTCCCAAAGTGCCGGGATTACAGGCTGAGCCACCGAGCCTGGCCGACTCTTTGTCTTTTAAGTGAGATATTTAGCCCATTTACATCCAAAGTTTATTGATATGTGAGATTGTGTTACTGTAATATTGTTAGCTAGTTGCTTTGCAACATCAGTTTTCGGTTGTTTTATAGGGTCTGTGGACTATGTGTTTATGTGTGCTTTTGTTTTAGGATGTATCATTCGTTTCCATGTTTAGAACTCTCTTAAGCACTCTTGTAAGACCAGTCTGGTGGTGATGAATTCCCTCACCAATCGCTTGCCTGGGAAAGACTTTATTTGTTCTTCATTTATTAAGCTTAGTCTGACAGGGTAAGAAATTCTTGGCTGGCATTTCTTTTCTTTAAGAATGGTCAAAGTGGAGTGGCCTTGTCCTCTGCTGTCCTACTGCTGTGCAAATGCTGCCCCGCTCTCGTCAGCCTTTGCAGGCGGTCTCCCTAAGACCCAGCACCATGCCTTCAATTAAGTTGCAGAGTTCTGGAGAGATATTTGAAGTTGATGTGGAGATTGACAAACAATCTGTGACTATCAAGACTATGTTGGAAGATTTGGGAATGGATGATGAAGGAGATGCTGACCCAGTTCCTCTCCCAAATGTCAATGCAGCAATTTTTTAAAAGGTCATTCAGTGGTGCACTCACCCACAAAGATGACCCTCCTCCTCCTGAAGATGATGAGAACAAAGAAAAGCGAACAGATGGTATCCTGTTTGGGACCAAGAATTCCTGAAAGTTGATCAAGGAACACTTTTTGAATTTATTCTGGCTGCAAACTACTTAGACATCAAAGGTTTGCTTGATGTTATATGCAAGACTGTTGCCATATAATCAAGGGGGAAACTGCTGAGGAAATTCCCAAGACCTTCAGTATAAAAAATGACTTTACTGAAGAAGATGAAGCCCAGGTGCAGAGTACCAGTGGTGTGAAGAGAAGTGAAATGTTGTGCCTGACACTGTAACACTGTAAGGATTGTTTCAAATACAGTTGCACTGCTCTGTTTATAATTGTTAATATTAGACAAACAGTAGACAAATGCAGCAACAAATCAGTTGTGTTAGCAGAACATTGTCCTCATTGCATGTGTAGTTTAAGTACAGATTCCAAGTCTATGGCTGAGTTTCTTCTAGTATGATTAAAAATTTCTTTTTTCTTTGCTCTGAATAAAACTGCTGTGGGTTCTCTATAGAAAGTGGCATTTTTTTGTAAAGCAATGTCTGCCTAGTTTATAGTCCAGTTAACTTTAGTGATCTTTTAAAAGTTGACATTGTAAATAAAACAACTTGCAAGAGTTTTCTGAAGTAGAATTAACAAAATATCTTTATTCATGAGTTGGAAACTGGGAAAAGGAGTACTTGAAATAAATGATCTGAGGGATTTTTAGGATGTCTTCCAGCCTCCTGGTATTGATTAACCTGTAAGTAGCAGAGTTCCCTTAAATGCATCGAGGGCTTGTTTTTAATTTTTAAAAGTCATAGCTTTGACTATATTGCCTAGAGACTCAGTTACTACCCAGCTTATGGTTTTTTGGGAGAGACATAACTGGACTGTTTGTTAGCTTTTCAATTAAAAAAGACACAACCCTCCCCAAAAAAAGAATGGTCAAAGTGGACCCCAATCTCTTCTGGCTTATAAAATTTCTGCTGAGAGATCTGTTGTTAATCTGACAGGTATCCTGTGGTAGGTGGTCTAGCCCTTAGATCTAGCTGCCTTTTAGATTTTTTCTTTGACATTGACCTTGGACAGTATAATGACTTATGTGTCTTGGGGATGGTCATCTCATGTAATATCTCACAGGAATTCTCTGAATTTCTTGTATCTGCATGTTGACCTCTCTAGCAAGATTGAGGAATTTTTCTTGGATTATACTTTCAAATACTTTTTCCAGGTTGTTTTCATTCTCTTCTCTCAGGAATACTAATTAGTTAGAAGTTTGTTCTCTCTACAAATTTTTTTTAATTCCTTTTATTTTGGTCCAGTTAGATTGATTTGAAATAATTTGTTCTACTTGGTCTAGTCTGTTGTTAAGTCTTGCAATAGTTTTTTGAAATTCCTGCAGTAAATTCTTCATTCCAGAAGAGCAACCAAATTCTCTTTCTTTTTTTTCTTTTTTCTTTTTTTTTTTTTGAGTTGGAGTCTCACTCTTTGTCGCCCAAGTTGGAGTGCAGTCGCACACTCACTGTCACCACAGTCTTGACCTGCTGGGCTCAGATGATCCTTCCGCCTCAGCCTACCAAGTAGCTGGAACTACATAAATTCTCTTTCAGCCAGCTCGGTGGCTCAGCCTGTAATGCCGCGCCTTTGGGAGCCTGAGATGAGTGGATTGCCTTAGCCCATGGGTTCGAGACCCGCCTGGGCAGCAAGACCTCATCTCTACAATAAATCAAAAAATCAGCCGGGCGTGGTAGCGCATGCCTGTAATTCCGGCTACTTGGAAGGCTGAGGCGGAAGGATTGCCGGAGCCCAGCAGGTTGAGGCTGCGGTGGCTGGGAGCGGCCACTGCACTCCAGTCTGGGCGACCCAGTGAGACTCCAACTCAAAAAAAGAAAAAAAAAATGCTCTTTCAATTTTTGGGTCGTTTTCATGGCTTCTTTCCTTTGGGTTTCCATTGTCCTTGGTGAGTTGCTTTGCCTTCCATATTCTGAATTCAATATCTGTCATTTTGGATATCTTATTTTGGTTAGGATACACTGTCAGGGAGCTACTACACTCCTTTGATATGTTGGCACCCTCTGGCTTTTGATATTGCCAGTTGTGTTGGTTCCTTCTCATCTGGGGGTGGGCTGACTTTTTTTTTTTTAACTATTGTTGGTTTGGGGCTTTTTGAGATGTTCTTCTTTTTCCCTTTTGTGGGTATGGCTGTGGTGTACGTTGTGTCTGGTCAGTTGGCTTCATTTAGTGCCTCACCTCCATGTTCTCTTTCTCTAACTGACCCCACAGGTATAGCAGGGTCCCTAGCGGCGGCGGAGACTAGGAGGGGCCTAACAGCGACCTCTGGGTGTAGTTCCCTCAGAGGAGCGCTGAGGTGGAGTAAGGCAGCTGCCAGGGAGCCTGGCACAGAAGCAGGAAAGCCCCACCTGCCCAGGAGCTGCTTGGACTGGGGTCTGTGGCATTTATCCTGAGAATGAGCAAAAGCGCCCCATGTCTCTGCTCCTTCCCTAACCTGCAGGTGGCTGGGTGGAGGCAGTGGTAACGGTGGCCAGCAAAGGACCCAGCAGTGACCTCTGGGAATTGGGCCTTGAGAGGATCGCTGAGCCACTGCCGCCATATTCAGGCAGGAGCAGTGTGGCTGAGCCTCGGCTGTGCTGCCGGGAGCCCACTGTGGAGGCAGAAAAGCCCTGCCTGGCTGGAAGCCGCTTAGGTGGGATTCCCTGGCATCCATCCTAGGGGCCTGCAGAACGCCTCATCTCTCTTCTCTGTCTCTAACCTGCAGGCGGTAGGGGCAGAGGCAGTGGCGATGGCAGCTGGGAAGGGCCCAGCCGTGGCCTCTGGGAGACGGGCCCTCCGAAGATCGCTGAGCCAAGCCGCAGTGCAGGGGAGGGCGAAGTGGCAGAGCTGTGGCTGCACCGCCCTGGGGGCCCGCGGTGTAAGCAGAGGACGCCGCCCTCCCCACCGGCTGGGGGCTGGGGGTTGGGAGCCGTCTCCGGCCCCTGTCGGCAGGAGTGGAGGCAGCAGTGGCGGAGGCTCAGACGCCCTGTAGCTTCTGGAAACCGGCCTCCGCGAGTCCCGTCGCGGCTGCGGTATGCGGGCCGGCGCGGGGTGGTGCGGCGGGCCTGTCTCCCAAGAGGCAAGCCCTCCCGAGCGGGAGGCAGCGGAGGCGGGGCGCGGCGCGGCGTGGCGCCCACAGGTGCCGTCCCTCCGGGGCTGCAGCATCCGTCCCGGGGCTGCGCGGAGACGTCTCGCCTCCCTCCGCGGCAGGGCAGTGGCAGCGGACACGGGACTCCTTGGGGACACGAGCCCGCTGGGCTCGCTTGGACTTGAGTGACGCTCCGGTCCTGCCTCGGGGCGGCTCCTCGCATCCCGCCGGAGACCGGGTGCACGAGGGGGCTCTCCCGGGACCAAGGCTGCCAAGGTCCGAGGCCGGAGGCGTGCCACCCGGGGCTCTCCCACTCACGCCTTCCCCGCACGAGGAACCCTCTCCCACTTCCGCGCCAGGCCGGCTCTCTGCTCAGCCCGGCTCTCTGCTCTCTCCGCGGCTCCAGTTGCCTCTCGGATGACTTCTGTGGGCTTTCCCAGGTGATCCCCCTGCGCAGCTATTGTCTACTCGCTATTTCACTCCCTCTCCTCCAGGTCAATCCCTGTTGTCACAAATGACAGGTTTATTTCCTTCTTTTTTTAAGGCTTAAGTGTCTTATTGTATACTCAATAGATTAGGTATGCAAGTAGTCACCGTATAAGTAAATTCCCCCCACCCCCCACTAAATTTATAGAACATTTTCCAGGTCAATCCATGTTGTCACAAATGACAGGATTTTCCTTTTTCTTTTTTTAAGGCTGAATAGTATTCTGTGGTGTATATAAGCCACATATTCTAAATCCATTCATCTATTGATGGACACTTAGTTTGATGCTATCCTGGCTTGTCTTAGCTATTGTGACCAACATTGCAATGAACATAAGAGTGCAGATGTCACTTGACACACTGATTCTTTGGATATCCAATCACATGTGCTATATTGATTTTTCTGTCAATGAAGAACCTCATATATGATGGTAGGCCCATGAGATTATAATGGAACTGATAATTCCCATTGCCTAGTGGCATCATAGCCATCATAACATCATAGTATAACACATCACCCACCTGTTTACAATGATGCTGGTATAAATGAATTGACTGTATTACTAGTTTCATAAAAGTATAGCATATACAATTATGAATACTACATAATACTTGATGATAATAATAAATGACTATTACTGGTTTATGTGTTTTCTATACTATACTTATCATATAGAATGTACTTTTTCTACTTCAAACAAAATGTTAATTGTAAGACACTCTTGGGCCAGGCGCAGTGACTCAAGCCTGTAAACCCAGCTCTTTGGGAGGCCGAGGTAAGAGGCTTGTCTAGGGGTTTAAGACCAGATGGGAAACTTGGCAAGCCCTTCCCTCCATAATATATCAAAAAGTTAGCTGGGTGTGGTAGCACTTGCCTGTAGTTCCAGCTACTTGGAAGACTGAGGCAGAAGGATCACCTGAGTTTAGTAGGTCGAGACTGCAGAGTGGCCATGAGCGTGCCACCGCATTCCGGCATGGGCTACAGAGTGAGACTCCAACTCAAAAAAAAAAAAAAAAAAAAGACACTCAGACAGGTTCTTCAGGAGGTATTCCAGAAGAAGACACTGTTATCATAGGAGATGTAAGCTCCATGCAGTTATTACCTCTGTAGGTCTTCCAATGGGACAAGATGTGGCAGGAAAGACAGTAATATTGATTATCCTGACCCTGTATAGGCCTGCACCAATGTTTGTTTGTGTCTTAGTTTTTAACAAAAAAAAAAAATGTTTAAAGTAAATATCTATGGATATGAAGAAATAAAATATTTTTGTAACAACTGTACAATGTGTTTGTGTTTTAAGCTGTGTTATTACAAAAGAGTAAAAAACTTTTTTTTCAAAATAGGATTTTACTGTATTTTTTAAAAAATTTTTTAAGTCTGGGATCCCCCTCTGTCACCCAGGCTGGAGGGCAGTGGCACGATCATGGCTCACTGCAGAGTAACTGGGACTACAGGCCCACGTCAACCACACCCAGCTAATTTTGGTTTTTGGAGACAAGGTCTCACTGTGTTGCCCAGGCTGGTCTCAAATTCCTGGGCTCAAGCAGTTCTCTCGCCTCAGCTTCCTAAAGTGCTGGAATTACAAGCATGAGCCACCATGCCCAGCAGGTTAATTTATTATTGGAGAAAATGTTCTATAAATTTACTGTAAAAAAATAATAAATTTACCTATGCGATGACTACATCTATACCTAATCCTGAATTGTACACCACATCTTTAAAATTTTTTAATAATTTTTTAAAAATTAAAAAATACATTTTAAAAATTAAAAATGTTTTAAAAAATAAATTTGGTGTAGCCTAAGTGTATAGTGTTTAACAAGTCTACAGTAGTGTACAGTAATGTCCTAAGGCTTCACATTCTCTCTCCACTCACTTACTGACTCACCCAGAGCATCTTTCAGTCCTGCAAGCTCTATTCATGGTAAGTTCCCTACACAGGTGTACTATTTTTTAGCTTTCATAAAACCTTATTTTTTTTTTTTTTTTTTTGAGTTGGAGTCTCACTCTGTCGCCCAGACTGGAGTGCAGTGGCCGCTCCCGGCCACCACAGCCTCGACTTGCTGGGCTCCGGTGATCCTTCCTCCTCAGCCTTCCGAGTAGCCGGAATTACAGCTACCACGCCTGGCTGATTTTTTGATTTATTGTAGAGATGAGGTCTCACTGCCCAGGCGGGTCTCGAACCCGCGGGCTCAGGCAATCCACTCACCTCAGCCTCCCAAAGGCGCAGGATTACAGGCTAAGCCACCGAGCCCGGCTCATAAAACCTTATTTTTATGGTAACTTTTCTATGTTTAGTTATATTTGGATAGATAAATACTTATCATTGTTTTACAACTGTCTACAGTATTTGGTATAGTAACATGCTGTATAGAGGTTTGTAGCAGGTCGACGCTGGGATGGCTGTGAGCAGGCCACTGCACTCCAGCCTGGGCGACGGAATAAGACTTCAACTCAAAAAATAAAAATAAAAAGTGGAAAAAAGGCATGAATAGACAGGTCTCAAAAGAAGACATATGAGCAGCCAACAGACACATGAAAAAATGCTCAGTCTCACTAATCATCAGAGAAATGCAAATCAAAACCACATTGGGATATCACCTAATTCCAGTGAGAATGACCATCATTAATAAAAAAAAGAAAAAAAACAGATGCTGGCAAGGATGCAGAGAAAAGGGAACTCTTCTACACTGTTAGTGGGAATACAAACTAGTTCAGCCTCTATGGAAAACAGTGTGGTGATTCCTAAAAGAATTAGAAAGTGACCTTCTATACGACCCAGCAATCCTCATTCTGGGAGTATGTCCAGAGAAACTTAAATCACTCTACAAAAAAGATACCTGCTCATGCATGTTAATTGCAGCACTATTTATAATAGCAAAAACATGGTACCAACTGTACTGCTCATTGAAACTGGACTGGATTTTTTAAAATGTGGTGCATATACACGATGGAATATTACACAGCCATAAAGAAGAACAAAATTGTGAACTTCGCAGCAACTTGGATGGATTTAGAGTCAATAATACTCAGTGATCTATCACAGAAACAAAGAACTGAATACCACATGCTCTCACTCATAAGCGGACACTGAATATTTACCTCAACACTATAAAAAAGGGATTGACAGAAACTGCCAGTGGAGAGAAGGGGCACATAATATCAATTAGGGTATCTGATTTCAAACCAGGCGAAGTGGGGACCAAAGGGAGGCCCAAACTTTACCTGTATGATGACCACTTGTATACCTAATCCTGAATCGTACTCCACATCTTTTTGGTTTTTAAGTCGGAATCTTACTCTCACCCAGGCTGGATGGAGTACAGTGACACACTCATGGCCACAGCAGCCTCAACCTGCTGGGCTCAGGCGATCCTTCCACCTCAGCCTTCTAAGCAACTGGAACTACAGGTACAAGCCACCATGCCTAGCTAAGTTTTGATGTATTGTAGAGACCAGGTCTCTCCAAGTTGTCCAGGCTGGTCTCGAAGCCCTGGGCTCAGGCATTCCTCTCGCCTCCACCTCCCAAATTGCTGGGATTACAGGCGTGAGCCACAGTGCCCGGCTTGTACCCCACATCTTTAAAATAAAAAAGAATAATAATAATAAAAACATGATGGCTAGGCGCAATGGCTTACACCTATAATCTCAGCACTTTGGGAGGCTGAGGTAAGAGGATTAGCTGAGCCCATGGGTTCAAGACCAGCCCCGGGCACCTTGGAGAAACATCATCTCTAAAAATAAAAAACAAAAAATAATTTTTAAAACGTGTTCCAACTTTATACTGGTTTAGATCCAAAGACACAACTAGGTTGAAAGTGAAAAACTAGGGAAAGAAATATCCTATGCAAATAGTAACAAAAAGAAAGCAGGGGTGTTATATTAATTGTAGTGGCCGAAAGTTCAATCCGAGAGACCACCAAGAGCCAATTCCGATGAAAGTTCAAGAGGGTCTTTATTTACAAGCTCGAGCCTGGGCCTCTGTCGACAGCCGACACAGCGGAGTACATTCAGAGGCTCTGATTTCCTTAAGCAGATGCCTTTTACGCTTTTACTCAAAGGGAGGAGGAGTTTGGGGGGGCTTTCCAGTTGTGTTACTATTTAATTGGGTAGTAACCTCTGGTGGTCAGCTTAATCGTGGAGGATTGGCTAGCCTGACTCGGGCTGACCTTGGTTCACTAGCTAGGGAAGTTGCAGAAACATCTGGAAACAGGTGATTACCCCCTGGCACCTGATTGGATGTTGCTAAGGGGAAAGTGAGATAAGGGAAGGGGTTGAAACTTTGCAGTTTTTCCCATAACTGGAACTTTAAACAGTTACAGGTTATGTTTTAAGACAGAAAACTAAAAATGGCTGTGCTGTTGTTCACAAGTTGATTACATATTTACTGGGTTATAGCATGCTCTTAACCTAAGTCTATGGTATACTTTATTACGGTCCTCTCATTAATGTCAGACAAAATAGACTTTAAATCAGAAAGGTTACAAGAGACCAAAAAAGGATATATACATTATATACATTATACATGTATATGCAATTAGCTGAACCCATGGGCTCAGCTAATCCTCTTACCTCAGCAAATACATTATACATATATACATTATAATATACTTATAAGATATAACAATTGAAAACACTTACATGTCTAATAACAGGCCATCAAAGTATGCAAAGCAAAATTTGACAGACTTTAAGGAAGAAATAGACAGTTTGACTACATATTTGGGCACTTCAGTATCCCACTTTTAATAAAAGATGGAACAACCAAACAGAAGACAATTAAAGAAATAGAGGACTCGAACACACAATAAGTCAACTAAATGTAGCAGACATATACAGAATATTCTGCTTTACAATGATAGACTACAGAATCTTGAGTGCACATGGAACATTTTTCCAGATAGACCATATATTAGGCTGCAGACCAAGTCTCTAGTTTCTCACAGAAAGTGTCCTCTCTGAACACATAAAGTTAGAAATGTATAACAGAAGGAAAATTTTTCAATTTACAAATTTGTAGAAATTAAACAACATATCATTAAACAACCAATGAATCAAAAAATCACAAGGGAATGAGAAAATATTTAGAAATAAATAGCAACAAAAAAGCTGTATACTAAAATTGTGGGATACAAGAAAAACAGTGCTAGGGGACATTTATGGCTATACGTGCTTACATTCATTAAAAAACAAGAAAGATCTCAAATCAATAACCTAACATTAAAACTTCAGAAACTGCTTGTTGTGGCCGGTGTGCACGCGCCGCGCCATGGCCTGCGGGATGTTAGCGTCAGGGTGAGCAGAACACATGCGTTTTGAGACAACCCCGCGGCGATCCTGGCGGGGTGTCCTGAGCAGTCGTGTGCTCCACCTATCCTGTCGCGGGAGCATCGGCCCTCTCCGGGGAGATCCCGCCTGCTGCGGCTCTTCTCGAGCGCCGCGTGCAGGCCAGGCGGGTCCTGAGAGGAGCGACCCGCGGCGTCTTCATCTGCACGCCCAGCGCAGTCTGTCGGTTTGGGAAGAGGTGTGGCGGAAGAACCTTCCCGAGCTTCCCCCTGGATGTGTTAGAGATTGGGGTGAGGGTAGGGTGACAGGTTTTGGGGTTTCGGTTGTGGTTACAGTTTGAGAGTGTTAGCGTCAGAGGTGTAGGGTTTTCAATTGGAAAGGGTGTTTGGGTTAGCGTTAGAGTGTTAAGGTTAAGGTTAGAGGGTTCGTAGTTGGGTTTTCGTTAAGGTTAAGATTAGGAATGTAGGTCCCATTGTCAATCCTTGACTCTCAGTGCACGTCCCTAGGTTAGGTTTAGGCTTGGGCTATTGCTCAGGGGCTCAGGGGCTAGGGCCTGGGGCCTTGGGTTAGGGTTATGTCAGGGGTAGGGTCAGAGAGTTAGGCTTAGGGGGTTAGGGATTAGGTTTAGGGTTCAGATTAAGTTTAAGTATCATGAGTTTTTCGCCAGTGGGCCACGTAAGTCCAGTGGGGGAAAAATGTTTGAGGAACATTATCAGAACTGTGTCAAACTCTTCCATTCACTAAAAGACAGCAGTCTGATACATCTTAAGGCAAATATGATTACATCCATTATATATTTACATTTCATTAAATGAAAAGCTATTGATAAACCCTTATGAAAGCAGACATAGATGTGGTTTTTACTGGTGGTTTTGTAGACCTTTAGCACCTATAGCAAAAAAAATATAGTGACTCTTGTGAATGTTATTTTACAAACTTTTTCTGTATTGGACAATTCTATTCTCTAAAAGAATACAGCAGATGAAGCATTGGAAAAGCATGATTCTCTTTTATGGATTTATATCTCTAAAAGTTGATGAGGGTGCGATGGGGAAAATCAGATGTTCTCCTAATGCAGCTGAGAAGTTCCATTTCCACTTTTGAGAAATGGTGTTAAAGCCTTTTTCTCTCTTAGCCCACACTTTAAAGATTTATTTCTCAGCCAGGCTCGGTGGCTCAGCCTGTAATCCTGCACCTTTGGGAGGCTGAGGTGAGTGGATTGCCTTAGCCCGCGGGTTCAAGACCCGCCTGGGCAGCGAGACCTCATCTCTACAATAAATCAAAAATTCAGCCAGGCGTGGTAGCGCATGCCTGTAATTCCAGCTACTTGGAAGGCTGAGGCAGAAGGATCGCCGGAGCCCAGCAGGTCGAGGCTGCGGTAGCCGGGAGCAGCCACTGCACTCCAGTCTGGGCGACAGAGTGAGACTCCAACTCAAAAAAAAAAAAAAAAGATTTATTTCTCCTTTCTAATCTAATTGTGTACCTGCTTGGGACATTCCAGAGACTTTCCATGTAAGAGAGTGGAGACCTTATGGCAGAATTCTCCATGTTCACAGTAAGTGCTAGATGAGCCAGTCCTCCATGTGGACGATGATTTGAGAAAACCACTGAAGCAAGTCTCCAAGTAGACAATTTTGACATAACCATTTAAGCAAGTCTCTGGGTGGATAATGATTCTATATAATCACTGAAGCAAGACCAGCTCCCTGTACCACTCCCAGATATTCCTCATTCCTCCCCCATCCCTTAAAACTCACTGTCCTTTACCTTGAAATGCCTTTTTGGAAGCATGAGCCTGCCTGTGTCCCCAACTGCCGGATATTAGAACTGAAAGGACAGACCGAGAGTGGGAAGCCATTTTTCATCTTGTTCTTAAACCTGACACAATGATGAGAAAGTAGAAGCTATGCTTTTGAAGAAATGCACACTTTAGATATAATTAACTTTACCGACTTTGTCTTTTCAGAAACAGACTTCCAGGTATCCAAGATATCTCATAGTGACAATCAAGCTTGCCTAAAGGGAATTTACAAGGCCTAAGACATCAAGCATTGGGCAAGGATTGTAAAAGTCATGAAACTTGTAATTATAAAAGTTATAACCGCTCAGAGGGAGGGCAGGTGGGGATTCGATCATCCAGTAGAACGGGCCCTATCTACAGGGAAGCCAAGGATCCCCCAAAGCTGCCTACCGGGAATGCCTAGGAGATAAGGGGAGGTACACCCTCCATTAGGTCTAAGGAATGTTGTTTGGGAAGGTGCAGGAGAATTAGAATCCTTGTCACGCCCTTCTCTAGGGGCTGTGATAATGTGGGCAAACATTAATGGGTCTCTGTGTCACAGGTTCTCCAGGACATCCACAGGTGGTTGATAAGGAAGTCACAGCAGTCACGGCAGTCATGTGCAACATCTCCAAGAGAAGGATTTAAGCCAGGACTCTGGGGGGCTATGTAGGCCCACTCCCTGTCTGTAGGGGGTGAACTTTTCTTAAATAAATCTTTTCTTCTCTCACCTTTGTGTGTCGCAGTTCTTTGCAATTTACTCAGATCTCTGGGTTGCCAGCGTGCACCTCCAGTTTGCCAGCCTCGGCAGTGCTGCTGGGCCTAGCCGTGCCTCTCCAACCTCACCTTGTCCATCCAGTACCCTAACAGAATAAAATCCCCTTCCTTGTACTATAAAAAAAAAAAAACTTAAGAAACTAACCCAGACATGGTGGCTCATGCCTATAATCGCAGTACTTTGGGAGGCAGAGGCGAGAGGAAAAAATTAGCTGGGCGTAGTGGCACATACCTGTGGTTCCAGCTATTTGGAATACTTGGAAGGCTGAGGCAGAAGGATTGCCTGAGCTCAGGAGTTCAAGGCTGCAGTGGCTGTGAGCATGTCACTGTACTCCAGCCTGAGCAACAGAGTGAGACCCCAACCCCCCCCCAAAAAGGAAACTTAAGGAACTAAAACAAAAGTAAACCCAAAGTAAATGAAACACAGACTAGAAAGATAACAAAGGAAGTCAATGAAACCAAAATGTGGTCCTTTGAAAAGATCAACAAAATTGACAAACCACTAACTAGATTGGCTACGGAAAAGAGAGAAGACTCAAATTACTAAAATCCAAAATAGAAGCAGAGTAATAATGACTGACAGAAATGAAAAGGACATAAAAGGGTAGTTTGAACAATTCACTAACAAATTGGACGGCTTAGATGAAATGGAAAAATTTCTAGAAACACAAAACAAATCAAAATGGAATAACAAAGAAACAGAAACTCTGAATAGATCTAAAAGCTAGGAAGGAGACTGAATCATTTTGGTTACTGTCAAAAGCCTCTTGAAAAAGTAAAGTTCAGGACATGATAACTTCACTGATGAATTCTACCAAACATTTAAGGAAGAACTAACATCAATCCTTCTCAATCTTTTTCAAAAATTAAAGAGAAGAAGCCATTACCAGGCCACTGGGCCCACTGCCTTGATAAACTCTGGTGTGGCCATGTGCTCTTAAGCTTTGGCCTCCTCCTCTACTTTGGGGAGGTGAATCTCCTCTTTCAGTATCTCTCTAATTTACTTTCTAAATATGTATTCAAATCTAAAAAAAAAAAGAGAGAGAGGAGAAAACATTTCCTAACTTATTCTATGAGGCCAGCATTACCATTATACCAAAACAAGACAAAGACACTAACAAGGAAAGAAAACCACAGGCAGGCCAGGCTCAGTGGCTCAGCCTGTAATCCCGTGCTTTGGGAGGCCGAGATGAGTGAATTGCCTGAGCCCGTGGGTTCGAGACTCGCCTGGGCAACTTGGTGAGACCTCATCTCTACAATAAATCAAAAAAATTAGCCGGGCGTGGTAGTGTGCGTCTGTAGTTCCAGTTACTTGGAAGGCTGAGGCATAAGGATCGCCGGAGCCCAGCAGGCCGAGGCTGCGGTGGCCGGGAGCGGCCACTGCACTCCAGTCTGGGTGACTGAGTGAGACTCCAACTCAAAAAAAAAAAGAAAACCACTGGCAAATATTCCTTATTAAGTTGACACCAAAATCTATAATAAAATACTAGCAAACAGAATTCACCAGCACATTTACAGTATTATACACCATGAGCAAGTAGAATTTATTCCTGGCATGCTAAGATGTTTCAAAATATGAACATTTTTCAATGTAATATACTACACAAACAGAATGAAGGATGAAAACTACATAATTATCTCTATTGATGCAGAAAAAGAGTCTGCAAAACTTGACACCTTTTCATAACAACAACAAAAAATACTCAACAAACTAGGAGTAGAGGACACTAACTCAAAATAATAGAAGCCATATATAAAAAACTCACAATGAACATTAAACTCAATGGTGAAAGACTGAACTTTTTAAATAAGACCAGGAACAAGGCAACTCATTGTCATGTCTACTCAAGATAGTATCAAAAGTCCTAGTCAGAAGCAGTAGGCAAGAAAAATAAATAATAAGACATCTAAGTTAGGAAAGAAGAAGCAAAATTATCTCTGTTCATAGAGAATATGATTTTACATGTAGAAATTCTTAAGTATTTCCTTCAAAATCTACTAAAACTGATAAATTCACCACAGTAACAGGATACAAAAATCAATCTGCAAAACATGTCCTTCTATACACTAACAGTGAAAAATCTGAAAAGGAAATCAAGAAAGCAATTTTATTTACAATAACATCAACAAGAATAAAATACAGAAGAATAAGTCTAGTCAAGGAGGTGAAAGACTTGTACACTGACAACTACAAAATATTGTTGAAAAACTTAAAGATGAGCCGGGCTCGGTGGCTCAGCCTGTAATCCCGCGCTTTGGGAGGCTGAGGTGAGTGGATTGCCTGAGCCCGCAGGTTTGAAACCCACCTGGGCAACTTGGTGAGACCTCATCTCTACAATAAAACAAAAAATTAGCCGGGCATGGTAGCACGTGCCTGCAGTTCCAGCTACTTGGAAGGCTGAGGCGGAAGGATCGCCGGAGCCCAGCAGGTCGAGGCTGTGGTGGCCGGGAGCGGCCACTGCACTCCAGTCTGGGTGACAGAGTGAGAATCCAACTCAAAAGAAAAAGAAAAACTTAAAGATGGCATACATAAATGGAAAGACATCCCATGTTCATTGATTGCAGACTTGATGTTGTTAGGATGCCAGTACTACCAAAAACGATCTGAAAGTTCAATGCAATCCCTAAAAAATTCCAATGATGTTTTGCATAATTAGAAAAATCCAACCTGAAGTTCACATAGAATCTCAAGAATCCCTGAATAGCCAAAACAATCTTTAAAAAGAACAAAGTTGGAAAACTCACACTTCCCAATTTCAAACTTAATAGAAAGCTATTAATCAAAATCAAAATAGTACAATACTAACATAAAGATAAACATATACTCCAGTGGAATAGAATGGGAAGCCCAGAAGAAATAAACCCTCACGTATATGGTCAAATAATCTTCAATAAGGCTGCTAAGACCATCCAATGGGGGAAATGTCAATCTTTTCAACAAATGGTGCTGTGAAAGCTGAATATTCACATAGCAAGGAATAAAGTTGGATCCTTTATAGCAACAAATACAAAATTAACTCAAAATGGATTAAAGACCTAAATGTAAGATGCAAAACTATATAAAACTCTTAGGAAAAAAATGTAGGGCAAAAGTTTTATGACATTAAATTTGGTCATAATTTCTTGGATATGAGACCAAATACACATGTAACAAAAGAAAAAGAGACCAATTCAACTTCATGAAAACTTAAGCTTTAGTGTATCCAAGAACATTAACAACAAAGTGAAAAGGGAACCTGCAAAATGGGAGAAAACAGAGGTTAAGCATCCCTAATTCAAAAACCCAAAATTCAAGACACTCCTATATCTGAAAATTTTTGAGCACCAAAATTTTGCCATACGTGGAAAATTTACACATAACTTCATTGACAGGCGCACATATCATTTAAAATATATCACTTTCAGGATATGCGCATAAGGTGTATATAAAACATAAATGAATTTTGGGCTGGGCCTAATGGCTCACACCTGTAATCCCAGCACTTTGGAAGGCTAAGGTGGGAGGATTGCCTGAGCCCAGGAGTTTGAGATCAGCTTGGGCAACATAACACGACCTCATCTCTACAAAAAAAAAAAGAAAAAATCAAGAAATTAGCTGGGTATGGTGATATGTGTCTGTAATCCCAGATACTCAGGAGGCTGAGGAGGATCACCTGAGCCCAGGAGATTGAGGCTGTGGTGAGCTGTGATCATGCCACTGAATTCCAGCCTGGGCAACAAAGTAAAACCCTGACTCCTAAATAAATAGATAATAAATAAATAAATAAAATGCTACAAAACTGAATGAAGATATCTCATTATGTATATTCAAAAATTCCAAAACCAGAAAAAATCCAAAATTCAAAGCAATTCTAGCCCAAAGCATTTCAGATAAATGATACCCAACTTGCATTTACAAATAATATATCAGATAAGGGATTAATATCCAGAATATGTAGAGTACTACTAAACTCAATGACAAAAAAAAAAACTTATTTAAAAATGAGGAAATGGAGCCGGGTTCGGTGGCTCAGCCTGTAATCCCGTGCCTTTGGGAGGTTGAGGTGAGTGGATTGCCTGAGCCCGCGGGTTCGAGACCCGCCTGGGCAGCGAGACCTCATCTCTACAATAAATCAAAAAATCAGCCGTGCGTGGTAGCGCGTGCCTATAATTCCGGCTACTGGGAAGGCTGAAGCGGAAGGATCGCCGGAGCCCAGCAGGTCGAGGCTGCGGTGGCCGGGAGCGGCCACTGCACTCCAGTCTGGACGACAGAGTGAGACTCCAACTCAAAAAAAAAAAAAAATGAGGAAATGTCTTGAATAGACATTTGTTCAAAGAAGATTTTTTTAAATGTCTGATAAGCACATGAAAAATGCTCAGTATCACTAATCAAAACCACAGTAAGGGGCAACCCCTTCGGGCCCCCTCCCACGGTGGGAGATTTTATGCTTTTATACCCATTAGGATGGTTGATAATAAAAACACACACACACACACACACACACACACACACACACACACACACACACACAAAATAACCAGTGTTGGCAAAGATGTAGTGAAACTGGAATCCTTGTGCACACTTGGTGGGAATGTAAAATGATACAGCCACTATGGAAAACAGAATAGTGTTTCCTCAAAAAAAAAAACAAAAACAATCTGAAGAAAAAAAAAGGCCGGGTTCAGTGGCTCAGTCGGTAATCCCAGCCTGGACAACCTTGTCTCTACAATAAATCAAAAAATTAGCCAAGTGTGCTGACACATGCCTACAGTCCCAGCTACTTGGAAGGCTCAGGTGGAAGGATCACCTGAGTCCAGCAGGTGGAGGCTGGGTGGCTGTAAGCACGCCAACTGCACTCCAGCTTGGGTGACGGAGTGAGACTCCAACTCAAGAAAAAAAAAAGAAAAAAGAAAAAAGTCAGGCATGGTGGCTCATGCTTGTAATCCCAGCACTTTGGGAGATGGAGGCGAGAGGATTGCCTGAGCCCAGGGATTCGAGACCAGGCTGGACAACTTGGCGAGCCCTCATCGCTACAATAAATCAAAAATTAGCCGGGTGTGGTGGCGTGCGCCTGTAGTTCCAGTAACTTGGAAGGCTAAGGTGGGAGGATCGCCTGAGCACAGGAGGTCGAGGCTGCAGTGGTCATGAGTGTGCCACTGCACTCCAGCCTGGGTGACGGTAAGACTCTGACTAAAAATAAAAAATAAATAAATAGAAATACTGTATAAGCCAGCATTTCCAATGAAAAGTATTGAAAGTAGGGTCTGGAAGAATTATGAACACACATGTTCATTATTTGCATCCTCCTCCTCCTCCTCCTCCTCCTCCCCCTTCTCCTCCCCCTCCTCCTCCTCCTCGGATTGAAAGTAGGGTCTGGAAGAATTATTAACACACATGTTCATTATCTGCATTTCTTTCTTCTTCTTCTTTTTTTTTTTTGAGTCGGAGTCTCACTCTGTTGCCCAGGCTGGAGTGCAGTGGCTGCTCCCGGGCACCGCAGCCTCGACCTGTTGGACTCAGGCGATCCTTCTGCCTCAGCCTCCCGAGTAGTTGGAACTACGGACGCGCACCACCACATCCGGCTAATTTTTTAATTTATTGTAGAGACGAGGGCTCGCCAAGTTGCCCAGGCTGGTCTCGAACCACTGGGCTCGAGCAATCCTCTCGCCTCGGCCTCCCAAAGTGCTTGAATGACAGGCTTAAACCACCGCGTCCGGTCACTATCTGCATTTCTATAATGAGTCCCAGGCGACATTTATGGCAAAGGGCCTGTGTGTTTGCAGAGGTCAAGACCAGGACGCACTTCCACTACGCTTGCGGAGTTTTGGAAACCACACTACCCAGAGTGCAACGTGGTAAATGACGGCGGCGTTAGGCCAATGAAAACCCGGAACAGAGTCGTTGCCGTGCATACGTTTTGCGATGGGGCGGGACTTCTGGCGTCCTCCCCGTGGCGGTCATTTTGGCTTCCTTCTTGCTTGTGCACGTCGCTGGGGGCTCAGGAACGCCGGGTGGAGACCTGAGTGACCTGGCAGGGTGGGTGCGAGAGGCGAGCCTGAAGGTCGGTGACGTGATCCCGGGGGTCCGCGCCAGGCCGTGTAGGGGCCACCGTGCCCAGCTTCTCGCTTCGGTCGTCCGCGCGCCCCGCCCCGCTCCGTCCTCAGTCCGATGGCGGCGGCCGCGCTGAGGGACCCGGCTCAGGTCAGTAGTGCCTCAGGGTCTCCCCCGCCCTTACCCGGACCCGAGTCGTCAGGCAGCTCGTGAGGAGCGCCTGCCCATGTTATGAAGCCCCGGCCCCTGTGTCTGGGACAGGGAGAAACTCGTGGGCAGGGTCCTTATTGGTGACGTTAAGTGAGATAGGGAGTGGGAGAGTGTGACAGGCGGGGGGACCGGCACGTGCAGAGGCTTGGAGGTACTGCTGAGCCGGGAGGATTTAGGAACTTGTGTGTCTGCCGGAACAAGAGAGAGAGGCAGAGTTGCACCTGGAGAATTTTTTTTTGTTGGGGGGGGGGACACTGGGAGCCTTGGAGATTTGTAAACAGAGAGGCACACGGTCTGAGAGAAAGTTTTTTGTTTTGTTTTTTGAGTTGGAGTCTCACTCCGTCACCCAGGCTGGAGTGCAGTGGCGCACTCACTGCCACCCCAGCATCAACCTGCTGGGCTCCGGCTATCCTTCCGCCTCGGCCTTCCAGGTAGCCGGAACTACAGGCGCACTACCACACCCGGCTAAGTTTTATTTATTGTAGAGACGAGGTCTCGTCAAGTTGCCCAGACTGGTCTCGAACCCGCAGGCTCAGGCAATCCACTCGAGGGAAAGTTTTAACAGCTTGGTGAGTTTCTCATAGGAAGAACAGGCTGGAAGAGAAATGGTAATGGGTAGGTACCGGAAGGTTGAGCTCTTAGCCAAGTTCACACAACTGGGCCAAGAGGACTGGAGCACAGATAATTCAGCTGTCCTGGGCTGCTTGACTCCAGAAGTGGGCAGGATCATTGGGCGACCTGAGCCTGTGGAACCTGACTGTGTTTGCCTGACTCTCGTGGCCTTTCTCTTTCTACAGATTCCCATGACTCTAGAATCATTTAGGGAGCCTAAAGTGAGAGGAGTGTGTCACTAGTCCTCACCTCACCCATTTGGTTTCTGGGTTAGTTGTGTCCTGGGACTATTGTCCTGCCACTCTTCTAGTCTTGGGCCTTGGGATCTTGAACAAAACCTGGAATCCTAAGTCCAGGCTGAGTTTATATCAAGCTGTCGGCAACCAATGAAAATGAGATGTAGAAGGTTGTCCCAGGCATAGCTACCAGTGAATGCAAAGTCTTGGAAAAGAGGCTGAGCTGCAAGTCTCCTTTTTTTCTCATAAGAACAGGGAGTAGTAGGGTAGAAGTCATACCTGAGATGGCTCTCTGAGAAGTTGAGTGGCTATTCTTTGCGTGATAGTAACAGTGGGAGGCTTGGAGTAGAGGAAGGTGATGTGACCCAGGTCTCTTCAGGTTTCTTGTGGATGCATTGTGGGAAACAGACTGAAAGATGAGGGGGAAGACCAGAGAGGAGGATACTGGGATAGTTCAGGTGAATATGATAGTAGCTGAGCCAATGTAGTAGCTGTAGAGGTGGGAAAAGTGGTTGGATTCTGGATCCATATTTTAAGTAGGATTGCCTGAGTTTTCGAATTTTGAGGATGAGAAAGAGATTAGAGTCAGGAGTTACTTGAAGGTTTGGTTTTGGTGGCTAGAAGGATGTAAGCTCCGTCAACAGAGATGAGGAGGCCCATGGTAGGAGTTTCATTGGGGATATGAGTTTTATTTTTGACCCATTAAGACTATGAGAACTAGCCGGGCTCGGTGGCTCAGCCTGTAATCCTGTGCTTTGGGAGGCTGAGGTGAGTGGATTGACTGAGCCTGCGGGTTCGAGACCTGCCAGGGCAACTTGGCGAGACCTCATCTCTACAATAAATCAAAAAATGAGCCAGGCGTGGTGACGCATGCTTATAGTTCCAGCGACTTGGATGGCTGAGGCAGAAGGATTGCCGGAGCCCAGCGGGTCGAGGCTGTAATGGCCGGGAGCGGCCACTACACTCCAGTCTGGGCGACAGAGTGAGACTCCAACTCAAAAAAAAAAAAAAAAGACTATGAGAACTTTCAGAGAACAGTTCATGGGCAGCTGGAGCCACAGATCTAGAATTGTGAAGAGGGGTTCAGAATGGAAATTTATTGAAAAGATACTGGACAGTGTGTGGACCATGGTAAGACTATGGGTCACATTTGGTAAAGGGGAAGCCTGGTCATGATGATAACAGTTGCCCAGGAAGGGAAAGAGGGCCAAGGACCAATCTGATCTCCTGCATGGGCTCCTGGTTGTAGGAAGAATATGACAACACGGATCATGGAGAGAAGCATTCATGGGAAAGGTCAGAGAGAGTAGTATGGTCTGGCATGTGGCCAGGGCTTCTCAGGGATGAATAGAAATGAGTTGGATGTGGAGGCCCAGGAGTAATTCCGACAAGATGATGCTAGGGTTGATTGTTATCCTCCTCTCTACAGACTCGCCTGATTTTATTTTAATTCTTGGTGCGACCTGGAATGTTTCATTCAAGCTGTCGAGTTAGTTTAGGGGCATAAATGGCCACCTGTGGATGAACTTGTGGTAGACAACCACTGGGGTTGAACCTTGAATGAGAATTAGGGAAAAGAAGGCTGTGACTGGTGAGAAGACATCAAGTGCAGCCCAGAAGTGGAGGAGGGCATGGATACCTGAGATCAGCAAGTAGTTCCTGGTGAGTGAGGTTGAAGCAAGGAACAGAGTCAGGTAGAGGCCTTCATGGTACGACTCAAGCCTGGCTCAGGAAGTAGGGACATTTAGAGGTCTGGCATAGTACTGAATCCTATTTGAATTTGCCAACTACTATCAGTCCCCATATGACGAGTAACCAATAGGGAAACCAAGGAGATGGTCAATATGTGGGTCAGGGAGGGAGCTGTGGCTGTGGGAATACAGCTGTGTGAGAGGGGTGTGATGGAAAGAGTGATATACACATGGAGATAATGTAAACTGATGGCCCTAGGGCCCTGGCATTGAAGACAAGGTGAAGTGTGAACTCAGATTGTTAGTTGTGTCTAGGATCCACTATCTGGAGGATTCTGGGGGAATTGCCTGACAAAAGTTGATTCCTTGTATGCTAGGTTCAGATTCAGAGCCTAGATATTTGCCCACCTGTCTGTTATTGCTAAAGGAGGACACAGTGACCAATGGGACCATTAGGAGAGACAGGGCATTAGTGACGCTAGGACCTGTTATATTTTCTGGAATAGGGCGATGGGGAGGAGGGTGAGTAGGATATGAATGCATGGTGGGGGCATCAACTTGAGTTCCTAGGAGAGATGCTGATCATGGAATAAACTGTCCCCATCATAGCAGAGCTATGTGACCTGTAAGGTTGTAGCTATAAGAATGCAGCTTCAGCTGGGCTCAGTGGCTCAGCCTGTAATCCCGTGTCTTTGGGAGGCTGAGGTGAGTGGATTGCCTGAGCCTGCGGGTTCAAGACCTGCCTGGGCAAGCGAGACCTCATCTCTACAATAAATCAAAAAATTAGCCGGGCGTGGTAGCGTGCGCCTGTAATTCCAGCTATTCGGAAGGCTGAGGCGGAAGGATCACCAGAGCCCAGCAGGTCGAGGCTGCGGTGGCCGGGAGCAGCCACTGCACTCCAGTCTGGGCAACAGAGTGAGACTCCAACTCAAAAAAAAAAGAAGGCAGCTTCCTGAGAGAGGTGTTGTTCAAAGAGTGATGTGCATGAAGAGGGGGAGTGTGGAGTGCTGGCCTTGAAATGGGGGAGTGTGAAGTGCTGGCCTTGTGGGTAAACCAGAATCATAAGGGTAAAGGATGAGCCCATGTTACTTGTGTTTTTGAGGGACAATCTTGGGTACGTCGAGTGTTGCCTGACAAGTCTCCTTATTATCCACGCTTTCTCTATGGCCACTTCTCTCCCTAACACTGTTTGTGTCACCCACCACATTGACAAGAGGCGGTGTAGCCTACACGCCAGGCCCAGAGCTTAGGTATTGTCTGTTCACCTGCCCTTTGTTGCCATGAAAGAACTTAGTATCAATGGAACTGTGGGAGAAAGAAGGCATCAGTGGCACCAGGACTAGGTATCTCCTCTGAGATAGGGAACAGAGTGACCAAGGCATGAATGTGGGGAACAAGGGGATGATTAACTTAGGATCTAATAAGGAGATATTGATCGTGATTTGAACTATTCCCAATATGACAGGGTGTGACCTTTGAGGACGTGGCCATTTATTTCTCCCAGGAAGAGTGGGTGCTCCTTGATGAGACTCAGAGGCTCCTGTACGGTGATGTGATGCTGGACAACTTTGCACTTATAACATCCCTGGGTAAGGCCCTGGCATATCCCCCAGTATCCTGAGTGGTCTCTGTTTTCTTTTTTACCCCAGAGTTATCTCTGTCTCAAGAGTTTTGCTGTCAGTCTAATGGCTCTCATCTTTCTTACCTTCTCCCTATCATGGTTACTGGGTACAGATCCATGGTACCTTGTGCCCCAGTTTCTATCCCTTTCCTCTAGCTGCCATTTTCTTATGGCTGCCTATGCCAGGAATTGCAAGCATTGTCATGATCACTACTTTTATGAATCATGGACTGTTTTTACAAGGCTCTCCTTCAAGCGTTTTTTTGAAATATTTTCTTTTCTTCGTGTCCCATGTGGTTGCACAATGAGGGGATGTAGGGAGAGCCCTGGTTGCTGCACAGGGTGGACATGGCAAAGGAATCTCTGAGACCTTTCCTTGGTGAGCAGCAGGCAGCTGGGGAAGGGCATGACATCATGGGTGTGTTCAACTCACTAGGTTCAACTAGGAACCTGCAATATGTCCAACAGCATTTTAGTGCAAGTATCATTGGCCACATCTCATTTCTGTTTCTATTTCCCTAAACTTAACACTTTGCTGAATTGGTTTTTGTTGTTGTTGATGTTGTTTTTTTTTTGAGTTGGAGTCTCACTCTGTCACCCAGACTGGAGTGCAGTGGCCGCTACCGGCCACCGCAGCCTTGACCTGCTGGGCTCCAGCGATCCTTCCGCCTCAGCCTTCCACGTAGCTGGAATTACAGGCATGCGCTACCACGCCCGGCTGATTTTTTGATTTATTGTAGAGATGAGGTCTCGCTGCCCAGGCGGGTCTCGAACCCACGGGCTCAGGCAATCCACTCACTTCAGCCTCCCAAAGGCGCGGGATTACAGGCTGAGCCACCGAGCCCGGCCTGAATTGTTATTTTACCTGTCATTCCCAGTTCCTGGCCGCCTTCACCCTTCTAGCCTCTGTGTCACTTGTTGCTCTCCACTGGTCACACTACGGTGTTCTTCAGTGTTGATTCACTGTCTTGTGCCATACGCACACATCCTCAAATAGTCTTTGATCACCAATTCTGATTGGATTTTCCTGGTACTGGACAACAGCAATCTTCTGTTGGTCCTGCTGAAGGCTTTTGGCAGAGAGTGAGTTGGAGACCCTGCTTCTCATGTGCTATACCCTGTCCTTTGTCTAATGAGGTCCCCCTTATTCTGTAATCTTCAAATGCTTGAACTTCAAAACAATCTATGCTTCAGTCTGCCCCCAGTTCCCTTGTTCTCAGAACAATCCCATGAACAATCCCATTATTTGGGTCTCACACCTTTTTATGATAGATCTTTCCCCTCCCACTAAAGTCAACATGCATTTCATCAGCATTTCTCTGATCTTAGGTTACTACCATGAGACAGAAAATGAGATGATAACTTCTGAGGGAATGTCACAGGTCAGGACTTCTAAAGTGGGTACACCCACCCAGAAAACTTGCCTCAGTGAGATTGAGATGTGTGTTCCAGTCTTGAAAGACATTTTGCACCAGGTTGAGCACCAAACCACATATCCTGTGCAGAAATTATACTTGAGTGGCACAAGTGTGAGAGACTTCTGTTTCAGTGCAAATCTTCACCAGCACCAAAAGCATTACGGTGGAGAAGATCCCTGGAAAAGGGATGTGGATTGGGCTACTACATTTGTGACTAGCTGCGGATTCTGTGTGCCAATGAATCCTTTCATGTGTGGGCAGGACTTTCCAGTCACCATGAACCTTCTTCAGCACCAGAACACTCCCAATGTTGCAGAGTCATCCAGTAGCAGCAGCAAGTATGTACAGACATTTTTCAGTAAAAAAAGCTTTTACAAGTGGGATGAATGCAAAAAAGCTTCAAGCCACAAACATACACTTTTTCAACATCAGAGTGTCTGCTCTGAAGAAGGGCTTTATGAGTGTAGCAAATGTGAGAAAGCCTTCACCTCCAAGAGCACGCTTGTTCAGCATCAGCAAGTTCACACTGGTCAAAGGACATATGTGTGTAGTGAATGTGGAAAATCTTTCAACAAAACATGCCAACTTATCGTGCATAAGAGAATTCACAATGCAGAAAGGCCTAATGAATGCAGTGAATGTGGGAAAACCTTTATTCATAAATCCGAATTCATTCACCATCAGAGACATCACAGTAGAGGAATGCATTATGAATGTGGTGAATGTAGGAAATCCTTCAGTTACAAATCCAACCTCATTGAACATCAGCGAGTTCACACGGGAGAAAGGCCTTATGAGTGTGGCATGTGTGGGAAATCCTTTAGACAAAGCTCTAGCCTCTTTCGACACCAGAGAGTTCACACTGGAGAAAGGCCTTATCAATGCTGTGAATGTGGGAAATCCTTTAGACAGATCTTCAATCTCATTCGGCACAGGAGGGTTCACACTGGAGAAATGCCTTATCAGTGCAGTGATTGTGGGAAAGCCTTTAGCTGCAAGTCCGAACTCATTCAACACCAGAGAATTCACAGTGGAGAAAGACCTTATGAGTGTAATGAATGTGGGAAATCCTTTAGACAGTTCTCTAACCTCATCCGACATCGCAGTGTTCACACTGGTGATAGGCCTTATGAGTGCAGTGAATGTGAGAAATCCTTTAGCCGCAAATTTATTCTCATTCAGCACCAAAGAGTTCACACTGGAGAAAGGCCTTATGAATGCAATGAATGTGGAAAATCCTTTACCCGCAAATCTGACCTCATTCAACACCGGAGAATTCATACAGGCACAAGACCTTACGAGTGTAGTGAATGTGGTAAATCTTTTAGACAACGCTCTGGTCTCATTCAACACCGGAGAGTTCATACAGGAGAAAGGCCTTATGGGTGTAGTGAATGTGGAAAGTTCTTTAGCCAAAGTGCTAGCCTCATTCAGCACCAGAGAGTTCACACTGGAGAAAGACCTTATGAATGTAGTGAATGTGGGAAATCTTTTAGCCAAAGCTCTAGCCTCATTCAACACCAGAGAGGTCACACTGGAGAAAGACCTTATGAGTGCAGTGAATGTGGGAAACTCTTTACTCACAAATCTGACCTCATTCAGCATCAAAGAGTTCACACAGGAGAAAGGCCTTATGAATGTAGTGAATGTGAGAAATCCTTTAGCCGCAAATCTAACCTCATTCGACACAGGAGAGTTCACACTGAAGAAAGGCCTTAAATGTTCAGGAACTATTCTTTATTCAGTATGACAGCACTGGAGGAAAAAAAAGTCTACGTGGGAGCCATCTATCGAAATTTAAATTTAATTTGAACATCCGTAATGGGGGGAATTCTCCATAAGTTTCAGGAATGTGAAAAGCTTTGAGACTAATTTCAATTTCTAATGTGCTCAGAGCCATAGACTGATTTATGTCACTGCCAATATCTGAAGCCATTTCCACCTCTACCACCTGGCAGATCCACACTGTGTGCATGAGTCACCATCCCAGTAAGCTCAGAAAAGCAAGCCTCTGTACTTGTCCATCTCTTTGGGGGAAATTATGAATAGCCCAAGTCCTTAGGAGCATCCTCTTTCCTTCTCTTGACTTTAGGACATGGACCTGATCCAGTTTTGGTCCAGAGAACTTGATCTGAGTTGTTCTGTCAGCTTTCTAAGAAGGATCACCTTTTTCTAGGAACATTGGTGATCTCAAATGATGCTTGTGATTTTTCCAGGTTCTAATTCACCTTCCTGGAAACTGCTTGGTGCACATGGCTCTGGTTATTGTCTTTTTTAAAAGATTTTTAAATGTATGCACCTTTAATCTTGGAGGTCTGTTTATTGGGGTGACTTGAAAGAATGATTATGTCAGCATGAAGTGGTAAACAGATTTTGTGGAGATGTGAAACTTTCTTTGCTTCAGAAAGGACAGTGTGATGACAGGAAACAGCTCTTTGTCCAGTATTGATCTAAGTTGCATTGCTGTTCGAGACCTCAAAGTAAAGACCTCAGTGTTTGTGTTTTGTGGTCTGGTGCCAGGATTTTTGTGAGGTCAGAGGTCACTATGAAAAGGAAGCAGGCAGGGAACAATGGCTCATACTTGTAATCGCAACACTTTGGGAGGCTGAGGAGGGAGGATTGTTTGAGGCTAGTTCAAGATCAGCCTGGGCAACACCATGAGATTTTGTCTCTATTTAAAAAAAAAAAAATTTAGCCAGACGTACCAGGTGCTTAGGAGGCTGAAGCGGGAGGATCACCTGAGCTCAGAACGTCAAGGCTGCAGTGAGCCATGATTGTGCCACTGCCTCCAGCCTGGGCAACAGAGCGAGACCTCAACTCAGAAAGACAAAGAAAAGAAAGCAGTTGTGACAACTCCTAGTATTTCCCTGATCATGGATTCTGTTCATTTGTTTACAAAGGGCTATCACATAATTTCTACCACTGTTGAGGGAAACCTCTTCCCCAGGTCCTGCAAAGGAGCCATGTGCCATGATGTATAGGACTATAGGCTTAGTGTCATTCGTTGTCAGACTGTAGGGGTCAGCTGCAACTGTAATTGGGACAGAAACTCTGGGTAAATAGGGAGTGGTGGAGACTTCAGTATATTAAGTGGAATATGTCTCTTCTAAAAGTTTATCGACAAATGTTCCAGTGAATATGGCTGTGCAGGATCAGTGTGTACAGAAATGTTCAGGATCTCCATTACTGTATTTCCTGTAGTTGAGATCATTGTCAGAAAATAGTCAAAATGTTTTGTGGCTTTTGGTATCTTCTTTGGGCTGTTCACCTCAAGGCCATTGCTGTGCAGGTAAGGAAGCAAAAATAGGAGGAGTCTGTAGTGTAGGAATGTGGTCTCTATGACTCAGCCGATTCCAGTTGATTCAGGTGGTAACAACCTTGATGGCCTACTAATGTTTGCTACCCCTGAAACTAGGCTGCTCTCCTAATGCATGAGGAGAGAGATGGTGGAGTCCATATCAGGTTATCAACCTGATGATGATTTTTTTTTTTTTTTTGAGTTGGAGTCTCACTCTGTCACCCAGACTGGAGTGCAGTGGCTGCTCCCGGCCACTGCAACCTCAACCTCTGGGCTCCAGCTCCTATAGGCGCGCACTACCACGCCTGGCTAATTTTTGATTTATTGTAGAGATGAGGTCTCACCAAGTTGCCCAGGCGGGTCTTGAACCTGCGGGCTCAGGCAATCCACTCACCTCAGCCTCCCAAAGCGCTGAGATTACAGGCTGAGTCACCAAACCCAGCTTCAACCTCATTTTTTTTTAAAAAATGCGACATCCAAGTTCTTAATTTTGAGCCACTTTTTAAAGTTTTATGAAGGTATAATTTGTATAGTTGACATACAATAAAGTGCACTTACCCAATGTGTACAATTTGGTAAAGCCATGAAACTTCATCCTTACAATCATGAAAATGAACTTACCTGTGTATTTATGGGGGGGGGAATTTATTTCTAAAAAATTACGTATTTATTCTTGCATGTTTAAAGTTTAGTCACCCTCAAAGAATTCTCCATTTGATGCAATACACCTATCAAGACACTTTTTCCACTGCTCAAAACAGTTTTTGAAGGCTGGGCACGGTGGTTCAAGCCTGTAATCCCAGCAGTTTGGGAGGCTGAGGTGAGAGGATTGCCTGAGCAGAGGGATTCGACACC
Organism: Cephalopachus bancanus; assembly: GCA_027257055.1. Lineage (NCBI taxonomy): Eukaryota > Metazoa > Chordata > Mammalia > Primates > Tarsiidae > Cephalopachus > Cephalopachus bancanus. Next base: position 3,067,861 of record JAPVLO010000564.1, read on the forward strand.
AGCCTGGGCAACTTGGTGAGACCTTGTATCTATAATAAATCAAAAAAGTAACTGGGCATGGCAGCATGCGCCTGTAGTTCCAGCTAATTGAAAGGCTAATTGAAAGGCTGACGCAGAAGGATCGCCTGAGCCCAGAGGTCAAGGCTGCAGTGGCCGTGAGCATGCTACTGCACTCCAGCCTGGGCAACAGAATGAGACTTCAAAAAAAAAAAAAAAAAAAAAGTTTTTGAACTTGTCAGTTTTGATCCCTTTTAGTGTTTCTGCCCTTTTCTGTTTCATCTCTTCCACGTTTTCCTTTGAGGACTTTTTTCATCCAGGGAAACAAAGTTGCTCAGGGTGAAATCGGGTGAATAAGGGAGGGTGTGGCATGGGAGTCATGCTGTTTGTAGTCAAAAACTGCTGAACACTCAGTACGTCATGGGCACGTGTGTTATCATGATGGAAGAACCAGTCACTTGTTTGCCACAACTTGGGATATTTCTTCTGCAATGCAGCCTCTCACTAGCTAGCTAGTACACTGATGGCAATGGAAGCCTGTACTACAAGGGGTCTGCCCTCCAAAAGTATTCCATTATCTTTTGTTTTTGTTTTGAGCCAGGCTGGAATGCAGTGGCATGCTCACGGCCACCACAACCTTAACCTGCTGGGCTCAGGTAATCCTGCCTCTGCCTTCTAAATATCTGGAACCACAGGCATGCGCCACCATGCCCAGCTAATTTTTTGATTTATTGTAGAGACAGGGTCTCGCCAAGTCGCCCAGGCTGGTCTCAAGCCCCTGGGCTCAGGCAGTCCTCTTGCCTCCGCCTCCCCAAGTGCTGGGATTACAGGCATGAGTCACTGTACCTGGTGAAATTAAGTTTTTTGGGGAGAGGGATCTCATATTTTGTGTCCTTGTGTAACCTCCCCCTGCCTTTCCTAACTCTCCAAGCATCTACTGATTTCCTTTACAATAAATTAGTTTACATTTTCTAGAATTTTAAATGTTGTACATACTTTTTTCCCCTTGTTTTCTTCATAATGTATAATTATTTTGAGATTCAACAATGATGCTTCTTTGAGTAGTTCTTTTTATTGCTGAGTGACATTCTGTGGATAAGCCATTGTTTATCCATCTATTTAAGGGTATTTATGTTATTTATAGATTTTATATATTACAAATAAAACTAAATACTTGCATTCAGTTCTTTATATGATACGTGTTTTATTTCTCATGTGTTAATAATTCAAGCTGTAATGTATTAGTTGCAATGTAGGTGAATGTTTAACACTGTAAGAAGTGTCAAGCTTTGATAGAAATGGTTTTCTGTTGCATTCCTACCAACAGTGTATGAGAGTTCTAGTACCTCTATATCCCTGCCAGCACTCCATATGTCCCATCTTTCTTATTTTGACCCTTTTAATATGTGTGTAGTGACATCCCCTAAAACTTCATGATATTAACTTCATGATATTAAACTTTTTTTTATGTGTTTGTCAATTGTATATCTTTTTTGGTAAAATGTTCATAGCATTTTCCTGTTTCTTTTGATAAATCAATTTATTAAATAAAAAGTGCAATAGCAAAGACATGTTGGAATTTTACTCATTCTATGATGTATTTTCTTTGCCATATGAGCAACTTTTTATACTGGAGGAAATTTTTTTCTCTCAATACTTTGTGCTTACATACCCCATACATTTTTATTTTTAGTCTGCATTAACATGTTTTCTATCATCTTAAGCATTTAATAATGCATTAAATTAAGCCTAGGTTTATATTCTTTGCTGATTTCCTTGGTGTAAATACTCCTATTGTGATACTTTTTAAAAAAAAAATTTGTCTCTCCTTTTTATTTTGTCATTTTAGATAGACCTTGTTTATAAAGTTACAACTAAATAAATGTAGGTATATATACAGAAATACTTTTGGTTTTATTAAACATTTACTGAGTGCCTACTTAGTGGTAGCATTTTATTCAAACTGCTTGTTAAATTTCTTAGCCATAGCCAGGCTCAGTGACTCAGCCTGTAATCCCGCGCTTTTGGGAGGCTGAGGTGAGCGGATTGCCTGAGCCCGCGGGTTCGAGACCCGCCTGGGTAGCGAGACCTCATCTCTACAATAAATCAAAAAATCAGCCGGGCGTGGTAGCACATGCCTGTAGTTCTGGCTACTTGGAAGGCTGAGGCGGAAGGATCGTCGGAGCCCAGCAGGTCGAGGCTGCAGTGGCCGGGAGCAGCCACTGCACTCCAGTCTAGGCAACAGAGTGAGACTCCAACTCAAAAAAAAAAAAAAAAAATTTCTTAGCCTGGTGCGGTGGCTGACACCTGTAATCCCAGCACTTTGGGGGGGGGTGTAAGAGAGGATTGCCTGAGTCCAGGGGTTGGATACCAACCTGGGCAACCTGGTGAGGCCTCATCTCTACAATCAAAAAGTATCAGCTGGGCATGGGGGCATGCACCTGTAGTTCCAGCTACTTGGGAGGCTGAGGTGGAAGTATCAGCCCAAGCAGGTCAAGGCTGCGATGACTGAGTGTGCCACTGCATGCCAGCCTGGTGACAGTGAGACTCCAACTCAAAAAAAAAATTTCATCTTGGCTGGGCACAGTGACTCACACCTGTAATCCCAGCACTTTGGAAGGCTGAGGCGAAAGGATTGCCTGAGCCCAGGAGTTTGAGACCAGCCTGGGTGACATGGCAAGACCTTGTCTCTACAATAAAAAGCTGGGTGTGATAGGGCATGCCTATAGTCCCAGCTACTTAAGAGGCTGAGATGGAAGGATTGCCTGAACCCAGCAGGTCTAGGCTACGGTAGCTGTGAGCATGCCACTGCACTCCATCCAGCCTGGGTAACAGAGTAAGACTGACTCAAAAAAAAATTTTCTTCCCTACCAGATTCTGAGTTTTGAGAGAGCCAAGGCCTTTTTTCCTATTCACTATCGTAGTTCCCAACTCCCAGGAAGGTCATAGTATAAGAGAGCCTAAAGAAACATTTATGCGAGCTGCATAAAGGAAGGAAACAAAAGAAACCAGGCTCCAGCACTTGTGTTCAAGTGTGTCCTACAATCCAGGAACACTTGTCTATATGAGTTGTGAAAAACAGGTTTGAAATGCAGTAGCCTATAGGCAACATGAACAAGAGCTCACCTTTGTAAAAATTTTTGTCCAAGCCGGGCTCGGTGGCTCAGCCTGTAATCCCGTGCCTTTGGGAGGCTGAGGTGAGTGGATTGCCTGAGCCCGCGGGTTCGAGATCCACCTGGGCAGCGAGACCTCATCTCTACAATAAATCAAAAAATCAGCCGGGCGTGGTAGCGCTTGCCTGTAATTCCGGCTACTTGGAAGGCTGAGGCAGAAGGATCGCCAGAGCCCAGCAGGCAGGCTGTGGTGGCCGGGAGCAGCCACTGCACTCCAGTCTGGGCAACCCAGTGAGACTCAAACTCAAAAAAAAAAAAAAAATTTTTGTCCATACCTTCATTCAACAGTAGCATTCCTCAACTAAGTACAGAGTCACACTGTCCCTTCTGACCAGTGCCCCTCCCTCCTATCCTTGACCCAACCTGATTCACCCTAACCTTCTTTTAACCTCTCTCAGACAATTGATTCATAAGGTAAAGATCACCCTACTCTCCCAGCCGTAGCCATGGTCAATTTCAAGCTACCAAAACTATGTCACTGAACATGGAGTTGAGAAGAGTTTCTGATAACATACCTTTATATTCTACTTCCAACATACTGACTAGAAGAGTAAAGATGATAAAATGTTGTAAAATGATTAGGAGATGGCAAGTTTGAAATATTTTTTAAACAGTTCTATTGAGGTATGATTGACTTAAACTATTGTTTTAATTATTCACCTTTAAAGGTATTGAATTGTATTTATTTATTTATTTTGAGTTGGAGTCTCACTCTTGTCACTCAGGCTCGAGTGCAGTGACACACTCATGGCCACTGCAGCCTCGACCTACTGGGCTTAGGCAATCCTTCCACCTCAGCCTTCCAAGTAGCTAGAACTATAGATGCATGCCGCCACATCTGGTTTTTTTTGTGTGTGATTTATTGTAGAGACCAGGATTGCCTAAGCCCGGGGGTTCGAGACCAGCCTGGGCAACTTGCTGAGACCTCATCTCTACAATAAAGTCAAAAATTAGCCGGCCATGGTGGCATGCACCTGTAGTTCCAGCTACTAGGAAGGCTGAGGTGGAAGGATCACCTGAGCCCAACAGGTCGAGGCTGAGGTGGCTGTGAGCATGCCACTGCACTCCAGTCTGGGCGACAGAGTGAAACTCTAGCTCAAGAAAAAAAAAATAACATATATTTTACCAGGCACAGTGGTTCACTCACTCCTATAATCTCAGCACTTTGGGAGGCAGAGGCGAGAGGATTGCTTGAGTCCAGGGGTTCAAGACCAAGCCTGGGTAACTTGGTGAGACCTCATTTCTACAGTAAATTTTTTTAAAAAACCAGGCATGATGGCCTACACCTATGGTTCCAGCTACTTGGAAGGCTAAGGTGGAGGGATTGCCTGAGCTCGGTAGGTCAAGGCTGTGGTGACCATGAGCATGCCACTGCATTCCAGCCTGGATGACAAAGTGAGACTCCAACTCAAATAAATAAATATATCATACATTTGGATGTTTTCATACATGTTTACATCCTCAAATAAATAATCATATATTTTGATGATTTATATATGTTTATATCCCCAAAATAAAATGTTTCCTCCATCCCTTTTCAGCTTATCCTTGTCAGCATATAAATTACTAACACGAGGACATATTTTACCTTTTGTAGTGGGTATTTTCAAATATATCCATAAATGAAAAAGATTGTTGTAAAGCCTCATGAAATGAATCCTTCTCCAGTTTTCCATCATTTATGATTTTGTGGTTTTTCTTGTTTTATCTATTCCCATGCACATTAATGGACTATTTTACTTATAATCCCAGATGTGTAATTTAGTACATAAACTTCAGAATGCATTTCTAAAATTTGAGGGCACTTTCCTAACTATGGTAAGTTTAATATACAAAATTAAAATGTGTATGTGTGAAAATGAAAACATTTTATATGCAGTACTGAATTTTGTCTGGCTCATGTGGTGTTTGAGTATTTGAACTGCCCACTAGTGCAGGACAGCATGTGGTATGACTGTCCCTAGTCTGCTGATGATATGGCCCCTCAGTCCCAGAGGAAGAACCCTTCCTGGAAGACGAGGCGGCCCTCATGGCAATGGAGATAATGGTGCCTCTGTGGGCTTTGCTATATTATTACACTAAGAACTTTGAGGACAATGCCTGTCATTTTGGGAGAATTAGACCTTCTGGAACCTTTAGAGTCAACTTGCCTGAATCCCCAGAAGCATTTCAGGCTCTGACCCTGCCCAGCTTATCCCAGTGGGCCCAGGAAATGGGCCAGAGAAGTGCATTGTTGATATATACAGTATGTTGATACATACTATGGTTTGCTATTTTATTTTATTCAAAATTACATGTGTGTTTGAATTTTCTTGTACATATCAGGTGTTTTGTACATGAGATTTATTAGACGCAGTTCTACATTGGTATTTCATGTGGCTGTGGCATTTAGTTTCTATGAGAGCAAGTTATTAAAAAGAATGTAGAAGGAGCTGGTTTCTTCCTCTCAAGTCTTAGAGTATATCACAAGGAAGAATTTTTATGACATGTAGCTCATGCCCATCTAGGATTTTATAGACAATGCCAAATCATTTTCCAAAGTTGTACCAATTTACAATTCCTCTAGAGTTTATATTGTACAAATTTACAATTCCTCTAGAGTTTATATTTTAATCATGTCAGCACTTGATTTTGTGAAAAATTTTCCCATTCTAGGTGTGAAAGAGTAACTCATGGTTTCAATTTGCATGCTTCTGATTGTGAGATTGAGCATCTCTTTTTTTTCTTTCTTCCATTCCCTTCCCTTTTCTTCCCTCCTTCCTTCCTTTTGACAGTCTCACTCTTTCACCCAGGCTGCAATGCAATGGCACAATCATAGCTCACTGCAGCCTCAAACTCCTGGACTCAAGCAATACTCCCACCTCAGCCTCCCAAGTACCTGGGACTACATACACATACCACCATATGTAGCCTTTTTTTTTTTTTTTTTTTTTTTTTTTTGATCCTCTTGCCTTGGGTTCCAAAGTGCTGGAACTATAGGTGTGAGGCACTGCATGTGGACTGACTTTTTAATAATAGCCATTCTGACTCATGTGAGATGGTATCTTATTGTGGTTTTAATTTGCATTTTTCTGATAATTAGTGATGTTAAACTTTTTTTTATATGTTTGTTGGCCACTTGTATTTTTGTTGTTGTTTTTGGAGTTTGGAGGTCTCACTCTGTCACCCAGGCTGGAATGAAAAGGCACAATCATAGCTCACTGCAGCCTTGGTCTCCTGGACTCAAGTAATTCTTCCACCTCAGCCTCCAGAGTAACTGGGACTACAGGTGCATGCCACCATGCCTGGCCAATTTTTTTTTTTTTTTTTTTTGGTAAAGTCGAGGTCTCAAACTCCTGGGCTCAAACAATCCTCCCCTACTTAGCCTCCCAAAGTGCTGTGATTATAGGCATGGGCCAGCACACCCAGCCAGGTTTAAATAAGTTAAATGAATATATTAAGGGGGAGCAAATAGAGATTTAACAGAATAAACACCATGCGTATTTACAGAGGACACACCTGGAGTTCATCAGTGATACAGTCAGTGCATGTTCAGTCAGTGACTTCAGTCTCCTCTCTCAAACTCCCCTCTACTAGTCTTTTTCACTTAAATTCCTAAGATGTGACTTCTTAGATAACACCTTGAAAGGACATAACATGGAGTCAATATACTCAATGAGCAACCATTTTAACATTGTCTAGATCTGTCATGTTTCTCTGGCAGTTCACTTTACCCACTAATCTCTAGCCAAGGACAGAACCAGTTTCTCAGAGGTAGCTATTGATAATGGCTTTACAACCCCCTCCTCAGCTTGTTTCATTAAAAAGTTAACCTAATCAGCTCCTCATGACCTTCATGGTACAGACCCCATCTACACGGCAACTGTCATGTGACTAACCCACCCATCTGCCTGCTGTCCATCACCTGATGTCAGTATATGTGTGTATCTACCCTCCGTGATGACATGGAGCAGACCACCACCCAATCACCCTAACCTTCCCCCCTCAAAGGGAAAGTTTAAAAACAATTTGAGGCCCAGCTTGGTGACTCAGCCTGTAATCCCAGCACTTTGGGAGACCAAGGCAAGTGGATTGTCTGAGCCCACGGGTTTGAGACTAGCCTGGGGAACTTGGTGAGACCTCATCTCTACAATAAATTTAAAAAAACTAGCCAGGTATGGCAGCGCACACCTGAAGTTCCGGCTACTTGGAAGGCTGAAGGGGAAGGATCACCAGAGTCCAGCAGGTTGACGCTGGGGTGGCCGTGAGCATGCCACTGCACTCCAGCCTAGGTGACAGAGTGAGACTCCAACTCAAAAAAAAAAAAATTCGACTTCAAGCATCCAATTGCTTTGCTTTCCTTGAGCCACAGTAGCCAAGTTTCTTAGCCTTGGTCCCCTCCCCTACCTTGGGGAGGTGAATCAATCTCTCTCTCTCTCTCTCTCTCTCTCTCTCTGTCTGTCTGTCTCTCTCTCTCTCCCCTCCCCCCCCTTCTTCCTCTTTCCCTTTCTCCCTCTCTCTCTTTCTCCCCATTCACCATCACCTTGGTAAGCTATGGTCTGACCATATTTTCCTGAGCTTTGGCCCCCTCCCCTACCTCAGGGAGGTGAATCTCTCTCTCATTTACTTTCTAAATAAACTATATTTTCCAGTCTAACTTCTGTGCAATGCTTTGCATCTTTCATACAGCACCGGATTACACACCAGACACCCACACACCTAAACCCATACCCCTTATTCTCAAATTCATGAACTCTCCCTCCCCTTATGTTTCCACCTGAATTGGGCCCTCCCGATCTTCATTGTTCTCCTCTCTGCTTGGGACTATTGGTCCATTATGTCCAGTAAACTCCCATCTCAGCTCTGTGCCCTATATTACCTCCATTTTTTTCACCAGAAGAAACTCCAATTCTCCAGCTCCTAAATGCCTAGCATGAGGCAGTTTTATGTGGCTATTTTGTATTTTTTTCTAAACTTTGGCAGATTGTGAACAGCAAAAATTCATGGCCACTAACCTCAACTTTCTAAGTTTCTAACTAAATTTAAATTATACCAAAACCGGGGCTGAAGCGAGAGAATTAACTAGCCTAGGCAACTTGGCGAGATCTCATCTCTACAATAAATGAAAGTAAAATTTTTTGAAAATAGCTGGGCATGGTGGCACACACCTGTGGTTCTGGCTACTTGGAAGGCTGAGGTGGAAGGATCACCTGAGCCAAGGAGTTCGAGGCTGTGGTGACCATGAGCGTGCCACTGCCCTCCAGCCTGGGCGACAGAGTGAGACTCTGGCTCAAAAAAACAAATAATAAAACAACAACAAATTATGTCAAAATCTACAGCGTTTTCTTTTCTTTTTTTTTTCTTTTTTTTTTTGAGTTGGAGTCTCACTCTGTCGCCTAGACTGGAGTGCAGTGGCCGCTTCCGGCCACCGCAACCTCGACCTGCTGGGCTCCGGCGATCCTTCCACCTCAGCCTTCCAAGTAGCTGGAATTACAGGCAGGCGCTACCACGCCCGGCTGCTTTTTTGATTTATTGTAGAGATGAGGTCTCGCTGCCCAGGCGGGTCTCGAACCCGCAGGCTCAGGCAATCCACTCACCTCAGCCTCCCAAAGGCGCGGGATTACAGGCTGAGCCACCGAGCCCGGCTCTTTTCTTTTTTTTTAAGAGATGAGATCTAGCTGTGTTGCCCAGGCTGGTCTTGAACTAGACTCAAGCAGTCCTCCCCCCAAAGTGCTGGGTTTACAGGCATGAGGCACTGCACCCAGCCAAAATCCTCCCTCACTACTCCCTAGGAAAGCCTTTCTTTTTCTTTTTCTTTTTTTTTTTTTTTTGAGTTGGAGTCTCACTCTGTCGCCCAGACTGGAGTGCAGTGGCCGCTCCCGGCCACCGCAGCCTTGACCTGCTGGGCTCCGGCGATCCTTCCACCTCAGCCTTCCAAGTAGCTGAAACTACAGGCGTGCGCTCCCACGCCTGGCTAATTTTTGATTTATTGTAGAGATGAGGTCTCACCAAGTTGCCCGGGTGGGTCTCAAACCCGCAGGCTCAGGCAATCCACTAACCTCAGCCTCCCAAGGCGCGGGATTACAGACTGAGCCACTGAGCCCACCTGGAAAGCCTTTCAAAAGAGGCAAGAGTTTAACAGTACAGAGAAATGCTTTCTCCTTACTGGTCTTTCCTGGAATGCCTTTTCTGTTTCTTCTTGGCTTCATTCTGCCTGAGTTCTCTTCCCTCTTCATCTACAGTTATGTCCCGTAAATTTTATATTAATATGATTTATAAGACCAACTTATTAGTACTGCTTAAATAGGACTAAGCGATATTATGCGTTGTACATAGAATGTAATTAATAAATCAATGTCATTTCTTCCTCAAAGTTCTCTGCCTAAGTAAATGCATTTATGTTTAAAACTCCCTTCCTGTGGATACTCAGTACTGAGCAGACTCAAGCACCACCAGAGCTCCTTGTTAGCTACCGCTTGGATCTTGGGGAAGTCTTGTGTAGTTTCTCTCTCGCGCGCTCTCTCTCTCCCCCCTCTTTTGTATTTTTTTCTATAATCTGGACCCCTGAGATAAAAACTTAAATATTTCAAAAAATAAAAGCTGGTGCTGTGGTGCTGAGTCTTCTAGTGCCTCTAAATTGATACCAGGCTTCTGAAATTTGGTTTTGCTTGAGGTCATTGGCCAGTTTGGTCATCTCGTACTTCCCCTGTTCTTTCAAGTAATCCAAGGCATCTTGGAAGAAAAGTCCCCCCGCAGAGCTGTACTTAGCCTAATGTCAAGTGTTGAGTGGGGACTGAAGAAAATGGTAAAATTTTAGTGTATTTTTCCTCCAGTGTCCTGACCCCACCTCAAGGACAACTTGTTCACCTGACCATCTGACAGGCTTATGTTTATGTACTCTTCTTCCCTAAAGCATTCTTAATCCCCATCACTGCTCAGTTCCGTCTGCTATGAGCTGTTCCTGATGATGTGACGACTCAGGGAGATATACCTTTTTTTTTTTTACAAGGCAGGCAATATTCTGCACCACTCTTCACAAATCTTGTAGAAATACCTGATCTGTTGTAAATTAAGTTCTTTCCATATATCCATTTCTCCAATGAAGTGTTTCTGCTGGCTTTTTCTCTCCACGTAGATTTGTATTTGTACCTCATTTATTATAACATGTTCCCTAATATATTCTCTTATTCTCCTCTAGGTTGGATTTCAAAATTCTATAACACCTACATATACATAATTATTTTAACTATTGTCTATTTTATTACTGTTGTCTATTTTTCTTTGTTGCTTTAATGGGATCAGATATATGTACATTTTAGTGTAAGCGATTTTTCTCTTTTCATTATTTACATACTTTTCTCCTCTTTCCTTCTCACCTATACCCCATCTTAGCCATCTGCTCTCCCCTGTTACCCAGGTTACCCAGGTTATCAAATTTGTTCGTAGACTCTCATTTTTAATGTGATTAGATAAACCCTTTCATATCAATTTATACTGATATGAAGTTCTTATTGTGTAATAAAAGTGAATTCTTATGTATAATTTTCTGTATCTTACTTTCTTGCATTACCTCATAGAAATTTCTATAAGGAATCTGATGCAATTGTAATTCCATCTTTTTAATAGCTGCAAAATTTTTATAATATAGGTGTAAATATAATTTATTTAATCATGTGTTAGAGATGGGCCCTCCCTTTGCATTGTTTACTACTCCAAATAACTCTGGTACTTAAATCTTTACACAGGGAAGCTTTTATTCTAAGAAATATACTCTTCTGAGTGAAATTGGTGATAACTATATGTGTTTTTTTAGATTTTTTTTTAATTCCAATACCATAACTATGTGTATTTTTAAAAAGTATTGACACAATGCTTTTTAAAGAACTGTAGGTCGGGCGGAGTGGCTCAAACCTGTAATTCCAGCACTTTGGGAGGCCATGGCAAAAGGATTGCCTAAATCCAAGGGTTCAAGATTAGCCTGGGCAACTTGGTGAGACCTCGTCTCTACAATAAATCAAAAAATTAGCCGGGTGTAGTGGTGTGTGCCTGCAGTTTCAGCTACTTGGAAAGCTGAGGCAGAAGGATCACCTGAGCCCAGCAGGTCAAGGCTGCGGTGGCCGTGAGTGTGCCACTGCACTCCTGCCTAGGCGACAGAGTGAGACTCCAACTCAAAAAAAAAAACTGTAGCATCACCTAACCATAAATAACTTTCCACACACCCTGTATAGAAAAATATATTACAGCACTTTTAAGTTTTGACATTCAGATACCTCATTATTAGCTCTATTTTCAATCAATGTTTTATTAAACTGGGTAATTTTCTTATATTTGTTTTCTATTAATGTTCACTTTTCTGTCACTTCTGTAACATAATTATCTGTCTCTTTCTCTACTCAGCTATTTGTGAGAGCTCTTTGTATATTACATAAACCTCCACTAGGTCCTTCAGCTGCAGAACATTGGGGTTTTTGTTGTTGGTGTTTGTATGTGTTTCCGGTTTGTACTTTGCTTATTATGGTCTTTTTTGCCATACATTAGGGTTTGTATTTGCATAGTATAGTCTAATTAGGAGACAACAGTTCAATGGAACATGTAATCTTGATTGGATCCTGTACTAAAATATTTGGTTTTCTTATGCTATAAACAGCATTAGTGGAATTATTGGAAAAATTTGGATAGGGCCTGTATATTAGATAATGGTCCTGTATGAAGGTTAATGCCCTGGTTTTAGTCATTGTATTATGGTTGTACAATATAATAACCTTAGTTTAGGAAGTTTAGAAACTGTATTATAGCACTTTTAAATTTTCACATTCCAAAACATTTTTAGATACATTGGGGAAATCTGGGTAAAAGAATATGGGAATTTTTTTGTATTGATTTTGCACTTTTTTTTTTTTTTGAGTTGGAGTCTCACTCTGTCACCCAAACTGGAGTGCAGTGGCCACTCCTGGCCACTGTAGCCTCGACCTGCTGGGCTCTGGAAATCCTTCCGCCTCAGCCTTCCAAGTAGCTGGAACTACAGGCGTGTGCTACCATGCCCTACTAGTTTTGATTTATTGTAGAGATAAGGTCTGCCAAGTTGCCCAGGCGGGTCTCAAACCTGTGGGCTCAGGCAATCCACTCACCTCGGCCTCCCGAAGCGCTGGGGTTACAGGCCAAGCCCAGCCTGATTTTGCAATTTTTATAAGCCTAAATTATCTCAAACTAAATGCCAACATTAGCAAAAAAGAAAAAGAATTGCAACTCTTCTTTACATGGAAAGATTGTTAAAGATTAAGAAAAAAATATTTACTAAATATAAAAAAGATTTACAATGGGAAAATGAACACACTTAGTGACATGGAATGGACATGACAAACGCAAGTGGCCCTTCTTTCCCTTTGGATCTCGCCTGTACGAGAATCAATGTAATAAACTAAAATTTATTTTAGTTAGTCACTTGAGAAAGGTTTGGGGAACAATCTTCTTCTTTTTTTTTTTTGAGTTGTCCCCCAGACTGGAGTGCAGTGGCCGCTCCCGACCATTGCAGTCTCGACCTGCTGAGCTCCCACAGTCATTCTGCCTCAGCCTTCCAAGCTAGAACTACAGGCGCACGCTACCACACCCGGCTAATTTTTTATTTATTGTAGAAATGAGGTCTTGCCAAGGTGGCCAGGCGGGTCTCAAACCCGCTGGCTCAGGCAATTCACGCACCTCAGCCTCCCAAAGCACAGGATTACAGGCTGAGCCACCAAGCCCGGCTTACATCTTCCTTCTTTAGATTGTGCAATGTCAGGTAAAAGTCATTGCAGTTACTCAGAAGCCTTAAAATAATGATCAATTATAAAGCAAATGGAGGCTGAGTGCAGTGGCTCACACCTGTAATCCCAATACTTTGGGATGCCAAGGAAGAAAGATCACTTGAGGTCAGGAGTTCAAGACCAGCCTGGACAACATAGCAACACCCCCATCTCTACATATAAGGAAATTTTTTAAAGAAAATCCAAATGGATCCCAAGCTGATTATTGACTAATTCCTGGTGTACTCTGAACTTAAGACATTTTAGGACATAAGCCCCAGGATTCCAGAATGAAGGTGGCGGCGGGGGGCGGAGTGCACATCTTAGTCACTTACATTCAGACCCCAGTGCATAGCCTTGTCAGCTGCTCTGCCCAGCAATGGAACCATAAAGGTTTTCCTGAAAGAAAAGTAACATGGAAAGGGGAGTGCCAGTCTTAGAATCCAACACTGACTGGGATTCAGATAGGTGTATATAACTTCACATGGAGCATAGCAATGCCAGAGCATTCCTGTAACTGCTGTTTCTGGATATAGTTTCTTCTCTTTGTGAATTTACTATGCTGCCAAACACTGTTCTTATCAATTCTCTTCACATCAGAGCTCAGAGACAGTGTTTTGGCTGAACAAAGTAAACCTTTATTAGAATTCTGTTTTGATTATTCTCCTTTGAAGTTGATCTCATTTCAGTTGTGTTAGGAAAAGTACTTCTGTTCGATTTTTTTTGAGTTTAAGTCTCACTCTGTCGCCCAGACTGGAGTGCAGTTGCATGCTCCTGGCCACCGCAACCTCGATCTGCTGGGCTCCGGTGATCCTTCTGCCTCAGCCTTCCAAGTACAGACACGCGTGACCACGCCCAGCTAATTTCTGATTTATTGTAGAGATGAGGTCTTAGTAAGTTGCCCAGGTGGGTCTCGACCCTGCAGGTTCAGGCAAAACCTCGGCCTCACAAAGTGCTGGGATTACAGGCTGAGTCACCGAGCCCGGCCTCTGTTCAATTCTTGATCTGCCGTTAGGTCAGTTTTTCTTTCTTTTTTTTTTTTTTTGAGTTGGAGTCTCACTCTGTCGCCCAGACTGGAGTGCAGTAGCCGCTCCCGGTCACCGCAGCCTCGACCCGCTGGGCTCCGGCGATCCTTCCGCCTCAACCTTCCAGTAGCTAGAACTACAGACGCGTGCTACCACACCCGGCTAGTTTTTGATTTATTGTGGAGATGAGGTCTCGCCAAGTTGCCCAGGTGGGTCTCGAACCCACGGGCTCAGGCAATCCACTCATCCCAGCCTCCCAAAGGCGCGGGATTACAGGCTGAGCCACCAAGCCTGGCTTCGGTCAGTTTTTCTTTCTCACTGTTGAAGACAAGAGATACTGTGTCATCTGTCTCAGAGTCTAGATTTTCTTTTGAGTTTGAGTTTCACTCCGTCACCCAGGCTGGAGAGCAGTGGCACGCTCACAGCCCCCCAGCGTCGACCTACTGGCTCAGGCGATCCTTCTGCCTCAGCCTTCCAAGTAGCTGGAACTACTGATGCGCGCTACCATGCCCGGCTAATATTTTTAATTTTATTGTGGAAATGAGGTCTTGCCAAGTTGCTCAGGCTGTTCTTGAACCCGTGAGCTCGAACAATCAGCTTACTTCAGCCTTCCAAAGTGCTGGGATCACAGGCTTGAGCCACTGCATCTGGCCATAATCTATATTTTCTTGAGTCTAGATTTTAGATTCTTTATGGCTTCCCCTCTTTTTTTTTAATGAATTGTTTCTCAGTCTCCATAAATTGAGAAAATAACTGACTTAAAATAAGATTTTTGCCAAGTGCAGTGGTTCATGTCTTGTAACCCCAGCACTTTGGGAGGTGGAGGCAAGAGGACTGCCTCAGCCCAGAGGTTCAAGTCAAGCCTGCGCAACTTGGCAAGACCTTGTTTCCACAATAAATCAAAAAGTTAGCTGGGCATAGTGGCGCACACCTGTGGTTCCAGTTACTTGAGAGACTGAAATGGAAGGATCACCTGAGTCCAGGAAGGTTGAGGCTGCGGTGAACCATGATCATGCCACTGCACTCCAGCCTGGGTGACAGAGTGAGCCCCCAACTTAAGAAGAAAGGGGGAGGCCGGGCTTGGTGGCTCAGCCTGTAATCCTGCACTTTGAGAGGCCGAGGTGAGTGGATTGCCTGAGCCCGTGGGTTCGAGACCCACCTGGGCAACTTGGCAAGACCTCATCTCTACAATAAATCAATAAATTAGCCGGGTGTGGTAGCGTGCGCCTGTAGTTCCAGCTACTTGGAAGGATGAACAAAGTAAACCTTTATTAGAATTCTTTGATTATTCTCCTTTGAAGTTGATCTCATTTCAGTTGTGTTAGGAAGGATCGCCAGAGCCCAGCAGGTCGAGGCTGTGGTGGCTGGGAGCGTGTCATTGCACTCCAGTCTGGGCGACAGAGTGAGACTTCAACTCAAAAAAAAAAAAAAAAAGCAGCAGCAGCAGCAGCGGGGGCAGAGAAAGCTAAAAAAAAAACGCATGCAAGTATCTTTTCAAACTCTCCTTCCAACTCTATTGGGTATATACCATGAAGCAGAATTACTGAATCATGTACTAGTTTCTCCATGTCAACGCTTATTTTTGTGTGTTTTAGCTAGTAGCCATCCTAATGGGTGTGAGGTGTTACATCTCACTATGATCTTGATTTGCATTTATCTAATGATAAGTGATGTTAAGCATTTGTTTGCCATTTGTATATCCTTTTGGGGAAAATCTATTCAAGCACTTTGCCCATGTTTTAATCAGGCTGCTTGTTTTTTGTTTTAGTAGTAGTTCTTTGTATGTTCTGAATAGTAACCCCTTATCAGGTATATGATTTGCACATATTTCTTCAGTTCTTCTTAAGTTTTGAGTTTTAGTCTATGTGAATTTCAGAAGCAGTGTTTTTTGTTTGTTTGTTTTTTGGTGGGGGAGTAATTAATTGTAATTTTATCTAATGCAGAGATTATTTTGGAAAACACTGACTTATTTGCAATGAGATTTCACATCCAGTAATATGATATGTCTTCGTTTATCTAATCCTTTTTCACACCAAGATACATTTTTTCAGGTTCCTCCGTTTTTGTTTGCATTTCTTGAAACTTAAATTTTACGTTTAAATTGACATGCTAAAATTACAGTGAAATTATTCTTAGACCTAATACTTATATCTGGGAAGAATATTGAATTCTTATATTAATTTTAATTGATTCAGCTAACTGAATTTAACAGACTTGTATAGCCAGATTTGAAATATTTTACATTTTGTTTTATGATAATTTTTGAGCCGGGCTCAGTGGCTCAGCCTGTAATCCTGCGTTTTGGGAGGCTGAGGTGAGTGGATTGCCTGAGCCCGTGGGTTCGAGACCCGCCTCGGCAACTGGCAAGACCTCATCTCTACAATAAATCAAAAATTAGCCAGGCGTGGTAGCACATGCCTGTAGTTCCAGCTACTTGGAAGGCTGAGGCGGAAGGATCGCCGGAGCCCAGGAGGTCAAGGCTGCGGTGGCTGGGAGCGGCCACTGCACTCCAGTCTGGGTGACAGAGTGAGACTCCAACTCAAAAAAAATAAAAATAAAAATTAGCTGGGCATGGTAGCGCATGCCTGTAGTTCCAGTTACTTGGAAGGCTGAGGCAGAAGGATCGTCAGAGCCCAGCAGGTCGAGGCTGCAGTGCCGGGAGCAGCCACTGCACTCCAGTCTGGGTGACAGAGTGGGACTCCAACTCAATAAAAAAAAAAAAATTTGAACAAGTGCCGTTGTGATAACCATTGTTTTGTTTTTTAGTCTGAGTCTAACTCTGTCACCCAAGCTGGTGATCACGGCTTACTATAGCTTCGAACTTCTGTATCCTTTTGCCTCAGCCTGCAAAATAGTTGAAACTACAGGCATGTGCCACCATGCCCAGCTAATTTGTTTTCTGTTTTATGAGTTTTTGTTTGTTTGTTTTCATGGAGATGAGATCTCACTATGTTGCCCAGGCTGGTCTCAAAGTCCTGGGCTCAAGTAATTCTCCCATCTTGGCGTCCCTTGTTTCTGACTTTAATGGAGATGAGCACCCTGCTTCAATATGTTGATTTGGAACAATTATTGTATGCTATAAAATATTTTTATAGAGGGGTCATTAAACAAATGTAATGTTTGTTCATATCTCATTTGGGATATTTACATCTTTATTCTTTTTTTAACATCTTTATTCTTAAGTAAAATTAGACTACAAGGATAACATCTTTTACAAAAATAGGAAACAACCAGAACAATATATGACAAAAAGACATTTGGACTAATGGCCAGATTTTTTTTTAACTTGAAAATATTTAAATATCTCAATCATTGAAGCTTCATTAAATGTATAGGCTACGTACCAGAGATCAGCATATTAACATAAACAACAAACTTTCAAAATATATTTATCAGTGAGAAAGATTCATAAATACGAAGACATAAACATTTGAATTGTTACTTTAATAAAAATAAAACAATTATATCTTTTTCTCCAGAGTCTGTTGAACCCTAAAAAAATTCTTTTTTTTGAGTCAGAGTCTCACTCTGTCTCCCAGGCTGGAGCGCAGTGGCACACTCACGGCCATCCCAGCATTGACCTGCTGGGCTCAGGCAATCCTTCCACTTTTAAATACCCAGAACTACATATACCACACCTGGCTAATTTTTTGATATATTGTAGAGACGAGGTCTCACCAAGTTCCAGGTTGGCCTGAAACCCCTGGGCCCGGACAATTCTCTCGCCTCTACCTCCAGAAGTGCTGGGATTACAGGTTTGAGCCACCGTGCCTGGCCTCATCTTCCTTTTAAATGGAAAGAGAATTATTTCCAGGGACTTTGCAATGGGGATTTTCTTCTTTTCCAAGACTGGAGTAGGAATCCTGGGCAATTCCTCACTTCTATTTTGTTATATCTTCTCTATATACACAGGAAGGAGTTTGATGCCCAAAGACCTGATTTTAAAGCACCTGACTTTGGCCAACTTCTTGGTTTTTATCTTGAGGAATTCCTCAGACAATGGCAGCATTTGGGTTGAAAGACTTCCTGGATGACATTGGATGTGAACTTGTTTTCTGTCTTTGAGTAACTCACGGGTTTCTCCTGTATACTACCTGCCTCCTGAGCTACTTCCAATCACAATGCACCTTAGTAATACCAGATGGATGAAGTTTAAATGCTGAGCCATATCAGTCCACGTTTACTCAGCTGGTTTTTGCATCTGCTTGTAAACATCATGATTCCCATGAGTGACTGGCCCTAGTAATAGCAGAAATATCACTAAGACATTAAATTCTGGGTACTACTCTGAGTTAATTTCTGGCACAGTTGCAACTCCATCATATGTGTTTATGCTCTGCTTAATTGGTGTTCTGTTTTGGTCTCAAGTCCTGGGCTAGTGGCTTTATGGTGAGCATCCTCTACAGACACAAGAGACAGGTACAATATATTCACAGGGCCCATCACTCCTCTAGGTTCTCCCCTGCAACTAGAGCCACCCAAACTATCCTGATCCTGGTGCACCCCTTTGTCTTCTTCTACTTGTTCTCTTCCATCTTAGTACCTTATATGGCACTCTTCAATCATCCAGGGACATGGCTGATACAAACTACTGCACTTGTGGAAATGTTTCCCCATTTCTAGCCCCTTTGTACTCATCAGTGATAACATCTCTGCCTCCAGGCTATATTTTTCCTGCCAGGGGAAAAGGTAATTTTCTCTAAATATGCCACAAGGTTTGGTGGTTTGTGGTTTCTGACATATTCATATATTCCTTCATCCATTATGTAAGGCTAAGCATATACTATACACCAGACATTATTAGGGAATGATGTAATAAATCAGACACAGAAGTCCCAGCCCTTATAGAGGTTGCAACCTATTTTAATGATCTTAAGACACACCTTCTTTTTCATTCTAACAACTCTGAAATTAGGAGACATCATATACTGAATAGCATCTTATACTTAAGGCTGACCAAGCAGCAGTTGTGATATCAATTTCACTGACAGCTTACCCCAGTCCTGGTACTTCAATTGAGTGAAATAAATGATGGCAGAAGAAACTACCAAATCCCTAAAACTGTAAGCATTTGAAGGTAACAACAGTCTGTGTGACTGACTCCTACATCATAGAAAATGATCATTAAGGCACCTTATCACAGCATTTTTTCTTCTGAATTGCCTATAAAACAATGGGCAATTTGAGCCAGTACACAGACTTTAAGCATACATCTGTACAAATTATTACATAATTACTGTAAATGCTGGAAAGTCAAGTTTAAGCAACTAAGAGAAAATACAACTAGTTAACTTCACCTAGTCTGAAGCCTCAGGAAAATATATTTTTGTGAGAATATATTTTTATTGTTATGTTTGAAACAAATATTCAGCAGTGATTTACTATGTGTAGAAGAGATAAAGGTACATGTGAAGGTTGGTGCTAGGAAATGGTATGAGCATTCAGAAGACTGAAAAGATTGAGACACAAGAATAATTCACGTCAAGACACTGACCTGAGCAGATACAATAATTTCTGAACACAAACTTAGCTGACCCATACACTTAATGTAGAAAATGTATAAAATTTACATCGTTAAAAATTAAACCCAGTCAGCCGGGCTCAGTGGCTCAACCTGTAATCCTGCGCTTTGGGAGGCTGAAGTGAGTGGATTGCCTGAGCCCATGGGTTGGAGACCTACCTGGGCAACTTGGCGAGACCTCATCTCTCCAATAAATCAAAAAATTAGCCGGGCGTGGTAGCGCGCGCCTGTAGTTCCAGCTACTTGGAAGGCTGAGGCGGAAGGATCATCGGAGCCCAGTAGGTCGAGGTTGCGGTGGCCGGGAGCGGCCACTGCACTCCAGTCTGGGCGACAGAGTGAGACTCCAACACAAAAAAAAAAAAAAAAAATTTTAAACCCAGTCTTACACAAACTATGATACTGTGATGATAAACTGTATGGTGGTAAAATCAGCAAGAAGATGTAGATAAAGCCTTTAAAATCAGAATTATTAAATCAGTCTGTTTAAAAAATCTTGACATGTGTATTATATGAACTATCAAAAATATAATTTATAAATACATATTCATAAACTAAATGCAAATCACAGTTGAACAAATTTCTCTGAAAAACAGTTTTGAGCAAGATTATGTTTAGAAATGTAAAAAGCTGACTGACCCTTTGTAAAACATTAGAAGATTAATATGTATCTTTCCTGTCTTCTGTTAGGACATATAACTTTTTCTTGCATTGTCAACATACATATCTTTCAAAAGTTTTTGTTGTTCTTGGATTTTTTACCCTTAAAGTTTCATTACCCTTCAAATCCTTTTCAGTTCATCTACTAGACTTTTTCCAAATATATTTCTGCATCCCTTGGCTCAATCAAAAGATGGAATGATTGATAATGACAGAGATCCCTGGAGTGCGTATGCACAGGAGAGGAATGGATGTTATAATAAACTTTTCCTATCCAACCTGGAATTTGGGGAATCTTTGACAGTGTCAGAGATTTTGACACAACCAGATTGAAAGTCCATTTTCCAATAATGTGTCTGTAAACAGACCCAGGTCCAGGTGCTCCTCACTCAAAGCCAAACTTGAGAACTGGTAGAAGGAAAGACAGGTTTATTCAAGAGTAGGCTTCCTGGGGAAATGGCAGACTAATGAACTAAATACCTTCTCAAATTCTTAGGCTGATCCAAGAAGGAAACATAAGGAGTGGCACCAGGTGCAAGTCTTGGTTCAATGGCTATCTTGAGTTATTGTCCACCTGGAGAGATGACTGGCATCACTCTGACTGTGGCCAGGTTGCAGTTTTATGCCTTGAGGCTCTCCCTAAGCAGAGAATTCCACAGCTGGGCCTTCATGCCATGGCTGGCTTCAAGATAGCCCCTGAAATTTCTAAGAAAGAATAGAGTTAGATAAGAAGGTTGGTCAAAGAGTCACGGTACAAGGTAGTGCTAGAGAGGAGAGAGGAAAAAAAAGATATTTAAAGTATTCTTTTAAAACTAAAGAAAAAGTGTTCAGAATACATTTTAAAGCTGAACTTCTGTTACATGTGTTCTCCACGTGGAAGTTGCAAACTCAAGGGACACGGGTATTTCAGTCAGCTCGGGAAGTACACTGCTAAGAAAGCTCAGATGTGGAGGAAAGGAGGAAAAAGTGGGGAACAGGGGAAGAATGGATATAAAAAGAATGGGATCTAAGTGGGTTCACTGGTGAGCAGGCTTTAAGTTTATCATAAGTTTACCTAAAACTAGACTTTCTCTAAGTAGACCCTACAGCAGTTTATTTACAGGACAAAAAGGAAAAAATTCTGATCAAATAAAATTCTGATCAACCAATGATCCACTTTTTATAGTTGGTATGAGAAGGCTTTTTTTTTTTTTTGAGTCAGAGTCTCACTCTGTCACCCAGGCTGGAGTACAGGGCAGGCTCACTGCCACTGCAGCCTCGACCTGCTGGGATCAGATGATCCTTCCACTTCAGCCTTCCAAATAGCTGGACTAGAGGTATGCGCCACCACTCCCCACTAATTTTTTGATTTATTGTAGAGATGAGGTCTCACCAAGTTGCCCATGCTGGTCTCAAGCCCATGGGTTCAGGCAGGCCTCTCACTTCAGCCTTCCAAAGTGCTGGGATTACAGGCGTGAGCCACCATGCCCGGCCCAAGGAGGTTTTTAAATGCAAGTTAGTCGGGCTCCGTGGCTCAGCCTGTAATCACAGCGCTTTGGGAGGCCAAGGTGATTGGACTGCCTGAGCCCGCAGGTTCAAGACCCGCCCGGGCAACTTGGCAAGATCTCATCTCTACAATAAATCAAAAATTAGCCAGCCGTGGTAGTGCACGCCTGTAGTTCCAGCTACTTGGAAAGCTGAGGTGGAAAGATTGCAGAAGCCCAGCAGGTCGAGACTGCGGTGGCCGGGAGCATGCCACTACACTCCAGTCTGGGCAACGGAGTGAGACTCCAACTTCAAAAAAATAAAAAATAAAATAATAAAATAAAATAAATGTAAGTTAAACACTGATTGCCTTCCTGAAAGATATAGCTATGAGTACCTTCTTAGTAACCTAAGATCTTACTAGCTGCTGTATGTTCAAAACCTAAGATGAAAAATGAAATGTAACAATCTAAATGCCATATCAAATAAATACTTGTACAATCATACTGAATATTACTTCAAATGAATTTGCATCACAGTGTTTTCACTACACTTGTTTTTTGAAAGATATTCTAAGAGCTGTGGAAATAAAGACTGACAGAATGAGAACACTCACAAGGTTATTTATTCAGATTACAATCACAAAGAACTCAGCCACCATCAATTGCATTTTAGGAAAGCCTCAAAGGCAGGCAGAGAAATGGGAAAGCTTAAGGTATACTGGGATTGGGAAGGTGTGAGCCAGCTAAAAGTGGAACATCCTATATGATTAGTTGGGAAATATATTTGACTTTCTGTCATTGGTACTAAGTTAGAAATGAGGATAAAAATTAAGACAGCTGTCCATGCTGGGCATGGTAGCTCAAGTCTGTAATCCCAGCACTTTGGGAGGCCGAGACGAAAGGACTGCCTGAGCCCAACAGCTCAAGACCAGCCTGGGCAACTTGGTGAGACCTCGTCTCTACAATATATCAAAAAATTAGCCAGGTGTGGTAGCACGCGCCTGTCATTCTGGCCAATTGGAAGGCTGAGGCAGAATGATCACCTAAGCCCAGCAGGTCGATGGTGGGGTGGCTGTGAGCATGCCACTGCACTCCAGCCTGGGCGACAGAGTGAGACTCCAACTCCAAAAAAGTAAAATAAATAAAATAAAAATAAAAAATATTGTATAAATGAGTTCTTGCCATGTTGGCCAGGTTCATCTCAAACTCCGGGGCTCAGGCAATCCTCTCACCTTGGCCTCCCAAAATGCTGGGATTACAGGTGTAAGCCACTGCATCTGGCCTTTGTCTTGACCTTTTGTTGCTGTATCATCGTGAAGATAATTTAATGAGAGAGCAACTGTGTAGAGCATTTAGGACTTTGGAAAAACTGCAACAGACCAGCTTCTTGACCACTATGACAAAAAGAATGATTAATAGTCCCTGATAGATGCTTCAAAATCATGAACTCTAATCAGCCAACCCTGGACAAGAAAATAAAGCCTTTAGCCCATGAGGATCAATATTAGAGAGCCAAATAGCTTTTTCCAGGTGATACACAGTGTGTCACACCTTGCCTGTTTCATATGTCCAAGTACAAGAAATATTAGCAGTGGCAAAGAACCGACCATGACTAGCCAAAGAGAAATCTAGAGCAATGTGATTGCTTATTACTACTTGTGCCAATGAGTTGAAAATTATCTGTATTCCATCTAGGGCAGAGGCAGTGTCATTAATAACTTCTGCTCAAGTTAGTGATGGGTTTATTATAGTCTTTTTCATTGTATGGTTTCTACAGTGCTCAAATTGTATAAACTGAATCAGTAATTTCCCCAAGTAGTGTGCCTAAGTAATCAAAATCAGCCTCATTTTGGAGCTCATGTATGAGTCATAGTTTTCACTGTTAGCGACCTACAGCATTTTGGTTCTTGTGTAGAAACAAGTCTCAAAATACTATTTCCAAAGTGCATGAGTTGTGTGAGGTCTTTGGTGTCCTGGTCACCAAGGAAGTAATACCTGCTAGGGACACATAGAGATCTGGGGAAAAAGGAGTTGTTCATGAAACAAGGCTATACCATGGTCTTACATTAGCTGGATTATGTATTAGAATCTTTATTAGTTTCTTTCATATAGCATTTGGCCCGCTGCTCTATGAAGGTTGTTAAATACAAATTTAGAATTGCTTAAGGCTTGATTAATAGATTGTAATAGTTTTTTTGGGGGGGTGAGGGGACACTAGCAAAGGTACAGGTTGATTTGTTTAGTCATTTTGTTCATGTAAGTGATATGGAAACCCACTATTGTCTGTCCATATTGCCACAACCCTTAAAGAAAGATATAGCGAGCATTCAAGTGGGGTTGTACGTACCTACGATATCAGAAATTCAATAAAACAAATCTAGAATATGGCAAATTCTAATGAACAAATACACCAGCAACTTCAAAAAATAAAAATAAAAATGGTAACTGGAAGGTTAACTGACTTATGGGACGCAAATACTGAAAGTTATTACGTATAAATTTTGGATCCTGATTACAATTAATCTACCTTAAGAAACCAGGCCGGGCTCGGTGGCTCATCCTGTAATCTCAGCACTTTGGGAGGCCGAGATGAGTGGATTGCCTGAGCTCTGAGCTCACGGGTTGGAGACCCACCTAGGCAACTTGGCAAGACCTCGACTGTACAATAAATCAAAAATTAGCTGGGCGTGGTAGTGCACACCTGTAGTTCCAGCTATTTGGAAGGCTGAAGAGGAAGGAGGTCAAGGTTGCAGTGGCTGGGAGTGTGCCACTGCACTCCAGTCTGGCCGACAGAGTGAGACTCCAACTCAAAAAGAAACACACACAGTCGGGTGCAATGGCTCAAGCTTGTAATCCCAGCACTTTGGGAGGCCAAGGCGAAAGGATTGCCTGAGCCCAGGGGCTCAAGAACAGCCTGGGCAACTTGATAAGACCTCGTCTCTACAGTAAACCAAAAAATTAGCTGGGCGTGGTGGCATGCACCTGTAGTTCCAGCTACTTGGAAGGCTGAGATGGAAGGATCACCTGAGCCCCGCAGGTTGAGGGCGCGGTGGCTGTGAGCATATCACTGCACTCCAGCCTGGGCGACAGAGTGAAACTCCAAACTGAAAAAAACAAAAAAATAAATTTTTAGATAACTGAAAAAACTGGTAACATTTATCATATTTTAAAATATTTTTGTGATAGTTTTGGGGGTTATAAAAGAATTCTTACATTTTAAAATGTATTCTGAAGAGGTTATACATTAAATGATACAATATCTGGGATTATAATAACCCACTAGTGCACATGAGGACAGATGAAATACAATGGTCATGAAATGATAAAGAGTGACAGAAGACTGGGAAAGGGTTCATCTGGCTCCATAACAGTCTTTTCCATTTTTGTATATATTGAAAATAGCCGTAACACAAGACAGAATGTCACTGTATTGGTAATTTTATTAATAAGCTGAGAATTTTATATATTGTTTCAGGATATAAGCATGTATCAAAACATCAAAATATATATTTTAAATATAAGCAGTAGCCGGGCTCGGTGGCTCAGCCTGTAATCCCGCGCCTTTGGGAGGCTGAGGTGAGTGGATTGCCTGAGCCCGCGGGTTCGAGACCCGCCTGGGCAGCGAGACCTCATCTCTACAACAAATCAAAAAATCAGCCGGGCGTGGTAGTGCATGCCTGCAATTCCAGCTACTCAGAAGGCTGAGGCAGAAGGATCGCCGGAGCCCAGCAGGTCGAGGCTGCGGTGGCTGGGAGCGGCCACTGCACTCCAGTCTGGGCGACAGAGTGAGACTCCAACTCAAAAAAAATAAAGAATAAAAAATAAATAAATATAAGCAGTTTAAGTTCTACCAATACCTCAATTTTTTTTTATTTAAGTTGGAGTCTCCCTCTGTCACTGTCACCCAGGCTGTTGTGAAGTGGCATGCTCATAGCCACCACAGCCTCTACATGCTGGGCTCAGGTGATCCTTTCACCTCAGCCTTCCAAGTAACTGGAACTACAGGCATGCAGCTTGAAATTGGCATGGTGGGAGCATTTGCACTGTGAAAGTGGCCAAACAAAAAAAGCTACAAAACATGGCTTGATTTGTTGTATTGTTGATTATCTAGAATTAAAAAGTGGCAAAAATGTTTAGAAACTACACTTCTGGTATTCAAAAACAATTGTTCCTGGCCGAATGTGGTGGCTCACACCAGTAATCGCAGTACTGTGGGAGGCCAAGGTGGGAGGATTGCTTGAGCCCAGGAGTTCAAGAAGAGCGTAGGCAACATGGTAGGTGGATTAAGAGCCAAATACTCTGAGAACTAAAAGTCCAGGCACAATAAGTGCAGTCCATTTCTTCTCAGGGACAAGGTGAATATTGGGGATTCCTTTCTGACTGTAAGGCACGGTGCCCAGGGATGGGTTTGTGCCTGATTGTGCCTCAGCTTTTCCTACCTATCTTGATGTAGTTTTTCCTCAGCTGCCCAGTGTGTAGGAGTCTCTTGCTTTTGCCCTTCTCTTGAAGGGAACTGATGCATGTATAGACATTTGATACATCTACAGGTGTTTGGCTGAGGTGATCGTGCGCATGCCACTGCACTCTAGCCTGGACGAAAGAGACTCAGACTCAAAAAAAACAAACCTCTTTCTGCCAGTTCCCTGCCTCTCGATTTATTGGCATTGAAAAATAGCAGTTGAGCATTTACTCAGATGGTAACATTAGTGCAGGTGGAAACACCATTAGTTATAATTCCCTATGGTCTCATTCAGTAAAGTTTTTATTTCTTGAAGTTGCTGGTACATTTATTTGTTCATTAGAATTTGCCATATTCTAGATTTGGCTTATTGAATTTCCAACACTGTAACCAATCACCCTTCCCCTATATTTCCTGTATACTAGATGTTGATGAGATGAGTGATTGAGGCTTCATATCAGAGACAGGTGTGTGATGGCAACTGTTGTGGTGCATGACTATAGTCCCAACTACTCAGGAGGCTGAAGTGGAAAGATCACCTGAGCCTAGAAGGTGGAGGCTATAGTGAGCCATGATCACGCCACTGCACTCCAGCCTGGACAACAAAGTGAAACGCCAACTAAAAACAAAAACATTTGTTCCTTACAATAAGGAAATCACATCACTAAAGGATTAAAGGATGAAGTTCCAACTTAAGTCTTTGTTTCACTATCTACTAATTTGTTAATGAAAAGATAAATAGGCTTTCTGGTGGTGGACACCTACCCATGAGAACATGTCTCTCACAAAGGATCTCCTTCATCCCTTTCCGGAAGAGGAGAAGAGGAAACACAAGTGTCTATTGCAGAGCTCCAACTCCTACTTCTTGGATGTGAAATGCCCAGGATGCTATATGATCACCACGATCTTCAGCCATGCACAAACAGTAGTTTTGTGTGTTGGCTGCTCCACTATCCTCTGTCAGCCTACAGGAGGAAAAGCAAGGCTCACAGAAGGATGATCCCTCAGGAGGAAGCAGCACTAAAAGCACCCCAATCAAGATGAATGGAAAACCATCCCAATAAAGACATTTTGAATTTGAAAAAAAAAAGATAGGCCGGGCTCAGTGGCTCAGCCTGTAATCCCGCACTTTAGGAGGCCGTGGTGAGAGGATTGCCTGAGCCGCGGGTTCGAGACCTGCCTGGACAACTTGGCGAGACCTCATCTACAATAAATCAAAAAATTAGCCAGACGTGGTAGCATGTGCCTGTAGTTCCAGCTACTTGGAAGGCTGAGGCGGAAGGATCCCCGGAGCCCAGCAGGTTGAGGCTGCGGTGGCCAGAAGTGTGCCACTGCATTCTAGTCTGGGTGACAGAGTGAGACTCCAACTCAAAAAATAAAAAATAAAAAAAATAAACAACCAAAATGTATTTGTAAAAGTATGCAAAAGAATCTGGGTGCAGTGGCTGGCTCACACCTGCAATCCTAGCTAGGAGGCCAAGTTGAGAGGATTGCTTGAGCCCAGAGGTTTGAGACCAGCCTGGGCAAGTCGGTGAGACTTTGTCTCTACAATAAATAAAAAAATTAGCCAGATGTAGTGGTACACATGTGTAGTTCTAGCAACTTGAGGCAGAAGGATCACCTAGGCCCAGCAGATTGAGGGTGCAATGGTTGTGAATCACACCAGCCTGGGCGAAGAGTGAAACTCCAACTTAAAAAAAAAAAAGCAAAAGACATTTTACCAAAAATATACAGGTGGCAAAATAAAAATTCTCTACATAGTAAAAAATTAGGGAAATGCATCTGACAGTGAGATATGGCTACACATTTATTACATGAGTCAAAATTAAAGCTAACCATATCCACTCTTTGCAAGGATATGGAAGAATTGGAACTCTCATACAGGGCTGGTAGTAACCCAAAGAGACAACCATTTTAGATCGGAACTTGATATTTATTGAAAAGTTATCCATTCATCTACTCTATGACTTAGGCACTGCACCATGAGGTACTAGGAGAAATAAAACATATCCATGTGAAAAATCATACTCAAATGTCTGTAGCAATTTTATTTACAATAACCTAAAACTGTAAATAACTTAAAGTATTTATAAATAGATCAATGAATAAACATGGCAGTATGTCCACAGAACATCATAGTTCTCAGCAATACAAAAAGAAATTACTCATATAAGCACTACTGATGAATCTCAAAATAAATATGCTACATGAATGCACGGGGGAGAAAAAATAAACACATTATAATTTCAGTCATATAAAATTCTAGAAATTGAAAACAAGAGTCTATAATACTGAGTAATCTATCACAGAAACAAAGAACTGAGTATCACATGTTCTCACTCATAAGTGGACTTTGAACAATTATCATAATACTGTAAGAAAAGGATTGTCAGTAGTGGGAAACTGCCGGGGGGCAGGGGCAGAATTGGCAGTAGTGGGATTCTGCTGGGGGAAGTGGGGAATATACATCAACAAGGGTACCTGCATAATGAACACTTGAATTGTACTCCACATCTTTAAGATAAAAAATAAATTGAAAACAAATCAATTCTGAAGGAAAAGTAATCAATGGTTGCCTGGAGTGCAGAGAATTATTAAGTGCATGAAGTAACTTCAGGATTGATGGGCAGGTTCATTACCATGACTGTGAAGACGGTTTCACAGATTTATACGAATGTCAAGGCTTAGCAAATTGTATAGCTTAAATATGTACCATCTATACTTTATTAAAAATATGGTCCAAAAAAGTCTGAACTTCCTATTTTTGGAAAGTCAGATTTATGGTTGTTCTCTTTGGGTTACTACCAGCCCTGTATGAGAGTTCCAATTCTTCCATATCCTTGCAAAGAGTGGATATGGTTAGCTTTAATTTTGACTCATGTAATAAATGTGTAGCCATATCTCACTGTCAGATGCATTTCCCTATGTTGTTTCCACCATCTCTCTCCTCATACCCTGGGATACTTCGTCTCAGTGGTAGCAAATACAGATGAGCAGTGAAGGTCATTTCCACCCGATTCAAGAGAAATGCTGGCTGGATCACAAGAGCCATATCAATGGACTAAGATCTCCCTTCTATCACCATTTTAATTGCCTGCACAGCAATGGCTTTGAGGTGAACAGCCCAGAGGCTACAGGGATCTACAAAAGATTATCTTTTCTGACAATGACCTCAGCTACACAAGATAAACAGGTCCAGAGGTCCTGCGAATGCCTGTACCTGCACATCCTTCATAGCCATAATAACTGGAACATCATGAATGACTTTGGAAGAGAAGCACATTCCAACCAGTTAACTGCCATCTCTTCCACTCCATATCACTCCAGCATTTCTGTAACAATTATCATTCCCTCTATAATCTTACAACCTGTGATGCTACCCTATGGAATTCAGGGCATCAAGGCATATGAATCCTTTGCAGATCAGGGAAATTGATTTTCCCCACCAGTGCTAAGCACAATGCAATATCCCCTCTGCATGAGAGAATAATTCCATGTTGCTTTCAGAAGTACCACACCCATAGCATCCAGGATACAAATTAGGACCGCACCCTGCAGTTTTTCCTTGGAAGCCTTGAAAACAAATGCAAACTATGCTCTAATGAGAAAGAGAGCTATATTCTGCCATCCCACTGTCCTTATGGAGACACAAGTTTGGGATCCCAACAAAAGCTATTCACTCAAGTTAGCAGAACCCAGTTACCCCATATAGTGAATAGAACTCCCAACATTAATGGTGGCTTAAACAATAGGCCTTTATTATCATACAAACCAGGGCAATGGGAGGAGGGGGTTCCCATAGTTGGTAATCTGGAGGCTGAAAAATTCCACCTAAAGAGTTATGTTGAGACCAACAATATCCTGAAATATGTAGTCCATCTTTCCAAATCAACAGCAGAGTCGTCTGGGCAAAACTAGGTCAGGTCCATGGCTTAACTTACCAGGGAGAAAAAAATGAGAAAAGAATAAATGCTCAGTTACTTAGTAATTTCTCCCATGAAAGGGAGAACACCAAGGTTCACTTACCTGAATACAATGAAGTGGGTGAATGGTGCACACTGTAGGCACCTGCCAGGTAAAAATGGCTTTTGCGACAGAATTAGCAATGACATAAATCTGGCAATATCTCTGGGCAAGATAAAAAGTGCAATGCAGCTCCCACATACCTGGAATTTATGCAGATGTTCAGACATATGAGGTTCCATTCAGGCGGATGGCACCCTCATAAGGGATCTCCTTGAGAGTTGTTAAAATGAACAAGGAAATAGTACATCCCTGCATAGCAAAACTGTTTTTCCCATGTGAACTTTATAGTACTTATGAGATAAGGTCTTCAGCTGAAGGTTTTCTCACACTCACTAAGCTCATGAGGACTTTCTCCAGGGTGTTAATGGTTTTTCCACATTTGCCACTCCTAAGATTTTTATCGACTATGAATTCGCCGGTGTTTAATGAGGCTAGAGTTATGGCCAAAAGATTTCCCACAGTCAGTGCACTCATAAGGCCTCTCTCCAGTGTGAACCCTCCTGTGCTTAATGAGGCTGGAGTTTTGAGTAAAGGATTTTCCACATTCACTGCACTCATAAGGCCTTGATCCAGTATGAACTCTCTGGTGTTTTTGGAGACTAGAGCTGTAGGTAAAGAATTTCCCACACTCACTGCACTCATAAGGCCTTTCTCCAGTGTGAACTCTCCGATGCTGAAGAAGTGCAGAGCTTTGGCTAAAGGACTTCCCACATTCACTGCACTTATAAGGCCTTTCCCCCGTATGAACTCTGTGGTGTTCAATGAGACTAGAGTTTTGGCTAAATGACTTCCCACATTCACTGCACTCATAAGGCCTTGATCCACTATGAACTTTCTGGTGCTTTATGAGACTGGAATGATATGTAAAGAATTTCCCACATTCACTGCACTCATAAGGCCTTTCTCCAGTGTGAACACTCTGGTGCTGAAGGAGCGCAGAGCTTTCACTAAAGGATTTCCCACATTCGTTGCACTCATATGGCCTTTCTCCAGTGTGAACTCTCCGATGTTTAATGAGGTTCGACTTATTGCTAAATAATTTTCCACACTCATCACATTCATGAGGTCGTACTCCAGTATGAACTCTCCGGTGCTGAATGAGGCTAGAGCTTTGCCTAAAGGATTTTCCACATTCCCCACATTCATAAGGTTTTTCTCCAGTGTGAACTCTCCAGTGGTCATTGAGGCTGTAGCTTTTACTAAAAGTTTTCCCACATTCACTGCATATGTAACATCTTTCAGTAGTGAGGGCTCTCTGCTGCTGAAGTGTGTATTTATGGTTGAATGCTTTTGTGTATTCTCCACAGTTGTAATCAGTTTTTCCACTGCTACTGACGGCCCCACAATCACTTCTGCTATTTGAATGCTCCCCAGTGAGAGTGGTTTGTTGATGGAGGAATCCCAACTTGGCCAGGAAGTCCTTCCCAACTTCCCCGCAGGTAAAGGGCTCCTCTGATACATAGAATTTGCAGCTCTTCACAAACAAACCTCTATTCACATTGTTTCTGAAGCGTTTCTCTCCAAAGTGCTGCTTGGGGTGCTGATGAACATCTGCAATAAAACGTAATTGTTTCCCACATGCCCCATACTTGAACGATTTCTACCCACGATATGTTCCCAGGGGCTCACCAAAATGCAAAATGTCTCTCAAAACCAGGCCACGCTGGGCTTGGTGGCTCAGCCTGTAATCCCAGAGCTTTGGGAAGCAGAGGTGAGTGGATTGCCTCAGCCCACGGGTTCAAGACCCACCTGGGCTACTTGGCGAGACCTCATCTCTACAATAAATCAAAAATTAGCCAGGAATGATAGCGCGTGCCTGTAGTTCCAGCTACTTGGAAGGCTGAGGAGGAAGGATCGCCGGAGCCCAGCAGGTCGAGGCTGTAGTGGCCGGGAGCGGCCACTGCACTCCGTCTGGGTGACAGAGTGAGACTCCAACTCAAAAAAAAAAAAAAAAAGACCAGGCCACATATCTCACACACCCTCTTCCACCACTCCATACCAACAACCTAAAATCAAAAAATGCTGGCAAAGTAACACGTTGACTTGGGGGTGTGAGGGGCAGCCTCTATACAAGTGTGGGTATGACAAACCAGGAAGAAGTCCGTGGGATTGTTTGTATAGCAAGGAATTTGGATTCAAGTTGTGAATAAAGCTGCTTAGCGATACCAGGCTACAATGATCACAGAATGGGGGTTGGAGGGAGCTCATGCAGTAAAGGCCACAACCATGAGTTGTGACAAAGAGAGCAGAGGCAGGGTCTAAAACTAAATCCTCTGCAAACAACTTTAGCAGAAACTTGTCAGCTGGTGACATGAGTGCTAAGTAGAACAGTATATAAAGGTTGAAGGAAATGTAACAGAGAAGCTGGCCTTCAAGACCTGTTTAAGAATATATGCACACCAGTGGTTTTTCTTTTTTGAGAAATTTGCCCATGGCAGGTCTTTCTGCCATGGATCTTCTTTTTTTTTCTCTTCATCTCACTAATAAACTCTGTTTTAAAACTTTTTAAAAATGCTAGGGATGGTAGCTCACGCCTATAATCCCAGCACTTTGAGAGATAGAGGTGAAAGGATTTCCTGAGTCCAGGGGTTTAAGACCAGTCTGGGCAACTTGGCAAGATTGCGTCTCTACAATAAATCAAAAAGTTTGCCAGATGAGGCGTGCAAAAAGTTAGCCAGATGTGGTTCCAGCTACTTGGAAGGCTGAGGTGGAAGGACCACCTGAGCCCAGCAGGTCAATGCTGTGGGGGCCATGCATGTGCCACTGCACTCCAGCCTAGGCAACAGAGTAAGACTTCTACTAAAAAAAAAACTTAAAAAAATATATACACACCTCATGACACAATATGTAGAGGCCAATGCTGGAGAGCACTTCAGATGGAGCAGTGAGAAAAAAGATGTGGAGTCCAAAAATGAGAGGATTACCCCAGGCTGGATGTAAAAGTAAAGGTGACAAGCAGTAGAGTTGACAAGTTGGCAAAATATCAAGAATGGTGAAGGAAAACCAGACTTGAGCTATGGCCACTGGCAATATAACCAAAATGCTCATCAAACAGAACAGGTTATTGCTATGGTTTAAACCCAGTCCTTACATCATGCCCTCACCCAAGTGCCACTCTTCAGGGTCAGACTCCTTGTGAGTTCATCTTGCTGTGGCTGGATCCACAGCCATCCCGTGAATCACCGAAGGTTCTCTACTTCACTCTCAAAATAAACAAATACATGGCCCCTGGAAAATGCAAGTACTTAAGAAAGGACAGAGCAGTCAGAACTGTTCAACAAAAAAAAACTCAGCACATGATAGCTCACAGGAAAAAAAACAACACACACACAAATATTACAAAGAAAATTTCCCTTTTTTTTTGTTTTTTTTTGAGTTGGAGTTCTCACCCTGTCCCCCAGGCTGGAGTGCAGTGGCATGCTCACGCCCACCACAGCCTCGACCTGCTAGGCTTAGGTGATCCTTCAGTCTCAGTCTTCCAAGCAGCTGGAACCACAGGCATGCACCACCGTGCCCAGCTAACTTTTTTTTTTTTAATTTATTGTAGAGATGAAGTCTCACCAAGTTGCCTAGGCTTGTCTCGAACCTGTGGGCTCAATCAATCCTCTCACCTTGGCCTCCTAAAGTGCTGGGACTATAGGCATGAGCCACTGCGCCCACCACAAAGAGAATTTCAAAGGAATGTCTTGTAAGAATAGTCCATGGTCCATTTTAAGTAGTAACCAAGTCAGTGATAACAATTCCCAGCACAGGAAGACATAAGAAAATGCCAGATACAGGAAGGAAGTAGAACATGGGGCACACAGGAGCCTCAGCTCTGAACAAAGTCACCCAGTCATGCAGAGGACAAGCAAGGTGGAATGCAGTAGGGTGACTACAAGACTTCTGACCCTGAATCCTTCTCTGTGAGGCTGTGGCAAAACAGGTGTTGGGCTGCTTAAGAAGAGGTGAGGGCAGTGCATATGTCTCAGTCTCAGCAAGCACTGCAGTATGCAGGGAACTGAGAAAGAAGCACAGTCTATGGTTCTGTCATCCTCATGGAAAAGGGGAAGGGCACAGACTAGCTCAGGGCACAGGGATGGGTGTAAAAAACCTTACCCAGGAAGGTTATAAGAGCCAAGTTCTCCAGCATCACATCACGGTACAGGCATCTTTGAGTCTCATCAAGGAGACCCCATTCCTCCCAGGAGAAGTACACGGCCACATCTTCAAAGGTCACAGTGCCCTGCCGCAATGGAAACAGATGAAACCACAATAGCCCTTCTTTCAAGGACCCACAATCTCATGCATTTACCCCATGCCCATCCTATTCCAGTGGAAAAATCAGCCCCTATGCTATTATTCCACTGAGGGCTCACTGATCACAGAGTACAGCCATCAGCAGCAACTGGCATGTGGATAAATAAATATCCAAGCTAAGAGCCTAGCATAGAAGGATATTCCCATGCAGTGGTTCACGTCTATAATCCCAGCACTTTGGGAGGCCAAGGTGACAGGATTGCCTGAGCCCACAGTTTTGAGACCAGTCTGGTCAACTTGGAGAGACCTCATCTCTACAATAAATCAAAAATTATCCAGGCATGGTGGCGCATGCCTGTAGTTCCAGCTACTTGGAAGGCTAAGGTGGAAGGATCACCTGAGCCCAGCAGGTTGAGGCTTCGTGGCCGTGAGCATGCCACTGCACTCTAACCTGGATAAGAGTGAGACTCCAACTAAAAAAAAAAAAAAGAAGGATCTTCCCAATCCAGTCATTAAATCCCCCTGGAATGTCCAAGGTCATGTAAGTCTTAATACCAGGGAGCTGTAGCCATCAGAGTTACTCCCCCTCCAAGTGCACATCATTCTTTAGAATACACATCCCTCCTGTCTCCAGATACCACATCCCCAAGCCCTGGGCCACCACTACCTCACTTCTCCACACCACAGGCATTTCCCTGCCCCTCCCCTTACACATGACTCAGATGTCAAGACAGCACATAATACTGGGCCAAAATTTTAGACTTCACATCATAATTTAGCACAGAGCATCCAGAGTGTGCTTGACATATTCAAATAGATCTAATATTACCCTAGACCTTCTAAGACTCCCACAAGTGATGGCAGCCTCAAATCCTATGAAGGCTCCCTGGTTGACTCCATTCTTCACCTCAGACTTAGCCACACAAAACTATATGTGCAAAACCACACAGATACTTCTGGGCCTATTCCACTTCTGTGCTACATTTGCTATCCCCTCAGTAGTCACAACCTTCCTCTTTCCACCTAACATTCAAAAACTAAACCCATTGGTCATCTATCCCAGGCCAAATAACTCTCAAAAATGACCATATTTACTCCTGGCCTTATCCTCCAGGCTGAATGAAACACCCCAGGCCCCATTAAAGCCATCACAAAATCCTGGTGATTCCACAGTGGTGAAACAAACATTAAGGAAAGAAAGGACAGCTATCTTGCCTCAAATACACTTATGCCTCTGCATCCATCGCATGTCCACTCCTCCCCTGAAAGCTCATGCCACCTGGCAAACTATCCTGTCTGAAACACCCTACATCCATGGCCACTAACCTCCCTTATCTGTGTTGTAAAGCCCAATACCATCACCCAGTTCAGTTGTCCAATAACAGGGCCAGTCTTTGGCCCCCACTATCCCCTTCCTGGCCCCCTAAAGCTGTACTACCCTAAGCTGAAGATTAACTCCTATAAGCATGATCCACAGCTCACTCACAAAAACCACATTTCAGATGTTTCCATCCTGGGCCACTCCCCAGATTTCCAGCCCTATGTATTTGGCTGCCTACTTAATGCCACCACATAGTGATCTCTAAAACATCTCAAACTTTTAACAGGAATAAATCGAGTTCTTGATGTCTCCAATGACTATTATTCCTTTTTTTTTTTTTTTTTGAGTTGGAGTCTCACTCTGTCAAGTCTCACTCTGTCACCCAGACTGGAGTGCAGTGGCCGTTCCCGGCCACCGCAGCCTCGACCTGCTGGGCTCCGGCGATCCTTCCGCCTCAGCCTTCCAAGTAGCTGGAACTACAGGCGTGTGCTACCAGGCCCGGCTAATTTTTTGATTTATTGTAGAGATGAGGTCTTGCCAAGTTGCCCAGGTGGATCTCGAACCTGCGGGCTCAGGCAATCCTCTCACCACAGTCTCCCAAAGTGCTGGGATTACAGGCTGAGCCACCGAGCCCGGCTTGACTATTATTCTTAATTCCAGCTTCTCCAACTCAACTGATGGAGCTCATATTCCTGTATCTACTAAAACAAAAACCATGGGGTCATCCCTGAACCCTGTTTCACTCTCTCGCAGTCTACATTTGAAAATTTAGTTGCCCCTTTTATTTTTTTATTTATTTATTTTTTTGAGTTGGAGTCTCACTCAGTCGCCCAGACTGGAGTGCAGTGGCCGCTCCCAGCCACCGAAGCCTCGCCTGCTGGGCTCCGGCGATCCTTCCGCCTCAGTCTTCCAAGTAGCCGGAATTACAGGTATACACTACCACGCCCGGCTGATTTTTTGATTTATTGTAGAGATGAGGTCTCGCCTGCCCAGGCAGGTCTTGAACCCGCGGGCTCAGGCAATCCACTCACCTCAGCCTCTCAAAGGCGCGGAATTACAGGCTGAGCCACCGAGCCCAGCTAGTTGCCCCTTTTAAAAGCTTGCATCCAGCTGGGCTCGGTGGCTCAGCCTGTAATCCCAGCACTTTGGGAAGCTGAGGTGAGAGGATTGCCTGAGCCCACGGGTTCGAGACCCGCCTGGGCAACTTGGCAAGATCTCATCTCTACAATAAATTAAAAAAATGAGCCGGGCGTGGTAGCGCGTGCCTGTAGTTCCA
The DNA here is from genome assembly GCA_027257055.1 of Cephalopachus bancanus. Taxonomy (NCBI): domain Eukaryota; kingdom Metazoa; phylum Chordata; class Mammalia; order Primates; family Tarsiidae; genus Cephalopachus; species Cephalopachus bancanus. The sequence goes on from JAPVLO010000564.1 coordinate 3,104,782, forward strand.
GCTACTTGGAAGGTTGAGGCGGAAGGATCACCGAAGCCCAGCAGGTCGAGGCTGCAGTGGCCGGGAGCGGTCACTGCACTCCAGTCTGGGTGACAGAGTGATACTCCAACTCAAAAAAATAAATAAATAAATAAAAAATAAAAGCTTGCATCGAGAAGGCAACCTCATCTCCTACACCATGACTCTGGTCCATTAACCTTCACTTGGACTAAGGCAGTAACCTCCATCCACCCTGATCATCTTCCCTCCTCCCTCAACCCCATAGTCTGTTCTCCATGCTGCAGACAGACGGCACCTGTTAAGAATCTGGTAAGGCCGGGCTCGGTGGCTCAGCCTGTAATCCTGCGCCTTTGGGAGGCTGAGGTGAGTGGATTGCCTGAGTCCGCGGGTTCGAGACCCGCCTGGGCAGCGAGACCTCATCTCCACAATAAATCAAAAAAATCAGCTGGGCGTGGTAGTGCATGCCTGTAATTCCGGCTACTCGGAAGGCTGAGGCGGAAGAATCGCTTGAGCCCAGCAGGTCGAGGCTGTGGTGGCCGGGAGCGGCCACTGCACTCCAGTCTGGGCGACAGAGTGAGACTCCAACTCAAAAAAAAAAAAAGAATCTGGTAAGATCACCTCCCTCTTCTGAGACCCAAACTTCCCATTGCCTCCAAAATAGATACCCAACTTCTCAGGCAGCCATTGCAGTCCTGACTCCTTCCCCCTGCTCTATTCCCACCTAAAAGGAAAAAAATCTGTGGTTCCCTGAACATTCTCACATCGTTTTTACCACTAGGTATTTGCACATTCTGGTACCAGTTCCAGGGATAACTTTCCACATTCGACACTTGCTGCCCAAAACGGGAACACACCTGCATATAATACCTGACACAAACTCCAAGGACCCTGGGCTTGGAGTTTCTTCAGGGTACCAGACCCGAGGATTGGAGGAATAGCACTTAAGAGTCTAAAAAGCCATAATCTAGAGAACTCGTGGGTGACGGATGGAAAAACTAAAGGAATACCCTCTATTTCCTTGTACAGCGTTCATAACCCCCTTCTACAGCCATGAAGACCATGAAAAGAGGCAGGCCTTAAAAGACTGCGTCAGGGCGGAGCTCCAGGGCCCTGAAATCAGGTAACCTCAGGTTGGCTGTCTTACCTCCGTGCCTCAGTGCTCACTGTCACCTCTTACCAACTACAGGACTCTGAAAAAAGACGAAACCTCCCAGTGCCTCAATGTCCTCATCGCCCCTTCCACTCTGCTCTTCCTCTGAACAGTCTTTGCAGAAGTTTTGAAACTCGAACATAGATGGTACCCCCCCTCCTTTGCTCAAGACTCTCTATGGCTTCTAGAGTTCTCACAACGAAGACACAATCCTGAGTCTGCTCTCCGAGAAGTAACTCTACCTCGTGCTTTGTTCCCTGCAGAAGACGGATCCCAGGTTTTCCGAATTCCAAGCATTTGAACAAACCTATCCCTCTGCCTGTCACACTCTCCCACACCTTGTCTCACCGGATGTCAGAGGGACCCACCCGCGAGCGCCTCACTGTCCGGGACGCAGGGGCTTCGGCTGCAGGGAAGCGAGCAGACGCTCGTCACCCGGGGTCTTTGGACATGGGTGGGTAAGGGCGAGGGAGGACGGAGCGCTTACCTGGACCGGGTCCCTCAGCGCGGCCGCCGCCATCGGACTCTGTGGGCGGAGCGGGGCCGGGAGCGTCGGGCGACCGGCGGGAACCCGGGCCCGGCAGCCCCCAACCCAGTCCTGGCGCGGATCACCCGGGGTGGTGTCGCAGACGGCAACCGGGACGACGACCCCTCTCCCGCCTCCGCGTCCCGATCCCGCACTCCCGGGCCTCGGACCCAGTGAACACACCCCAGAGGAGCCAAAATGGCCGCCACGAAGACGACGCAGGAAGTCCCGCCCCTCTATTTTGTGATGCACGTGGAAACGTCTATTTCCTAAGCTCTCATTGACCCAGCGCGCTGCCGCTCACCGCAGAGCATTCTGGCTGATGTCGTTTCCAGACATCCAGTGAATGCGGTTGAGCGCGCTCCCCACGAACCCCTGGAGTAACGGCTAAGCAGGGAAGTGGCCTACCCAGGTTCTAGAGCTGAGGACAGGCTTTCTTCTTTCTTTCTTTTTTTTTTTGTTTTTGTTTTTGAGTTGGAGTCTCACTCAGTCGCCCAGACTGGAGTGCAGTGGCCGCTGCCGGCCACCGCAGCCTCGACCTGCTGGGCTCCGGCGATCCTTCCGCCTCAGCCTTCCGAGAAGCTGGAACTACAGGCGCGCGCTACCATGCCCGCCTAATTTTTGACTTATTGTAGAGATGAGGTCTCGCCAGGTTGCCCAGGCGGGTCTCGAACCCGCGGGCTCAGGCAATCCACTCACCTCAGCCTCTCAAAGTGCTGGGATTACAGGCTGAGCCACCGGGCCCGGCTTCCTCTTTCTTAAGAAGGTAGTGATCAGACAGCATATTCAGATATGGAATATATTATTTCAAACTTCATAAAGTTCAGCATGCTCCCAGAAGCTAAAATTGTCATATCAGATGCTCCCAAAGGTTGCCAATGCAAATACTCATATCATTCCATAGAGTCATTCAAACACAAAAGATGTTCACTGATAGGAAAGTCAATCAATATTATTGTATTGCAATTCAATTGCACTCTGAAGCGTTGAATTTCATTTGTCCGTCTGTGTATTTTTGTCAGGGATAAGAGAAAAACCACTCCAGATAATTGGCATGCTAGTGCCTCTGTCCAGAAGATGGAGAAGAAATTTTGGGTCGCCCTGAAGCAGTACAAAGGTAGAATTCTGTCTGTGGTTTTCACAGAAAACATCTCATCTGCCTTGCATAGCCAATTATTGTGTCCAATTCATTGAGCAGCATGCTTATCCATATCATATCTCCTACTTGGCATCTGATATAACAGTTTCTTTTAGGGGTCTAACATCAATCTCAAAAAATGAACAATGACAGAAGTCCTGCTTGGGTATGAAACGAAGAGGGGAGCTAAGGCTTCTTAATAAGAAGGACAGTGACAGCCAGGCTCGGTGGCTCAGCCTGTAATCCCAGCACTTTGGGAAGCCAAGAAGAGTAGATTGCCTGAGCTCGCAGGTCTGAGCCCACAGGTTTGAGACCAGCCCGGGCAACTTGGAGAGACCTAGTCTCTGCAATAAATCAAAATTAGCCAGGTGTGGTAGCGCGTGCCTGTAGTTCCAGCTACTTGGAAGGCTGAGGCAGACAGATTGCCGGAGCTCAGCAGGTCAACGCTGGGGTGGCGGTGAGTATGCCACTGCACTCCAGCCTGGGCCACAGAGTTAGACTCCAACTCAAAAATGAAGGTCAGTGAATATATGCTTGAAGGAGGTGAGAGATGAGACATGTGGGTATTTTTGGAATAAGTTCCAGGCAGAAGAAGCAAGTCAGAAGGTGGCATGGGTGGGTGGAGACTAGACAGAGCACTGCAGCATTGGAGGGCCTAGAAAATTTTCATCTGCTTTGTTCATTGCAAAGACACTCAGGACACATGGGTGGAAAACCTTGTCTTTGCCCCTTGGAGCCTGCAAATCTCCACCATGATAACCTGGGGCCTAGAACCAGGCAACCTCACCTTTCCTATAACCCTGGTCCTTTTAGTTTGATCCCTGAGCATTCACTATCAATGACAGCTGAGAACTTATTGGAAATGCACAGTCTCAGTCATGAACCCAGGCTTATTTAAATCAGGTACACCCAAGAATTTATATTTTAACAACTTCCAGGTGATTTTGATAAACATTCAAGAAATTTCCATCCTTCTGGTGCAATTCCAATGGAATCAGATGCTTGCATTTCTTGAAATTTACAGGAATTTTGTATAAATCTGCAAGAAAAGTTACTACATATTTATTTATCTAATACCACAAATAGTAATTTTTATTGTTTATTAAAAGAGAACTACACTATATAGAGTTATAAAATAGAATGCCAGTCGGGCTCGGTGGCTCAGCCTGTAATCCCGTGCTTTGGGAGGCTGAGGTGAGTGGATTGCCTGAGCCCACGGGTTCGAGACCCGCCTGGGCAACTTGGCGAGACCTCATCTCTACAATAAATTTTTTAAAAATTAGCCAGGCGTGGTAGCGCGCGCCTGTAGTTCCAGCTACTTGGAAGGCTGAGGCGGGAGGATCGCCGGAGCCCAGCAGGTCGAGGCTGCGGTGGTCAGGAGCGGCCATTGCACTTCAGTCTGGGTGACAGAGTGAGACTCCAACTCAAAAAAATAAATAAATAAATAAATAAAAATAAACAAATAAAAAATAAAATAGAATGCCAAAAGTCAGGTAATTCAACCTTGTGAGTAAAAACAATATTTGCAGTATAGTATTGTTTTAGAATTGGGTGTGTGCCAGGATGCATTTCTCTGAGTGTGTCTATATCGTTCAATAAGCAGGAGCAATTAGACCAAGGCTGTCTCTCTACTTTAGGTTCCTACAAAACGAACTGCAACCTAACTTAATACATAAACAAACTAAAACCTAACAAGGGTACAAGCAATGCAGTTTCAACCAACCACAAGCAGTCAATTCACCACACAATACCCACATAAGGCAAATACCTCATCACACCATGTTTAATTAAGGAAGAATCCTGGCTGTAGCTAGTCAGGTGGTTTCTTTACTTTGCCTCTATGTGGGGCCTATAAAAGCTTGCTGTTCACACTGTGGGGGGCAGGGAGAGCTCTCTGAACCTCTGCTGGTACATTGTGAGGCCCAGTTGATGAATTTCCTGTCCTTTGGTCAATAAACTCTGCCAAATGTAATTCCTCTAGAGAGTCTTTTTTTTTTTTTTTTTTTTTTTTTTTTTGAGTTGGAGTCTCACTCGGTCGCCCAGACTGGAGTGCAGTGGCCGCTCCCGGCCACCACAGCCTCAAGCTGCTGGGCTCCGGAGATCCTTCCGCCTCAGCCTTCCAAGTAGCAGGACTTACAGGCATGCGCTACCACGGCTGATTTTTTGAATTATTGTAGAGATGAGGTCTCGCTGCCCAGGCGGGTCTCGAACCCGCGGGCTCAGGCAATCCACTCACCTCAGCCTCCCAAAGGCGCGGGATTACAGGCTGAGCCACCGAGCCTGTCTTAAAGAGTCTTTTAAAAATGTGTTCAAATACATTCCTATACAAGTTGTAAAAAATAAAGTTGTACTCTGTATACAGATTTTCATTTTGTTTTTCTCACCAATATATGTTGGACAAGCTAAAACTACTTCATTTCACACCCATTACTTCATTTCCACATTTAGACTTAAAGTCTCATTCTAAAAACTGCTTTGTATTTTATTGTCTACATGCTTTATGTGGGCCAGGTCCCCAAAGATTCCATCTTCAAGGTCACCGAAAACTCCTTGAAGGCACTTGGGGTCATCTTATATCTATCCTATCAACCCCTGGACCAAGAACTAGGACAACTAGGACCAGATAATGCTACCGTGGAGGTCTAGAGGCTAGTGACTCTGTCCCAAGGGTTGAATTCAGCCACAGTGCCTACTGTGAAGTCTAGTATGTGCAATGAGAACCCGATCATCCCAGATATGTCCTGCCAGCCAGTCCCTGAGATTGTCCCGACAGGATCAGTCCTTACATGACTGCCACAAATGAAGCTTCAGCCTCTGGAGTGAGAAGTGGGGCTCAGTTTCCAGAGGAAGGTGGGATTCAGTAGCTGGTAGCACTTGTCTGCACCTGATGGTAAGGGCCTCAACCCCTGAAGTGAGGACACCAAAAGAGTTGGTCTTAGTGGATCTTAGATTTGAGATCTGCTAAGAAGATAAAGCCACATGATTTCCTGTGGTCTCCTCAGGCCTGGGCTCTGAGCTCTATTGTCTCTACCACCTAATCTGTGGGCCCCACTTCCCTGTGTATTTTTAGAAAGTGTACTGGCAGGAGAAAGGAAAGATGTGACCTCACCTACTATACCATCTTTCCCTTTATGCTTTCTGTTGTCCAAGGTCTAAAAGTAGTTGCTTTGTGTTTTGTGTTTTGTGTTTTGGTCAAGTTTCATAGTTTATGGCAAGTGTAGTCAGAACATACAACATATCTGAAGAATATAAAAAGGATTCTGATGGCTTTAAAACCTAATTATCAATATGGAAATGTTTGTTTTTACTATTTAGCAAATTGGAACTAAGTTGTGGTTTCCAACAGAAGTGGAAATAAAATATAAAGCTTTAAACTAAATTTTCTGCTGGGTTCGGTGGCTCAGCCTGCAATCTCAGCACTTTGGAAGGCCGAGATGAGTGGATTGCCTGAGCCCGCGGGTTCGAGACCCGCCTGGGCAACTTGACGAAACTTCATCTCTACAATAAATCAAAAATTAGCCGGGTGTGGTAGCGCGTGCCTGTAGTTCCAGCTACTTGGAAGGCTGAGGCGGAAGGACCGCCAGAGCCCAGCAGGTCGAGGCTGCAGTGGCCAGGAGCGGCCACTGCACTCCAGTCTGAGTGACAGAGTGAGACTCCAACTCAAAAATTTTTAAAAAATAAAGTAAAATAAATTTTCCCATATTTATATGACTTATACCTTTGTAGCATTTTCATAATTATACCAATTATATCCACTAACTTTTATCTTTTTTATATTGAGCTTATTTATTTACTGACTCATGGAGTACTCACTCAATGACAGTGTAAGAGAATTATCCAAGAACTGAGAACAGAAAATAGAGAGAATGAACACTGGGATTATTTGCATTTCCCATATTGAGTTAGAGCTGACTTACTGAAAATGTTCAGATCAAACTGGTGAATGAAACCACTTTCTTTTCTACAGGTGCATTTTCCATTTATTAACTGAATTTAACCAGATAATCCTGTAAAACCATCAAGAATATTTTGAGGTATAATTAATTTACCTAAGGTCATACCTTTCCTCAGCAATGAGGCACATGTGATATATTTGGAAAGAGTCTTTGACAGGAAAATGTATATGTACATTTTCTTTTTTAAAACTGTACAGAAAATAAAAATGATGAACTTGAAACATGCAAAAGTATGAATAAAATCACCTTCATTATACTTTATATATTTATACATCATTTGTGTCACAGGATTTTATTCATATAAAATTTTTCTTTCTTTTTTTTTTTTTTGAGTTGGAGTCTCACGCTGTCGCCCAGGCTGAAGTGCAGTGGCACACTCATAGACACCCCAGCATCGACTATCCGGAGATCCTTCCACCTCAGCCTTCCAAGCAGCTGAAGCTACAGGCACCTGCTATCATGGTCAGCTAATTTTTGTTGTACTGTAGAGACGAGGTCTTGCCAAGTTGCCCAGGTTGATCTCGAACCCACAGGCTCAGGCAATCCACTTGTCTCGGCCTCCCAAAGTGCTGGGATCACAGGCTGAGCCACCGAGCCTAACCTATTCATATGAAGTTTTTAAAAGATAAAAAGCTAACCTAAATTGGTCAATATTCCTTATAAATCAAAAGAAGCAAAAAAAATTACCTTTAAATATAATAAAAATGCTTGCCTTTGGGGTGGGGATTCTTTTATTATGAGAATTCCAAAGTGCGACAAATATTCCATTTATTGGCCTGGCAGTAGCTAAACAGACACTAAATTTACAAAAAGTTTAAACACATATGTAAGTTTTTTGTGCAATTTCCTATATGTACATTATATTTCAAAATATAGAAGTATAAATTATTGGGGTAAATTTTTTTTTTTTTTTGGAGTCTCACTCTGTCACCCAGGCTGGAGTGCAGTGGCATGCTCACAGCCACCACAGCTTTGACCTGCTGGGCTCAGGTGATCCTTCCGCCTCAGCCTGAGCCACCGAGCCCGGCCTTCCTTTTCTTTACATGAGAGAGAAATGAGTCTTCCAGTTCCCTAAATAGGAGATAAATGTTCATACTTTCAGAAATTTTATAGACATGCTATTAAGACATTTTTTAACATTTAAAAAAAGTCATTGTATAATATGGGTAAATTTCTGGACTTTGTTTTGTTCTAATGAGCCATATATTTATTCTTATGCCAATAACCATATTTTCTTGATTACCAGAGCTTACAAAGTAAAATTTAAACATTATTTTTATGTTGTAATAATTTTAAGCTTAATGAAATGTTTTAAAATGGTACAGGGTGGCCGGGCTTGGTGGCTCAGCCTGTAATCCTGCACTTTGGGAGGCCGAGGTGAGTGAATTGCCTGAGCCCATGGGTTCGAGACCCACCTGAGCAACTTGGTGAGACCTCATCTCTACAATAAACCAAAAAATTAGCCAGGCATGGTAGCGTGCGCCTGTAGTTCCAGCTACTTGGAAGACTGAGGCGGAAGGATCACCTGAGCCCAGCAGGTCAAGACTACGGTGGCCATGAGCATGACATTGCCCTTCAGCCTGGGTGACAGAGACTCCAACTCAAAAAAATAAAAGAATAAAAATGAGTGACAGACTGCCATTCTCAGAGGAGGTAAAGAAATTGCCAACAAGCACATGAAAAAGTCTCAACTAACAAAAATGCACCATAAAAACAGCAATGAGATACTACTACCACCCCCACTAAAAAGACAAAATTAAAGACTAAAAATTACAAGTGTTGGCAATGAGCTGGGAACACTGGTTTTCTCACACAAAGTTGAGGAATGTAAAATGTACAACTGCTTTGAAGTACAGTTTGGCAGTTTCTTATTACATTAAACATTTACTTATTAGAAGCAGCACTTTTAGATATTTACCTAAGAAAAATGAAAACCTAGATGCACACAAAGACTTGTTCATAAATGTTCATAGCAGCTTTATTCATAGCCCCAATCTTAAAACTGCCCAAATATTCTCATCAGGTAATGTATAGACATATTGTGGAATACTATTTCCTGATTTTAAAAAAAGTGAAGTACTTAGCCAGGCATGATGGAACACAACTCAGCAATACAAAGAATGGATAACTTATAGACACATCAACACAATGACTCACAAAGATATTACATGACAAAAAGCAGCCAGGCACATATAACAAAGTATATACAGTATTATCCTATTTACATGTAATTATAGGACAAGCAAAACAGACATGTAATGACTGTAATGCATTCACAACAAAAGGATACAACACTCCTGCACATTGTAAATAAATTTTTTTTTTTTTGAGTTGGCGTCTCACTGTCACCCAGACTGGAGTGCAGTGGCCGCTCCTGGCCACCGCAGCCTCGACCTGCTGGGCTCTGGCGATCCTTCCGCCTCAGCCTTCCAGGTAGCTGGAACTACAGGTGCGCGTTACCACGCCCGGCTAATTTTTTAATTTTATTGTAGAGATGAGGTCTCGCCAAGTTGCCCGGGCGGGTCTTGAACCCGCAGGCTCAGGCAATCCACTCACCTCAGCCTCCCAAAGCGCGGGATTACAGACTGAGCCACCGAGCCCGGCTGTAAATAAATATTTTAATAGACTCACTTTTCAAATGTAAGGAAATGTCCTAAACAGAAAAATGGATTCACTAATGTGTTATCCAGTATAATTCCTACCTGAAATAGCTGAAATTCAATCTCCTTCCCCTGTCCTGGCCCAGACTCTGTCAGATATCTGACTAGTGCTCTCAGAGAGTAAGGTGCATTTTCCATGACCTTGGTCCCAGAAGCCTTGGTTCCAACCTTTCCACTCCTGAGTCATGACCCTCAGTCACTGGTAAGCACCTATACAGACTTGTACAAAAACAATCACTGGAAAGCGTTTTATCTGTGAATTCCAAATATAATTATTGAGATTCAGAGATGAGTGGAGACCAGATGTTTGTTTTGTATATGTGGGATATCTGTAGGACGCCAGATAGTCTAATGTTTAGTTGGGGTGTCAGGGACACCTGCCAAGTATGCTTTTAACCTGAGAAATCTAAACATGTTAGTTATACAAGAAAACAGAGGGAGAAAAAGTTTTATTTACTCCTTTATCATATCTCCTGCTCCCCTCCCCCATTAAACTGTTCTTAAAAGTTTTCTTTTTAAGACTAAGTAGTAGATCTTCACTATCATCTCTATGCAACATTGGTTTCTAAACAGTGAAATAATGAAATACCGGCGGTGCCAAAAAAAAGTATACACATTTTAAGCAATGTTAAGAGATATTTGCCATAATCAGAAGTGTCTGGACACTGATGGTAACCACTTTGAGTACCTCTTGTAATTGCAGAAATCAAATGTGACTTATATGCATCTTTTGTTATCAGTATTTATTATTACAATTTTAATACAGTTTTTCTTTTCTTAAAATGTGTACACTTTTTTTGGGCACCCTCAATGTATAAAATGTTATACATTTTATCATGTCATGGTTATCGTGTAATGGTTATCGTGTCATGGTTATCGTGTCATGGTTGTGTTTTCAGAAAAAAAATTCCACATGTTCTGTAAATATTACATTAGGTAAATTATAAGCCTAATATACAAAAATCAATGGAATTCGACAGTATCAAAAGCAGTCAAAAACTTACCACTTATAGTAGCATTAAAAACTTACCACTTATAGTAGCATTAAACATCAAGTATCTAAGAACAATTCTGGAAGAAACGATAAAGGAGAATAAAAATAAAAAAACAAGCCGGGCTCGGTGGCTCAGCCTGTAATCCTGCGCCTTTGGAAGGCGGAGGTGAGTGGATTGCCTGAGCCCACGGGGCAACTTGGCGAGACCTCATTTCTACAATAAAAATCAAAAATTAGCCGGGCGTGGTAGCACACGCCTGTAGTTCCAGCTACTTGGAAGCCTGAGGCGGAAGGATCGACGGAACCCAGCAGGTGGAGGCTGCGGTGGCCGGGAGCAGCCACTGCACTCCAGTCTGGGTGACAGAGTGAGACTCCAACTCAAAAAAAATTTTTTTTAATTTAAAAATTAAAAAAAAACTAATAAAAGACAAATGTGCAAGACTTCCACGATGATAACTGCAAAAATTACTGAGAAAAAATAAAGATATGTATGAGCCGGACTTGGAGGCTCAACCTGTAATCCCAGGACTTTGGGAAGCCGAGGTGAGTGGGTGTCTGAGCCCACATGTTCGAGACCAGCCCGAGTAACTTGGCCAGACCTCGCCTCTACAATAAATCAAAAATTAGCCAGGCATGGCAGCACACGCCTGTAGTTCCAGCTACTTGGAAGGTTGAGGTGGAAGGATTGCTGGAGCCCAGAAGGTCGACGCTGGGGTGGCCATGAGCACTCCAGCCTGGGCAACTTGATTGAGACTTCAACTCAAAAAAAAAAAAAAAATGACGTGTGAGGAGAACCCCGAAAAACCCAGAATTATCTTTTGGGGGGTGGGTCCCTTGTAGTACAGGCTTACCCGCTAGGTAAGTGTTCTAGTAATCCATCAGCATCAATGTGCCAGCTAGCATTGTTGTGAGAGACTGAATTGCAGAAGAAACGCCTGGAGTTGTGGCAAACAGGTGACTGGTTCTTCCACAGTGATAACACACCTGCATTGAGTGTTCAGCAGTTTTTTACCAAACAGCATGATCCCCGTGCCCCTATTCACCTGAACTCACCCTGAGTGACTTTTGTATCCCTGGATGAAAAAAGATCTCAAAGGAAAACATTTTGTCAATGCAGAAGAGGTGAAACAAAAAATGGCAGAAGCATGAAACGGCATCCGAATTGATGAATTAAAAAATTATTTTGAGCAGTGGAGAAAATATCTCAGTTCGTGTATTACATCAAATGGAGAGTACTTTAAAGATGACTGAAGTTTAAGCATGAAAGAATACACAATTTTTTATAAATACATTCCAGTGGGGTTTTTTTATGGGGATTTCCCTGGTATAGATGATTAAGCCATGTTTTGGTTTGAAAAACCAATTCTCCCCACATGAACTTATAAATTCAGTGCAATCTCTCAGAAAATCCAGCAAGTTGTGTGTGCGAGAGAGAGAGAAAAAGAGAACTGACAAGAGTCTATAAAATTATAAGGGCATCAAAGGGTCAAAAATAGTCAAAATAATTCTGAAGAAAAAAATAGGTTTTACACAATTAGAGATAATTTCATTATAAAACCACATAAATTAAGACAGTGATTGTTGCACAAAGATGGACAAACAGAGCAACAGAATACTGTACCCATACATATCAACACCTATACAATCATGTAATTTGTGGAAAAGATGACCCTGAAGTACAAGGTGAAGAATTTTTTTTTAAGTCAGTCTCACTCTGTTGCACAGGCTGAAGTGCAGTGACATGCTCACAGCCACCACAGCCTTGACCAGCTGAGTTCAGGCAGTCCTTCCAAGTAGCTGGAACCACAGGTGTGCACCACCACACTGGGCTAATCTTTTTATTTATTGTAGAGACAAGGTCTTGCCAAGTTGCCCAGGCTGGTCTTGAACCCCTGGGCTCAGCCAATCCTCTTGCCTCCCAAAGGGATGACAGGTGTGAGCCATCACACTCAGTTTAAGAATGTTTTTCAATAATTAGTGCTGGGGTAACTGAATATCCATATAGAAGAAATTACTGCTACCTTCCTTTACATAGTATTATAAGACAAAAGTCCTGTGTTTGCTCTTCAGCCAATATTGATTAGATACTGCTAAATGAGAACTAATAGGATGGCCTGAGTACACAGATTGGTATTATGAAACAGTAGAAATACCTGGTGTACAAAAAGAGATTAGCACTTTAACTAATGACATGTTAGAAGGTAGAGGCCTGGTACCAACAAATTATACAACAGCCCTGTGTGAAACCCAGACTGAAGCTTATGGCCAAAACCTATGAGCACCACCCAGGAGTGACTGCTGAGATTTTGGACAAGAAATTTTCTATTTGAGATGCAATTACTAGCTGGCTATTGGGGTTCAATTGAGAATGCCCATTATCACTGAAAAACATAAAACCCTGAGCCCTAAAATACTACGAATGTCTTGGGTGATGTTAGAGAAACACTCTAAGGGAGGCAGTGCCCTGAAGTGTTCCCTAATACAATGGAAATGGTTTGTATAGGAACATATCACCAGGGGAATGCAAGGAGGTACTCATCACATCCCTAAGCAACCCTAGAGCTAATTTTGGAACCATATGTTGAACCAGTAGATTCTGACTGATCACATGGGTGGGACCTTAGGCCATGAATACTAGCTTTACCTTTGAAGTGAGTGGAGACTAAGGTCAACTACATGGGTGGTCAGACATGTCTAAATGACCATCCCCAATAAAAACTCTGGACAGTCCATGTGGATTGTCACAGTTGCTGGGGCAAATAAGTGCCGTCTGCACTACTCCACTGGATAGGACAACTGGAATGTATGTGTCTGGTTTCTTCTGGACCTTCCCTATGGGCCTTTTCCCATTGCTAATTCTGCATCTTTCGCTGTAATAAACTGTGAGTTTAACAGCTTTGCTGAGTTCTGTGTGTCCTTCTAGTGAAGCAGTGACCATGATGGTGGTCTTGGGGATCTACTGAACTGTACTAGTATTTTGCTTTATTTTCTAGTTGTGGTGTGAATAACGTGAACATTCCATTACTGTATTATTGCCTGAGAAAGAAATTGGGCTGTTTGGTTTTTAATCTATTCAATGGGTTATAAGAAATTACTATCAACATTTTGGTGTTAAAATTCTCCCAGATGTGGAAAGCGGAAACTCCTTAAAGTTGTAGCCCCTCTTCTTTTTTTGTATCAATATTATTGAAATATTTCTTTTCTTTTTTTTGAGTTGGAGTCTCACTTTGCCACCCAGACTGGAGTGCAGTGGCTGCTTCCGGTCACCGCAGCTTCGACCCGCCGGGCTCCGGCAATCCTTCCACCTCAGCCGTCCAAGTAGCTGGAACTACAGGCACACGCTACCACGCCTGGCTCATTTTGATTTATTGTAGAGATGAGGTCTCGCCAAGTTGCCCAGGCGGGGCTCGAACCCGCGGGCTCAGGCAATCCAGTCACCTCAGCCTCCCAAAGGCGCAGGATTACAGGCTGAACCACCGAGCCCGGCTGAAATATTTCTTATTTTCTAATGCAAAAATATTTTCAGGCTTTGCTTTCCCAGCCCTGGAATCAGCCTTTTTCCAATGAACTCTGGTTTCTTCCTATAGAGAATAATGTTTGTAAATAAACGCGAATTAGTTTTGCTCTTTTCTATTGGTGATTAATTTTTAGGTCCACTTGTGGAGAGATTATATGCACATGTTTCTATATACATTCATTTCTATGTATTTACATCTATAAAGATCTCACACATTTGGATATTTGAAATGACTCGTGAGACTCCAGGAGCACTCTTCCGTAAAGTTTTATTTAATGATAAAGTACATATAGTACAGTTAGAGAAAGGCAGGATAAAAGTACATATAGTACAGTTAGAGAAACATCAGGGCTCAGAAAGACATCTGGACACAAGAACTTTAGGGTTCTTACTCACAAATGAACATGCTTCATCGCTGAACTGAACCACTAAGATCTACATGATAGAGCTTGATTTTAGGATAATTAATAACAGAAGTTCCCAGCAGTGACTTGTGTGCCTGACAGCATGACCCAAGCCAGACTAACCGTTTGTGCCAAGTGAAAGCCATCAGTAGACACCAACCTTGGGGGATCACAGACTTTAAGCAGCACATTATAACTCCCACCACCTTTATCTTTGCCAAATGTTGAACTAGCTATCCAGATGTTCCCAGAGATAAGAATAAAACTGTCCTATTCCAGTTATAAAATATCTCTTTCTCTCATAGCTGTTCCTTTGTTAGCCAAGTGTTATTTATTTATTTATTTATTTAGGCCAGAGTCTTACTAAGTCGCCAGGCTGGAGTGCAGTGGCATGATCACAGTTCACCACAGCCTTGAACTCCTGGGCTCAGGCAACCCACCCCCTCTCCTCCCTCCCCACCTTTCCTAGTAGCTGAGACTACAGGTACATGTCATCACACCTGGCTATTTAAAATTTTTTTTTTGTAGAGGTAAGGTCTCACTGTATTGTCCAGGTTGGTTTCAAACTCCTGGGCTCAAGTGATCCTCCCATCTCAGTCTCCCAAAGTGCTGGGATTACAGGTGTGAGCCACTGTGCCCAACCATGTTTTAAAATTATACATCACTCCTTCTCAATCTTCCTCTACAGCATTTGCACTATTTACAGAAAAGAACAGCTGCCAAAATGCTAAGTATATGTGTATTACGTGAAGTGTAATACTTTCAAGAATTTCAGAAAACAAGTCTAGTACAAAGGTGTTTATAATCATATGCAAGACTGGTAATGATTTCACCTCCCTCCACCACTACTATTTAAACTTTAAAAAAAGGTTATTGCCAGGCACGTAATCCCAACCTGTAATCCCAGCACTTTGGGAGGTGGAGGCAAAAGGATTGCCTGAGTCTGGGGGTTTGAGACAAGGCTGGGCAACTTGGTGAGACCTCGTTTCTACAATAAATAAAAAAATTAGCTGAGCGCAGATCTCTGGTTCCAGCTACTTGGAAGGCTGTGTGAGAGATCACCTGAGCCCAGCAGTTCAAGGCTGTGGTGGCTGTGAGCGTGCCACTGCACTCCAGCTGGGTGACAGAGTGAGACTCCTACTCAAAAAAAAAAAAAGGTTATCAACAGAGTCATTCAATTCAAAATTAATTTTAGTTCCTCTTATAGCCAATCTTCTTCCATGGGCAGAAAATCTTGTGGAGGTTTTAATTCAATTTCTCAATACAGTCTACAAGCTTTATCAGTATTATCATGTTTTGTTAGAAGCCATCAAATTAATTTTACCCTATAAACCAGTATTACACCAAATAGCAATTAAAACTCTGACTGTGATCATTACAAAATAAGTCAAAATTACAGTAGTTATATTCTTTCCCCCAAATGTGTTCCTTGCCCATATACCAATATTGTCTCAGAAAGGTATTTAAAACCAGGGCCAAGTGTCAGCTAGAGAATTTAAATGTTTTTGTGAGGGTATAGTATATGCATACTGGGGCCTATCCCTAATAAATGCAAATTGGCTTTGGCCTCCTAATGGAAAAGAAGGTACAAGCCAAATCTAGTACAAAATACTAATCTCTTTGAGTTTGTAGCACAGCTTTAGTTGTTGATGCCATATCAGGCACAGTTGATATGGGGGGGGCACCAATTTATCAAGTCTTCCATAACCCATCCATCACCTTTTTTTCTAGACCATCCAGAAAATTAGAGAATTTTAAGTAATAATGCACATGCATCTAAGAGATCCTTAATTCAAGCCAATATTTATTTCCCCCAGGTATCCTATGCTGTTATCAATTAACAATTTGAGTGAGCTTTGGTAATTCTAAAGGTTCCCATTTAGCAAGCTGAACTAAAACAGGATTTACGCAATATCATACCCATTCCAATAATGCATCATGATAAGGGTGAGGCATAATTTCTATCTTTAAATTCCTCTATAGACTGTATTTTTCTACCTGCAAGCCTTCTCGAGGTGTATCACTATAGTCTTGTAACTCATTGTCTTTTAAATCTACATTAGCTAAAGTTACAGGTCCATCAATGGTAGTAAGATTTTCTCACTGCCTCCAGACCATTTCAATCATAGCAATGAAAGTGAACTTGGGGTCCCAGTCAGAGGTTATGAGACCCTGAACAGCCTTCATTCAGTCATACTACTCCCCTTTCCCTGCCCGGGTACAATCAGAACAGGCTCTGAAGAGGTTACAGATGCCTTTTTATAATTTTCACATTTTAAAAAACCATCAAGACTAGGAAGAACTGAATGTCCCAGTTCTATGAATAAACTGTTTCTTACAGTGATCCATCAAAATTTTAATAACTACTCCATCTTTCTCTCCTTGTTTTTTGTTTTTTTTTAGTTTGAGTCCTTCACCCAGGCTGGAGTGCAGTGGCATGCACACTCACGGGCCACCTCAGCATCAACCTTCTGGGTTCCAGCGATCCTTCCGCCTCAGTCTTCCAAGTAGCCCAGAACTACAGATGCGCGCTACCACGCCTAGCTATTTTTTATTTTATTGTAGAGATGAGGTCTCACCAAGTTGCCCGAGCTGGTCTCGAACCGGCGGGCTCAGGCAATCCACTCACCTTGTGCTGAGATTACAGGTTGTGCCACTGAGCCCGGCCTTCCTCTCCTTAATGCCATTTGAAATCAAGCACCTGAACAGTTATATCCAATTCAGTTGTCCTGAGATTTCTTCCATCTCTTTTATTTATAGTTACCTTCCTTCTGAATAATTTTACCCCCTCTTGCCCCCCCATTAAGTCTTGCTCAAGAGATCTCAACAAGAAGGTCTATAACATCATACTTCATATCCTGTTGTCTCCCCTTTTGTCATCACATTAATCAGCTGGGTCAGAGGAATGGTGTTAGGAAAAGATATAGTATTACAATTAACCACAGGCTGGAATCTACAGCTCCAGTGGTCTCTAGCTGCTTCTCTGATGACCTTACTTTTGCTATAATGAGGGAAGAGGAGCAGCCAAGGTACCATGTTCTTGGCTGACTTTCCTCAGTATGAATTTTGCAATCCATTTAGATATACCCCTCCCCCATAACCCCCCAACATACAGACTCCAGGCCCATTTATGTGTTCTCCCTCCTGTGTGCAAGTAAATCACTTAACTTCTGCAACCTCAACCCAAGATAGACTGGAAGCCAACCTGTTCACAAATATTCTTCCTCACTACACTTAGCCATCTTTCTTTTTACCCAGTAACCCCTTAGCCATTATTAATTGAATTAGACTCAAGAGTAATATCAAATATACCATCCTTATTACCAACTGAAAACATTTCACAAATGTTTTCACATTTGAAAATATTCGTGGCTGGGCTTGGTGGCTCAACCTCTAATCCCAGCCCTTTGGGAGGCCGAGCCGAATGGACTGCCTAAACCCGTGGTTCGAGACCAGACTGGGCAACTTGGCAAGACCTTGTCTCTTCAATAAATCAAAAACTTAGCTGGGCGTGGTAGCACACACCTGTAATTCTGACTACTTGGATGGCTGAGGCGGAAAGATCGCTGGAGCCCAGAAGGTTGGTGCTGGGGTGACCATGGGCTTGCATGCCACTGCACTCCTGTCTGGGCGACGGAGTGAGACTCCAACTAAAAAAAAAAAGAAAGAAAGAAAATATTCAAAAAACTCCACAGAACATACTCACATGAGGTTTTGTTAAAGGCAAAGGATAAGGTACAGCAAGAGAAAAAGAATGTAGGTCCACATTGGGAATCAGACAGATATCTAGGCAGTTTCCCAGATTCTTATTCATACATACTCAAGTGATTCACTTCCAGAGCAAGCCATCATTATCTGAGTGATGAATCCTGGCTTCAGGAGCTCAAGTCTGAGTATCCCAGTAGGGATTTTATGGCCTTCTGGTAACACAGTCAAGCCAGAGTGCCTACACCTAACTAGTTATACCAATTGGAAAGCATCAGCAACCAAACTGGCTCTCTGTATTGTCATGGAATTTTTTTGGACATTAAACAGCACATAATAGGCTGGTGCCCACTGCACTTAAATTGGTGAAATGTCAAAGTAAGACATCTAAAACTCTCTAGAGATAAAGTTAGAGCTTTTCAGCTGGGCTCGGTGGCTCAGCCTGTAATTCCAGCACTCTGGGAGGCTGAGGTGAGTGGACTGCCTGAGCCTGCGGGTTCGAGACCTGTCTGGGCAACTTGGTGAGACCTCATCTCTACAATAAATAAAAAAAATTAGTCGGGTGTGGTAGCGCGTGCCTGTAGTTCCAGTTACTTAGAAGGCTAAGGTGGAAGGATCGCCGGAGACCAGCAGGTACTCCAATCTGGGTGACAGAGTGAGACTCCAACTCAAAAAAAAAAAAAAAAGTTAGAGCTTTTCCAATCTAATTTTAAACTAATTCTCTCACAAAAAAATAAATATACACTATATCAAACTTCGGGGGATGCTGTTAAAGTACTCTTACAGGGAAATTTGTAGACTAAATTACTATAATAGAAGAGAGTTCTCAAGTAAGTGACTATCCACCTTAAGAAATCAGAGAAACACAGACAAATCCTACAGGCAACTTTATAGTGACTCTACCATCTCTCTCATGCTTTGGGAGGAGCAGTCCTGCCTCAGTGACAGCAAAAAGTGGTACCAACAAAAGCTATTTTGACATAATTCACCAAGGACACTGGATAAATCACAAAGTCATATTCCTGAAATATTAGATCTCCCTTCTCCTAATCTCGGTCTTCCTGCCTGTACAGTAATAGTCTTAAGTTGAGCCATCTAGAATCTGTGGAAATCCACAAAATGTTTATATTTGTCATAAACAAACAAAACCACTGTTCATGAGAGAGACGTAGCTCTGGAGGTTCTGAGACTTTCTGTCCGTTCTCATCCTGGATAGTCACAGTATGGGAACATCTGAGCATGCATCTTTAGAAGTGGCACACCCCTTCCAGTGTGTATCAGTCACACTCAGTGTTTCTGTACCAATTAGTTTCCACCTGGCTCCTGGAGGTCTTCCAGACAAGGACACTTGCCTACTTAGAACTAGGGCTCCTTCACAGGTACTAGGAGCCAGCTTCCCCTTAATTGCTTGGGAACATAGAACACTGGATGGGAACAAGGGATCAAACTCATGCTGCTCCCAGATGCTCTAGAGGTTGTTGCAGCTGACCTCTCCTCAGGGCTACTTCCAAACCCAGAGGAGATGCAGTAAAACTGGTATCCAGTCCACATGATTGGGCGCAGTGGCTCACACCTATAATCCCAGCACTTTGGGAGGCCGAGGTGAAAGGATCGCCTGAGTCCACGGGTTCGAGATCAGCCTGGGCAACTTGGTGAGACCTCATTTCTACAAAAAATCAAAAAATTAGCCGGGCTTGATGGGGCACGTCTTTAGTTCCAGCTACTTGGAAGGCTGAGGCGGAAGGATCAGCAGTGGCCATGAGCGTGCCACTGTACTCCAGCCTGGGCGACAGAGTGAGACTCCAACTCAAAAACAAAACAAAGCAAAAACAAACAAACAAAAAAACCCTGCAGTCTTTCCTAGAAGGCCTTGGGAAGCAAGGTAAATCAGGTCAAAACTGGAGTCAGAGCTGTTCTCTGCCATCATACTGTCCTCTCTAAGGCAAAGAAATCCAGGGACTCTCACAAAAGCTGTTTACGCTTCCATGCTGATAGAACATAACTGTTCCTTCAATACACTCCACACAATAAAGAGAACCCCCAAGATTAAAGGTGTCTTAAATAACAGGCCTTTATTATCATAAAAACATGAGGAATGTGAGGCAGGCAGTTCCAGGGCTGGGTGACTTGGAGACTGTATAAGCATTACATGAAACCAAAAACTCCACGAATGTAAGCCTCTGCAAGCTACCTGCTGAACTTTCTTGTGTCCTCTTGGAACGAAGCTTATTATATCCATGCTGTTTATGTCAAAAGAGAAGGAACGAGGACCCCCGAAGAGCTGTGAGATCATTTACAACTGCTTTCAAGGACTGGGGACAGAATAGAGATCTGCCTCTAATTAAGCATGCTGAGGTGACTGGCACACACAGTATGATTCTGCCAGATGGTAGTGGCAGATGGCTCCTGCTCCAGCAAAGGCTGTTCAGAAAGTGCAACACAACTCCTGAAAGCATCGCATATACTTGGTGCTCACAGGAAATCTCCCAGCTATGAAGGTTCATATCCATGAGGTTCCAATTCTGACAGTTCCCTCACAAAGGCTACTCTCAGAGCTCCACGCTGGGGTGAGCTGTTAGACTAAACAGAGACAGCACATTCCCTGAACTGTTAAAGCCCATATCCAGTGTGAACTTTCCCATAGTGGGTAAGGTTCAGCCTTTGTGTGAAGGCTTTTCCACATGTATTGTACTCATAATGATGGCTAGTTCTCCAATGCACAGTAAGTTAGGGGCACTGGTCAAAGTGCACTCTTAAGGCTTTCTCCAGCATGAATCCTCTGGTGCAGAACAAGCGTCTGTTTCCGTATGAACTCTCTCCCACATTCACTGCATGCATAAGGCCTTTCCCCAGTGTGTACTTTCCAGTGCCTGATGAGGTTTGGCCTCTGGGTGAAGGCTTTCCCACACTTGCTGCACTCATAAGGTTTTTCTCCAGAGTGAACTTTCTGGTGCTGAATGAGTTTAGAGATGCAGCTAAAAGCTTTCCCACATCTGCTGCACTCATAATCACTGCTGTGAATTCTCCAATGTACATTCAGATGGGAGCTTTGGCTAAAGGCCTTTCCACATTCACTGCACTCATAAGGTCTTTCTCCAGTGTGAGTTCGCTGGTGCAGAACAAGTGTATGTTTGCGACTGAACTCTTTTCCACATTCATTGCATTCATAAGGTCTGGCTCCTGTGTGAACTTCTTGGTGTCGAATGAGATTAGACTTACTGCTGAAGAATTTCCCACATTTGCTACACTGATAAAGCCTTTCACCTGTGTGAACTCGTCTGTGTTCAAACAGGCCAGAGATTTGTCTAAAGAACTTCCCACATTCATTGCACTCATAAGGTCTTTCTCCAGTGTGAACTGTCTGGTGTTTAAAAAGGTCATAGCTTTGGCTAAAGAATTTCCCACATTCGCTGCACTCATAAGGCCTTTCCCCGGTGTGGATTCTCTGATGCCGAGCAAGTGTGTCTTTGCGGGTGAAAGCTTTCCCACATTCACCACACTTGTGATACCTCTGTCCAGTGCAAAAGCCCACCCCAAGCTCGGTACTCTTATGGGGTTTCATTCTGCTGTGAGGGGCCTGGTGCGGAAGATAACCAGACATGGCTAAAAAGTTCCTCTCACTTTTCCCACGTGTGAGGGTCTTCTCTGGCACATGGACTCTGCAGCTTTTCACAGAGTCTCTGACCTCCTCACCTCGAAATGGTTTCTCTTCACCAGACTGCTTCTGGTGCTGGTCAAAGTTTGTACTGAACCAGAATTCCTTCCCACATGCCCCACATGAGTATGGTTTCTGTCTGGATTTGTCCTCTTGGTATTCAGGCAGGTGAAAGATATCTTTCAATACTGGGTCACATATGTCACATGGGTGGGTCTGCAGTTCTGTCATAGGAATCATAATCTGTGACACTTCTTCTACAGAAACACTCTGCTCAGAGGACACCTCCTCATCCTCCACTCCGTGCCAACAACCTGAAAGTACAGAAATGCTGATGAAGTGCACATTGACTAGTGGTAGGCAGCAACCCCAATGGAAATGTGTGTCTGACACACCCAGAAATGAATTCATGGGACTGTTTTCAGGATGACAGGCATGGTCAGGTTGAGGAAGGGGTTTCTATGAGGTACTGAGCCTCTGGGCCAGGATACGAGGATGGAACAGAACAAAACACTTCCAGCAGGACCTTGGCTATGCATAGATGACAGATGAGTGCGATGCATAACGTGTCCAGGCTCAGGAACATCCAATTACAAGTGAGTAGTTGGCGTTCACAATTATTTAAGGATGTGTGTGCACCTCATGAACATTAAGTATAGGTCACCATTGTCAAAAATGCAGACAGAATAGTGGAAAGGCATGGGTGTGAGGTAGACACCAAGGAGGTGCTGTATGGGAAAGGGCTAGAAAAGTCAGACTGGAAATGATAAGTTTTAGTGTCAAGAAGGGAGATGGTCAGGTAGGAATGTTGTATGGTCACTGTCCTTGGAAACAAACACTGGTATGAACCAATGTTGCTATTCTTGAAAACAGCCTTGACATTGTGCCCTTCCTGGATGTCCACTCACCAGGTCCAGGTCCCCTCAGGGCCTCTCTTTCTGTGGCTGGAGTTACATTCATTTGGGCAGGAACCGAGGGCTCTTCCCCTTCCTTTAGTTGCATGACTACATGTGATCTGGAAAATGCAATTCCTAAGGGAAAGCCAGAACAGATGAGCAGCCAGCACTGGCCCAGGGAAACCCACCCTATGACAGATCACAGGTAAAAACAACAACAACAACAAAAACAAACCAAAAAAAATCTTGAAGGCAAGTTTTGCAGGAATAGCTCAAAGGTCCCTATAAGTAATGACTATGTAAGTGCCTATAAGTCCTAGCACAGCAGGGTTCTAAAAAATGTCACCTGGAGAAAGGGGCAGAACCTTGGGCACAGAAGTGCCATAATTTCAGACAGATTCACCAGCCCAGAAAGTGACCAAACCTTATTAGCTCCACTGGGAAAATCATAAGTCTTGTGACCCCAAACCCTGGGATGCGTGGTTTCAGGGGTGCTCAGCAAGAAGTGATGATAGTCCACACAGCTTAGCACTGGCATCCACGGCACCTACTCCAGGAAACCAGTGAAGGAAAGCAGTGCTCATGATCCAACCATGGGAAGAACAGAGCAGCTCCTGGGGAAAAGGAAAAAGTTAGATGGGTGGGTATGAGAACCTTACCCAGTGATGCTAAAAGTGCAAAGTTCTCCAGCATCACATCATGGTACAGGAATCTCTGAGCACTGTCAAGAAGTTCCCATTCTTCCCGGGAGAAGTACACAAACACGTCCTCAAACATCACACAGCCCTGAAAAGACAGGGACAGCAAGGTCCATGAAAAGCCTCACAATCAACAATCCCCACTATCTATCCACAACATCTTGCTTACCTACCTCTCAGGTCCCCAAGTCAGATGCCAGATACTAGTACTACTGGTCTTCACTCTCTCTTGATCACCCCAGTGATCACTGTATCATCCCACTTTAACAACAGGCTGGTTGAGAGATAAATGCAATTTATACTCTGAGCCAGTCAATTTCTTTGGCGAATTCCAGGTTAAGGAATCTTAGATATGAACCTAGACTCACTCTTCTCACTTAAGCCCCCAATCACAGGGCCCTAGAACCATCAGTTCACACTCTCTCCTCTCATGCACATCAATCTTTGTACCATGCCTCCCTCACACCTCCAGTTTCACTCCACCACCATTCTGGTTCATTCCATAGATATCCCCCTAGACTCCCCACATGTCACTCTACACATAACATTGACAGAGTGCTTGCCAATGCAATCAGTATCCCATCATGCCCCAAACATCCAATAGCCCCACTGCCAATGAAAGATCCATTTCTGCTTTGAAAGCTCCCCAAACTTTTCCTTCCCATTCCTTTCTTCAATCACGTGCACCCAAAACCACATGCAGATCTCAAGTATCCTCAGCCCTCTTTCATTTCTTTGTTGCACATTGTCTGCTGCGACAAACTACTATTTAACTTTATAGCTTAAAACCACATTTCCAGTTACTTCCTTAAGTCTTAAATCCCTCAAAGTCATCCATAATGGTTGGAATCTTCCAAACTCTTTTTTTTTTTTTTTTGAGTTGGAGTCTCACTCTGTCGCCCAGACTGGAGTACAGTGGCCGCTTCTGGCCACCGCAGCCTCGACCTGCTGGGCTCCGGCGATCCTTCCACCTCAGCCTTACAAGTAGCCGGAATTACAGGCATGTGCTACCACGCCCGGCTGATTTTTCGATTTATTGTAGAGATGAGGTCTCGCTGTCCAGGTGGGTCTCGAATCCGCAGGCTCAGGCAATCCACTTACCTCAGCCTCCCAAAGGCGCGGGATTACAGGCTGAGCCACCAAGTCCGACTCTTCCAAACTCTTAATGTTGATATTTTGATCTCCTCCCATGAATCACACTTTTTTTTTTTTTTTTTTTTTTGAGTTGGAGTCTCACTCTGTTGCCCAGACTGGAGTGCAGTGGCCGCTCCCAGCCACTGCAGTCTCGACCTGCTGGGCTCTGGCAATGCTTCTGCCTCAGCCTTCCAAGCAGCTGGAACTACAGGCGCGTGCTACCACACCTGGCTAATTTTTTGATTTATTGTAGAGATGAGGTCTCGCCAAGTTGCCCAGGCGGGTCTCGGACCCACGGGCTCAGGCAATCCACTCACCCCAGCCTCCCAAGGTGCAGGATTACAGGCTGAGCCACCGAGCCCGGCTCACACATGTTCTTAATGGCATCTGGAATGGTGAATTCTTTCCAGAAGGTTTTCAATTTGCTTTGCCCAATCCATCAGAGGAATCACTATCTATGGCAGTTATAGCCTTAAGAAATATATTAAATAATAAAACTTGCAAGTCAGGGCCGGGCACGGTGGCTCACACTTGTAATCCCAGCACTTTGGGAAGCCAAGGAAATAGAAGTGCTTGAGCCCAGGAGTTCAAGACCAACCTGGGTAACACAGAGAACTCACCTCTACAAAAAGTAAAAAAACATAGCCAGGCATGGTAGGACATGCCAATAATCCCAGTACTTGAGAGGCTGAGGTGAGAAAACTGCCTGAATCCAGGAGGTTGAGGCTGTGGTGAGCTGTGAGCATGCTACTGTACTCCAGCCTGGGCAACAGAGTGAGACCCCAACTCAAAAAAAAAAGTCAGAATTACTCCTGATCCATGGGTTGTAGACTGGATGTTGAGTCAGCAAGCATGAAACAAAATTAATCTCCTTGTATATTTCCATCAGAGCTCTTGGGTGACTAGTGCACTGTCAATGAGCAGTAGAAAGCAATCTTTTTCTGAGCAGTAGGTTTCTAGAGTAGGCTTAAACTCAGTAAACCATACTATAAACAGATGGGCTATCATTCAGGCTCGTTCCATTTCTAGAGCACAGACAAAGAAGATTTAGCATAATTCTTAACAGCCCTAGGATTTTCAGAATAGTAAGTGAGCACTGGCTTCAGCTTAACATCACCACATGAGTTAGCCCCTAAAAAGAGATTCAGTCTCGCCTTTGAAGCTTTAAAACCAGTCCCTGGCTTCTTTCTAGCTATGAAAGTCCTATACAGCATCTTCTTCCAAAAGAAGGCTGTTTTGTCCACATTGAAA
The DNA here is from genome assembly GCA_027257055.1 of Cephalopachus bancanus. NCBI lineage: Eukaryota > Metazoa > Chordata > Mammalia > Primates > Tarsiidae > Cephalopachus > Cephalopachus bancanus. The sequence continues at coordinate 3,130,466 of JAPVLO010000564.1, forward strand.
ATGTGTCATTTAATGTGGTCACCTTCATCAGTTAGCTAGATCTGAATAAGTTGTGGCAGCTTCTACATCAGCACTTGCTGCTTTATCCTGCAATTTCATGTTATGAAGATTGCTTCTTTCCTTAAACCTCACAAACCAACTCTGCTAGCTTTAAACTTCTCTTTGGCAGCTTTCTCCTCTCTCAGCCTTCACAGAACTGAATAGTTAGAACCTTGCTCTGGATTAGGTTTTGGTTTAAAGGAATAGCATGGCTGGTTTGATATTCTACCCAGGCCAACTAAAACTTTCTCTGTATCATCAGTAAGGCTATTTCACTATTTTTATCATTTGTGTGAAACTCCCTGTAGTAGCACATTTAATTTCCTTCAAGAACTTTTCCTTACATTCAAGACTTGGCTAACTGTTTAGGACAAAAGGCCTAGATTTTAGCCTATTTGGATTTTTGATATGTCTTTCTCACTAACTATTTCTAGTTGTTGATTTAAAGTAAGAGATGTGTATTCTTTTCACTTGATCTCTTGGACACCATTGCAAGGTAATTAACTGACCAGATTTCAACATTGCTATGTCTCAAGGAATAGAGATACCCTAGGAAAGGGAGAGAGATGGTGACTGACTGGTCAGTGGGGCAGTCAGAACACATACAGCATTTATTGATTAAATTCACTGTCTTACATGGGCACAGTTCATGGCACCCCAAAACAATTACAATAGTAGCATCAAAGATCACTGATCACAGATTGCCATAACAGATATATTGAGAATAAAAAAAGTTTAAATATTGTGAGAGATTAAAATATGACTTCAGGGCTACCACAAACCTTCAATTTGTAAAAAATACAGTATCTACAAAGCATCACAAAACAAAGCACAATAAGACAAGGGGTGCCTGTATAAGAAAGTGAGCAGAAATATTTCCTGTGTTGAGACAACTTACCTTAGAGAGATATTTTGTTAAGAACTTGCTGTGAGCCGGGCTCGGTGACTCACACCTTGGGAGGCTGAGGTGAGTGGATTATCTTAGCTCACGGGTTCGAGACTCGCCTGGGCAACTTGGCGAGACCTCATCTCTACAATAAATCAAAAAATTAGCCGGGTGTGGTAGCGCATGCCTGTAGTTCCAGCTATTTGGAAGGCTGAGGTGGAAGGATCGCCGGAGCCCAGCAGGTAGAGGATGCTGGGCTCCGGGAGCGGCCACTGAACTCCAGTCTGGGCGACAGAGTGAGACTCCAACTCAAAAAAAAAAATGAGCTTGCTGTGAAGCAATTACCTCCAATGAGTTTATCCTTAGTAAATGCATTTAGTCAAAAGTACTAAAGGAGGCTAGGACAATACATTGCATGGCATGTGAGATATTTTGTGGCTTTGGTGAAACTGAGTGAAGTGGACTCACTCCCGGCACTGAAGGAACTTTTTAGTGTGTTTCTCTTCGGACAGGTAGTTCAAAAGTGAAGGTGAAAGAGGTGATGTCAGCAACATGCTGGAATGGGAAGCTCCTGACTCTGCTTACCCACAGATGCACCAAATAAGCATCTGTTCACAGATCAATTCCCTCTAAGAGAAAGCTAGAAACCACCAGGCAGCTGAGAAAACAACCACCCTGAATGGGTAGAAAAAGCTGAGGCACATTCAGGCATGGACCCTGCCCTGGGCACTGTGGCATACGATAGAGAAAGGAACCCCCAACACCTTCTCCCTGTGAAGATGACCTCACATCCACAGTTTGGACCTTAATTCACTAACTCTTGAGAACTGAAAAGCTGAGACACACATGTGTCTCTCTAGACCATAGGAAAAAAGCAGTGATTTGATATGGGCACTTATGTGCTTCCACAGGCTTCAGCCTCCAGAAGCAGTGAAGAGAAGGAGCTTTAAAAAATGCAGCCCCAAACCAGGCTCGGTGGCTCAGCCTGTAATCCCACGCCTTTGGGAGGCTGAGGTGAGTGGATTGCCTGAGCCCCCGGGTTCGAGACCCGCCTGGGCAGCAAGACCTCATCTCTAAAAAAATAAAATAAAAAAATAATATAAATAAAACTCAAAAAAAATAAAAATAAAAATAAAAAATGCAGCCCCCTAGGATTCCCCAAAAGGGCTTTATGACACACTCTTCAAGTAGCTACTTGACATCCTGGCTTCTAACTTGCATCAGGGAGTTAAAGGAGCAGGCAAATATTAGCCTGGCCAGCAGCCTGATAACCAACCAGATGAGCACTTCTCAAGTCTGCTCACATGGCTCACCCCAGTGATAATTCCAGATCTATTAACGCTTCCTAGGAGTATGTCCATGCATCAAGGGTCCCACCTTTTTTTTTTTTTGAGTTGGAGTCTCACTCTGTCACCCAGACTGGAGTGCAGTGGCCGCTCCCGGTCACTGTAGTCTCGACCTGCTGGGCTCCAGCGATCCATCCGCCTCAGCCTTCCAAGTAGCTGGAACTACAGGCGTGTGCTACCACACCCGGCTAATTTTTTTGATTTATTGTAGAGATGAGGTCTCGCCAAGTTGCCCAGGCAGGTCTCAAACCTATGGGCCCAGGCAATCCACTCACCTCAGCCTCCGAAAGTGCTGGGATTACAGGTTGAGCCACCAAGTCCAGCCTGGGTCCCACCTTTTAAATTTTCCATCCAAGGGTCTGCATTCAAAACCTCTGGGCTCTGGGCGCAGAAGAGACTGGCATATGAGTGTCTCTTTGGATCACAGAGAAAAAGTGGCAGTTTTATATAGGCATTCAAGCACTTCTAAGGGCTTCGACCCCAGGCAACAGTGCAGAGAAGGGGCTTAAAATCACACAGCCCCTTGTTACTCCAAAGGAGAGGATTAAGCCATGCATAAAATGTCTCACTTTTACAGCAACCTCCTGAAAACTCTATCCTAAACCTCTTAGCTCTGAGAGCAGGAGTTAGGCAGATGCAAGTCTCCCTGGATCATAGAACAAAGAGGCAGAATTAAACAGGCACACTAAAACTTCCAGGGACTACACCTCCTTGGAGTAGTCCTAAAAAAGAAGTAGTAATGTGCAGCTAAAATTTTTGCTCCAGAATAAGCTTACGGCACACACACTTCCAGTGGCTACCTGATGGGCCAGCTTGTAGCAAAATTACAATGGGGAGCTAACAGGGCAGACAATAACACCCCAGCAGCCAGAATCAGAGCATGGCACTTCATGAGCCTTCCACCTCTCAATCCAATGATAAATCCAGGCTTACTCATTCTTCTTGGAAGGAGTTTGGCCATGCACCAAGTATCACGTTTTCTTTTCTTTTTTTTTTTTTTTTTTGAGTTGGGGTCTTACTCTGTTGCCCAGGCTGGAGTGCAGTGGCACATTCATGGCCACCCCAGTGTCAACCTGCTGGGCTCAGGTGATCCTTCTGCCTCAGCCTTCCAAGTAGCCGGAATTACAGGCACGTGCCACCACGCCTGACTAATTTTTTGATTTATTGTAAAGATGAGGTCTTGCTAAGTTGCCCAGGCTGGTCTCGAACCTGTGGGCTCAGGCAATCCTCTCACCTCAGTCTCCCAAAGTGCTGGGATTATATATTGGCATAAGCCACCATGCCTGACAGATATCACATTTTCTATAGCTCCCACTCAAGGGACTGTGTCCTTAAAAACTACTCCGGGAGTCAATGGGGCTTTGTATTCCTGGGTACCCCTAGACTACAGAAAACAAAGAAGTTAAAACCCAATGAGTCCACTTCCAGCAGCTATCTTTCCAGAATCAGAAGGTGCTGCCTGAATACCCAAAAACAGAAACAGCAATCTAAACAAACACAAAGATTTAAGAGGTTTTTTAAGATGTTTGACTAGATGGATTGGTGAGATCCTTCTACTACATGAAGCCAGTTTGACAAGATTGAGAGAGGTACTTGTCTTATTTAATGCACAGAAACCAACACAGAGAGTCAAGAAAAATGAATAGACAGGCAAATATATCCCAAACAAAAGAACAAGATAAATCTTTAGAAATTGACCCAAGTAAAAGTGAAATGGAAATATGTGATTTACTTAACAGGAAACTCAAAATAATGGTAATAAAGATGCTCACCAAGGTCAAGAGAGCAACACAAGAACAAACTAAGAACTACAACAAAAAAATAGAAAGTGTAAAAAAGTACAAACAGGTTGGATGCAGTGGCTCATGCCTGTAATCCCAGCACTTTTGGGGACTGAGGTGAGAGAATTGCCTGAGCTCACGGGTTCGAGACCAGCCTGGACAACATGGTGAGACCTCATCTCTACAATAAATCAAAAAATTAGCTAGGCATGTTGGCACACGCCTGTAGTCCCAGCTACTTGGAAGGCTGAGGCAGAGTGCCTGAGCCCCACAGGTGGAGGCTGTGGTAGCCATGATTGTGCCACTGCACTTCAGCCTGGGCAACAGAGTGACACTCTGACTCCAAAAAACAGTACAAATAGAAATCTTGTATCTGAAGAATACTATAACTGAAGTGAAAAAGGATTCAATGGAGACTAGATCAAGAAGAAAGGGTCAGTGAACTTAAAGACAGGTCACTGGAAATCATCTAATCTAAGTGAGTAAAAAGAAAAAAGAATTAAAAAGAGTGAAGACAGATTAGGAAACTAATGAGACACTAGCAAGCAAAACGACATATGCATTATCAGAGTGCTAGAAGGAGAAACGATAAAGGACAAAACATATTCAAAGAAATAAAGTCAGAATATTTCCCAAGCCTAAGGATGGAAAAAGAAAGCCAGATCCAGGAAGCCCAACGTACTCCAAGAAAGATGAATCCAAAGAGACCCAAGCTAAGACACACCAAAAGCAAATTATCAAACATTAAAGACAGAGAGTGTTAAAAGGAGTAAGGGAGACCAGGTATGGTGGTTCATGTCTATAATCCCAGCACTTCAGGAGGCTGAGAAAGGAGGAATGCTTGAGGTCAGAAGTTCAAGACCAGCCTGGACAATACAACAAGAACCTGTCTAAACAAATTTTTTTTAAAAAATTAGTCAAGGGGAAAGGGGAGAGGAAAAAAAATTAGTCAAGCATAGTGGTGTGCGCCTGTAATCCTAGTTACTCAGTAGGCTGAGGTGGGAGACTATCTTGAGCCCAGGAGTTCAGGGCTATGGTAAACTATGATTGCACCACTGCACTCCAGTCTGGGTGTGAGAGCAAGAATCCATCTCGGCTGAGGTGAGTGGATTGCCTGAGCCTGCGGGTTCGAGATCCGCCTGGGCAACTTGGCAAGACCTCATCTCTACGATAAATCAAAAATTAGCTCAGCATGGTAGCGTGCGCCTGTAGTTCCAGCTACTTGGAAGGCTGAGGTGGAAGGATCGCTGGAGCCCAGCAGGTCAAGGCTGCAGTAGCTGGGAGCGTGCCACTGCACTCCAGTCTGGGTGACAGAGTGAGACTCTAACTCAAAAAAAAAAAAAAAAGAATCCATCTCAAAGAAGGAGGAGGGAGGAGGGAGGAGAGAGGAGGGAGGAGGGCTGAGGAGGGAGGAGAAGAGAAGAAAAAAGAAAGCAGCAAGGGAAGAGCTAATTGCCACATTAGAGAACCTCCACAGGACTATCAGTGAATTTCTCAACAGATGCCTTGTAGACCAGAAGGTAGTTGGATAATATATTCAAAGTCTTGAAGGGGGTTAGGGTACCTGGCAACTAAGAATACTATACCTAACAATCCTATCATTCAAAAATGAAGGGGTAATAAAGACTTTCTCAAACAAAAGCTGAAAGTTTATTGCCCACTATCTTATAAGAAATGCTAAAAGGAGTTCTTCAAGTTAAATGAGGAGAACACTAATTAGTAACATGAAAACATATGAAATATAAAACTCACTAGTGAAAGTAATGATTGTCAGGCCAGGCACACTGGCTCACACCTGTAATCCCAGCACTTTGGGAGGCCAAGGCAAGAGGAATGCTTGAGTCCAAGTGTTCAAGACCAGTCTAGGCAAAATAGCAAGACCTTGTCTTTACAAAAAAATTTAAAAATTAGTTGGGCATGGTGGTGTGTGCCTGCAGTTCCACCTACTCAGGAGACTGAGGCAGAACAATCACTGGAGCCCAGAATGTTAAGGCTGCAGTGAGCCACAAGTGTGCCACTGCATTCCAGCCTGGGTTGACAAAGTGAAACTCGGTCTCAAAAAAAAAAAAAAAAAAAAAATCAAAGACCAGTGTTGGTGAAGATGTGGAGAACAGAAAACACTTATGCACTGTTAGCAGTTGTATATTAGTGCAGCCATTTTCAAAAATAGTATGGAGATTCTTCAAAAAACTAAAAATAGAATTATCATATAATCCAGCAAACCCACTACTTGCATACACCCTCAAAGGAATTGAAATCAGTATACTAGTCAGGCATGGTGGTTCACACCTGTAATCCCTGCACTTTGGGAGGTGGAGAGAGGATTGCTTGAGCCCAGGGGCTCAAGATAAGCCAGGCCAACTTGGCAAGATCTCATCTCTACAATCAACCAAAAAAAAAAAAAATTGCCAGGCACAGAGGCATGCATCTGTAGTTTCAGCTATGTCGTGGAAGGCCAAGGCAGAAGGATCACCTGAGCCCAGCCCACCTGAGGCTGCAATGGCCATGAGCATGCCACTGTACTCTAGTCTGGTCAACAGAGTAAGACTCTGACTCAAAAAAAAAAAATCACTATGCCAAAGAGATTCGTGTAATACCATGTTTATGGCAGCAGTATTCACAATAGCCAAGCTATTGGAAACAACCGAAGTGCCCATCAATGAATGAATGAATTTTTTTTTTGAGTTGGAGTCTCACTCTGTCACCCAGACTGGAGTGCAGTGGCATACTCCTGGCCACCGCAGCCTTGATCTGCTGGGCTCTGGCGATCCTTCCGCCTATCCTTCCGCCTCAGCCTTCCAAGTAGCTGAAACTACAGGTGCACGCTACCACGTCTGGCTAATTTTTGATTTATTGTGGAGATGAGGTCTCGCCAAGTTGCCCAGGCAGGTCTCGAACCCACGGGCTCAGGCAATCCACTCACCTCAGTCTCCCAAGGCACGGCTGCACTGGCCATGAGTGTGCCACTGCACTCCAGCCTGGGCGACAAAGTGAGACTCCAGCTCAAAAAAATAAATAAAATAAAATTTAAAACAAGCACACAAAAAGTGAAAATGAGATCATCATATGGTAGCAAATTTACAGCACCCCAAGGAGTGGGGTTAATGGTTGTCATCCCAAGTCAAGCTCTTCATACCCTACAGTTCTCTCCTTCTAGACACTTGACAGAACACTTTCAAATGTCAGGACTCCTCCCTTCTGGGATGAATCTCAGGAATGCCCACCCCCTGTTCCCTGCCCTCCACTCCCAGTCTTCATCTCTTTCAGATAAACTGAAATAACATACTTAATTGCTCCCCTTAATTTGACGTCCAAGCCTTGATCTGATTCAGACCATTCACCTCACTCACAAGACATCTTAAGCCCTGCCCCTTCTCCACTTCTCCAGATCTTCTCCAGTTGCTCATGTGAAGCAGCCTCCACTCCAAGACATCTCAGAGTCACCATGTCCAAAATGCAACTTCTGATTTCCCTAAAACATTCATGGAAAAAAACAACAAAATACCTTGGTCTTTCACTGCCCACCCTCCACCCCCCAGAATCGTTCTAATGACTGTTTTATTTGCCAGAGCTCGGTGGCTCAGCCTGTAATCTCAGCACTTTGGAAGGTCAAGGCAAGTGGATTACCTGAGCCCATGGGTTCGAGACCAGCCCAGGCAACTGGTGAGACCTCATCTCTACAATAAATTTTTTAAAAAATGAGCTAGGCGTGGTAGTGTGTGCCTGTAGTCTGGCTACTTGGAAGGCTGAGGCAGAAGGATCGCTTGAGCCCAGCAGGTCAAGACTGCGGTGGCCGTGAGCATGCCACTGCACTCCAGCCTGGGCGAAGGAGTGCGACTCCAACTCAAAAAAAAAAAAAAGAAAAAGAAAATGTATTCAATTTCAGAAACCAGAGAAGACTTAAAAGGCAAAAAGTGGGAACAAATTCCAAGGGCTACAAGAGGGCGAAAAAAGGAAAAAAGTGCATGGCATCGTGACTATAGGAACAAAAAAATTTAATGTCTTCACATCTTCTGAGGAAGATGTTAAAAATGTACTTGATGGCTGGGCTTGGTAGCTTTTGGAGGCCGAGGTGAGTGGATTGCCTGAGCCTGCGGGTTCGAGACCCACCCGGGCAACTTGGTGAGACCTCATCTCTACAATAAATCAAAAAAAAAAATTAGCTGGGTGTGGTAGCATGTGCCTGTAGTTCCATCTACTTGGAAGGCTGAGGCGGAAGAATCGCCAGAGCCCAGCAGGTCGAGGCTGCGGTGGCCGGGAGCAGCCACTGCACTCCAGTCTGGGCGACAGAGTGAGACTCCAACTCAAAAAAAAAAAAATTAGCTGGGCGTCGTAGCGCACGCCTGTAATTCCGGCTACTTGGAAGGTTGAGGTGGAAAGATTGCCGGAGCCCAGTGGGTCGAGGCTGCGGTAGCCAGGAGCATGACACTGCACTCCAGTCTGGGCGATGGAGTGAGACTCCAACTAAAAAAAAAAAAAAATGTACTTGATGTACTTGTGGTAGACAATGCCAGTTAAATTACAGAACCCTGCAGTCTCGTTTATGTTTTTAAATTCAAATCAAGATTCTGGCCAAGCTTTCTTTTTTGTGGAATATTCAACATATTTGAGGAGAAAAAAAAAAATCTATCCTGGCCATTGGTGTGTTAAACTCTGGTGTGTCCAAGCGGCTCTCTGAGCTATGGTCGCTTGTTTTCTAGCTTTGGTCCCCTCCCTTACCTTGGGGAAGTAAATTTCCTCTCTTTGCACTTTATTTTTTAATTTTATTTTAAAGATGTGGCATACAATTCAGGGCTAGATAAACACACACTGATTATGCAGGTACCCTTATTGATGAGGTGCGCCCCTCCCTCCCCTAGCAGTTTTCCTCAACTGCCAATCCCAACCCCCCTCCCTGGCAGTTTCCCACTACTGCCAATCCCTTTTTTATAGTATTATAATTGTTCAAGGTCTGCTTATGAGTGAGAACATATGGTACTGTTTTTTGTTTCTGTGACAGATCACTGAGTATGATTAACTCTAAATCCATCCAAGTCGCTGTGAAATCCATGTTTGTCCCTCTTTATGGCTGCATAATATTCCACTGTGTATCTGTACCACATTTTTTTATCCAGTCCAGTTTCTATGGTAACTTACTTTCTAAATAAACTATATTTTCCAACCTAAAAAAATCTATAGTTTAATAACATTTGTAGAGTTCTTACTATGTGTCCTGAGTTGAAATAAACCCTTCACATTTGTAAACTCATGTTATCCTGGCATAAACATAAACATAAACACACACACACACACACACACACACACACACACACACTCTCACACGGTACTATCATCTTCCCCACTCATTATACATTTAGATAAGAAACCAGGGAAGTGAAGTTCCTTGCCACTTTGCTCTCCCCTTCTGTTCTCCAGAAAGTTAGATAAAAAAGTTTTGTTTCCAAACTTTGTAAGAAACAGAGTTACGGGCCATTGCCTTGCTAGACTCTGGTGTGGCCATGTGCTCTTTGAGCCATGGCTGTCACCATGTTTCCTGGCTTTGGTCCCCCTCCCCCACCTTGGGGAGGTGAATCTTCTCTCTTCTTTCTCTTTCTCTCTCTAATCTACTTTTAAATAAACTTATCTTTTTCTTAACCTCTTTGTGCGCAATTCTTTGCATCTACTCGGATGTCTGGGTTGCCAGCGCGTACCTCTGGCTTGCCAGCCCCGGCAGAGCTGCACGCCTCGCCTCGCCTCTCCACCCTCACCCCGTCCGTCAGTACCCTAACAGGGTTCCTGGGACCTCCTCCATTGCTGCTTCTCTACTGCGTAAGGTCTCAGCAGGACACTCCCCCAGCCTACGCCCAGATGGGCTCCCAGGAAAGAAAGGACAGGATGCCACTCATTCACAACAAAGCAGGACTCTGGTCATGCGCTCTCTTCTGGGGATCTTATACTCCCCTATGACTGTGAAAGCTGAGATTTGTCTCTATTTAAAAAGATGTTTGCCCCCCCACCCCATACCCTCTGTGGTGGGGGAAAGAGACGGTCTCCCCCAGGCCCCTGGAATTCACAACTACAAGGAAGGTTCTTGAGTTCCAGGGGCAGAAAAAGCTTTCACTGTTGGAGACCAGCATGTCCTCTGAATACGCCCACTGAACTGCCTACTTAGGTCCACTTACTTCTCTCCCTCAGAGCCCTCCCCACCCTTAATCATCTCTCTGACCCCTGCACCCTTCCCCTGCTCCCCTTCAAACCCTCTTATCTCCCAGAGGCACCATCACCCCCATGAGGCTGTCTCCTTTCCTTCATCTCATGTCTCCTCACAGGTAAACCCTAGCATGCCTGGGAGCACAAACACACACCCACAGTTCACAGAAACACCAAACAAAATAGTCATGTTTGATTGGAAAAAACTCATTTATCAGTTGCTCCTGCAGTATCCTCAAAGTCAACTGTGTACTGCCATGTCAAAGTTGTTTTACTATGATGGAAGTAAGAAAACATAAACTTAAAAATGACTTGTAGAATAAAGTCACATGAAGCAAAAAAAAAAAAGGAAACACAGTTACTAGCTTTTGTTCTGGGCGGGCTACCGGAAGGATCCCCTGGTCCTTTGCTCTACCCCAGACACCCACAACTCTTTCTCTCTTCTCCCTTTACCTCGCCTTACTTCCCTTCCTCCTCTCTCCACTCCGTCTACTCACTGGCCCAGCGCCTCACACTACTTGGCTTGCCCCACCGCCATCCTGCAGACTGGCCCCAGTCAGTCCTTCACTTATTTTCAATCACAATTTCATATAACCGAGCAGCAAGTCCTGTGGGTTCTATCTTTAAAATCCACCCAGAATCTGATCACTTCTTCTCTTCTGCCAAGACTCTTGGTACATCCTCTATCCAAGCATTTCTGGAGTCCACCGCAGCAGACTCCTTACCGTTCTCTTTGCATCCATACTCATCATTCCCATCCCAAACTATTGTTCTCTACCGAGCAAATTTGCTCCCAGAGCAAACTGTGGAACACCTTTAAAATCCTGGCCGGAGGCTGGGCTCGGTGGCTCAGCCTGTAATCCCAGCACTTTGGGAGGCCGAGGTGAGTGGATTGCCTGAGCCCGTGGGTTCGAGACCCGCCTGGGCAACCTGAGAGACCTTATCTCTACAACAAATCAAAAATTAGCCGGGCGTGGTAGCGCGCGCCTGTAGTTCCAGCTACTTGGAAGGCTGAAGCAGAAGGAGCGCCGGAGCCCAGCAGGTCAAGGCTGCGGTGGCCGGAAGCGGCCATTGCACTCCAGTCTGGGTGACAGAGTGAGACTCCAACTAAAAAAATAAATAAATAAAAATAATAAAATAAAATCCTGGCCGGGTGCAGTGGCTCAAGCCTATAATCCCAGCACTTTGGGAGGCCGAGGAGAGAGGATTGCCTGAGCCCAGGGGTTCGAGACCAGCCTGGGCAATTTGGTGAGACCTCATCTCCACAATAAATCAATAAATTAGCCAGACATAGCGGTGCACGTCTGTAGTTCCACTTACTTGGAAGGCTGAGGCGGAAGGATCGCCTGAGCCTAGCAGGTCTAGGCTGCGATGGCTCGCACACCAGCCTTGGGCGACAGTGAGACGCTACTGAAAAAAAAAAAAAAAATAGGCCAGGCGCAGTGGCTCAGGCCTATAATCCCAGCACTTTGGGAGGCCGAGGTCAGAGGATTGCCTGATCCCAAGCTGAGACCACCAGGCTGGTCTGTGATTCGAGACCAGCCTGGGCAACTTAGTAAGACCTCATCTCTACAATACATTAAAAAAAAAAAAATTAGCCGGGAGTGGTTGCGCGCGCCTCTAGTTCCGGCTACTTGGAAGGCTGTGGCTGGAGGATCGCCTGAACCCCGTAGGTAGACGCTGGGCGGCCGTGAGCGAGCCACTGATCTCCAGCCTGGGCGACAGAGTGCGACTCTGACTCAAAAAAAATTCCTAAGACCGTGTCCCTATATGCAAAACCCTCGGGGGTCTCAGTGTCCTCAGGATGAAGGCACAACTCCTCAGCCTGTCATTCCGGACCTAACTCTTTCAACCCCGCTCCGCCCTGCGGGAAGCGCCCGGCCCTTCCGGACGCCTGCGGCTCGGCCGCACCGCCCAGCCTTGCACACGACACCTCCTCTGCCTGCCACACACGCCTACCCTCGAGCGTGCCACTGTCCCGGACACAGGGGCTTCCTTCGGGCTTTACGATGCGGAGCTGGGGGCCGGGGCGGCTGAGGGCCCACCGGACGCAGCACCCACCTGCCTGGGGTCCGTCGACTCTGCGGTCGCCGCCAGACTGTGTGGGCGGAGCGTGCCCGGGCGTGGCAAGCAACCAGGTCGGGGAGGCTGGCACTCCCGCCCCCGCTGAGCCTCAGAACTGCCGCTGCGCGGGAGGGCCATATCCGCGCTCTCCCGACACCTCCACCCCGGCGACCTCCCGGGAAAATCCTCACGAGGACAAACAAAATGTCCGCGGCGAAGGGCCGGAAGTCCCGCCCAGACATTGTCCCTACCCGGAAATGTCCCTGTCCTTGGTCCTCATTGGATGCGCAGCGCATAGGCTTCTGGGTAATGTGGTTCCCACTCTGTCGTCCTCCAAGGTCAAGGCTTCTTGGCCTGGGCTCTTTTTTTTTTTTTTGAGTTGGAGTCTCACTCTGTTACCCAAGACTGGAGTGCAGTGGCTGCTCCCGGCCACCGCAGCCTCGACCTGCTGGGCTCCGGTGATCCTTCCGCCTCAGCCTTCCAAGTAGCTGGAACTACAGGCGCGCATTACCACGTCCGGCTAATTTTTTGATTATTGTAGAGATGAGGTCTCGCCAAGTTTCCCAGGCGGGTCTCGAACCAGCAGACTCAGGCATTGCACTCACCTCAGCCTCCCAAAGCACGGATTACAGACTGAGCCACCGAGCCCGGCTGGCCTGGGTTCTTTAGAGAAGACTAAGGTGGTGGGAAATGGTAAACCAAGTTTCAGAGACTTCAGTCTCCTTCAAAGGCCTGCACCGACACTTCAGAAGTTTCCCAAAGCTGCAAAAACCAAATGGATACCCCGTACCCCAATGTCTCTTTGCATCCCCTCATAGCTGGGAGCTAATACCAACTATGTTGTTACTCTTTGAATATGCGTGCACTCAAGCTTTAGAATCAGTTTTGTGAGCTGCAGTTTAGCCAAGGAAAGAAGAGAGAAGACTCTAGACAGAGCCTTGAAGTGGAAGAAGGAAGAAAGAAATTGAGTCACCCTGAAGCCTCAGAAAACTCCTTTCTTGACTATATAAGTGACACTGTAATTACCATTTAACCTGTCATTGTAAACTGGGTTTTCATTTTATTTCCGAAAAAATTCCTGAAAGCTATTAATAATAATTCTGTAGGTGTTTGAAGATAGTGGAGGAAATAGCTCTGGGGAAATGTGTGTGATAGATGTAAAAAGTTAAGATGTCAGTAAAGTTTGAGCCTGAGTTCTGAAGAGAAAGAAAGAAGCTTAGTGTGGAGGAATATGAGGCCCAATTAGGCCACTGGCATTTGGGTAAATTGAGAAAGAAAATATCAGGATGAGATTTGGCAAATGTAACAGAGAAATTTATAATAGTAAAGAGTTGTAAAAGCTGGTTATCCAGCTTTAAATAATTTGCAATAAATAAAAAGTAGTTAAACCATTTTTGCTAGTTAACTACTGCTGTTAACTAACTTTATCTTAAAGAAACAAAATACCACAATCAATCATCTGCTTAGGAAACCTCTGAAAATTTCCTTTTCCTGACTCCCCCAAAAGACAACTACTGGTTCACTAAACCCTAACACCCCTCTTATAAAAACATTTCTCTAGCCTCTGCCTCTTTGCAGATGTCAGACAACATACACTCTCTGTGTGAAAGGGAAAAGAAGCAGCTTCTGCTCCTGGGATTTAAGGGTGTGGTGAAAGAGATGGTTTCAGCCTTGAAACAGGCATTACCCCCTTCCTGGGAGGTTTTTCTTTGAAGGTTTCTCCTCTGTAAACATTGCAAGATAAATTGTATCCTTACCCACTGCACCTGTCTAATCAGCAGAATATTGCAATAAGAGCTCTGGAAAATGTCCAACTCTAATTTTAGCTAACCAAGACGTAAGCTAGGACTACTTAAGAAAGCTCTGAGCGGGGGCTCAGGGCCGTCTTGCTTGGAGCTCTCTTCCTGCAAGCGGTCGCCAGCTGGCAGAGCCTCGACTAATAAACTTCTCCTTTGTTAAAATTAAGTCGGTGGTTGGGCTTGGTGGCTAAACCTGTAATCCCGCGCCTTGGGAGGCTGAGGTGAGTGGATTGCCTGAGCCCACGGGTTCGAGACCCGCCTGGGCAACTTGGCGAGACCTCATCGCTACAATACATCAAAAATTAGCTGGGCGTGGTAGCGCGCTCCTGTAGTTCCAGCTACTTGGAAGGCTGAGGCGGAAGGATTGCCAGAGCCCAGCAGCTCGAGGCTGCAGTGGCCAGAAGCAGCCACTGCACTACGTGCTGGGCGACAGAGTGAGACTCCAACTCAAAAAAAAAAAAAAAAAAAAATTAAGTTGGTGGGTTGTTATTTAATCGCTCGGACCCTATTTCATCTGCTGTTGTTCTGACCATTGTGCCCCTCACAACGTATCTTCCCTTCAATAAATCTACCTTTCTTAAGTCATAACTGTTTTGGTAAATTCTTCTTACCAACCCACAACTCCAGACATACCCAGCCTGCCACACATGGCACTAAGCACATGGTTGTACTGGAATCCTGACCACATTTTTTGTTGACAAAATGTGATTCTTTCTTTCTTAAAACACTGAGGGAGCCGGGCTCGGTGGCTCAGCCTGTAATCCCACGCCTTTGGGAGGCTGAGGTGAGTGGATTGCCTGAGCCCGCGGATTCGAGACCCGCCTGGGCAGCGAGACCTCATCTCTACAATAAATCAAAAAATCAGCCGGGCATGGTAGCGCATGCCTATAATTCTGGCTACTTGGAAGGCTGAGGCGGAAGGATCGCCAGAGCCCAGCAGGTCGAGGCTGCGGTGGCCGGGAGTGGCCACTGCACTCCAGTCTGGGTGACAGAGTGAAACTCCAACTCAAAAAAAAAAAAACAAAAAAACACTGAGGAGTTGGAGGCAAAGGTAAAGAGGATATCTGAATGGTAAAAAGTCAATAGTAAAACTGTACTGTCATGATAATTCACTACTCTAACATATATGTTCAATGAGCACCCACCAGATTTCAGGCACTGTCTTAGTAGCATGGGAAGCATCAATAATAGGGTTTCTGCCGGGTTCGGTGGCTCAGTCTGAATCCCAGCACTTTGGGAGGCTGAGATGAGTGGATTGCCTGAGCCCGCGGGTTCGAGACTCGCCTGGGCAACTTGGCAAGACCTCATCTCTACAATAAGTCAAAAATTAGCCGGGCGTGGTAGCGTGCACCTGTAGTTCCAGTTACTTGGAAGGCAGAGGCGGAAGGATCACCGGAGCCCAGCAGGTCGAGGCTGCGGTGGCCGGGAGCAGCCACTGCACTCCAGTCTGGACGACAGAGTGAGACTCCAACTCAAAAAAATAAAAAATAAATAATAGGGTTTCCAGGAGTCCTATAAATACAGGACATGTCCTGCATTTGATGATTTTTGTCCTGCAATCTGTTTTGATTCTAAGGATACCCTAACTATTCTGTATTCAACTTTATTCAATAAGCTGCTAAAATTTAGCCAGTAGAACTATTGGGTTGATTCATAAGTTTGTAGTGATTTTTGCTTGCTCATAGAATGCAAATGTTGAATGATGGTTGGCTGGTCACAGTCCATCACATTTTCCAGTTCTCTGGTTGACTGACATGGATCGTCATCATAAAGCATTCAAATGGTCTTTATCAAAGCACAATGGTCAGCTGGGTATGGTGACTCACATCTGTAATCCCAGCATTTTGGGAGACCAAAGCGGGAGGATTGCTTGAGCCCAGGTTTGAGATCAGCCTGGGCAACAGAGCAAGACCTCGTCTCTACAAAATGAAATAAAAATAAGCCAGTTGTGGTAGTGCATGCCTGTAGTTCCAGCTACTGGGGAGGCTGAGATGGGAGGCTTGCCTGAGCCCAGGAGGTTGAGTTTGAGGTGAGTTGATTGTGCCACCGCAATCCAGCCTGGGCTACAGAGTGAGACCTAAACTCCAAGACAAAAAAACAAAACAAGACGAGCTCGGTGGCTCAGCCTGTAATCCCACGCCTTGGGTGGCTGAGGTGAGTGAATTGCCTGAGCCCGCAGGTTCGAGACCCGCCTGGGCAACTTGGTGAGACCTCATCTCTACAATAAATCAAAAATTAGCTGGGTGTGGTAGCACGCACCTGTAGTTCCAGCTACTTGGAAGACTGAGCCAGAAGGATCACCAGAGCCCAGCAGGTCGAGGCTGCGGTAGCCGGGAGCGGCCACTGCACTCCAGTCTGGGCCACAGAGTGAGACTCCAACTCAAAAAACAAAACAAAACAAAACAAAAAACCAGTGGTCTTCCTGAACATAAAGAATCACTCAGATCAAAGCAACCCTCCTTGAAATGACACAACCAACCATGTCCTTGCTGTGCTTTCCCCAATAGCATTCTCTCCATACATGGCATAAATATTTTGACCTGCTTCTGCTGCCTTTACTCCTCTGTTAAAATCAAACAGAAGAATTTGCCTGAAGTGTTTTTTTTCCACTTGGCACTCCAGCTTCTTTAGCCCACTAATAGCATTAAATTTCTTCAAATCTTCAAAATGCAAGGCATATTCACAAGCACACTGTCACTCCAAATGACAAGAAGACTGTTCCACATTAATCCAAATTAATCTGATATAACTGCAGATCAGGATCAATCAATGCACATGCTCTGAAAATCAGCCCATCAGTGACAGCCTTATTCCAGCAATACA
Source organism: Cephalopachus bancanus (assembly GCA_027257055.1). Classification (NCBI taxonomy): domain Eukaryota; kingdom Metazoa; phylum Chordata; class Mammalia; order Primates; family Tarsiidae; genus Cephalopachus; species Cephalopachus bancanus. Next base: position 3,147,393 of record JAPVLO010000564.1, read on the forward strand.
CTTTTTTTTTTTTAAGTCAGAGTCTCACTCTGTTGCTCAGGCTGGAGTACAAGCAGTGGCATGATCACCACTTACCAAAGCTTTGACCTCCTGGCTCTGCGGATTCTTCACCTCAGCCTCCTGAGTAGCTGGGATTATAGGCATGCACCATACTCAGCTAATTTTTTTTTTTTTTTCTGTAGAGACAAGTTCTCACTATGTTGCCCAGGCTGATCTCAAATTCCTGGGCTCAAGCAATCTTCCCACCTCGACCTCCCAAAGTGCTGGGATTACAGACAAAAGCCACTGCACCCAGTCTGTATTACACTTGAAATGTAGCAAATAACACTACCAGGCTTCTGAAAATCAACCAATCAGTGGTAAAACCCAGTCTAGAAAGACAGCCAGTTGGAGACAGTTTCTCCTGACCAACAGCCAATCAGCAAGTGCCTTACCCCAGTTGCTATGCTTCTGGAAGAAAACTTCTGAACAATAGATATACTCTATTGACTATACTGACATAGCCAAAAGTCTATCTAACCTTAAGCACTCCCAGTTCTGAAAGTTTACTAAGCTTTGAATACCAAATTTCCTAAAACCCTATATTAGACTAGGTTTAGCTTTGTTCGTGGAGACTGTGCCTTATAAATACAGCTCCCCATTGCAGGCGAACAGTTCTTTTTTTTCTCGAGACCCGCCTGGGCAGGCAAGACCTCATCTCAACAATAAATCAAAAAAATTAGCCGGGCATGGTAGCGCGCGCCTGTAGTTCTGGCTACTTGGAAGGCTGAGGCGGAAGGATCGCCGGAGCCCAGCAGGTCGAGGTTGCGGTGGCTGGGAGCATGCCATTGCACTCCAGTCTGGGCGACAGAGTGAGATTCCAACTCAAAATTAGCCGGGCATGGTGGCTCACATCTGTCATCCCAGTGCTCTGAAAGGCCGAGGTATTAGGATTGCCTGAGACCAGCCTGGGCAACATGGCCAGACCTCGTATCCACAATAAATCAAAAATTTAGTCGGGTGTGGTGGCGCGTGCCTGTAATTCCAGCTACTTGGAAAGTTGAGGAGGGAGGATCGCCTGAGCCCAGCAGGTAGAAGCTGCGGTGGCCATGAGCATGTCACTGTACTCCAGCCTGGGCCACAGAGTGAGACCCCACTTAAAGTAAAAAATTTAGGCCAGGCACTGTGGCTCATACCTGTAATCCCAGCACTTTGGTAGATGGAGGTGAGAGGATTGCCTGAGTCCCGGGGTGTGAGACCAGCCTGGCAAGACTTTGTCTCTACAGTAAATTAAAAAACTAGCCAGGCACGGTGGTGCACACCTGTGGTTCCAGCTACTTGGAAGGCTGAGGCAGAAGGATTACCTGAGCACAGCAGGTCGATGCTTCAGTGGTCCATGAAGCATGCCACTGCACTCTAGCCTGGGAAAGAGAGTGAGACTCCTACTCAAAAAAAAAATATTTTTTTTAAATTTATAAATTAGGTACAAGAGAATAACTACAATAAAATAGAACAATTATAACAATAAACTATAAAACAGTTATATGACTGTAGTCTGTCTTTCAAAATGTCATATTCTACTGTAGATCTTGGCAATCTCAGCATATGTCTCTTCTTCTTTCCTTATTAAGTTGTTAACTTTCACATTTTCACTTAAAGAAACCACTTTATGGCTTCTCTTTGGCAAATCTGAATTGCCAGCATCACCATTCTTGCACCTTGGGCCATTAATAAGTAAAATAGGGGCTATTTGAACATAAGCACTGTGATACTCAGACAATTGATCTGATAACTCAGATGGCTACTAAATGACTTATAGGTGGGTAGTGTATACGGTGTATATGTCCTGGACAAAAGGATGATTCACATTCTGGGCAGAGTCATGCAAGATTTTATCATACTATTCAAAATGGCATTCAATTTAAAATTCATGCATTGTTCATTTCTGGGATTTTTCATTTCATACTTTTGGACCACCATGGACTTCAGGTAGATGAAACCACAGAAAGTGAAACCACAAGTAATGGGGAAATACTGTACCTCCTTATCCTTCACACAATAGTGACTGGAACATTGTGAATGTCCCTTTAAGTGAGGCACATTTCAACCAGTTGGCTGCAGTCTCCTTCATCTTCTTCACTCTCTATAAATCCAGTCTTTTTATTTTATTTTATTTTATTTTATTTTGAGTCAGAGTCTCACTCTGTTGCCCAGGCTAGAGTGTATTGGCATGCTCACAGCCTCCACATCCTTGACCTGCTAGGCTCAGGTGATCCTTCTGTCTCAGCCTTCCAAGTAACTGGAACTTACAGGTGCACACCACAACACCCAGCTAATTTTTGTATTTATTATAGAGAGAACGTCTTGCGAAGTTGCCCAGGCTGATCTCGAACCCCTGGGCTCAGGCAGTCCTCTTGCCTTTACCTCCTAAAATGCTGGGATTACAGGTATAAGCCACTGCATCCAGCCCAAATCCAGTATTTCTGTGACAATTATAATTCCCCATATAATCTTACAATGAGTAGTACTACCCTGGAAATTCATTGACAACAAAACAATACACGGCTGTGTTGCAGGACCTGGGAATAGATTTCCCTCATCAGTGCTGAGCATCATGCAATATTCTCTGTGAACAAGAGAATAATTTCTAAAAAAATAAAGTAAAATGTTCATTTTATTATGCTCAAATTCTGTGGGTCAGGATTTTCTTGCAGGGCACAGTGGGCAGATTGTCTCTGCTCTGTCATGTCTGGGATCTCAGTTGAAAAGTCTTAGAAGTGACTTGACACCTGAAGGCTGATATCATTTGCTGTCTTCACTAACATCTGGAGGTTAATGTTGGCTGTTGGTTAGGACCTCAGCTGGAGCTTTCAGTCAAATCACCTATTATAGTCTCTTCCTATGCCCTGGGCTTCTGCACAGCATGGCCTAGAGAATAATTTCATGTTGCTCTCAGACACTCAAGAGGTTGTCACAATTACCCCTTCTCAGACTGACCTCTGAACCCATGAGTTGTAGCATCCAGGCCACAAATAAGGAACCCAAATCCCTGAAGTCTTTCTTTGGAGGATTTGGGGAGTCATGAAACTAGGCCACACTGGAGAGAGTTATGTTCTGCCATCATACAGTCTCCTTTGATTCACATAGTTTGGGATCCTTCCAAAACTCCTGACCAATACTTCCTTCATGCTAGTAGAACCTGTAGTTTTCAAATCACAGAACATAGTGACTATAACCCCCAAGGTTAAAAGTGGTTTTTTTTTTTGCTTTTTTGTTTTTTTGAGTTGGAGTCTCACTCTGTTACCCAGACTGGAGTGCAGTGGCCGCTCCCGGCAACTGCAGCCTCGACCTGCTGGGCTCCAGCGATCCCTCCGCCTCAGCCTTCCAAGTAGCTGGAACTACAGGCGCGCGCTACTACGCCCGGCTAATTTTTGATTTTTTATTATAGAGATGGGGGGGGTCTCGCCAGGTTGCCCAGGCGGGTCTCGAACCCGCAAAAAGTGGTTTTAAAATAAGGGTTTTATTATCATGCAAAGCAGAGCAATGGGAGACAGGATATCTTCAGGTTGGTGATTTGGTGGCTGGAAAATTCCACAACAAGAGTCATGGAACATCCATGAGATCCTTGGAAAAGATAGTCCATCTTTTCAAGTCATAGGCAGAATTGTTTAACCCTGAACTGTGTCAGGTCTATTCTTCACTCAGGGAGAAAGGAATAAGAAAGAGACAAGCGTCCAGGGTACTTACAAATCGCTCTCTCAAATAGAAGAACGTGAGATTTCCTTCCCTGAACATGTTGTGGTGGGTGAATGAGGCCTTCACCCCTGTGGTGGGGACTGCCCAAGTGGTAGAGCTGAAATGGTTTTTGGCACAGAACTGGAAGTGACATAAACCTTGCAAGAGCTTTGCCAGGTTACAAAGTAAAATGCAACCCCCACACATCTCAAAGTTATGTGAATGTTTGGATATATAAAGTTCAAATCAGGCAAATGACAACCTCATAAAAGATCTTCCCTAGTATTATTATACCAAACAAGAAAATGACACATTCCCTCCAATGCCAGGTGGCATGGGTGTAGTCGTTCCATCGTTCTTGACTTGACCATAGAAAATAATTTCAGAGATAATTCAATTTATTAGAAAGAAAAGACACACTCAAGAGAGTGCATGGATGCTGGGTGCGATGATGTCTCACGTCTATAATCCCAGCACTTTGAGAGGCAGAGGTAAGAGGATTGCCTGAGCCCAGGAGTTCGAGACCAGCCTAGGCAACATGGCAAGACCTTGTCTCTACAATAAATAAAAAAATTAGCCAGGTATGGTAGCACATGCCTGTAGTTCCAGCTACTTGGAAGGCTGAGGCGAAAGGATTGCCTAAGCCCAGCAGGGCGAGGCTGCGGTGGCCACGAGCATGCCACTGCACTCCAGCCTGGGATACAGAATGAGATTCCAACTCAAAAAAATGAAAGGGGATGGCCATAGGTGCCTTAAGAGACAGGACAGGTGCTTGCCTTTGACAAGGAGCTTTATATAATTTTACAATGATGACTCAGCTAAGAGTAGAGGGCTGCAGGTATCTGGTCACAAGCTTTGATTACCATCTCTCAACCTTTAAGGTCACAAGGATCTTCTAAATAATGAAAGTTATTGTCTAACGAGATTTGGGCTTTGCTTATAACATTATGTCTGTGTTTTTGGGTAACTCTCTAATTGTTCCTGTGATTTATTGCCCTGGTAGTTTCACATTCCAACCTACAACATGGTCAGGTCTGATATGTATGGCTGATCAGGTGGAGATAGTATACTGATAGGAAAGATACCCAGCCCAGCTTGGTAGCTCAGCCTGTAATCCCAGCACTTTGGGAGGCCAAGGTGAGTGGATTGCCTGAGCTCGCAGGTTCAAGACCCGCCCAGGCAACTTAGCAAGACCTCATCTCTACAATAAGTCAAAAATTAGCCAAGTGAGGTAGTGCATGCCTGTAGTTTCGGCTACTTGGAAGACTGAGGCAGAAGGATCGCCAGAGCCCAGCAAGTAGAGGCTGCGGTAGCTAGGAGCATTCCACTGCACTCCAGCCTGAGAGTGAGACTCCCAACTCAAAAATAAAAAATAAAAAAAAGCCGGGCTCGGTGGCTCAGCCTGTAATCTCACGCCTTTGGGAGGCTGAGGTGAGTGGATTGCCTGAGCCCACGGGTTCGAGACCCACCTGGGCAACTTGGCGAGACCTCATCTCTACAATAAATTAAAAAATTAGCTGGGTGTGATAGCGTGCGCCTGTAGTTCCAGCTACTTGGAAGGCTGAGGTGGAAGGATCGCCGGAGCCCAGCAGATCGAAGCTGTGGTGGCTGGGAGCAGCCACTGCACTCCAGTCTGGGTGACAGAGTGAGACTCCAACTCAAAAAAAAAATGCCTTTGTAACACTCAGTTTCTTTTCCTATGGGCTGTCACATGCTGAGTTGTTCTAGCCAATGTTGGCTGCTCCTCTATCCTTCTTTCCCTTAGTACATGCATCATTCAGGACTCATGTACCTGGCCGTCTTGGTGGTGGGATGAAGAGTCCTTTGTTGTCCAGAAGATGCAAATGAATCCAGCCTCAGCACGATGGGCTCAGAGGGAGCTTGTCCCTCAGGAGTGGCACCCTGTGGTAGGGCATGATGTCAGGCCTTTATTCAGACCATATCAGAGACTTGTTCTGTTTAACTAGCATTTTTGTGGCAACACAAGCAGACTGACCCTATTTCTGTCCTTTCTTCTCTATTCTTGAGAGTTTTAGACTTTTCAGTTCTACCACTTGTCCCTTATACTCTGATATCCAGCCCAGGACTAATCTACACATCTTTGGATTCCATGTCTCACTTATTTTTTTCACATTTCCATCTGTAGTGGTCTTCAATATTGGCAAATAGATCTCGTATTAGGAAGCATATACCCATCAGTAAACTATCCATAACAACAGGTGCCATGTGTGTGGTCATATTTTTGGGGGTCTGGACATACCCTTCTCTGTAGCACTTACATGTCATCAGCAGATAAGGCTCTGCAGACAAGTTGTTTGCAGGAGTTGTAGTTCCTCATCTACTTTCTGGGTTGCATGTATGTTGTGACTTTCACATCATGAGACCTCCTACTAATGTGTTATAGCCCAGTAATGCTAAGCAGCCCCATCTACAACCTGAACCCAACATTCTATTTCTGCAAATCTTCCCATGGAATAATTCCTTGGTTTGTCAGCCACACTTTGGGTGGGCTATGCCTTCTCACCAGAATTAACTTGCATATCACCAACATTTTCTTCTTTTCAGGTGGTGGTTGTGGAGCTAAAGAGAGGAGGCACCTTCTAAACAGAGCATTTCTATACAAAGAGAGTCTCAGGTCAGGACTCCTAAGGCAAGTGTGTCTCCCAGGAAGGCCCACCCCAGTGAAATGTGGCCCAATCTTGGAAGACATTTTAAAATTGACTGATCACCAAGGATCACATCTCAGGAAGAAACTGTGCAGTTGTGTGGCTTGTGGGAAAAATATCATATGATACTGCTAACCTTTAACAGCACCAGAAGCAACACATTGGAGAGAAATCCTGCAGAGGTAGTATTAGGGGAGCATCACCTTTAAGGAGCTATAAGTTCCATGTATCAGAGAAGTCATTTATCCTTAGGTTGTTAAGGACTTTTTGCCTGGCTCAGGATTATTCCAGCAAGACTCCAAAGACTTCACTCTTTGTCACACTGGGAAGAAGACAAAGAGTGAAAGCAAGCATGGGACACTCTTTTAAGGAGAAAAACTCATCACAGCTGTGGAGAATATATGAAAGACTTCACTAAACATGTACTTGCTCAGCACCAGAGACTCCTCCCTAGAGAAGGATGTTATGTGTACAATGAACACAGGAAATCTTTTAGCAAAAATAATAGGCTTCATAATCATCAGAGAGTTCACACTGGAAAAAGACCTTATGAGTGTGGAAAATGTGGGAGATCTTATAGTGAAAAGGGCACCTTCATGCAACATCAGCAAGTTTACTCTGGAGAAAGACCTGATAATTCTGGGAAATATTTTAGTCAGAACAGCAACCTAATTCAGCATCAGCAAGTTCACACTGGAGAAAGACCTTATGAGTGTAGTGAATGTGAGAAATCTTTTAGTCAAAACAGCAGCCTTATTAAACGTCAGGGAGTTCATACTGGGCGAAAGCCTTATGAATGTGGAGAATGTTGGAAATCTTTTAGTCAGAAGAGCAATCTTATTCAACATCAGTGAGGTCATATTGAAGAAACACCTACGAGTGTCAGGTAGGTGGGAAATTATTTAGGAGCAAGTTCCACCATAGTGGAACATCAGAGAGTTCACACTGGAGAAAAGCCTTATGAATGTGAGAAATTACTTAGCAACAAGCGCTGCATTACTAGATACCAGAGAGTTCACACTGGAGAAAGGCCACCTGAATTTGGGAAATCATTTCTCCACAGCTCTGTGTTCCATGTTCACACCAGACAAAAGCCCTTTGGGTGCACTGAATGTGGGAAACACTTTGCTTATACCACTATGCTCATTAAACACAGGAGAGTTCACACTGGAAAAAGTCTTTATGACTGCAGTGCATGTAGAAAAAAATTTAACCAAGGTTCTGTGCTCCAGCATCAAAGAGTGCATACCAGTGAAAGGCATTATGAGTGCAGTTAGTATGGGAAATCTTTTGGTAAACCTTGCAGTCTCATTGAACACAGGAGAGTTACACTGGAGAAAGGCCTTATGAATGCAGTGAATGTGGAAAATCATTTCATTGGAGGTTTTCCAGTATTCAACATCAGAAAGTACACGCTGGAGGAAAACCTTATCAGTATAGGGAATGTGGAAAATTGTTTAGGTGTAAGTCCCATCTCAATGTACATCAAGAGAGTTCACACAAGAGAAAGACCTTATAATTGTGGGGAATGGGGGAAATCATTTAAAAGCAAGTACAATTTCCTTTATCACAAGATAATTTATACTGAAGACAGTTCTTTGCACATATGAGTGCAAAGAACGTGAAAAATTATTTAGCACCAAGAGCTGTATTAGGAGACACCAGACAGTTCACACTGGAGAAAAACCATATGAATAATGAATGTGGGGAATCATTTCCCCACAGCTTTATGCTTTGTGTTCATCAGAGTTCACACAAGACGAAAGCCTTATGAGTGCAGTGAATGTGGAAGATCCTTTACTGTAAGCCCCAGTCTCATTAAACAGGAGAATTCACATGAGAAAGAATTTATGAATACAACGAATGTGGAAGATCATTAACACTCTTCTCTGAAAGGAGAATTCATACTGGAGGAAATTTTATAAGTAAATTTGGGAAATTCTTCAGCCAAAACTCTTGTGTTCCTTCAAGGTCAGTGAGTTCACACTGGATCATGGCTTTATGAGTGTGACAAGCGTGGAATGCTCTTTAAAGTCTAGCTTTATGGCCGGACTTGGTGACTCAGCCTGTAATCCCAGCATTTTGGGAGGCTGAGGTGAGTGGATTGCCTGAGCCCGTGGGTTCGAGACCAACCCGGGCAACTTGGCGAGACCTGTCTCTACAATAAATCAAAAATTAGCTGAGTGTGGTAGTGCGCACCTGTAGTTCTGGCTACTTGGAAGGCTGAGGCAGAAAGATCGCCTGAGCCCAGCAGGTCAATGCTGGGGTGTTCGTGAGTGTGCCGCTGTACTCTAGCCTGGGCAACAGAGTGAGACTCCAACTCAGAATAAATAAAGATAAGAACTTAGCCAGGCACAGTGGCTCACCCCTGTAATCCCAGCATTGTGGGGGGCAGAGGTGAGAGGATCATCTGAGCCCAGAAGTTCAAGATCAGCCTGGGCAACTTGGCAAGATCTTGTCTCTACAAAAAAACATAATTTAGCTGGGCATGGTGGTACGCATCCGTGGTAACAGCTACTTGAAAGACTGAGGCAGAAGGATTGCCTGAACCCAGCAGGTTGAGGCTGCGGTGGCCATGAGCATGCCACTGCAATCCAGCCTGGGTGACAGTGAGACTCCAACTCAAAAAAATAAAGATAAGAACTTCTAGCCGGGCGTGGTGGCACGCACCTGTAGTTCCAGCTACTAGGAAGGCTGAGGCGGAAGGATTGCCGGAGCCCAGGAGGTCGAGGCTGCAGTGGCCGGGAGTGGCCACTGCAATCCAGTCTGGGTGACAGAGTGAGACTCCAACTCAAAAAAAAAAAAATTAGCCAGACGTGGTAGCGCACCCCTGTAGTTTCGGCTACTTGGAAGGCTGAGGCGGAAGGATCACCTGAGCCCAGTAGGTCGAGGCTGGGGTGGCCATGAGTGTTCCACTGTACTCCAGCCTGGGCGACAGGGTGAGGTTCCAACTCAAAAAAATAAAAAATAAATAAAATGTTAGCATAACCAGGATTTGTGTCACAGCAGTGGTCATGTATCAAAAATGTTTTTTGGTTTTTAAAATTTTAATTTTAATTAATTAATTTTTTAATTATAAAGATGTAGGGTACAATTCAGGGTTAGGTATACAAACATTGGTTATGCAGGTACCCTTGTTGATGCAAAAATGTTAATGTAAATCTTGAGACAAGCTAAAACTGCATGTAGGCTTCAAACTCAGGGTAAATAAAAGGCTATGAATTTTGGGTATAAATACTGCAATAAATTTGTGTTGCTTTAAGTGTGCCTTTTGGTAATGATGCCGACTTATCTCCCTGTGACCTGGTTACAGAAATTAAACACCCCCTTTTCTCCTGTTTCTACCTCTTTTCTTTGTTTGGCTGTGAGGGATAGCAGCTGATTTATTAATTCAGACCATAAAAAAGGAAGAAAGGAAGGGAGGAAGGAGAGGGAAGGGAAGGGAAACACTCTACAATGTCGGGCTATTGATTCCCAATTAGATGACTTGTTTTTTTGTTTCATTTTTTCATTTTTCTGATCACCATTACACTCTTTCTTATTGTTGTTGTTGTTGTTGTTGTTGTTGTTTACCTTTTGGAATTCAATTTGTACAGGAGCTTTTTACTCCTGAGATGATTTATATATCATTAGTTTGCAGGCCTTTTTTTAAGTAAAAGAAATTTTACGTTACTGTTCCTATGTTCCTAGTTGTTTTTGGTTTTGTTTGTGGGGTTTTTTTTTTTGTTGTTGTTGTTTTAGTTGGAGTCTCACTCTGTTGCCCAGAGTGTTGTGGTAGCTCACAGCTACCATAGCCTTGACCTGCTGGGCTCAGGCAATCCTTCCACCTTAGCCTTCCAAGTAGCTGGAACTACAGGTGCACACCACCACACCTGGCTAATTTTTTGATTTATTGTAGAGATGAGGTCTCACCATATTGCCCAGGCTGATCTTGAACTCCTGGGCTCAGGCAATCCTCTTGCCTCTGCCTCACAAAGTGCTGGGATTCCAGGCATGAGCCACTGCTCCTGGCCACTGTTCCTAGTTTATGAAAGTACGAATAAATAATATTAAGCATTGGATAGTTCTCAATAGCATAATTCATGTATTTGGTCTATTTAGCATAAACTAAATTAAGTCTCTAAGTTTGTAGGGCTTCTAATTATATTTATTTATTATTTAAATGCCTTCCCTTCAGCAATAATATTAATATTTAGTTATTATTTATATGCAATTATAGATTATTCAAATATAATTTCATAGATAAATAGATAAAAATACAAGCTCATCCTCAAAGAGATATCAGTTTATAGACACAATTGGTGTAATTTTTAAAATGATACAAAAATATATGAATCTATTTATTTGAATTTGGGAAATTTAGTTTAGTTTGTTTATTTGCCAAGTCAGAGTCTCACTCTGATGCCCAGGCTGGATGGAGGGGAGGGCAGTGACACATTGGCAGCTCACCACAGCTTTGACCTCCTGGACTCTGGTAATCCTTCTGCCTCTACTCCCTGAACAGCTGGGGTTACAGGCATATGCCACCACTTCTGGCTAATTTTTTAAGTTTTTGTAGGGATGCAGTCTTATTTTGTATTTCAGGCTGGTATTGAACTCCTGGGCTCAAGCAATCCTTCTACATCGGCCTCCCAAAGTACTAGGATTACAGGTGTGAGCCACTCTGTGCAGCCTGGAGATTTAGTTTAGAGGTTTATATTTTTATCTGTCTTCTGTGGGAAATCAAAACTTAATCTTATTTGGAAAAGTAAAAAAAAAAAACCCTCTATATAAATAATTAGGTTTTGAAACTTTCATATTCCCTTTATTTTTTCAAGTGTATTGTATGTTCAATTTTAATGGAGTAGTAGGTTTTTTACTTATACTCCTGCTGTAAACAACTATAAAACTCAACAAAATACATGATGAAGCAACTACTATCAGCATAGGACAGAAGAGGATACAGGGATATAACTGTGAGGGTAGGACAGCATGGTCCAGAAGTCCTCATCCTCTTGTCCTTTTGTCAGGGTACTTTCCAAACCTGCACGGTCAACTGGAGTCCAGATAGAAGAAGGTAGACACAACTGAGATCAGAGCCCAATGCCAGAAGGACAATAGAATTTCCAGGAAAGCTGTAGTTGTATTTTCTCTGGGGGTTGGTGCAGGGGAGGGGTACTACCAAGGCAGGGGTTATCTGAGGCCTCAGGCTAGCTACCCTGTGCACTCCACCCTAAAAGAAGAGGCCTCACTCTGGCATCAGAAGTCATTTGTAGTCTGCCACTGAATCCCAACTTCCTCTACCAGAAGGATGTTTCTCATTGCTGGCATCAGAGATTGAGTGCTTACTTCTTGTTATAGAGCTGATGTTCCCCCTGCAGCACCCAAAGAGTACTGGGCCCAAATGTCATGATGATCTCTGGGACTAGCTCACATTCTCTGATGCAGCAGGGAAGATGGCACTCTTGTTACTGTCTCCTGGACCCCTTGGGAGACAGTTGGGACTAACCTGACCCAAACTTTTATGATGGAACACATCTGAGTCCCAAGGCCTGGGTCAGCATAGCTATGCTCCGTGAATTCATACCAACACTAACTGGTCATGTTTCTCAGCCTGGGGAAACCCAGCTGTGAAGGAACAGTCTTAGGACAACCCCAGGTTCCTCACAAGTGTTTTCTATGGTCTTGAAGGAAGGACTTTGCAGGACCAAAGGGAGATCAGTAGGCTTATCTGGCTCCTCCCTCCAACAGCTGGCCAGTCATGGAGCATACAGTCAATGAAATTCAAATAAGTCTTAAAAAATAATTTGTCATCTAAGTGTTGATGTATCAAATGTAAAATGAGAAAGTAGGTTTAGTATGTTCAAGATTTATCATTAAGTGAGAAAAGCAAAGTGCAAATATATATACAAGGTATGACTGTTTTTGCTAAAAGGAACAACTGGTATAGGAAACAAGTTTAAACACATATACATACATACCTTCCAGCACATTTATGTGAATGCAGAATTCTAAAAGAATAATTCTACATTATACATCTCAGCTTCTGTGTTTATTTTCAGAATTCTGGTTACTTTAGGCTGAGCACAGTGGCTCACACCTGCAATCCTGGCATTTTGGGAGGTTAAGGTGAGAGGATTGCCTGACCCTAGGAGTTGGAGACCAACCTGGACTACATAGTGAGACCTCATCTCTACAAAAAACAAAAAAATTTGCCATGTGTGGTGGCACACGCCTATGGGTCCAGCTACTCATGAGGCTGAGGCAGAAGGATTGCCTGAGCCCAGGAAGTCAAGGCTGCAGTGAGCTGTGATTGTGCCACTGCACATCAGCCTGGTTGAAAGGGTGAGACACCAACTCAAAAAAAAAAAAAATCCTCGTTATTCTGTCTACTTTAACTCCATGCTGATATTGTTCAATGTTGTCAAGAATGAAGAAGACTCACTTTTTTTAGACAAATCTTCAGAATGACCATTGTAGTCATGTGCTCAGGTTAGCTCAATCTCTTCTCAAGTATCAATACTAAAACTTCTCAGATGTCTTAACTTATTTTTTTCACAGTCCACTGATGTTCCTCAGAGATATTTCTACCACTATCTTTAAATTACTACATTGTCATTACCAATAGCTTTCTGTAATTTGCATTTTCCAATTTTTTTTCCTACAACAAACCCAATATCCCTCGGTGTTCAGTCCTAGCAACAGAAGAGAAATGATCATCACTTCCCAGCAAAGAGCTGAAATCGTGGATTTGAGACACTTGAATTATCTCAGTGTTGAAGCACCATGTGCATACATGATTCACGTTTGGACACTGCAGCTATTGTCCTGTACTATAATAGCACTTATTTTATTGTTTTATTTTTGACATTAATATCAAATTCCTCAAATAATCTGCAAATAAAAGATACGAAATAGATAAAAACGTCATTAGTGAACTGAACACAATAATTAACTATATAAGTTAAGAGAAATGTTTTATGTGAAAACCACAGATCCATCTTTGTATTTCTCCCTCGGAATGACCCAACATCACTTCTCTTACTGTGATTGCCATACCTGGAATATGTTTTCTCTTGACCTTGAACAAACATACACATACTGACCATAATGCCTGTAAAATTTGAGAGTGCATGCATCTGAACTACGATGTGATAATTTTATTAGCTTCAGTTTCCAGTGAATGCAATTTATCTCTGAATGACTCTATGAAATGTAGTGTTCCCTTTGATGTGTGGCTTTTGAGAGCATCTCAAACGATATTTTAGATTCTGGGTGGAAGCTGAGCATCACGGATTCTGAAATAATGTCTTTCAACACATGGGTGTTCAGTTGCACACTGCACCCCCAGAAATTTGAGTACCTCTCCCTCAAAGAAGGGAAACACCTCTCCCGCCTTTGGACCTGGAGTCGCAGTTTCCTAACACCGCTCGCGGTGGAGCTTCGTCCTTTCTCCTGGAAGACGGCTGGGGAGCGAACTTACTGTTGTAGTTCTGTGGAAACTACATTACCCAGAACGCGCTCCGTGGAACGGAATCGTGGCTGAGCCAACGAACCTGTGGAGAAGGGGGAAGCGCGTAACGTGGGGCCGGAACTTCCGGCGTCCTCTCCGCGGCAGCCATTTTGGCTTGTTTTGGGTTCGTGGCTTTATGTTGGGTCTGGGCGGTTGTGACAAGATCGAGAAAGCGCGAGAGGAGGTGTTGTCTCTGCTGCACAGAGGCGGACCTGAGGCTTGGGGACGCCGCTAGGCGCGACCCTGCGACAAGATCTGTGTGGGGACCGCCGTGCCCGCGTCCCCTGTCGCCCCCAGAGTCTGATGGCGGCCGCGCTGACGGTACCGACTCAGGTAAGTGCTGTGTCCTCCTGGCCTCACCCACCCTCACCCCATCCAAATCCTGAAGCCGCTAGTGAAGAATTCTCGCGTTCCTGCAGCCGACGCCTCGGTCTGCGACAGAGGCGCTCGGGAGCGGGGTGCCCTTTGCTGAAACCCAGGTGATGGGGTGTGGAAGGTGTTACAGGCAGAGGAACCCGTGCTTGCGAAACCGTGGAGGCGCGACCGAGTTGGGCAGATTCGAAATCCGGCACGTCTTTTGTCTGCTGGTAACAAAGAGCGTGAGGCAGAGTTACTTCTTCAGGGGCAGGCAAAAGGCTGCACTTTCACTATGAAGACTCCAGAGCAGGGGGTCCCCAGTCCCCCGGTCACAGACCGGTACTGGTCTGTGTCCTGTTAGGAACCAGGCCGCATAGCAGGAGGGTGAGCTACAACAGGAGGTGAGCTGCAGCGAACAAGCAAAGCTTCATCCGTATTTACCCATGGTTTGCTTTACCGCCTGAGCTCCGCCTCCTGTCATATCAGCCTACTTCCATTTCCGACATCTGTCATTGTGAAGCAGGGGTTCCTGCAGTGGCAGCAACCAAAACGAGATTATAAGTGGACTGGACATAGGCAACACACTTGGAGTGTCACTATCTCTCATCACCCCCAGATGGGACCGTTTAGTTGCAGGAAAACAAGCTCAGGGATCCCACTGATTCTGCATTATGGTGAGTTGTTTAATTATCTCATAATACATTACAATGTATAATACAATGTGATAGAATTAAAGTGCACAATAAATGTAATGCACTGGAATAATCTCAAACCCCCCTCCAACCCTCCCATCTGTGGAAAAAGTTGTCTTTCACGAAACCCATCCCTGATGCCAAAAAGATTGGGGATCACTGCTCTAGAGCCATGGAGAGTTTTGGACAAAGGAAGAAACGCAGTCTGTCTTAGGGTTTTAAAAGTTTCCCAAAGGATATTAAAACGAAGAACACAGTCAGGCTCGGTGGCTCAGCCTGTAATCCCGCGCCTTTGGGAGGCTGAGGTGAGCGGATTGCCTGAGCCCGCGGGTTCGAGACCCGCCTGGGCTGTGAGACCTCATCTCTACAAATAAAAAAAAAAAAAAAAAAAATCAGCCGGGCATGGTAGCGCATGCCTGTAATTCCGGCTACTCGAAGGCTGAGGCGGAAGGATCGTTCGAGCCCAGCAGACGAGGCTGCGGTGGCCGAAAGTGGCCACTGCACTCTAGTCTGGGCGACTGAGTGAGACTCCAACTCAAAAAAAAAACAAAAAACGAAGAACATAGGAGTAGGAGGTGATGAGGACATTGAGGAAATGAGAGGGTTGAATCTTTGTTCAAGATCACATAGCTAGTAATAAGTGACATTGAACACTAGCCACAGGTTGAGACTCAGCCTGAGGTCACCTGGACCAAAAAGAGCAAGAGAGACTTGATTCTATCATATCCTACCACTGACACATTCCAAAGCCCCATCTTTCACACACCTTCTCATGGCTACAGAAGCATTTAAGGATCCCACAGAAGAAAGTAGAGTGTGTTCTAGTTTCTCATTTGTCCTGGCCTCCACCTGCATGTTGTCTAGATTGTTGTGTCCTGAGACTCTTAAGTGCATTTCCTCAGTCCTTTTATCTGAAGATCTTGAAGAAACCCAAAACTTAATAACATGGGTTATTGGGAGAGGTTTCCATTTCTGTGAATCAATATACAACACATATAGAAGGTTAACCCTGGAGCTGATACTGGGATGTACAAATGCTTAGAGGTGCCTCTGAGGGGAGAAGGTGGTGCTGTTACCAAAGTCTTAACAGGCTGTGGGCTCCATCTGGTTACAGAGTGGAGAGCAGACTGTGGGGTTGGGGGAAGACAAAGGTTAGAGTGGAGGCTGCTGCCATAGTCCACATGAGGATTAATGGGCCAGAGCTGTGGCTTAGGTGCTGTGACTGAACTCTGGGTTTATGTTTTTTTAAAGAGGCAACTAGATATCCTAATGTGGACAGGGTTCGAAAGAGAGGGTTCAGGGGTGGCCCCAGGATATTTGGTCTTAGAAGCTGTAGCAAGCCGGGCTCGGTGGCTCAGCCTGTAATTCCATGCTTTGGGAGGCTGAAGTGAGTGGATTGCCTGAGCCCACGGGTTCGAGACCCGCCTGGGAACTTGGCGAGACCTCATCTCTACAATAAATCCAAAGATCAGCCGGGCATGGTAGCGCATGCCTGTAATTCGGCTACTTGGAAGGCTGAGGTGGAAGGATCGCTGGAGCCCAGCAGGTCGAGGCTGCAGTGGCTGGGAGCGGCCACTGCACTCCAGTCTGGGCGACAGAGTGAGACTCCAACTCAAAAAAAAAAAAAAAAAAGGAAAGAAGCTGTAGCAATGGAATCCACATCAACTGAGATGTGCAAGTTGGTATTCTGTATAATATACACTGAAGGTATCAGGAGGTTTGTTTTGGCCATTCTGAGTGTAAAAAAACATAAATTTTCTCTCTGCTCTCCCCCTACCACAGTCAACAGAGAGTACTTCTGTGACCAGATGTGTGTGAAGGATTTTCCCCACACACCAAGTAAGTCTCCAGAGGACACCAGCCAGGTGTTGTCATCCAATTCAGGTCTTACATTATCTACCTGAATATATTGTCAGATCACACAGGCTGAGGGCTCAGTCCCACAGGACTGACCCCTACTGTCAGTGCCAATCACAAGTCCCAGGATGTTTTTCCTGTGTTTCTGACTGACCTGCTATACAGGTCCCCACAACCACTTCCTTGGGTTCCATTAATTTGCTAGAGCCAGTCACAAAACTTAGGGAGACACTTATATTTACCAGTGTATTATAAAGGATATTCCAAATACACAGATGAAGATATTCATAGGGCAAGGCAAAGGGGGGAGGTGATGCAGAGCTTTCATGATCTCACCCAGGTGCACCACACTCTAGGAACCTCCATGTGTTTGGTTATCTAGAAGCTCCCCAAACCCTGTCCTTGTGGGGTTTTATGGAAACTTTATTGCATAAGCATGAATGGTTAAATCATTGGCCATTGCTGATTAACTTGGGGTGTGGGGCTAAACTTCCCGGTCCTCTAATTGTGCTTTGGTCTTTTTCCTAACCAGCCCCCCCGCCCCCAGCCTGAAATTACCTAGGGGCTGTCTGCCCTCAGTTAGCTCATTAATATACAAAGTCAGCCGGGCTCGGTGGCTCAGCCTGTAATCCCGCGCCTTTGGGAGGCTGAGGTGAGTGGATTGCCTGAGCCCGCGGGTTCGAGACCCGCCTGGGCAGCGAGACCTCATCTCTACAATAAATCAAAAATCAGCCGGGTGTGGCAGCACATGCCTGTAATTCCAGCTACTTGGAAGGCTGAGGCGGAAGGATCGCCAGAGCCCAGCAGGTCGAGGCTGCGGTGGCCGGGAGCGGCCACTGCACTCCAGTCTGGGCGACAGAGTGAGACTCCAACTCAAAAAAAAAACAAAAACAAAAACAAAAAATATACAAAGTCACTTATAAATTGGAAGATTTAATGGATTTTGGAATTGTATGCCAGGAAAGGAGAAGAAGACCAAATATATACTTCACTATATCATCGCCATGTTAATATTCTGAAACATTTTAAACACCACTTAGTGGAGGCATCAAATGGGCAACCGGACACATACATGGGAATATATGAGGAGGGGTTGATATTGGAGATATCCAATATGTGGTAACTACTGTGTAGAACAAGGTGAGTGAGCCATGGGTTACATTTAGGAGGGGCAATATTCAGATTATGGGAGTAAAACTATTAGGGGGACAGGAAGGAGAGGGGAGGTTTTTTTCTTGGGTACTTGGGTGATGGTATTAGACTTCAGAAACACAAGTGAGAGAGGTAAGTGGTTACGAAGGGAGAATGTATCTGACAGCATAGTATGGCAGGTGATCTAGGCTGGTACCCTAGAAAAGAATGGACATGAGATACATGCAAAAGGGTGGGAGAAATTGAGGGGAAAATGACACTCAGATTGGAGCTGGTGCTTATTCACCACTCTGAACTCACCAAAACTTTGAGATGACTTTGGAGGAGCAGTCTTAGAGTGTTTTACTTACTGCGGGACAAATATAATTATTTGTGAGAGTCACTAGGTCTGGGGTGGGCAGCCAGTGGGCCTGGGCTTTGAATGGGGTTAGAACAGAAGGTCATAATTTCTGAGAGGATAACAAATGCAGCACAGAAGTGAAATAGGGCCATGGATATTTGAAACCACAGGTGGTTCTTTGTGGTTATGGAACCATGCACGGAGGCCTTAATGGGATGATTTGGGACTAGCACTGCTATTGGCAGCCATTGGAATTCTGTGGTAATTTTGGATACTGTTCAAATTTGCCAAGAGTACTGTGGATGATATATCCTGTGCTACCTTCATATGTGGTGATAACTGATACTACCTCAAATGACCTAAGTGCAAATCCCATTTGCACTGTGCTCTCTTGAATAATGTATCCTAGTCTAAAAACCCTGTTAATCAAGGGTACCAGGCAGACTTTCTGGTTATTATTTATTTGTAGCTCATTTCAGTTTCATTTTTACCCATAGAGTTACTCAAACAAGCCAGTTGCATCCTCTCAAGAGAATCAGGCAATTATATTCTCTTTATCCCACAGTTTGCATACCACAGTCCCTGGTTGCTCATCCTTTTCTTTCTTTCTTTCTTTCTTTCTTTCTTTTCTTTCTTTTCTTTCTTTTCTTTCTTTCTGTTGGATTCTCACTTCGTCACCCAGGCTGGAGTGCAGCAGCACACTCACAGTCACTCCAGCATCAACCTACTGGGCTCAGGCAGTCCTTTTGCCTCTGCCTTCCAAGTAGCCAGAACTACAGGCGCGAGCTGCTATGCCCAGCTAATTTTTTTTTTTTTTTAATTTGCTGCAGAGATGAGGTCTTACCAAGTTGCCCAAACTGGTCTCAAACCCCTGGGCTTAGGCAGTCCTCTCACCTCAGCTTCCTAAAGTGCTGGGATCACAGGCTTGAGCCAACATGCCTGGCTGTTCACACTTACTCATACTGCAACCCCCATGTGACCCTCTCTGGTGAGTGGTGCCCTCTTCGCTCAGGCTATGAGTATATTTTATTTGTAAACTGCTATTGATGACATCTGTCCAATCAGATATTGTGTGTTTGACCATCACGGAACCCTAGGATGATAATCCTACCCTTCAGTAGAAGGAAAAAGAGAACTCCAATAATTTAACTTCTGGGGAGGCCAGAGAGAGGCTTATGGTGTGGGGCAGTCAGGTGGTCATGGGTATGTATCTGTGGTGCTGTGGTATCCAGCAATGTGAGGGATGTGTATGCAGAAGGAGAGTGTGTCTGATGGCTGTAGTATGTTGCATTGGGATTTATGTGACCTTTGCTATAACAGAGGAATTTCTGGAAAGGAGAGGATAGATCTTTTTATGTCAGGACCACAGCATAGATACCTGTTTATTCACCTGCCTCTTGTTGCTCATAGCTGTACATCATGCTCAGTGATCCCATGAAGACACAGTGACACTTATGGGCACAGTTTCTTCTCTGAGTTGGGGACCCCGGGAGGTAAGGGTGGATGTGTGAGGGAGATGGATTGTGGGATCTCAGCCTAGGGGCTGTTTGTGGTTTCATCTGTCACCATCATAACAGGGCACTGTGACCTTTGAAGACGTGGCTGTGAACTTTTCCCAGGAGGAATGGAGTCTACTTAGTGAGACTCAGAGATGCCTATACCGTGACGTGATGCTGGAGAACCTGACACTTATATCCTCCCTGGGTAAGGCGCTCACTCTCTGTGACCTGAGCTAGTCTCTTGCTTTTATCCCCATGGGCAAGACTGTCTTTCTGATGTCAAGAGCAAGAACACAGCTTCCTACCTCAGGTCTTTGGTAGGTTCTGTGATTGGGAGGACTGGGGTATGTGTACTGCCCTCTCCTCTCCAGCAGCCCTCACACCTGCTTTGCTGCAGACTCCCAGGGAAAGATTCAGTCAGGAGTCTTACAGTCATCCTCATGCATCCCACCTTGCTTATCTTCTGTCTTCTAAGTGTGCAGATCTGAAGCTCCTGTTTGTCCCAGGTTCTGTTTCCTTCCTCTGGCTCACATTTCATCATGCCTGCCTTGTCAGGAATGACCATCACTGACATGGTCACTACGTTACATGGACCACAACTTATTCTTGCAACACCCTACTTCAAAATTCTTTTTGTAGTATTTCGTGGGGCACAATGGCACTTGCCTATGGTCCCAGCTGTTTAAAGGCTGAGGTAAGGGGATCTTGAGCCCAGGAATTTGAGGCCAATATGGACAACATAAAAAGTCCTTGTCTCAGCCGGGCTTGGTGGCTCAGCCTGTAATCCCGTGCTTTGGGAGGCTGAGGTGAGTGGATTGCCTGAGCCTGCGGGTTCGAGACCCACCTGGGCGACTTGGTGAGACCTCCACTCTACAATAAATCAAAAAATTAGCTGGGCGTGTAGCGTGCGCCTATAGTTCCAGTTACTTGGAATGCTGAGGCAGAAGGATCGTCACTGTACTCCAGTCTGGGTGACCGAGTGAGATTCCAACTCAAAAAAGTCCTTGTCTCTAAAAAATAAATAGAAATTGTTTTTTAAATATTTAGCCTCCTTTCCTGTAGAATATCAAGTGCTGAGTTTTTCTGAGTTAGTGTCAGCTGTTCATTTATGTTATCTTCCCCTTAGTACTTAAATCATCCAGGTTCCATGTAGTTGGTCTTCTTGGTGGTGGAGTAGAGAGCCTTTGGTTGTCTTGAAGATGGAAATGAACCTAGCCTTAGCAAGATAAACTCAGGCAGCTTGATTCTGAGGAGTGACATCTGAGTAAGGACATGATATCAGAACTATGTTCAAATCATGCCATAAACCTCTTCCGTTTGGCTAGTATTTTGGTGCCAGTATAAGTAGCCAGAGATTATTTCTGCCTTTTCTTCCCCATTCTTGAGAGTTTGCTAATTTGTCGTTCATATACCTTGTCACTTCTGCTGTTATATCCAGCCCAGTTCTATTTTTCATATCTCTGTACTCCCTGTCTCAGCTGTATTTCTCACTACTCCATGTACAGTGGTCTTCCATATTGGCACATGTATTTTGGTTTTGGGTTTCTTTGTTTTTGATTTTGTTTCTTTGAGTTGGGTCTCTGTTGCCCAGGCTGGAGTACAAGTGCAGTCATGGCTCATGGCAGCCTCAGACTTGTGGACTCAGGTGACCCTTCCACCTCAGCCTCTCAAGTAGCTACATGCATACTCCACCACATCTGGCTAATTTTTTATTGTTTTTTGTAGAGATGAGGTCTTACTATGTTGCGTAGGCTGTCTTTACCAAACAGTTCTCCCACTTTGGTCTCCCAAAGTGCTGGGATTACAGGTGTGAGCCACTGTACCCAGACTATATTATTATTATGTATTATGAAGTATGTACCAGTTCTTAAACAGTCTCTGTCCAAAGGCTGCTGTGTTTGGGTAATATTTCTTGGCCTCAACATATTCTTCTGTTTAATATTCACATGTCATCAGCTAATAAGGTCCAGTAGACAAGTTTTTGCAGAAGAATGAATTATAGACCCTGCCTTTACTCTGTCTGTTGCATCATATAGTCATGCCCTTTACATCATAATGCCTCCTATATTCTAGCAGCCCTATTCTCAACCTGAACACCACTCCCTGTACCTGCAGATATTTCCATGAATTCGTTTTTTGGTTTGTTAGACACACTTGTGGTTTGATACTCTCAACAAAGTCAACCTGTACTTTACCTGCATTTCCTTGCTTTTAGGTTATTGGCATGGAAGGGAAGATGTAGCAGCACCTTCTAAGCAAAGCACTTGTATACATATATACAAAGACCAGAGAGCTCACCATGGAGAAAGGCCTTACGATTGTGAGGAATGTGGGAAAGTATTTAGGACCAAGACTTGCCTCACCGAACATAGGAGAGCTCACACTGAAGAATGGCCTTATGAGTGCAGTGAATGTGGGAAATTATTTTGCCAAAACTCTGCACTCCGTGTTCATCAGTTATTTCACACCGGAAAAAAGCCTTATAAGTGCAGTGAATGTGGAAAATCATTTCGCCGAAGCTCTTCTCTGTTGCAACATCAGACAGTTCACACTAGTAAAAGGCCTTATGAGTGTGGTGAATGTGGAAAATCCTTTAGCCGAAGGTCCAACCTCATTCACCATCAGCCAGTGCACACTGGAGAAAGACCTTATGAGTGTGGGCAATGTGGGAAATCCTTTAGCCAAAGATCTAGCCTCATTTCACATCAGAGAGTTCACACCGGAAAAAGGCCTTATGAATGTAGTGAATGTGGGAAATCCTTCGCTTATCCCTCTAGTCTTATTAAACACAGGAGAGTTCACACTGGAGAAAGACCTTACGAGTGCAGTGATTGTGGGAAATTCTTTCGCCAAAACTCTGCACTCCGTGTTCATCAAAGATTTCATACTGGACAAAAGCCATATGAGTGCAGTGAATGTGGAAAATCATTTCACCGAAGCTCTTTGCTCTTGCAACATCGGACAGTTCACACTAGAGAGAGGCCTTATGAATGTAGTGAATGTGGGAAATCCTTTGCTCAAACCTCTAGTCTTGTTAAACATAGAAGAGTTCACACTGGAGAAAGGCCTTATGAGTGCAGTGAATGTGGGAAAACCTTTGCTGAAAATTCCAGTCTCATTAATCACAGAAAAGTTCACACTGGAGCAAAGCCTTATGAATGCCACGAATGTGGGAAATTCTTTGCTTACACTTCAAGCCTCATTAGACACAGGAGAGTTCATACTGGAGAAAGGCCTTATGAGTGTAGTAAATGTGGAAAATCCTTTGCTGAAAACTCCAGTCTCATTAAGCACTTGAGAGTTCACACTGAAGAACGACCTTATAAATGCAGTGATTGTGGAAAATCATTTCGCCACAGTTCTTCACTCCTTCGACATCAGAGAGTTCATACTGGAATAAGGTCTTATAAGTGAAACAAATTTGGGATATTCTTTAGCCTAATCTCTGTTACTTCAAGATCAGAGTTCAGGTACAAGGCCTTATAAGTATAACAAATGGGATATTATTTAGCTAGAACTCTAGCTTCTTTATACACAGAAGAGCTCCCACTGAGGAAGTGCCTTTTGTGTGCAATGAATGTGAGAAAGCCTTCAGCCATCTCTCACTGGATCCCAAAACATTCATATGATAAAAACACCATAGTTATACAGGGAACATTATTTATTGTTCAGCGTAACACTGGAGAAGATCCCTTATGAGGGTGCCATCTGCCTGAATTGAATGGCATACATCAAACTCCTGTATAAATTCTAGGTATGTGGGAGCTGCATTACATTATTTGTCCTGCCCTGGTCCCTCACCAGACTTATTTGACTGCCAGTTCTCTGGCAAAAGCCATTTTACCTCTGCCACTTGGCAGGTACCCACAGTGCATCTTTCACCCACTCCAGCATATTCTGGAAGCAAGCCCCAGTTGTCTAGTTCACCAGTGGGATTTGTGAGTAGCTCTGGACTCATTCCTTTCTCTCTGATGAGTTAGGCTGTGAACCTGACCCATTTTTGGTCCAGAGGACCCTTCTGATAACTTGAAAAAGTGGACTACCTTTTCAGAGATCTTGTGGATCTCACAGGATCCTTTAGATGGGATTTTCAGCCTTCCAGTTATGAACCTGAGACAATCGCCCTTCCTTTTGCTTTGGTTTGTGTGTTTTTTGTTTGTTTGTTTTGTTTTTTTGAGTTGGAGTCTCATTCTGTTGCCCAGACTAGAGTGCAGTGGCCGTTCCCGGCCACCGCAGCCTTGACCTGCTGGGTGCCAGCCATCCTTCTGCCTCAGCCTTCCGAGTAGCTGGAACTACAGGCACGTGCTACCACGCCCAGCTGATTTTTGATTTACTGTAGAGATGAGGTCTTGCCAAGTTGCCCAGGCGGGTCTCGAACCCGCAGGCTCAGGCAATCCACTCACCTCAGCCTCCCAAGGTGCAGGATTACAGGCTGAGCCACCAAGCCCAGCTGGTTTGTGTTATAATGAAGGCTTTATCGTTTAAGACACTTTTGAACTTGGAAGTTGCATATACTGTATAGGGTGGTTTTAAAACAACTAGGTTTGCTACCATGAAAGGAGTGAACAGCATTTTTTGGGATCACTAAACTTGGTATGCCTTACAGGGGAGAGTATAATGGCAGCATATAGCTTTTGCTCCAATTTTGGCCTAGTTTCACTGTTTCCCAAGGCCTCCAAAGAAAGACTCTAGAGTTTTTTGTTCATTATTTTAGCCTGGATACTACAAAGGGTTCATAGGTGAACCTGAGAAGGGGGCAGTTTTGCCACAATCTGGTGCTTCTGAGAGGAACGTGAAATTTTTCTCTTGTTTATAGGGGATGTTGCATTGTGTTCAGTACTGTTGAGGGTAGCTTCACAAGTTGTGAAGTTATAGGGGAAATTATAATTTTCATAGAAATACTGCATTTGTAGGTAGTGGATGAGACTGCACAAAGTAGCTGGAATGTGCCTCTTTTAAAAGGGCATCCACAATGATGGCTGTGAAGGGTGTGTACACACAGGAAGTTCTCAGGAACTCCTAAATTTTGAATCTTGTGTAGCTGAGTCAGTGTCAGAGAAAATAATCTAAAAATTCTTGTGGTATCTGGGATCCCTCTGGGCTATTGACCTAAAGGCCATTTCTGCATAGGCAGGGAGAAGAGGATAGGGAGAAGGGAGATCCGTTAGACCACTGTGTGGCCTGTGTGAGCAGCTTCGTTCTTTTTGGATTATCTGGAAATGGTCTTCATTGCTTATCATATTTTTGCTATGAGGCATAGCTGGTTGCCTCATGCAGGTCATGAGGAGAGATAATACAGCAGAATAGAGTTCATAAACCAGCCAGGCATGGTGGCTCACGCCAATAATGCCAGCATTTTGGGAGGCTGAGGTGAGATGATTGCCTGAGTCCATGAGTTCGAGACCATCTTGGACAACTTGGCAAAACCTCATCTCTACAATAAATTTTTAAAAAATCAACTCGGCATGGTGGCGCATGCCTATAGTTTCAGCTACTTGAAAGGCTGAAGCAGAAGGATCATCTGAGTCCCACAGGTCGAGGCTGCGCTGGCTGTGAGCGTGCTACTGCACTCCATCCTGGGCGACAGAGGGAAATTCTGACTCAAAAAAAAAAAAGAGTTCATAAATGTATTTTGCAAAAGTCATAGCAAGTCTTGGTTTTTCTTTGCCACCGCATTTTAAAAGCTGTAATGTATAAATGACAGTCAACCACACGTATTTAAACTGTACAGTATGATGTTTTGACATTCATATAAACCCACAGAACTATCATCATAGTCATGATATAGAAGTTATTCATCACTTTCTTATTTACCTAGTGTCTTTTAATATCTTTCTTTCAGTCCTCCAGACAATCATTGGTATACTTTGCTTTATAATAATTTCATATTTTTAAGGTTTTTATGTGATTTGATTCCATAAAATGTTTAGACATTTTATCCCTGGATGCTCTCCTGCAGTGTATTTGAGATTTATCAATGATGATACTTGAGTAGTTTATTCTTTTTGCACTGCAGAGATATAGGACATACTATAAAATACCACTGTATATTCATTTATCTGTTTATACACCCTTGAGATGTTTTTCATGTTGACTGTTATAAATTAAACTGCAGACACTTGAATACAATTCTTCATATGATGTTTCATTTCTTTTGCACTAATCCTGAGGTTTAATAACTGAGTCATAGAGTATGTGAATATATAGCATTTTAACGGCTTTATGCCACAGTGTGCCCTAAAATGAACATGGTTGTTCCCCTTAGTATTACTATCACCAATGTCCGAAAGTTCCACTTCTTCCATATTTTTACTGATAAAGAATATGGATAGTCTTTTAAAATTTTGCCTCTCTTAATAAGTGGGTATGCCGTCTTTTGTAAAACATCTATTAATATATTTTGCTTATTTTTAAAGATATTATTTAATTTATAGAGATAGGATCTTGCTTTGTTGCCAAGGCTGGAATGCAGTGGCACATCATAGCTCACTAAAGCCTTAAACTCTGCCGGGCTTGGTGGCTCAGCCTGTAATCCCGCGCCTTGGGAGGCTGAGGTGAGTGAATTGCCTGAGCCCGCAGGTTCGAGACCTGCCTGGGCAACTTGGCAAGACCTCATCTCTACAATAAATAAAAAAAAATTAGCTGGGTGTAGTAGTGCGTGCCTGTAATTCCAGCTACTTGGAAGGCTGAGGCGGAGGGATCGCCAGAGCCCAGCAGGTCGAGGCTGCGGTGGCCAGGAGCAGCCACTGCACTCTAGTTTGGGCGACAGAGTGAGACTCCAACTCAAAAAAAAAAGCCTTAAACTCAAGCAACCCTCCTGTCTCTGCCTCCTGAGTAGCTGGGGTCACAGGCATGCACCACCACACCTGGCTAGTTTTTTGATACTTTGTAGTGTTGGGATCTCACTATGTTATCCAAGCTGGTCTCAAACTCCTGGTCTAAAGTGATCCTCCCACCTCAAGCCTCCCTAAGTGCTCAGATTATAGGCATGAGGTATTGTCCGGTTGCTTGTTTTTCTTTTTTAATAAATTTTATCTGTTTTCCCTTTTTTCTAAAGACAGGGTCTCACTCTGTCACTCAGGCTGGACCTCCTGGGCTCAGGCGATCCTTCTGCCTCAGCATCCCAAGTAGCTAGGAGTACAGGCACATGTCACCAAACTGGCTTTTATTTTTTTATGTTACTTTACTTATTTTGTTTTTGTAGAGATGAAGTTTCACTGTGTTGCCTAAATTGGTCTTGAGCTTAAACAATCTGCCTGCCTCGATCTCTGAAAGTGCTGGGATTACTTCTGTGAGCCACCGTGCCCAGTCTGTTCTCTGTTTAATTAAGAATAATAGTGAACCAACAAATCCTAATGTTGGATCTCATTTATTCTTCAGTAATGTGTATGTATTTGTTTAGAGGCAGGGTCTTACTCTGTCACCCAGGCTGGAGTATAGTGGTGCAGTCATAGCTCACCATGGCCCAAACTCCTGAACTCAAGTAATCTTCCCTTCTGAGCTTCCTGGGTAGCTGGGACTACAGGCATGTACCACTGCACCCAGCTTATTTATTATTTTTTTTATAGAGACAGGGTCTCTTGTTGCCCAGGGTGATCTTGTACGCTTGGCTTCAAGTAATCCACCTCAGCTTCATATCATTCTTTAGACAGCATAGATGCATGCCAGTGGCCACCACAACCTGACTGCTGCACGCCATACGCCTCTCTTTGCCTCTCCCCCCAAATTAAAAGTATTTTAATCCTTTTCTTTAACTCCACTGGTAAAGGTGAGATTACCTCTACAGGGTTATAGTGATGGACGAATGCCATCAACTGCAGTTTATTAAACAATTTGACCTAAAAGAAGAGGACACCATTAACCACACAGGGCCACACGGGGTTACACTAAGGATGAGTGAACAATCAGGGACTGTGGTACATAAGCTTTGTAAGACAAAGAAAGTATAATGGACTGATTCTCTTGGGAAGATAGAATTGGCCTTTTTTAATAACTGCAAGTCGAAATGGTACTAAAACCTGCAGGAAAGGAATAATAGAGAATTCTGCCTGGTCCCCTTGATTAAAAAGGGTCATTAGATGAGAATATTTCTCAAATTTTGTAGAGATGGGTTCTCACCATGTTGTCCAGGCTAGTCTCAAACTCCTGGTTTAAAGTGAGCCTACCATCTCAAGCCTCCCAAAGTGCTCAGATTATAGGCATGAGCCACCATGTCTGGTCGCTTGCTTTTTTATTTTATTTTATTTTTTGAGTTGGAGTCCCTGTCGCCCAGACTGGAGTGCAGTGGCATGCTCCCGGCCACTGCAACCTCAACCTGCTGGGCTCTGGTGATCCTTCCGCCTCAGCCTTCCAAGTAGCTGGAACTACAGGCGTGCGCTACCATGCCCGGCTAATTTTTTGATTTATTGTAGAGATGAGGTTTTGCCAAGTTGCCCAGGCAGATCTTGAACCTGCAGGCTCAGGCAATCCACTCACCTCAGCCTCCCAAAGCACGGAATTATAGGCTGAGCCACCAAGCCCGGCTTGCGTTTTGTTTTTTAATGAATTTTGTATTCAGAACTTCTAAATTCATCTCAGTTTCAACAAATATCAAGTTGGGTCTTAGTTTTGGACCTTATACCATAATGTGGCAGGCAGCATCCAGACTATGCTAGGCAAATTCAGACAGGATCCAACATTATCAGGGAATTTTTATTGTTTCCAGTAGCAGTGGTAGCAACAAATCATTCTATAAAGGCCTCCATCATGGTCCCATATACACACAAAATTACATTTGAGCTGTGGTGGCTCACG
The DNA here is from genome assembly GCA_027257055.1 of Cephalopachus bancanus. Lineage (NCBI taxonomy): Eukaryota > Metazoa > Chordata > Mammalia > Primates > Tarsiidae > Cephalopachus > Cephalopachus bancanus. The sequence goes on from JAPVLO010000564.1 coordinate 3,175,955, forward strand.
CCTATAATTCCAGCATTTTGGGAGGCCAAGGTGAGAGGATTGCCTGAGCCCATGGGTTCAAGACCAGCCTGGGCAACTTGGTAAGACCTCATCTCTACAATAAATAGAAAAATTAGACAGGCATGGTCATACGCTTGCAGTCCCAACTACTTGGAAGGATGGTCTGAATCCAGCAGGTCGAGGCTCCAGTGGCCATGAGTGTGCCACTGCGCTCCAGCCTGGAGACAGAGTGAGATTCCAACTCAAAAAAAAAAAAAAAAAAAGTAGCCGGGCTCGGTGGCTCAGCCTGTAATCCCACGCCTTTGGGAGGCTGAGGTGAGTGGATTGCCTGAGCCCGCGGGTTCGAGACCCGCCTGGGCAGCGAGACCTCATCTCCACAATAAACTTTAAAAAAAAATCAGCTGGGTGTGGTAGTGCATGCCTGTAATTCCGGCTACTCGGAAGGCTGAGGCGGAAGGCTGAGGCGGAAGGATCGCTGGAGCCCAGCAGGTCGAGGCTGCGGTGGCCGGGAGCGGCCACTGCACTCCAGTCTGGGCGACAGAGTGAGACTCCAACTCAAAAAAAAAAAAAAGTGAATAAATAAGTAAATACAAATGCTAAGGTTTGCAATATTATTCATATAGTATTGTGTCTGTACTTGTTTGCTATTCTGTGTATGTCATGTGTTTGAATATGTTCTTATACATGTCGTTCACTTTAGAGAAAATAAAGACATACTTTATATACAGAGAAGTTTTCTCATTTAACATTATAGGTTGAACAATGAAAAGCTACTTTTTCACTTTACACTTGAAATCTCCTTATTTAGGTCCACATTTAGCAGACCTAAATCTACTTTCTCAAGGAAAGGATAGGGCACTCAGGCATTTGTAGAAAACTACGCTTTAAATGAGCTTGTCCTACTTCTCAAAAAAAGGAAAAGCATACAAGCTGCCAACAAATATATGAAAAAATACTCAACATCACTAATCATCAGAGAAAGCAAATCAAAACCATGAGATACCATCACAACAGTAAGAGTGGCTATTATTGTTAGTAAGTCAAGAAGCAACAGATGTTGGCAAGGTTGCAAAGAAAAGGGAATGCTCATATGCTGATACACTGCTGGAGGGAACATAAGCTAATTAATCCCCGTGGAAAGCAGTTGGAGATGTCTCAAAGAACTGAAAGTTGATTTACTATTTAACCCAGAAATCCTATTACAGTAAGTCCCCTACATATGAACTAGTTCCTTTCCGAGAATGTGCTTGCAAGTCCAATTTGCTCATAAGTCCAACAAAGTTAGCCTACATACCCTACTAATATAATCAGCTATACAGTATCAGCTACATCACTGCTGCTTTTTTTTTTTTTTTTTAATCTGAGTTGGAGTCTCTCTGTCGCCCAGGCTGGAGTGCAGGGGCATGCTAACAGCCACTGCAGCCTTGATCTGCTGGGCTCAGGCCTTCCAAGTAGCTGGAACTACAGGCGCACGCTACCACACCCAGCTTATTTTTTGATATAACGTCAAGATGAGATCTTACCAAGTTGCCCAGGATAGTCTCGGACCCCTGAGCTCAGGCAATCGTCTCTGTGCTCCTTAAAACAAACTGGAACCATGTGGTCTTGATTGGAGGATTGGAGGTGAGTCAGAGAGATATGGGGTTGCGGCCAGTGGCCTAACAATTGTAAATTGTTGTGCCAGCTTTACTGCCAGGACCCCAAGAAATGTCAGTGTTCTGGAGATTGGTTTTTCTATAGCTACACAAATAGAAGTTTAGTTCCTTGTGGCAGAAAACATTTGCTAGAATGTACAGGCTAACTTTTGCTGTCACATGATTTCTAGGAAAAGATTAAATATTAGTTTTATACATAGATTATGCTTAATTTTGAAAGGTCATGGGTATTTAAGTATAGGGTAATGGTGTTTTTATGTTATGAGCGTGTTTAGCTTTAAAGGAATAATCGTATAAGTTTTCTGTTTCATAGCTTTAAGGAAAGTGATTGTATCTAATTGTTAAAATATGAGAAGAATACATACATAAAAGGTTTCACATGACTGTCCACCTAACCGTAAAAATGTGAGGAAAACACTCGAAAGTTGCACATAACAATCATTAATGTTTTAAAAAAGAAAACATTTGGAAAGTAACACATAACCATCATTAATGTTTTAAGAAACTTGTTTTGAAAAATTTAAGTAATGTCAAGAAAAAATTTCTCATGTATGTCACCCAAATGGCTATGTAACAAAAGGGTATATAAATCACAGATTTGCTAGCAATAAATGAGCAGTCCTGCATAAACACCAGCTCTGTGTTCATTCGCCAACGCTGTGAAAACTATGATTTTTTCCTCTCTGTGCTATAACCACGGGGTGAGTAGAAAAAATTCCCTGCAATCCTCCAGAGTCCTTTTTCTGTGGTTGTTAAGTTAACTGTAGTTTCTCAGCCTCTAGGTTTTCTACCGGCAGCATGACTAAGCAAAGCAGGAGAAGCAGAACCATTGCTTTCCCGAACATGTCATGCTGTCCGGGGTCATCAGTCTCCTCGACCATGTCAGAAGGCAGACTTTTGTGGTCGGTCCCCAACACTATTGGGTATCATGTTCACTATTTGGGTGATGGGTTCAATAGAAGCCCAAACCTCAACATCACACAATATACCTATGTTAACAAACCTGCAATGTACCCTTTGAATCTAAAATTTAAATAAATAAATGAACCTTTCCTGGTTGACAATCCAAGGAGGAATAATCTTGTTTTTTTTTGTTTGTTTGTTTTTTGAGGCCCCAGGCACTCCTAAATCTCTGAAGAAAATTTGGACAACCAGATATTTAATACTGATGAATTGGCACCAGATTCTATTAAAAAGTCCAAAAACTGGCTGAGCTCGGTGTCTCAGCCTGTAATCCCAGCACTTTAGGAGGCCGAGGCAAGTGGATTGTCTTAGCTCGCGAATTTGAGATCAGCCTGGGCAGTTTGACAAGACCTCGTCTCTACAATAAATAAGTAAATAATTAGCTGGGCATGGTAGCTCATGCCTGTAGTTCCAGCTACTTGGAAGGCCGAGGCAAAAGGATCGCTGAAGCCCAGCAGGTCGACGCTGGGATGACTGTGAGTGTGCCACTGCCCTCCAGCCTGGGCAACAGAGTGAGACTCCAACTCAAAAAAAAAAAAATTCTGATTTCCCACTGTCATTGTGACCCAGGGCTCCATGTTGGAAATATAGAGGGCATTGTCTGTGTCAGAAGGAACCCCTGGGTCCAATCATTCCTGATCTGCTTCAAGTCCTTTAGCCATCTCAGACATTAGGTGGACTGAAGGCTTTTTTTTTTCCCTTAGCATTGGGCTTTTTGAGGCATGGGCGATCTTGTGGCCTTTTTGTTTGCAATAGGCACACTACTTGGGACTTGTAGTGGAATGTCTGTTTTTATTTATAGTTTGAGAGCCAGATGGTCCTACCTTGAATAATGTGCCTGCAGGGGGCACCCACTGTGATCCAGTGACTACTTGAGTCAGAGCTGTGGCCGAAAAGTCAGGCTGCTTTTTTTATTCTTTCATTTTTGAGCCTCAATCACAAAACATCTTGAAAGTAATCTCTACTAGTTGACACAAAGATTTTTTTTGTTTCTTTTTGTTTTGTTTTTTGAGTTGGAGTCTCACTCCGTCGCCCAGACTGGAGTGCAGTGGCCGCTCCCGGCCACCGCAGCCTCGACCAGCTGCTGGGCTCCGGCGATCCTTCCGCCTCAGCCTTCCAGGTAGCTGGAACTACAGGCGCGCGCTACCACGCCCAGCTAATTTTTTATTTATTGTAGAGATGAGGCCTCACCAAGTTGCCCAGGCGGGTCTCGAACCCATAGGCTCAGGCAATCCACTCACCTCAGCCTCCCAAAGTGCTGGGATTACAGGCTGAGCCACCGAGCCCGGCTCACAAAGATGTTTTTAAAGCCCTGTCTACCTTTTGCAGCTTTTTTCTGAGTATGTGGGACACTTTGACTAATAACTGTCATGGTTGCCGTTTTAATTTTTAATTTTTTTTTAGTTGGAGTCTCACTCTGTCGCCCAGATTGGAGTGCAGTGGCATGCTCCCGGCCACTGCAGCCTCGACCTGCTGGGCTCTGGCGATCCTTTTGCCTCAGCCTTCCAAGTAGCTGGAACTACAGGTGCACACTACCACACCTGGCTAATTTTTTGATTTATTGTAGAGATGAGGTCTCGCCAAGTGGCCCAGGCGGGTCTCGAACTCACCTCAGCCTCCCAAAGCGCGGATTACAGGCTGAGCCACCGAGCCCAGCTATGGCTGCCATTTTAAAATTATCTGGGTCTTCTGGATTCATAGCCATGCACTGTCTGAAGAATTCAAAAATTTGTTTTAAGAACTCCAAGTGAGCCAGGTGTGGTGGCTCACACCTGTAGTCCCAGCACTTTGGAAGGTGGAGGTGAGAAGACTGCCTGAGCCCAGAGGTTCAAGACCAGCCTGGGCAACTTGGTGAGACCTCATCTCTACAATAAATAAAAAACTTAGCTAGGCATGGTGGCGTGTGCCTGTAGTTCCAGCTACTTGGAAGGCTGAAGTGTGGAAGGATAGCTTGAGCCCAACAGGTCAAGGCTGTGGTGGCTGGGAGTGTGCCACTGTACTCCAGCCTGGGTAACAGAGTGAGACTCTAACTCAAAAAGAAAAAAGAAAGAAAAAGAAAAAGAACTTCAGGTGGCTCTCATTAAGTTTCTGCCTAACTTCCTGGACTTTATTGAGGCTTCTTTGCTTGGGTACTCCCTTGCAAAGGCCAGCCGAAATGCAATCCTGGTAGTGTTTTAGTTTATCTCCAGTGTTTATTTTTCATCTTCGGTCAGCAGCAGGCATTGCAACTTGGGCAAGTAGGTTTGTCAGTGGTAAATATGGAGGAAAACAGGTTTTTCATGTTTTGAGATTTCCTGATAGGCAGGAACATTGTTTTTTTAATTGAGTCAGTGGTGGAAAATGGAGAGTGAACCTAGACAAATCCCATAGTCTGGCCTGTGGCAACATTAACATCAATGAGTAATTGTAAGAAAAATTGCCCTACCAAAGTCACAGTGGCATTCTGACTGAATTGACCTCCCTGTCAGGTATGAGAGGGAGAGCCCATTCCTATTGTCCCTGACTCCTGACCAGCCCCATAAAGTGGAAGTGCTGGGGGAGCTGTAGGCACATTCAGTGGAACAACCAAGGCATTACTATCTTTTTGTGTGTGAGAGTCAGTCAAAACAGGTTCTTTCCCTTGCTGAACCATGACTTTGCATTTTTTGCATCGATCTGTTTTGCCAAACCAGTCTAAAATATTGTTTATAAGGGATCTCATTCCAATTTTCTTTTCTCTTATAGAAAAAGTCTAAGAGACAGTGTTGTAATTGAGGTAGCTGTGTAATGGCTATTGTTTTCCCAAATCTAGCAAGTATGGAGGTCAGACAGTATTAGAAAATTATTTTTTTGTTTCATGAAGTTATTGGCAAAGTCTGTGGGATTCCAGTTAAGATGATGTACACACACCAAAACGAAGACACCTGTCACTCCACTCAGTGTCCAAGTTTGACCTGGTAAGTCTCAAACTTGCCCCCGTTGGTCCCTGGTGCCTTTGATTCACCCTAAGTTGAAAGGAATGACATCCAACTGGGAGTTTAGCAGGTGGTTGCTAGGCAACATGGAAACATGAATGGTCACCCTGAGCTAGGCTTGCTGAGTTTTTGCTAGCAATTCTTTCATGGGACACCCTCCATGAACATAAACATAAATAACAGGACAAAGACAAAAAGGCCTTTTAAAATTGGGATTTTAACATTTGCTTTATTATTATTTTGACTACAATTTTGTGTTGGAGTCTAACTTTGTCGTCCAGGCTAGAGTGCAATGGCACGGTCATAGCTACTGCAGCCCTGATTGACTGGGCTCAGTTGATCCTTCTGCCTCAGCCTTCCAAGTAGCTGAAATCACAGGCATGCACCACCATGCCCGGCTAATTTTTTGTTTAATTGTACAGACGAGGTCTCACCAAGTTGCCCAGTCTGGTCTTGAACCCCTGGGCTCAGGCAATTCTCTTACGTTTGCCTCCCAAAGTGCTGAGTTTATAGGTGTGAGCCACTGTGTCCGGCCTTATTTTCTTTATTATTTAAATGAGATGGGGTGTCGCTCTCTCTCTATGTTGCCCAGACTAGATTCAAATTCCTGGGCTCAAGGAGTCTAGGGTCTATCTAATTTTAGACAATAGGCACCAAACAACTATGAGGAAGCAGGTCAGAGCATATGCTGACCTAATAGTAATAATGATGATGATAATGATGATAATGCTAAATGTGCTTCAAGCTTGGTTTATTTCTGTTTCTCCACCTCTCTTCTTCCCTGATTAATTGTATAACGTTTATAAAATTATAGGGTTAAAGTTTATCTGGCAGATATCACAATATCTGCCAGAGCATTTACATTTGATATAACATTTATTGAAAAGAGCAATAGTACCAACATAAATATGCCTAACATCTGGAAACCAGTGTGGGAAAAAGATTTACTTATTTATTTTTTGAGTTGGAGTATCACTCTGTTGCCCAGACTGGAGTGCAGTGGCCACTCCCAGCCACCGCAGCCTCGACCTGCTGGGCTCCAGCGATCCTTCCGCCTCAGCTTTCCGAGTAGCCAGAATTACAGGCACACACTACCACGCCCGACTAATTTTTTTTTTTAATTTATTGTAGAGATGAGGTCTCGCCTGCCCAGGCGGGTCTCGAACCCGCGGGCTCAAGCAATCCACTCACCTCAGCCTCCCAAAGGCACGGGATTACAGGCTGAGCCACCAAGCCTGGCTGGGAAAAAGATTTAAAGAAAAAGCTAAATTGTCCTATAAAGCCATTACATGAATTTTTATATCCTTGTATTAATTTATTATTTATCTACTGCTGTTTGTACCTTATGATAACCTTGTGTTACCATAGGGTACAAATTATTTATTTATTTAGCACAGGAATGAGCTGATGGTGAGTAACATAAAGTTCCTCCTCAGACCAGTCATTTTCCATATGTATTTCATGCTGAGGAGGCTTTAACTCAATCTCCCAATACATCATCAATATATTGTTTTTCCCCTATTTTGCTTAATAACTTTCCACTCACAAAACGGTAACGATATGTAATTGTACACAGTAAAGGGTGGTATATTGAACATGCTGCCTTTATATTTTGTCCATGGCAACCAGAGACCTTTCTAAGAGTTGGATCATCAAGGTTTATTGCTACACAGTGGTGTGTTGAGATGTCAGTCTCACCCAACACATTTGATGATCAATATCATTATAGCACAAGTTTTATTTATTTATTTATTTTTTTGAGTTTGAGTCTCACTCTGTCGCCCAGACTGGAGTGCAGTGGTCGCTCCCGGCCACCGCAGCCTCGACCTGCTGGACTCCAGCGATCCTTCCGCCTCAGCCTTCCAAGTAGCTGGAATTACAGGCATGCGCTACCACGCCCGGCTGATTTTTTGATTTATTGTAGAGATGAGGTCTCGCTGCCCAGGCAGGTCTCGAACCCGCAGGTTCAGGCAATCCACTCACCTCAGCCTCCCAAAGGCGCGGGATTACAGGCTGAGCCACCGAGCCTGGCTATCATAAGTTATTTACAGGAGACAGTTTAATTCTGTCAACAATGTCACTATGACACCTTTAATGTTGAGGAATCAGCAGGAAGTCCTTCTGGTCCATACAACCTTCTATAGTGCTATATTGACAGTTTTGTTTCAACACCATCAATGTTCACTACATTAATCCCATTTCTTTTTTTTTTTTTTTTTTTTTTGAGTTGGAGTCTCACTCTGTCACCCAGACTGGAGTGCAGTGGCTGCTCCTGGACAGCCTCGACCTGCTGGGCTCCAGCAATCCTTCTGCCTCAGCCTTCCAAGTAGCTGGAACTACAGGCGTGTGCTGCCACGCCTGGCTAATTTTTTATTTTTATTGTAGAGATGAGGTCTCGCCAAGTTGCCCAAGCGGGTCTCAAACCTGTGGGCTCAGGCAATCCACTCACCTCAGCCTCCCAAGGCGCGGGATTACAGGCTGAGCCACCGAGCCCATCTTACTTAATCCCTTTAACAAAATACAAATCACATCTGATTTAGTCCTACAATTTTATCTGATTGTATTCATCGGATGTGCTACACATCCAAGTACAAGAGGTAGTTATCTTCTCTGAAAGGTGCAAGAGTTATTCTTTCATGAATGCCCTCTAAGAATAGTGAAATCAGCAATTTTTATATTTGCATTCATGTGCATATATGCATACTTCAGAAAGCACAGTGTCATCTCTGTCCGTTGCTCACTTGTTAAAAATGCGGGCCATCAGGCACCAGTGGCACACCAGAAGGTCCTGAAGGTACTTGAAAAGGATTATTGGGAGTTTTTGGATAGAGTCCTGGTGTGGGGTATGATCCTACAGGGGTAGGACATGGTGCCAGTGGTCCCCAGGCTCCTGGTGGAACAGTGCCCCATGGAACAGGAGGAGATGCCCATGGTGCTTGGGGAGGAGGAAGAGCAGAATTTGGTCCTGGAGATGGATATAGCATATTAGGGGTAGGATACTGCCCTCCTACTCCAAGTACCCAAGGTCCAGAAGACATGTATCTCCATTGACTTAAAGGACCAGATGTAGCTGGAGATCTGTGGGTGCACCATATAGTATAGGTAGCTCTGGAAAGGGCATATTTGGTGTAGGATTTGTCCCTGTAGGGTCAGAGTCTAGCACAGTTGGGGCTGGATAAGAACCACCAGGTGGGGGGGGCTTGATAGTCCATAAGGAAAGGGTGCTGGAGGCCTGGAGGTAGCCCAGTGGGAGGCAGAGGGTAAATATCAGTTGGTACGAGTCCAAAAGACACAGTGAGAGTATTGCGCTCAGTGGGAGTCCTGAAAGCACTGAAGATGGAGCACTTGAGTTATTCCAAGGTTTGGAACCTGGCCTGGCTTGAGGAGGTTGGCCAGGTTTTGCATTGCTCAGTATTGCTCACAGCAGAGGTTTTGGTGGGGACTGTTCATGTAGCACATCTGGCAACAAAAACTCATCAATTTCCTAGCAAAAATCCAAGACCACACCAGGGTCTAGAAGCAGCAATGGATCCAAGAGTCTGGACACTGAAGGAGCAGGCGCAACTGGACTGAGGGTGGTGGCAGCAGTAGCAGCACCAGCAGTGAATGACTCCACCTGGCCCTGGAACAGGAAGCCAGTACCTTTTTATAAACCTAAAACCATGTTTTTCTTCTGCTGCCACACCGCAATACTCCCAAAAGACTTCTGTCACAAAAATTGGGGGAGAATTCCTCATCAACAAGCAAAGGACTCCAACTTGGCATCCTTCCTGGAGACAGCTTCAGATCTCACAAGTTAAGAGCTTAGGCCCCAAGAATACCCTGCCCTCAGACATCAGTCACAAGTTCAGGCCTCCAGAACTTCTGATTGTGTTTGATGGCTTAATTAGTTTGGAGGGGCTCATGGAACTCAGGGAAACGTGTACCTGTTTATTATGAAGGATATTACAGAAAGATGAAGAATGGGAAAAAAACTCATAGTGGCATCATATTTGTTTCATTGCAGTAGAATCTATAAACACTGTCATCTTGGGACACTTATTCTTCCACACAAAATAGATGACCAACTCACAGCACTTGCAGTATTAATTAACAAGTATTCCTTACAGCAAATAAGTTACATTATTGCAGAATGAATGTAGTCTGACAGTAGGATCTATTGACTATTTTCTTAGTTTTAATGAAATAGGAAATAGACAACATTTATTTTAAAATGCAAACAAAAGATATGAATAAACACTTTACCCCAAAAAAAATACCCACTAATTTTTAAAGGCCATATCCTCTCTTCATAAGAATATAGGAAAACAGGAATTCTCAGAAACTGGTGGTAGAACACAAAAGGGAGCTACCATTTAAATTTTAGGTCACAATTTGGCATTTCTTAAAATGTTACACATTCACCTATGATGTGAATTAAGCACTGTACATGGAAATATTAACATAAGTAAAACCCATGGATCTGAAGAATCATATTTGTAGCAGTATTTACAACAAAAACAAACAACTCAAATATCCATAAACACAAGTGAATATAAAAACACTGATATTTCATGGCATGTCATACTTCTCAATAATATAAAAAGACTGAACTAGTCATATTATCATTGATAAACATCAAAAGAAATATGATACAGAACACCCAGCGGTGAAAAGAGGATACAATCTATATTGTATATTAGTCACATAAAATAAAATTCCAGAAAATGTAATCTATGTTAAAGCATAGTAAATCAATTGCTCTCTGGAGGGTAGGGAGGGCAGAAACACATTACTAAAAAGCTAGAGAGAGGGAGGTAGGGAGGGGGAGAGAGCTGGGGGAGGTAGCATGTGTCTGGAGTCACAGCTACTCGGGAGGCTAAAGTGGAAGAATTCCTTGAGCCCAGGACTTCAAGGCTGCAAGGAGCTATGACTGTGCCACTACACTCCAGCCTGGGTGACAGAGTGAAACCTGTCTCTTAAAAAAATATAAGGCCAGGCACAGTGGCTTACACTTGTAATCCCAGCACTTTGGAAGGCAGGGAGGCAAGATCGCTTGAGCCCAAGAGGACAGGACCAGCCTGGGCAACATAGCAAGACACTGTCTCTACAAAAAAAATAAAAATAAAAATAAAAATTAGCCAGGTATGGTGGTGTGTACTTGTAGTCTCAGTCAGGAGGAGGATCACTTAAACCCAGGAGGTTGAGGCTGCAGTGAGTTATGACTGTGCCACTGCACTCCAGCCTGGGCAACAGAACAAGACATTGCCCCTAAAATTAATTAATTAATAAAAGTCTCCAGGTAAACTGGAAGGTGATGTAAGTTCATTATTGTGACTGTGACAGATTCATGGGTTTATATGAAAGTTTAAACTTATAAAATGGTAGTTTAAGTATGTGCAGTTTGGTGGATCACTTATACCTTATTATACCTTTAAAGTTGTAGTTTGAAAGAAAAATGTGAATTTCCTATTAATTTTGACAAATAAGCTTGACAACTCTATACTGACTTTACCAACTTTCCTTGTACTCTGTGGGGAGCAACTAGCCTACACAGCAGCAAATACTGATGAGCCAGGAATGCTGTTTCAATCTGATTAAATTGGAATGCTGGCTGGTCACAAAGGCCACATCACTGGACTAAGAAATCCCCCTTCACCGGGCTCAGTGGTTCAGCCTGTCATCCCAGCACTTTGGGAGGCCAAGGCAAATGGACTGCCTGAGGCTGCGGGTTCAAGACCAGCCAGGGCAACCTGGCAAGACCTCATCTCTACAATAAATCAAAAATTAGCTGGGTGTGGTGGCATGCGCCTGTAGTTCCAGCTACTTGGAAGGCTGAGGTGGAAAGATCACCGGACCCCAGAGGGTTGATGCTGGGGTGGCCGTTCGCATGCTACTGCTCTTCAGCCTGGGCGACAGAGTGAGATTCCAACTCAAAAAAAGGAAAAAGAAATCCCCCTTCTCCCACCCTCTTCCTCCTGCCAATGCAAGAATGACTTTGAGGTTTACAGCAGAGAAAGGCTACAGGAATCCTTTAGATTATTTCCTCTGATAATGGAATCACCTACACAAGATTCATAACTAAGGGAAAGTCCCGAGAATTTCTGTACTGCATATCCATCACAGACACAATTACTGGATCATTGTGGGTGCCCTTTTAAAAGATGCATACAAAATATTTTAGTACAGTCTCCTGCACTGCTAATTAATACAATAATTCTACAAAATTATGATTTCCTATTTCTTTTTCCTTACCTTTTTTTTTTTAAGTCGAGTCTTACTCTGTCACCCAGGCTCACTGCAGCATTGACCTTCTGGGCTCAGGTGATCCTTCCATCTCAGCCTTCCACATACCTGGGACTATAGGCACATGGCATGACACCCGATTATTTTTGTAGAGACATGGTCTTGCTTGGCTCATCAGGTCTTGCTATGTTGCCTAGGGTTCAGCCAATTCTCTCGCTTCCACCTCTCAAAGTGCTGGGATTACAGGTGAGCCACTGTGCCTGGCTACACTCAATTTCTTAAAGGAATTTGAAATTAGTCTCATAAAAAGAATAACGCAACATGCTAGTTTGGGTATTGGAAATGGCTGCGGTGTTCAAAGGTAGTTCTCCTCACATGGAGATATTAAGAGTATGGTAAATTCTTGAGCTCATGTCACTGTTAGGAAGCAGTTACCATCAATTTATCTTATAATAGCAGGAAGTCTTCTTCTTCTTTTTTTTTTTTTTGAGTTGGAGTCTCACTCTGTCGCCCACACTGGAGTGCAGTGGCCACTCCCGGCCACTGCAGCCTCAACCTGCTGGGCTCCAACGATCCTTCCGCCTCAGCCTTCCGAGTAGCTGGAACTACAGGCGTGCGCTACCACACCCGGCTAATTTTTTATTTATTGTAGGGATGAGGTCTCGCCAAGTTGCCCAGGTGGGTCTCGAACCCGCAGACTCAGGCAATCCACTCACCTCAGCCTCCCAAAGGTGCAGGATTACAGGCCGAGCCACCAAGCCCGGCTACAGGAATTCTTAATTACATCAGTGCTGGGTGTGGTGGGTCATGCCTGTAATCACTGCACTTTGGGGAGGCCGAAGCAGGAGGATCGCTTAAGGACAGGAGTTAGAGAACAGACTATGGGACACAGCGAGACCTCATCTCTACCCAAAAAAGAAAAAAATTAGTATTCAATGGTGGTGGCAGAAATAGTTATGATGAAAACATTAGTGGGTAGTGAAAAAGACCTCAAAGAACTTTAGCAGTGATGTCTAAAAAGACATGGAAGCCGGGCTTGGTGGCTCAGCCTGTAATCCCACGCCTTTGGGAGGCTGAGGTGAGTGGATTTTCTGAGCCCGCGGGTTCGAGACCCGCCTGGGCAGCGAGACCTCATCTCTACAATAAATCAAAAAATCAGCCAGGCGTGTAGCGCCTGTAGTTCCAGCTACTTGGAAGGCTGAGGCGGAAGGATCGCCAGAGCCCAGCAGGCGAGGCTGCGGTGGCCAGAAGCAGCCACTGCACTCCAGTCTGGGCGGCCGAGTGAGACTCCAACTCGAAAAAAAAAGACATGGAATTTAAATTCAGGACATGATTGAAATCATTATCTGTAGGTTTTTTTCTCTAGAAAGAGATTATTCTTCATTCTTGAAAGCACTGAGCAATACCAGCTTGGAAGGAAAAATTATCCCTATAGTCCCACCCACTCTTTTCAGGAGGCTGCAAAGAAAGTACCCCTGGAGCTCATGAGTTCCAGGCTGGCCTGGGCAGCATAGTGAGATCCCCATCTCTAAAAAAGAATTGTACAAATAAAGAATGACAATGAGCCGGGCTCATTGGCTCAGCCTGTAATCCCGCGCCTTTGGGAGGCTGAGGTGAGTGGATTGCCTGAGCCCGCAGGTTCGAGACCCGCCTGGGCAACTTGGCGAGACCTCCTCTCTACAATAAATCAAAAAATGAGCCGGGTGTGGTAACACGCGCCTGTAGTTCCAGCTCCTTGGAAGGCTGAGGCGGAAGGATCGCCAGATCCAAGCAGGTCGAGGCTGCAGTGGCTGGGAGCAGCCACTGCACTCCAGTCTGGGCGACATAGTGAGACTCCAACTCAAAAATAAAAAAAAATAAAATAAATAAAAAGAATGACAATGTTTGATATTTGCAGTGAGTATCCTCAGAAAATTGCCTCTGCACATGTGTTCATTATTCTGTGTGTTTTGTGGGTTTCCATATGTTCTTATACTAGTTGTTCACATTAAAGACAATAAAGACATACTTTGTATATAGACTGCCATTTTCTTTTCTCACTTAATATGGCTTGAACAAGGAAAAGTTGTTTTTTTACTTTACACTTGAAATCTCCTCATCTCCACATTTAGTAGACATAAATCTGCCTTTTAGACTGCTTTCCATTTCATTTTATTCAAACTTCTTGGCTGGAAAATTGAAGAGACAGGAATTAGATTAGCCTATTGTCTTCCACTTGGTCTCTGCAAGGTCCCTACTCCAAGGCCATAGTATACTGTTTGGAAGAACCTTAGCAGTGTGTTCCCCTCTACCTATTGTCAGATGTCGCCTTAATTGAAAACTGGGACCAGGTAACTCTAGCATAAAGTTCGGAGAATTACTTGTCATCCCATGCCAAGCATCTAGAACGATCATGTTATGTGGGTTGGGACTGGATTAGGCTTGGTGTTTACTGTTGAATGTAGGAGAAAGCAATGAGGATTTCATTGTCCTAGATGGCTTCCATCCTGTGGTTAGAGCAGAGATTACCCAGATAAACAGGACCAGTACTGCCCTGTACTGAACTCTGATGCAAAAAGAGTCCCCATATCTGTGATGAGGGAAAATGAGGTAGCCCAGTCAGAGGCTTTTGACTACCACTTGTTTCGAGAATCCCCTAAGAATATCTAACTACAGGCTTCTCTGTTACCTCCTCAAGTCTGGGCTCAGATCTCTGCTGTCTCCACCCTCAGACCTACTAGCTTTACATCAATAGAAAAGTGTTCAGGCAGTAATCTGGGAGTATGTGACCTTGCCAATTGTACTGCTCTTCACTGCAAGGTCACAGCTCTTGCCTCTTGAGTTGTCCAAGACTTGACAACATCAGCTATGTGTATTTTAATCTAGTTTTTTTTTTTTTTAGTTGGAGTCTCACTGTGTCACCCAGACTGGAGTGCAGTGGCCACTCCCGGCCACCGCAGCCTCCACCTGCTGGCATCTGGCGATCCTTCCACCTCAGCCTTCCAAGTAGCCGGAATTACAGGCATGCGCTACCACGCCCGGCTGATTTTTTGATTTATTGTAGAGATGAGGTCTCGCTGCCCAGGCGGGTCTCGAACCTGGGCGCTCAGGCAATCCACTCACCTCAGCCTCCCAAAGGCGCGGGATTACAGGCTGAGCCACCAAGCCCGGCTTTTTAATCTAGTTTTATACTCATTTTTGGCAGAAGGTAAAGTCAGAAACTGTTATCCATTATCATCAGCACAGAACACTTGAAGATACTAAAGGGATTCTGAGACTTTCAAAATCTAAGTAATAATATTGAGATTGCTTTCTTACATTTCCACTTCTTGGAATTTTTTTGCATTCCAACAGAGATGAGATCAGACTATGCATTCCAAACTAATGCAGCTTACAAGGATAGAAGAGTACATGCTTTAGAATATATGCTAAAGACTGTATGCTAAAGAGTATATACTTTTTAGCATCTTCCTGAATTACATCATCCACTGTTAACTCTTTTGACATTGCACCTATTAGGTGCTTATTTACTTATTTCTAATATGAACTTACTCAATGACCGTGTAAGGAAATTGTCATGAGCTGAAAAACAGAAAAAGTGGAACATTCTGACAGGGTTTGGTGGCTCAGTCTGTTATCCCAGCACTTTGTGAGGCTGAGGTAAGTAGATTGCCTGAGCCCGTGGGTTCAAGACCAGCTCAGGCAACTTGGCAAGACCTCATCTCTACAATAAAATAAAAAATATCCGGGCTCGGTGGCTCAGTCTATAATCCCATGCCTTTGGGAGGCTGAGGTGAGTGGATTGCCTGAGTCCACGGGTTCGAGACCCGCCTGGGCAACTTGGCGAGACCTCATCTCTACAATAAATCAAAAATTAGCTGGGCGTGGTAGTGCGCGCCTGTAGTTCCAGCTACATGGAAGGCTGAGGCGGAAGGATTGCCGGAGCCCAGCAGGTAGAGGCTGCGGTGGCTGGAAGCGGCCACTGCACTCCAGTCTGGGTGACAGAGTGAGACTCCAACTCAAAAAAAAAAAAAGATAATGATCAACAATTTTTTTTAAAGTTTAAACTTGTAGGTGAACAGGAAAATGCAAATTAAAACAAAATTCATCCCAATGGAAAAGTCAGTAAGCCTGATATTTCCAAGTTTGGTTTTGGCATTTGTTTTTAGATAGTATCTCACTGCATTCTCCCAGGCTGGGGTTGATTTCAAACATTATGTTATCCTCCCTCTTCAACCTCCTAAGTATCTGGGATTACCAAATTATAGACAGGGCCTAAAGGTAGACCTACCTCACCCAGGGACATTCCAAGTTTTGATAACAATTCACAATATTCACAATATCATAAGCTAGTAGTGGGTACACAGATTGGTTAAAAACGGTTTGGAGAAATGTTGGACAGTATAAAGTAAATTAGAACTTGAATGTTGATAGAAAAAGAAATTCCTATCCTTGGTATATGCTCCAAATATACATGTGTTTATGTCAAAAAAAATCCTGGGAGATATGTCTATAGAAGCCATGCTTATCACTGTCAATCATTGAGACAAAAAGAAAACAAGTCTTTCGTAGGCAAATGTTCTCCCCACATAACATTTTGTGTCCAAAAAACAAACTTTCTTTTTGTACTCTCACTCAACACCTCACTGCTGCCAAGACTGTATGGGGATTTTTTTCTGCATACAAACCATTCTCCAAAACCAAGAAGGTGACTCACAAACCAATTCATCCAAATCTGTCACTCACCAGAGTTAGCACAGACTCCACAAGCTACTGGTTCAGTCCCACTGAACTACCTCCCACTTCATATGCCACTTACAAGTAAGAGGTCCCCCAGTTACCCACAACTTCTGTCTATATATTGGAGGTTCTAACAATCTCCTCTCTCAGGTTCAATAATTAAAGCACCTCAGAGAACCCAGGAAGACAGTTTACTAATGTGAAAGTGGTGAAAATAAAACAGTTACTACTATTCATGAAACACTGACAAATAAGACTAGGAAAGGCCATGAAGTGAGGGTTCTCATGCTTCTATGTATGCTAGACAAGAAAAAGATCAACTTTGCACAAAGGCCATGACAACCTTACACAAAAAATATTTCTGCAAAAACTCTGGCAGCAACTGAGTGTCCAAACCTGAACTGGCATCAGCCTTGTTGTCACTCTTTGTAGCCAAGGATGATTATTTGAAAACAAATATATAATCCTCAGTTTTTCCTTTAAAAACCTTTGTCTTTTTTTACCTTCCTGAATGCGCAGATAGTTTACCTTTGCATGCCTATTCCCATTGCAGTAGGTCACTTCCAAATAGCATCCCTCTGCTTGTCTTGTATATTGGCACTCACTGTAGTCAATTTATTAGAGATCATTTCATTTCCTTTCATTTATCATTTCACTTCACTTTTCATTTCTCATTCCATTTCATCTCATTATGTTGAAGTCTTGTTCTATCACCCAGGCTGGAGTGCAGTGGCATGTTCATGACCATCGCAGCCTTGACCTGCTGGACTCGGGTGATCTTTCAACCTCCGCCATCCAAGAAGCTGGAACCACAAGCTTGCACCACCATGCCTGGCTAACTTTTTAAAAATTTATTGTAGAGACCAGGTTTCACCAAGTTGCCCAGGCCGGTCTTGAACCCCTGAGCTCAGGCAATCCTCTTGCCTCTGCCTCCCAAAGTGCTGGGATTACAGGCATGAGACACTGTGCCCAGCAGAAATAATTTTTAAATAATGACAATGAACAGTCAAATGAACAGGTATACTGGCCAACATCTGGAAAGTTCCAAACGCAGAAACTTTTGTCTCAATGGAGTTGGAGTGTGCCAAACCATACCACAGCATGAGAATGAGTTCATCAGCCTGGAATTTCTTGAAATCTCTTTCTTTAAAAAAATCTATGGAGGCTTCATCAGGTAGGCATGATAGACAACTAACTCCATTTCCAGTCTTTCTCATCACTCCAGAAAATAAGAGATGGCGTGGAAAATTCTAAGCTTCCAATAACCACTTTGTCTTTCTGGTGATCAGCCTCCATTCAGAAAATCAAAGAAACTGACCTAATTGAAAAAAATAACGTTTTCAACACCCTGGAATACTGAAAAGCTCCTTTCAGACACTCCTATCTCTCAGAAAATTACAAAAGTCTTTAGAATTCTATGTCAGGAACTGGTGTCAAAGACCAAACATTAGATCAAAAGATCGCCTAGAACCACTTCATACAAGTTGTTAGGGTTTTGTATCAGGAATCAGGGACAAAGACAATCATACACATTACTTATTATATCAGACTCTACATTCTGGTCTCTGGTCACAGACCCCTTACCACAAAATGATCATATCTATCATAGCATTCACATTTGGTGTAGCATTTATAGAATAACTATAGCAACAGTATGAACACAAACATGCCTAACATTTGAAAGACAGTGTGGGGAAGGAATAGATTGAAAGAAACAACCACATTGCCCTATAAATTCATTACATATTTTAAAAATTCTTATAGTAACTTGACTATCTCATCCTTCCTTCAGCTACTACTATTTGCACCTCATAATAAGCCTGTGTAAATTTATTTAGCACAGAAATAGGCTGATGGTAAGCTAGATAAAGTTCTTCCACAGATAAGTCATCTTCTAGGATAATAGGTATTTCATCCCGAGAGGGCTTTAATGCAACCTACCAACACAGTTGATCATCAATATCTGTATGTCGAAGACAGACTGGGCACCATGCCTCACATTTGTAATACCAGCACTCTGGGAGCGCGAGGCAGAAAAATTGCTTTAGGCCAGGAGTTCAAGACTAGTCTGATTAATAAAACAAGTCCATGCCTCTACAAAAGTAACAAATAAAAATAAAAATTATTTACATCACATAGTCAAATACAACCAATAATATCAGTGTGACATCTGTCACAGTGAGATCATGATACAATTCAGTTTCATTACAGAATAGTAAGAACTGCAGAGGTATCTGCTTCCCAATAGAATCTACCCATGCCACACATACCAGATGTTGTTAAGCACAGTCGTCATTACAGTTGGCCATGACACAGTAATGTCTGACTTTCTAAATTGATTCAAGCAAAGCCAATCACCCCATCTCATTTCACAAGCTTGTACTGGGGCTAGACTCCATTGTGTGTGATTATATCAGGTCCCAGCTTGCACCTACAGGGAGGACACAGTGGTATTTACAAGAGGTTCTATCCCTACTTATTGTGTTGTGGGATATATCTAACACTCCACCTATTAAGGGTGTGAGAGCAGTCACACTACATCAATGTAAATTACAAGTGTCCCCAGAGAACGCCCACACGTTTGGGGGCCATAACGCTCCCATCGGTGTGCCCTTTGAGCCTTAGCAGCTAGAGGAGTGGGCCATTAACCCATGCCACCTCAGCCTCCATGAGTATTAAACAGTTGTGAAGCCCTGTTCGTTCAGGACACGGGGTCTTTCCCAATGCGGGGTGTCAACAGTGTCCAGCAGTACATGTTGCATCTGCCTGGCCCACTTTGCTATAGTCTCATTTTTCCAGGCTGACACCTATCCTTTGCCTTCCTCCTGGAAGAGAATTCCTTGTATTCTAATTGATAAATTTTTTCCTTTCAATGCCACTCTTGATAAAAAGCAAACTCAGGTTGGCCCAGAATGCTTAAACCAGCCTCTAACTCCCAAAGGCCTATTTCTATATTGTAGGTCACTGTTGTTTACTCCACCACACACTGTTCCCATTGTGCAATTATGACATGGGTGCAGTTAGGTTACAGTTTTACACCCAAAATTTTATGTCCCCCATACAAGCTTAAATGAGTGGTAATCACATCTAGGTAAAATTCAGTTTGCCTGTGCCATGAGGCCTATCATGGCTTCTCGTCTGAGATTGGAGCCAATCTCAGGGGAACATGGATCCAACATATGATGCCACAGCTTTAATTCCATCAAGGACACATTGGCTGTTTTCTTTTCCTTTTTGCTTAATAACTTTCTATCTACAAAAAAAAGATGATCCAACCATGCTGCCCGTCAAAAGAGGACTGGATCATCTTTTTTTTGTAGACAGAAAGTTATTAAGCAAAAAGGAAAAGAAAATAGCCAATGTGTCCTTGATGGAATTAAAGCTGTGGCATCATATACACGATGGACTACTACGCAGCCATAAAAAAGAACAAAATCATGAATTTCGCAGCAACCTGGATGGAACTAGAGTCTATAATACTGAGTGACCTCTCACAGAAACAAAGATCCGAGTATCACATGTTCTCACTCATATAATGAACCCTAAACATCCAATGCAATACTATAAGAAAATGACTGACAGTACTGGGAAACTATGGGGGGGGGGAGATGGGATTAACAGTAGCAAATATCTGTCTGGAAAGGGGGGAAACACCTCATATCAACAGGGTGTCTGAATGAAACGTAATTGTATACCTAACCCTTAACTGTATCCCACAACATCATAATAAAAATAAATAAATAAATAAAAAGATGATAATTAATTGTGTATAACACCTGTGGCATATTGGACATCCTACCATTATACTGTGTCCGTGATCACCAGGAATCTTTCTAAACATTTGATCATCAAGGTTCATAGCTAAAGTGTGGTCAGTCTCTTGGGAGCCATACACCACTTGGTTTGAAGTCCCAATATAAAGCAGATCTCAGAAATTTCTTCCCAAATGATATACTGTGTAGTACATGAGATATTTGTCTGAAAAATATGAAAAGCTACTCTCATATTACTAACTAGAGTTCCATTTAGTCATTAATAGTTGGTCCAGTCCCTCATCATATAGTATGACAGGGAAGTCTCTGGAGCAATAGCACTTGGAATTTCTAGCTCCATTGATCTTGTTGGCTGTCAAAACCAAGGCTGGTCTGGACAAACATATAGTTTCACCCTGTGAGCACTGGTTATAATGATGCTAAGAGATATTATCATTTCTTGCTCTAACCTCTCAAGATATAAAGACAATGTTAGATTTCCTCATTCCATAACTTATTTGTCTTTCTTTGCCCTCATAAATAATTTCTTTTTATCTTCAGTCATCATTTAGTATTGCCCATATTTTCCTCATTTGAAAGGGACATTAGAGTCTAGTCTTGATTGCTGGCAGCAACACCAGGTAGCAACTGCATCTCCCTCAGTCACACAGGATAGGATCACTCGTGTACGGAACTAGTGGTCTTTCTCAACGCCCAAGTGACACAGGGAAATTCGCCATCTAAGTTTTTCAAATAAGGGAAGACACAATCCACTCTGTCAGACCCTGAGGGATTCTGACATAAAGATTTAAAGGTAAAGTTACAATTTCTTGCTTAGGAATCACCACCCTTCTCTCCTATGTCCTCCAGAAAAGCAAAGGAATCTATGCACTGGGGACACTCACTCTGTTCTCCCATGTTAAGTGTAGGCACATAGTCACAAAGGTTTGTGAGTCAGTCCATGATTCCTTGGTCTCTCTGGTTTACACAAGAAAATGTTTCCATGACATGTTCCTGTTATCCAAGAAACCATTACTCTGAGGATGATGTGCAACATCTTATGTCCATATCAAATAGTATCTCTTTACCACCATGTGATACTATGGGCTGTAATGAGCATTGCCTAGGTTTGAATAATTGCAAATTGGAAGTGCAAATTGTCACAGATTTTCTGTTCTGATCATTTCATAGTATTTAGAGTGTTTGTACCTATCACCAAGTATGCAAACGCCAGTCTAAAGTTTTTGTTTATTCCTTTTTGGACCCATTTACAGCCTCCCTACCTTGGGGCTACCGGCAATGGTCCAATGTAATCCATTACTCATCCACGTATATGAGCTTTCACTCTAAGACTCCTCCCCATAGCATTCTACAGTCTCTGTTTCCCTTGTTGGTAGAAGCCACAGATCTTGTTGGTATTGTGCACCTTAGAGAGTGCAAGAAGAATATGGCTAGAGCCTATCTCTGCATTGCTGCAGCCTCTGGAATTCCATTCATTTTATGAACCAAGGTAACCTCATCCTGCAAGCACACCAAAAGGTCCAGCTGGCGTTTCCAGTACTTCCACAAGTTATAAGGGGTTTCTCCTCATGGGCATTGACACATCCCACTTTAATAAACCCCTTACATTCCCAGAGAGATTTCCATAGGGCAACATCTCACAGGAGCATTGCTATAAGCATTCAGTTCTCTTGTGCATTTTCCTGATCATATGGCAAGACCATTGACTACTGCCAAAGATTTAAAAAATCCAAACATAGGCTCTTTTTTTTTTTTTAACCATTGTCCAATTCTTCCATCACTGCTAGGAAAAGAGCATGCTATTCAGCCCATTGAGGTGACTGCTCACCTACTTCAATAAGACACTTTTCATGCACAGGTCTTAATGTGGCAGCTTTCTAAACAGAGTGCCATTTATTCATCTTAGAACTGCCACCTGTAAACCAAGCCACTCTTTTTTGGTGAACTGAAAGCTATTCTTAGGGCACTGCTATGTGGCAGTAGGTTTAGGCAGCTTTTCAGGTGGTTGCAACATCCATACAAAAAAGAGGCTACCTGCTCCAGGACACAGTGGATACCTGCTTGCATTTCCTCCGTTCCATGTTCTCATATAAATCATTTCTATTTTATTATAGAACTTCTCCTAGTCCATTTGTGTTGCTATAAAGGAATAGCCAACGCTGGGTAATTTACATTATAATCAAGTTTTATTTGGCTCAGGATTCTGCTGCCTGGAATGTTCAATATTAGACACCTGGTGAGGGCCTCAGGTTGCCTCCCCTCTTGGTGCAAAGTGCAGAAGAGGTGACTTGTGCAGAGATCATACAGCAAAAAGAGGATGCAGGAGAGAAAGGGATGGTGCCAGGCTTCCTTTCACTAACCAGCTCTCTTGGAAACTGACAGAGAACTCACTCATCCCTGAGAAAGGGCATTAATCTGGTCATGAGGAATTCACCCCCATGTCAAAAGTATTTCCCATAAGTTTCCACCTCTAACACTGGGGATCAAATTTCAACATAAGGCTTGGAGGAAACAAATATCCAAACTATAGCAGAACTCTTCTGAACACTGCCTTTCTTACTGTAGCGCTTTCCTTATATAACCAGGGCATTGTAGGTTGCTTAAGTTTCAAAATTAGTTTGTCCTTCAGGCATTGAGGTATTCTTAACTCACGCCCAGCAGAAAGCTAGTAATGGCCTCCCAAATGGAATCTTCTGGGAGCAACACTTGTAAGTTTTCTGGTCCAAAATACCAACAACGGTCCCTAGGAAACTCTTACATCTTTTGCCGTAACCTCCAGTCTGTGTATGAGTGGCAGATGCCTCCAAAATCATACCTGAGTAGGGGGAAGGGCCCCAAGGCATTTAGAGAGGTGCTGCTCTGTGTTACTTCAACAGAACATGATACATTGTGGCTGCAAAATAAGCATAAATTCTGATCCTTTCCATGTGAACTGCAGCAGGGTCTCTTTTGAGACTGAGATACAAAAAGCATTTGCAAAATTACCCACTGTGTACCAGACTCCTTTCATCTGTTAGAGCTTTTACATGGTTGAAATAATATCTGGAACTCCTGAGGCTAAGGGGGAATAGAACTTCATTTAAGTCTCCTCTTAGTTTCTGTGAGCCATCTACCTTTTTCAAGGGCCATTCAAAGTTATAGAACAGAGAATTTATTGGTAACAGTACTCCAACCTCTAGTATGTGATTAAAGTGGTAATTTCCTCTTGCCTACAGGTATTTCATAATGTCAAAATTAGTCACCTTTTTGGGTTCAAGCTATTCTTCTAGTGGTTTCTATTTGGCATGTCCCTAAGGACTCGGGTCAAAGCAGATTTACATGGTCAAAACACAAAATTATAACCTATTGAGTTTTAAATCTGAATTAGCTTTAATTTGACAATCTAGAATCAGGCAACATCTCATTCTATATAACACTGAATGCATGCTCCCATAAGTTGAGCAGAGGAGATTGCCTTTACAGATAGAAAAGGACGGAATAAAGCAAAAACAAAGAACAAGAATTGGATGGGTCATTCTCCAAAGCAGTAGTTCCCTAAAGTAGTGGTCCATGGCCTGGTAGGAACCAGGCCACACAGCAGGACGTGAGAGGAGAGCAAGCAAGCAAAGTTTCATTTGTATTTACAGTCACTTCCCATCACTGACATTACCACCTGAGATCAGTGGTAGTATTAGATTCTCATGAGCACGAACCCTACTGTGAACTGCACATGCAAGGGATCTCGTTTGTGAACTCCTTATGAGAATCTAATGCCTGATGATCTGAGGTGGAGCTGAGGCGGTGATGCTAGTGCTGGGGAGTGGCTGCAAATATAAATTAACATTAGCAGTGAGGTTTGACTGCACAGAGACTATAATAAGTCAATTGCTTGCAGACTCATATCTCTAAGTCTGACAACAAAAATAAAGCTACATTTAAAAGAAAATACCAAGCGGTCTACTTAAATTATGAGTTAATTGCAACAGGTGATTCACATTCTCCAAGCTCACTTTGCATAATATGTGGCAACTGGTTATCCAACACCATAAACACTTCAAACTGCTTCACTACATGGAGACCAAGCATCCTGCATTAAAAGGCAAGCCTGTGGAGCTTTTTCTTTTTTGAGTCTGAGTCTCACTGTCGCCCAGGCTGTAGTGCAGTGGCACACTCACTGCAGCCTCGACCTGCTGGGCTCAGGTGATCCTTCTGTCTCAGCCTTCCAAGCAGCTGGAACTATAGGTGCGTGCCATCATACCCAGCTAATTTTTTAAATTTATAATAGAGACAAGGTCCTACCAAGTTGCCCAGGCTGGTCTTCAATTCCAGACCCAGGCAATCCTCTCGCCTCGGCCTCCCAAAATGCTGGGATTACAGGGTTGAGCCACCGCACCTGGCTTGGAGTTTTTCAAAAGAAAAAGAAAAGTGAACACAAAGAAGCAATTATTGAAGGCCATCACTTTATCAGATGTGTCTGCATTAAGAGCATAATCCATAGTGGCTAACCACATAGCCAAAGCTAAAAAACCCTTTACTACTAGTGAAGAGTTGATCTTGCCCACTGCTAAGAACATTTGTTGTGAACATGTAGGAGAGGCTGCAGTTCAAAAGGTGGCACATACTGCTCTTTGGCTAGCACCATAATTAGATGAATTGATGAAATAGCAGAGGATGTTGAGGCGCAATTGTTAGAGACGATTAAAGAGTCACTGCAATTCGAATCCAGGTTGACGAGTCTACTGATGTTGACAAGGTAACAATGTTTTTGTGAGACATATTTTTCAGGAGGATGTACATGAGGATATGTTATGCGTACTTTTATTGCTAATCAATACCACAGTTTCAGAATTATTCAAGGCTTTGAATGATTATATATCAGGAAAGAGGATTTGATCATTTTGTGTTGGTGTATGCACAGATAGAATGGCTGCCATGACTAGACGGCTTTCTAGTTTCACTACTTGGGTCAGAGAGGTTGCTTCTGAATGTGAGACTATGTACTGTGTCATCCATAGAGAAAGGCTGGATAGTCAAAAAATGTCACCTGAACTTGACATTCTGCAGGATGTAATTAAAATCATCAACCACATTCAAGTACATGCCTTTAACTCACATCTGTTTGCACAGCTCTGTGAGGAGACAGATGACAAGCACACACAGTCTTCTCTTATACACAGAAGTGAGTTGGTTTTCTAATGTAGACCACTGGTCAGAGTTTTTTAGTTAAGAGTTGCTCCAGAGATTTTTTTTTTTTTTTTTTTTTTTAGAAAAATAATCACCTCTGGCACCACATTTCAGTAGCACAGAATGGGGGAAAAAACTTGCTTTCTCGGGTGACGTATTCAGACTGTTCAATGAACTCAATCTCTCACTTCAAGGGAGAATAACAACTGTGTTCAAGTTGGCAGATAAAGTGGCTGCATTCAAAGTCAAACTGGAATTATGGGAGTGATGAGTGAACAATGAGATTTTTAACATGTTTCAAACATTAGCAGAGATTTTGAAAGAGACTGAGCCAGGGTCTTCTTTCTCCCAGCTGATGCATGATCACCTACCTCGGTTTTCAAATGAGTTTGAGCATTATTTCCCAATCACAAAAGATCCCTGAACTGGGAAGGAATGGATCCACAACCCATTTGTGAATAAGCCAGGTGAATCAACTCTGTCCTTGCAAAATGAGGATCATCTGCTTCAGATCACAAATGATGGTGGTCTTAAAAGTATGTCTGAGAGAACTTCAAATCTCCACGTTCTGGATTAAAGTCAAGGCAGAGTATCATGAGATTGTCACAAAACCACCGAAAGCCTGCTTCCATAAACAAAACGAGATTACAGAGTAGACTGGACATAAGCAACACACTCCGAGTATCACTGTCTACCATTAACCCCAAGTCTAACCGTCCAGTTGCAGGAAAACAAGCTCAGGGCTCCCACTGATTCTGCATTATGGTGACTTGTATAATTATTTCATTATATTTTATAATGTAATAATAACACAAAAAAAGTGCACAATAAATATTACACAACTGAATCATCCCAAAACGTCTCCTCCCCTGGTCCCTGGAAAACTGTCTTTCAGAAAACAAGTCCCTAATGGGAAAAAGTTTGGGGACCACTGCTCTAAAGCATAAAGCAGAGTACTTCCTTACCATGCCATTTAAAACTCATCTTTTTGGAGATATGTCTATTTTCTCTCTCTCTCTCTCTCCTGATTTCCTAAAAGGTAGAATAAACAACTTTCTTTTGACTTGATGGGGTGAAACTTCAGCTTGGGTACATATATGCCTTTTTGATGTGTTGGGCCTAATGCAGGAGCACAGTCAGGTAAAGGAAGCATGACCACTTCACATAAAGTATGTTCAGAAGTGATTCGCCCATACTTTGGCTTATTCTCATCCATCATTACATCTCAATCTATGTCCTCCCAATCTAAGCACATCCCTTGTTAAGCCTTCACCAAAAGGTTTTGAAATAACAGTGCATTGGGACCCTATGTCAAGAACTCCCAGAAACCTCTCTCTGGTAAATTACACACCATGTCCACTTAACTCACAAAAGTGCATACGACCTCAGGGCCACAGGCAAGTTCCAGCCAAAGGACTCTGGCATCTAAGCCAATTGTTACTTTGGTATTTCTACCTAGGTATCACCTCAGTCGATTTTGGGTGGGGTTTCTCCTCATAATCTTTCCTTCCAGCTTTAAAAACTCCTCCCAAATGAAAGGAATAGGAATAGGAGGAATTTGTGTGGGGCCTCTTAATGTTGAGGAACCTGCAGGAAGTCCCAATGATCCATACAACCTCCTAAAGTGCTGCATCAACAGCTTTGTTAAAACAACACACATGTTCACCACATTAAGCCCATTTCTCTATAACTGAGTAAAAGCGTTCCTCTTGCTGGGATGAGTCCCTGAACTGTTTCAGTCTCTTCACATTTTCCCTTCAACTCCCTTATGTCCTTAGCATCAGGAAGACGTATACCAAAAGTATACCACAAATCTGATGAGGGTTCTGAACTGTTATTCAAATTTCTAAGAGTAAAGCCATATACTGTCCATGTTTAGGCACCTCCTGAATCACAGATTTACCATAACCTGGTGCAATGAGCATATTCAGTGGGTAAATATTTGGGACATGGTAAACCAAGCCCACAGGACTTGCATAGGAAGCACGGCAGCTGCTACATCTGGGTCATTCCACTTGGCATTTATGCAGGAGTGGGCAGTCTCCCTTCTCAGACTGGCTGTTCCCTGCAGAATAACCTCCTGTGTGGCTCAGTCATGTACACACCTCTGTGATTCTACCTTGGTGAGCTGTGGGTCCTTCATCAACACAAATATGTTCTTCTACTCTGCAGCATTCAGAACCAAACACATTGACCCAATTACTTATTCTCACAATCCATATTAGCAAAGGTTCTTCAGAAAGCCCACAATACCAACCCACAAAAAGAGACAAGTTCTTCACACTACACAATCTGTTTTTCATAGTTACTTTGTTTTGCCCTCTCCCTCTAGTTTTTGAAGACAAGAGGTATTCTGTTGTCCCGGCATAATTTTTCCCTTTTAAGACAAGTTTTGATGTGTTGACTGAAAGACTGATAGGCACTATAAACTTAACAAAACTTGAAGTTATTTAATTCTGAGTCAAGTTTAAAGTCTATAGCCCAGCAACAAAAACTCAGAGCAATGTGAGAACGTGTCCCTCAGTGGGTTACATAAAGTACAATATACATTTGGAAACACAGTAAATGGGAGAAGATGGCAGAAAAGCAAAGGTGACATTTTTACGATTCAGGTTAATCTTCACTGACATTATACAGAAGATAAAGTAAATATGCAGTTCTCATACATAAGGTAAAAAGTTAGAGGACATGGCTGTCTTAGAGTATAGAGAGGGATGATGACTCTACCCTGCCTCTCTGCTTCGTCTGATAAGCAAGGCTGGACTCAGTAGGTTTCAGTGAAATAGACTCCAGACTTGCAGGTGAAAAGTTTAGATTAGGTCTACTTTCTATTTCCTTTATATATCCATCCTGCCATACTAAGCCATATTAAGCCCCTTTTAAAAATGTTTCCTTTGGATTTTCCTTCTTCGGAGAAACACTGCCTTTTGATCAAAAAGTCTCCAAAGAAGAAATTTGAATACCAAATAGTACAATTTGATACATTCAAATATAAAATTCTAGCTGGGCATGGTGGCTCAGCCTGTAATCCCAGCACTTTGGGAGGCCGAGGCGAGAGGATTGCCTAAGTCCGGGAGTTTGAGACCAGCCTGGGCAACTTGGTGAAACCTCATCTCTACAATAAATCACAAAAACTAGCCAGGCACGGTGACGTGTCTGTAGTTCCAGCTACTTGGAAGACTGAGGTGGAAGGATTGCCTAAGCCCAGCAGGTAAAGGTTGCAGTGGCCGTGAGGGTGTGTGCCACTGCACTCCAATCTGGGTGACAAAAGTGAGACTCCAACTACAAAAAAAAAATTTATATATATATGATTCCCATTCTTTTAGAACTGTAGAGCACTGATAGTCAAACTGGAACTGAGAAATGCCCATGTCCTTTTCCTTTTTTCCTCTGTAAGAAGTGCCATCATCTATCTGGTTTGTCAGTGAGGTTACAAAGGCTCTACTCTCACTGTCACCTAGACTGGAATGCAGTGGCATGATCACTGCTCACTGTAGCTTCCATCTCCTGGGCTCAGGCCATTCTTCTGCCTCAGCCTCCTGAGTAACTGTGACTACAGACAAGCGGCCCCACGCCTGGCTAATTTTTTGATTTTTTGTACAAGCAAGGTCTCACTCATTATGTTGCCTAGGCTGGCAGTTTTTCCTTTTGAAACATGAAAGGCTCTTGTCTTACATTAATGCCTCCTCATTTTGCATTAAAATGAGATGATTATGGCAATTAGGGACAAGAGGCAGAAGTATGTCCAATTTGATACATTTTATAAGTTCAGATGCCATGATGCCCTGCATGGTCAGATGTATCAGGGAGATGTCTTCAGAAGTCAGGCAGAAGTATATCCAATTTGATACATTCTTCTAAAACTTGGGACTTCAGGATCAAAATATATTAACATGAAAAGCTATTCCTCAGTAGGTAACAAAGAGAGGAAAGATTAGGACAAATGGTCGAGATAACCACTTTTGCTTATTTTCTATGTTTCCTCCTTCAAAGTGATGACAGAACATAGTTTTAATTGGTCTTTTATTTTTTTACATGACATTTATAAACTTTAGCATATGTAACATTTGTAATATGGAAACATCAGAAATAACAATATGGTGAACTCAGGGGTACACTAAAGAGAAGAAATAATACAGTATCAAAGAAAAGAACACTAAAAACATATTTTGATAATCTGCAATTCATCATGTAATTATGCTCTATGTTTACATTTACACCTTAATATATATTTGACTTAATTCATTTAGAATTGTAACTGAAGACTTTTAATGCCTAAATTCTCACTAGATAACTTGTTTTCTACTGGGAGTACAATTTGAAAAGGTTTGAGCCGGGCTCAGTGGCTCGGCCTGTAATCCCAGCGCTTTGGGAGGCTGAGGTGAGTGGATTGCCTGAGCCTGCAGGTTCGAGACCCGCCTGGTCAACTTGGCGAGACCTCATCTCTACAATAAATAAAAAAATTAGCCGGGCATGGTGGTGTGTGCCTGCAGTTCCAGCTACTTGGAAGGCTGAGGTGGAAGGATCACGGGAGCCCAGCAGGTCGAGGCTGCAGTGGCCGGGAGCGTGCCACTGCACTCCAGTCGGGGAGACAGAGTGAGATTCCAACTCAAAAAAAAGTTAAGTGCCTGATAAACCCAGTATTGCACCAAAATTTAAATTAAATTAATTTAAATCAAGTATTTAAGCAGCATAATTTAAATCAAGTATTGTCTGATTGCACATAAGATCTAGAACACTTAGTGTCATCTGCCACTCCACAAAGCAGAATGGGGTCTTCAAGCTGCTGCTGCAGGAGGCGCAAATAGGAACAGGCAACAATGAAGGCCCCAATATTGGACAGGGTATATGTACAACCTCCAAGCAGCAAATAGCCCTGGGCCTGAATCATTGTGCAAAACTGTGTAAAAGATGAGTATTCTAAATGCTTTGTTGTATTCTTCTCCATTGCCTACAAATACAGAAATTCTATATAGACGATCCCCTTTAACCTTACAACCTGTGAACCAATCCTACCAAATTCTGAACATCAAGGCACATGACTGCACTGCAGGACCTACAGAATAGATTTGCCTTCCCAGTACTCATCAGAACAATACAGTATCCCTTGTAAACAAAAGAAAATCCTTATGTTCCTCTCAGAAAACCAGTGGTTGGTACAAAAACTGGCATCTAGTCAGGTTGACCCACAGAATACTGCACTATCCAGTCCACAAATAAGAATCACAGAGTCCCAAAGACTTTCTTTAGAAGCATAGGCAGTTATCCAAATTAGGCCACAAGTGAAGAGAGCATTCACATCATACCCTGAGAAGAACACAAATTTACTTATTTTTATTTTTTATTTTTTTTGAGTTGGAGTCTCACTCTGTCACCCAGACTGGAGTGCAGTGGCCGCTCCCAGCCATCACAGCCTCGACCCGCTGGGCTCCGGCGATCCTTCCGCCTCAGCCTTCCAAGTAGCTGGAACTACAGGCACGCACTACCATGCCCAGCTAATTTTTGATTTATTGTAGAGATGAGGTCTCGCCAAGTTGCCCAGGCGGGTCTTGAACCCGTGGGCTCAGGCAATCCACTCACCTCAGCCTCCAAAAGCGCGGGATTACAGGCTGAGCCGCCGAGCCCAGCAGAACACAAATTTAGTAATCCCAACAAATGTTGTTTACCCCATCACGGTATTACAATACAGTTGTTTCCCAACCACCCAGTATAACTCCCAAGACTGAAAGTGGCTTAAACAATAAAGTCTTAGCCGGGCTCGGTGGCTCAGCCTGTAATCCCAGCACTTTGGGAAGCTGAGGTTTGCCTGAGCCTGGATTGCCTGAGCCCGCGGGTTCGAGACCCACCTGGGCAACTTGGTGAGACCTCATCTCTACAATAAAATCAAAAATTAGCTGGGCGTGGTAGCGCGCGCCTGTAGTTCCATCTACTTGGAAGGCTGAGGTGGAAGGATCGCCGGAGCCCAGCAGGTCGAGGCTGCAGTGGCTGGTAGTGGCCACTGCACTCCAGTCTGGGTGACAGAGTGAGAATCCAACTCAAAAAACAAAAAAACAATAAAGTCTTCATCATATCACAGACTCAAGCAATAGGGGCTGGTTATTCTTGGGTTAGCAACCTGAAGGCTGAAAAACACCACCTGGAAAATCAGGGCAGACCCACAAGATCCCTGAGAAGGTACTCCATCTTTTCAAGTCATCACAAGAGTCTCCTGGGTCAAAAATGAGTCAAGTCAATGGCACAACGCATCGGGAAGAAATGAGAAAGGAAAAAGTGTGACGCTACACACAAATCCCTCTTGAAAATGACAGACAACTGAGGTTGACTTCCAGGAGATAATGGAATGGGTGAATGATGCACTACAGTACCTACCGAGTGGTAGAGGTGATACGACTTTTGCCAGAGAACTGGCAGTCACATAAATCTGGCAAGGGACCTAGGAAGAGTAAAAAATGCAATGCAGC
Organism: Cephalopachus bancanus; assembly: GCA_027257055.1. Taxonomy (NCBI): domain Eukaryota; kingdom Metazoa; phylum Chordata; class Mammalia; order Primates; family Tarsiidae; genus Cephalopachus; species Cephalopachus bancanus. The sequence goes on from JAPVLO010000564.1 coordinate 3,207,868, forward strand.
TCCCATATACCTGGAATTTATGCAGATATTTGACACGTGACATTACATTTAGGCAGATGGTACACTCATAAGAGATCTCCCCCAGTGTTACGCAGAATAAGAAACATTCTGTATACATCTATGGTGTTTTTCTGATGTGAACATTCTGCTATCCAACAAGTAGCTCGGAGACTTGCTCACACTCCTTGTGCTAAAAAGGCTTCCCTAGTGGAAGCTCTTCTGTGTGTTAATAAATCTAGACTTTCAGATAAAGAAAACCCCACATTTGCCATACTCATAAAACCTTTATCAGGTACAAACTCTCTGATCTTGAAGATGCACAAGTTTGATTAACAAATTTTTTTAGTGTGAACTCTCCGATGTTTGACAAGTGCATGGCTTCGTTTAAATTTTTGTCCACAGTTGCTGCACTCATAAGGCCTTTCTCCAGTGTGGACTCTCCTATGTTTCTTGAAAGTGGAGTTATCAGCAAAAGATTTCCCACATTCACTGCACTGATATGGCTTTTCTCCAGTGTGAACTCTCTGGTGTACAACAAGGTGGCTCTTCTGGTTAAATGACTTACCACATTCCCCACATTTATAAGGTCTTTCTCCAGTGTGAAGTCTCTGGTGTTCAGTGAGATGGGACTTGCACCTAAATGATTTTCTACATTCCATACACTCATAAGGCTTTTCTCCAGTGTGACCTCGTTGATGTAAAATGAGACCACCCTTTTGACGAAACAATTTCCCACATTCTCCACACTCATAAGGTCTTTCTCCAGTGTGAATTCGCTGATGTTGAATGAAGTTGGCCTTTCGAATAAAAGATTTCCCACATTCTTCACACTCATAAGGTTTTTTTCCACTGTGACCGCTCTCATGATAACCGAAGCTATTATTTCTCGTAAAAGCATTCCCACATTCACTGCACACATAACACCCATCTCTGCTGAGAAGTTTCTGGTGTTTAACAAGTAAGCGTTTGGTGCCAAAGGCTTTCATACATTCTCCACAGCTGTAAGGAGTTTTTCCCTCCTGAAAGGATACCATACACTTGCTTTTACTGTTTGACTTCTCCAAAGCATGAGTAGCTTCTTGTTGACGTAATTCTGAGCTGGGCAAAAAGTCCTTCCCAACCTCACAGATAACTGACTCTTGTGACCCACAAAACTTGTAGCTATTCACAAACGATGCTGACCGAACATGGTTTCTATAGGGTTTCTCTCCACTGTGCTTCTTTTGGTGCTGATAAAAATTTGCTACATCATCCAGTTTATTCCCACATGGCCTACAAGAAAACTTGTTCAGTTTCTGCTTGTGATGTGTTTCCTGGTGTTGAGCCAACTGCAAAGCGACCCCAAAGATCAAGCCACACAATTTACAGCTGTGGAACTTCCTGGGAGACACACCTGTCCTAGAAGTCCTCACCTGGGACTCTCTTTGTATAGAAATGCTCTGCTTAGAAGGTGCCTTCTCATCTTCAGCTCCACACCAATGACCTGAAAGTATGAACATGCTGGTAAAGCACAAGGTAACTCGAGTGGGAAGGAATAAACGACCTATAGCATGACTAGGCTATAAAAGTCATAGAATACCGAAGGCTTCATGATGTGAAGGGCATAACCATATACACAACACAGGAAGATGAGGCAGGTTCTACAACTCATGTCTGTGCAAACAATTGGTCTGCAGGACCTTAAGTGCTGATGACTTATGAATGCTATAAAGAATGGTATATCCAGGCCCACAAAAATGAGTACAACAGTTGTTGGTCTGGGACAGTTCCATAGTTACACAATCTTAATATAAAATCTATAGACAAATATTGGAGACCACTATAAATGGGGACATAACAAAAGTTGGTGGGACATGATGTCCAGAGATGTGAAGATTAGTCCTGGACTTGATTTCAGAGTACAAGTGACAAGGTGTATAACTGACAACTCTCCAAACTCTCAAGAACAAGGAAGAAGAAAAGAAAGAATAGTGTATGGCTACTCATATTGCCACAAAAACACTTGTCAAACAGAGTGCATTTCTGGTATGATTTGAATACAACCCTGAGGTTCTGTCCTGCCCCAGGGTGCCACTCCACAGACATATGCTCCCTCTGAGCCCCTTGCATGAAAGCTGTATTTACTTGCATCCTCTGGATCATTAATGGTTTTCCATCCCACCATCAAAAAGATCAAGTACATGGGAAATGACAAGGTACAAAGGGAACAACAAGACAGAAGAAGCCGACACTGGCTCAAAACAACTCAGCACAAGACAGTCCACAGAAAAGGAAACTAGATATTACAAAGAGAATGTCTAAGGAGGGTCTTACAAGAATAGCCTATGATCTATGTAGGTAGTGACATTGTCAGTGATGGCAATTCCTGTCACATTCAGGCATGAAAAATGTGAGGCTGGAGAAGGAAGTAGAACCTGCACACAGGAGACTCGGATCTGGACAGATTCATCCAACAGTCAGAGGGCAAGCAAGGTGGGGTGCATTGGGGTGACAGTAAGACTCCTGACTCTGACTCCTTCCCTGGGATCCTGAAGGGAAGCAAGTGTTGGCGCTGCTCAAAAAAAGAAGAGAGCAGTACACACATCTCATTCCTACCAACCACAGCACCTACCAAAGAACTAAAGAAAGAAGCTGCATCCAGGTTCCTGATGTAAAAAAGACAGTCTTGCCAAAAGGAAAAAAGAAAAAGAATAGGGACTATTTCAAGTTACAGGGTGAGTGTAACGGACTTACCCAGGGAGGATATAAGTGCCAAGTTCTCCAGCATCACATCACGGTAGAGGCATCTCTGAGCCTCATTAAGGAGACTCCATTCCTCCCGGGAAAAGTTCACAGTCACGTCTTCAAAGGTCACACTGTCCTGTTATGATGGTGACACATGAAACCACAAACAGTCCCTATGCTGAGGTCCCAGAAAACTTATCTCCCACACACAGACCATTGCCCATCCTCCTATCAAGGTCCCATAATAACAGGAAAGTCTAGGCCCACTGGTGCCTTGTGTCTTCATGGGCCTACTGGTCACAGTGTAAGCAACAAGAAGTAGGTGGACAAATATGTATGTATGCTGTAGTCCTGACATATTAGGAGTCCAACCCTTCCTGATAGGCACTGAAGTTAGGTAAAGCCCAGTGCAGCGCCCTGGGTCCACCAGGCATAATCCCTTGTCTAAATATACCTCATTTTTAGACTGCAGCCACATGCCCATGGCAATTCTCAGCCAACTGCCCTCTACCATCGGCCTCTCTCTGGCTTTCACAAGTTAAAGTGATTTCATCCCCTTCTTTTCTTCAGCAAGTGAAAGTCTAATCCTATGGTTATAGTGACAGTCAAACACGTGACATCTGACACTTGACAGCGTTCATTAACAGCAGTTCATAAATCAAATATACTCACTAGCTGGAGAGTGGGACACCACTCACCAAGCAGGGCCATATATGGCTTCCACTATGAGTAAGAGTAAGCAACCAGGGACTGTGCTATGCCTGATTTGTAAGATCCAGAGGGTGTGATAGCTCTGCTTTGTTTGGAAGAATGCAACTCACTATGGAGTATAACAGCCTTGTCCCCGTGATCAAAAGACCAGGATTGTGTTTAGTCTCCTTGAAGAAAAAGGTTGTTGGGCTATGATGTTTCATCAAAAACAGCAAAATAGAAAAGAGATTTGCGTTCAGGCCATTTGAGGTCCTACCAACATCATGAGAAGTTAAGTGGCACACCATAATGGACCTTTATGTTTAGCCTCATGCCACAACATGGCTGATAGCATCTAAAATATGCTTGCAAGATACAAACAGAAGGCCAGGCTCAGTGGCTCAGCCTATAATCCCAGCACTTTGGGAGGCCGAGGTGAGTGGATTGCCTGAGCCCGTGGGTTCGAGACCAGCCCGAGTAATTTGATGATATCTTGTCTCTACAATAAAATAAAAATTAGCCGGGCGTGGTAGCACATACCTGTAGTTCCAGTTACTTGGAAGGCTGAGGAAGAAAGATCGCCGGAGCCCAGCAGGTTGACGCTGGGATGGCTGTGAGTGTGCCACGGCACTCCACAGTCTGGGCAACAAAGTGAGATTCCAATTAAAAAAAAAAAAAAAAAGCCTTTAGGAGGCTGAGGTGAGTGGATTGCCTGAGCCCGCGGGTTTGTGACCCGCCTGGGCAGCGAGACCTCATCTCTACAATAAATCAAAAATCAGCCAGGCGTGGTAGCGCACGCCTGTAATTCTGGCTACTCGGAAGACTGAGGTGGAAGGATCGCCAGAGCCCAGTGGGTAGAGGCTGCGGTGGCCGGGAGCAGCCACTGCACTCCAGTCTGGGCGACGGAGTGAAACTCCGACTCAAAAAAAAAAAAAAGAAAGAAAGAAAGAAAGAAAGATTCAAACAGGAACCAGTATTAACCTTCCCAGATGCCCTAACCTGTATGTTCAGCCAGAACATTTAACTGCTACCAACTTGTACATCTCCATTCATGCAGGCAGCTTCCATGGATATAGCTCCTAAGTACAAAAACATTGGGGTCATAACTGATGCCTCTCTTTCATGACCTGAACATCCATATTTAAAAATCTGTCCTTTTAAATAATGTGAATTTTGGTTCCAGTCAAATCTCTTTAGCCATGAATCTGGTCAATTATACCTCACCTGGATTATAGCAGTACCCTCAATCCATATTCTCTTTCCTCCTCCCTTAACCCCACAGTACCTTCTGTGTTCAGCCTGAAGGAACCTGTAGCCAAATGAAACTGTGGCACATCTCCCTTTTCTGATGACTTTTACCCCTAAGCATTTCACATCATGGTACCAATGTTAGGTACTTAGAACAGACATAAGCAGGCGACGAAGGGGGAGGGTAAGGTACAGGAAGCTAGATGACTTTTAGATACTCAATTTCAGCAGGTTGCAACCACCAAACAAGGTTGCAATCAAGCCTGAGAGGTAACTAACCAACCAAGACCTGGAACTCTTAGAACTAAGATAGCAGGGACTTTCCAAAAATGAGCTATAAAAGAACAAACCAGAAGAATAAATGAGGCTGACTCACTCTCCAAGAAGTCCACTCTTCTTCACCTTTAGGAATATAATCGCTTGCTTACAATAAAGCTTTGCTTTGCTTTACTGTTGCCCCAAGACTGGTCAATTCTTCATTCACGAGTGACCAACAAACCTCTAGCCAGCATCCCGCTGACATTTTCTTGGCAACCACAAAGGGACCCCATTGGGATAACTGGAGTAAGTGAATGTTCTCACAATCAGGCTGCAGGACAGTATTTTGTTATCTGTGTATGAGTGTGGTTTGGTGGCAAAACCTCATAGTAAGGGAGTCCCTCTCCACTAAGACCCTGGGCTTCAGTCCAGGTCAAAAGTAAACATTTTTCCCTTCAGTTTGTGAAAATAGGTACTCTCGGGTGACTGAGGGTCTCACAAGTGTATCAAGGGATCTGTCCCCACAACGTGTAAGGGCCTCATAGGGAACTCCACAAACATCTTATCTGGGAGACTTGTCTCATCTGGGGGTACAGACAAGGATTGATCATTCGGCTCAGTGGCCCATGATTACCTTCAGCATGCAATGGGAAAACTGGGACATGTAAGAGAAAGAGAGATGACCGCTGGTGGCATAACCAACAGGAGCTGTCTCCACAAGCAGCACACTCTTGACCCACCACATTTTTCTAGGCCCCAAAGCCAGACTTAGCCACTAATCTCTTGCTGTCAACTCTTCTCTTTCAGACTCAGTCTCCTTTTTGTGTCTGCACTGGTTTCTTCTCCCAAACTTTCGTTTTTTGTTCAGTCACCTTTGTTTTGCTACTCTGCTTGTGCTATAATTGTGTCTGAAAGATCATCCCCTGAATGTTTAATGTTTTTCCCAATGCTCTTCAAAATTTCCCTCTCCTTGCATGTATCATTCGCCATAGCATTTTAGAACATGAGCCAAGGGGTCCCACTTATTATTTATTTCAATTGAGTTTGTGTTCATAATGGAGACCCACTCCAATTACAAAATGTAGTTTTTTTGTTTTGTTTTGTTTTTGAATTGGAGTCTCACTCCTTAGCCCAGGCTGGAGTGCAGTGGCATGCACACTCACAGCCACTCCAGCGTCGACCTGCTGGCCTCCGGCGATCCTTCTACCGCAGCCTTCCAAGCAGTCAGAACTACAGATGTGCACTACCACACCCGGCTATTTTTTATTTTACTGTAGAGACAAGGCCTCACCAAGTTGCCCAGGCTGGTCTTGAATCTGCGGGCTCAGACAATCAACTCGCCTCAGCCTCCCAAAGTGCTGGGATTACAGGCTGAGCCACCGAGCCCGGCCACAAAATGTAGTTTTAAAAATTTGTTTGTAAAACTGTGTTTCTTGTCAGCGTTTAACTGAGCTTTTAACTTTAGATTTTGTTCCTTGATCATCTTTAGTTTGTGTGTCCCAGAATAAGAAGAGAGAACTAAGGAAATTACCTCCCTCTTGGAAGGAGAGAACTTTCTTTACCAAATGCCTGTCACTTTTGCTGCCTAATTTTGACTCTAAGATTCTCTTTATAAGATATTTACAGAAACCAAAGTCCATTTGTCCCCAGAGAGTCTGCTGTGTTTGCAACTATTTAAACAAGTCCTGGACAAGGAATAATATCCTAACTAGACCAACACTGGTCACTCCCTTGTCTTTTCTCTCACTTTTTATGCTTTTAGCCATGTGAGGTTAAGCCTGGAGATTTTGAATTTACATAGGAACAACCCCTTAATGTATATTCCACCAGGAGTTCACTGTTTTGGATATACATTTCACTATACTGCTCCAAAGACAGGAATGAGAGGGCTTTCACTTGAGACACAGGGCACAAAGTTTCGTCTTTGATTCTTTATTAACGTTCAGGCAAGGGTTAACAATACATAGAGAATCCATCTCTTTTTCAATGGGTTGCCAAGTAGGGGTCAAAGGACAGGGAAGGGTAGCACAGTAAGGTCTACTAATCTGGGAACCCAGTGTTAGGACAGGCCTAACAGCTGTCCAGGTAAAGGGATGCCCTGCGTGTAGCAGGAAACAGTGTTAGCAATCATTGGGACACTCAGAATTCCTACAATACCCTCCTTTCTTTTGGTGAGTTTGAATGCTTGCCTGCTTAAGCATTTTGTTTCGTTTTGTCACTGTCAAGCTGACTGTTCATTTCTCTTCCTTGTTGCTCACTACCTTTCAGCTGATGCTGGCCTTGCACTTCCTTTTCTCTAACAAAGAAGCTGGAGTTGGAGAGGTGTCAAACCCTTGCACTGCAGATGGCTTGCAGCGGAGGATGTTCTTCCTTCTTTTTGTTTGTCTCTGGGTATCCTCACAAATTTCCTGAGGCACCTACAGTTAAACACCTCTCAACTCCAAACTCATTCCTCCCTCCAGCTAACACTTTGTTTCAGCTCACCTTGACAGGTGGCTTGTGGAGTAGTGGGGCTTCTAACACATACCAAGTAGAACTGAGGTACTAGAGTTCTCCCTGACAGGAAACTCGTGAGAGTGGCAAGAAATTACCCTGGCGTGGTGCAGTTCCTGAAAGCCTCAGGGGGATGGGAGACTTTCCTCTGAACATATTTATTTATTTATTTATTTTGAGTTGGAGTCACTCTGTCGCCCAGACTGGAGTGCAGTGGCAGCTCCTGGCCACCGCAGCCTAGACCTGCTGGGCTCCGGCGATCCTTCCGCCTCAGCCTTCCGAATAGCCAGAATTACAGGCGCGCGCTACCACGCCCGGCTAATTTTTTTGATTTTATTGTAGAGACCCAGGCAGGTCTCAAACTCGCGGGCTCAGGCAATCCACTCACCTCAGCCTCCCAAAGGCGCGGGATTACAGGCTGAGCCACCGAGCCCGGCTTCTCTGAACATATTTAATCTAACTCTAACCTTTTGTCAACTCTCTCTCCTGACATTCTTGTGTTTTTTTCAGTGTTCTTGCCTCAACTTGTCTCACTGGCCACTGCAGTCTCCATCTCGAATTGCCACTGCCCTAAGGGGCATTACTGCTGTCTCTGTTGATGAGATGAACAGTGAGAACTATTCTGAGTCTCCCTGCATCATAATCCCTTCTTTGATTCTAGCCCTCACCATCTTCTGTGTATCCTTAAACACTACTTTATACACTGCCAAAAGACTGGGGCATAACAGTCCATTCCAGGGTAAATACTGCAATCTTCCTAACTTTCTTTGACCACCCCTATGGTCGTGGACAATGCTGCCAGAGAACTCAGCCTGGTCAGCCCCGTCCCAAGTAAATCTCCCAAACTTTTCCAGGCCAGGTCCCTTCCCTGTTTCATCTTGCTGGTTTTGCTCTTGTAAGTGGGTTAAAAAAATCTGGAGAATAGATTTGTGACAGAAAGAATAATAACTAGCACCCGAGAATTTAAAAATCTAAGCTGGGATTGGTGGCTCAGCCTGTAGTCCCAGCACTTTGGGAGGCTGAGGCGAGTGGATTGCCTGAGCCCACGGGTTTGAGACCAGCCCAGGCAACTTGGCAAGATCTCGTCTCTACAATAAAAAAATAAAAAATAGCCAGGTGTGGTAGCGCGCATCTGTAGTCTCAGCTACTCGGAAGGCTGAGGCAGAAGGATCACTGGAGCCCAGTAGGTCGACGATGGGGTGGCCGTGAGTGTGCGTGCCACTGCACTCCAGCCTGGGCAAAGGAGTGAGACTCTAACTCACACACACACAAAAAAATCTTTGGTGCTCTCTCAGTTGAGACCCACCACGTCACGAAGCCAAGAGGACATGGGCTATGCACGCCCACTTCCAGTGAACAAGGGAAATCAACCTGGGGTCCTCCAAGGACACAGTAAAGTTTGTCCTTGGGTCTCATGATGCCAAGGTCAAATACGGGGTTGGAGACACCTGGCCTGGCAGATTAGACAAGAAGCCAGAGATGGGGACAGGCCAACCGACTCTTGTTCTTTGGGAGACATGAGTGCAAAAGAATGAGCCCTTCTTGCCCCTATTTCTCCCTCTCCTAGCAGAACCAGTTGTACACAGGTGACTCACAGGCAAGAAGTCAGCCTGGGGCTTTATGTATAATGGTCCTACCTATGTTCTTTTCTTTCCTAGCTATGGGAGCTGGCTCATCCATTCCTGTAAGCACTGCACTAGGTTAAAGTATAGGGACACGCTAAAACATAACTTCATTAAGAAAAAAACAAAATAATTTTCTTTTGCAACACGATCTGGCATCAAAATAAACTAGACGATGGAGAAACTTGGAAAATCAATGGTAGTTTAAACTATAATACCACCCACCAATTAGAACTCTTTTAAGCATAGAGCATGAAAAGTTAAGTGAAACATCGTATGCCCCAGTCTTCAAACAAGTATACAAAACCCAGAGAACAAGAGGCTAAATTTGTAGACCCCAAAGGTACTCAGTCTCTGAGGGGGATAGCCCGACAGAGTCCAATTTCTCCAAAAGCACTTTGGAGGCCTCTCCTGCCGCAAGTGCTCCCCCTATTTCCCTTCTTGCTTATCACCCACCTAGATCTCAGCATCCAAGGTTTTCCCCTCTAGTCACTAGTCTTGCTAACCCTTGTGGTGAAGTTATTTACCAACCCACTACAAAGTATATGCTCCCCCTCCATGATGTATAGTTAAGAACATCACTTAGAACCAGGTCAAAAAAATTACCCAGAAGAAAAAAAAAAAAATCTTGACTCTGTTCCAGGCCAGACTAGAGTAAACCCTGACTCCCTGAACGGGCAGACAGTTCTGAATACCCATTCATTGATCAGTCTGCCCCAGACATCTGAAACAAAAAAAAATTACAAAACTTAAAATTCTCTCATCTCAACTACTAAACACAGCCTTCTTAGTTTTCAATAATCTAAACCAAGTCAGAGAGGAACATCAAATAGAGAAGGAAAAAAGAAAGGCCAACCTTTTGGCTACAATAAGGAAAGTCACTTTGGGAAAAACGCACTCATAACCCCAAACCAAAAGGGAGCTTGCTTTATTTGTGGAAAATCAAGCCACTGGAAAACAGATGCCCAGAGAGACCTCTACTGAATGGGCTATGTCCCAAATGTGGACAAAAAGGTCACTGGAAAGGTTATGGCCATGTCCAACTAAAGGTGCCTGAGGTACTTGGCTGCTCCCCAGCAATTCATTGCTATAACAGGAAGGACTGCAGGTTATTCTGAAAATGGCAGGAAAGTCCACTCCCCTCTTAGCTGCAACCTTCTGTTTTGCTTCCCTGCCCTAGACCCTTATCTACCAAAGTCTGTGTAGACTAGAATCAACAGGAAGCCTCAAGTACGTTGCTTCTCTCAGTCTCTTACTTATATCTAAAATAAAAATTATACCATAAGTCATAAATTTTTAATAATACCAAAAATGAGCCAGGCTCGGTGGCTCAGCCTGTAATCCCAGCACTTTGGGAGACTGAGGTGAGTGAACTGCCTGAGCCCGCGGGTTCGAGACCCACCTGGGCAACTTGGTGAGACCTCATCCTACAATAAATCAAAAATTAGCTGGGCGTGGTGGCGCACACCTGTAGTTCCAGCTACTTGGAAGGCTGAAGCGGAAGGATCGCCAGAGCCAGCAGGTCGAGGCTGCGGTGGCCGGGAGCGGCCACTGCACTCCAGTCTGGGTGACAGAGTGAGACTCCAACTCAAATAAATAATAATAATACCAAAAATGTCCAATTCGTTTGTGGGAAATAACTTTCTCAAAGCACTGGGTGCCATTCTGATCTTGTCAGAAGAGAAGAAAAACTTTGTGGTAATGCTTGCAGGCCCATGCAGTCATTTAAAAGGAAAGGGAACTCCTCATAGCAAAAACTCCCCCTATTAAACACCAAACAGAAATCCTATATCTCATAGAAACTGTGCAACAGAGCCAAGCAGTTACTGTCATACACTGTAAGGAACATCAAAGAAACCACAAAAGTCAGCAAAAGTAACCATCTGACTGATGCTGCTGCCAGGCAAGCAGCTCTAAACAAAACACTAGTAACTGTTCTACCCTTATGATCTTTATGTTCACCCAAAGACACAACCTGAACACCAACTCCTTCTCAAGACTTAAAAGAAAAAAACTCCTCAAAATCAGTTACTTCACAAATGGATGGGGTCCTACACAGTACTTTTTTTTGAGTTGGATAGTCCTTTAGAGAAGCCAGACAGCACTTTTGAAACTTTTCTTCCCAAACGTCCAACTGACAGACAGCAAGTGATCTAGGCCAATTCAGCTCTACAGCACTTCTTAGGAGGAAGCAGCTACAAAAAAATAGACCTTCACCCTTCAGCTCCCAAAGATTTTAGCCAAAATCACTTCAGGGAGGAAAACATCAAGTAGTTAAAACACACATGAACAGGGGGCAAAGGGGAGAGTAAGGTGCAGGAAGCCACCTGACTTTTAGATACCCAATTTCAACAGGCTGCAAAACCAAATACAAAGGGTGCAACCAAGCCTGAGAGGTAACTAACCAACCAAGACCTGGAACTGTTAGAACAAAAGAAACTCTGGGACCTTTGACTTTACAAAAAGTAACAATAAAAGACCAACCCAGCAGGGCTCGGTGGCTCAGCCTGTAATCCCGCGCCTTTGGGAGGCTGAGGTGAGTGGATTGCCTGAGCCCGCGGGTTCAAGACCCGCCTGGGCAGTGAGACTTCATCCCTACAATAAATCAAAAAATTAGCGGGGTGTGGTAGTGTGCGCCTGTAGTTCCAGCTACTTGGAAGGCTGAGGCGGAAGGATCGCCGGAGCCCAGCAGGTCGAGGCTGCGGTGGCCAGGAGCGGCCACCACTCCAGTCTGGGTGACAGAGTGAGACTCCAACTCAAAAAAAAAAAAAAAAAAAAAAAAAGACCAACCCAGAATAATGAACAGGGCTGACTCCAGCAGCCTGCTCCTCTTGACCCTTAGGAGTGTACTTGCTTGCTTCCTTGCTTGATATAAAGCTTTGCTTTCCTTCATTTCACTGGTAGGGGGCCAATTCTTTGACCATGAGTGACCAAAAAAAACCTCGAGCCAGCATTCCACTGATACCAACTCCCTAGTTAACCTTCCAAGTGTATTTACATCAGTTGACTAAAATAGAAATAACTCCACATAATGTGTCATGGACGTAAAACCCAGCTTTAGGGTTTTACCAGGATTCCCAGGTCAAAGGACTGAAAAAATAGTACAATTCCAGAACACTACAATCTACAGAACCTGTAGGAAAGATCTGGGTCAGTGAGGGAATGGACAACCCTTCACTTCCCCATGAGAGCTCCTTAAATGCTTGTGCAGCCATGAGTTCCCGAACAGGAAGAAGTTAAAAGAATGTGTTCCTGATGAGATCTGAACAGATTATGCCTCCCTGTACACTTTCTTGCTCCTGGATCCTGGTGACTTCGGGCTGGTTGTCTGACCTGAGTGACTCAATGCAAAATGTCACTTCTACCACCTACCTGATCTACATAAAGATTCAACATCCCCGGGCCCTAAGGTCCTCATCATCACTCTCTACTCTGTTCTTCCTTTGGCCTTCGGGAAATCTCTAAAACCTGGACTTTCATCACACCCCTCCTTTGTCCAAAACTCTCCATGGCTTCTGGAGGCCTCCCAACAACCCTACAACCCTCAGCCGGCTACGCCAGGAGTAACTCCGCCTCACACCTTGTTCCCCACCGGCACCTGTCGATCCCCGGTTCCGAGCCCTCCCGGCTCATTCCACCTCCAAGCCTTTGCACCTGCCGGTCCCTCTGTCTGTCTCGTTCCCACACCGCAGCGCACGAGACTTCAGAAACCGGGACCTCCACCCACAGGCCTCACTGTCCTCACACCGGGGTCCAGGATGAACACACATGACAAGGCACCTCCACTCGGGGCTGCAGGACTTGCATGAAGGTACCTGAGGACACGAAAGACGCAATAATCACCTGAGCCAGGTGCCTCAACGCCGCCTCGACCGCCATCAGGACTGGGAAGGAAAGAAGGAGGGGCCAAGAGGAGGGAAATGGGGCGGGACCCCGACACAGCGGTCGCTTCCCCGGACCTCACGCGGGTCCGCCGGGAGCCTCCACGGACCTTCAGAGTCCCGCAGTCCAGGGACCGAGACTCCGCTCCACCTTCCGAGGTCAGTCTCCGCGGTGCCTACCCGGTGCAGAACAGCCTGTCACCCGATCCACACACCTATTCCCAAGCAATGGTCGCCGCCGAAGAGCGCCGGAAGTCCCGCCCCGAAGTTGCGGGCGCATCCGGGAACGTCCTTTTCTGAGCCCTCACTGGTCGCGTCTCGCTGTCCTTCGACGCAGAGCATTCTGGGCCATGTGGTTCCCTCAGGTTCCAAGGTCATAATGGGGAAGATCCACTGTAGGGCTTCTACAGAAAAGGCCAAGCTCCACCTCACCGGGTTCTGCTTAAGGGCAGGTTCTTCTTCTAGGGCAGAGGATGGCACTGCCCCTTCTTAGATCCCATATTGAGATCTCGTGTCTGTAACTGTTCAACTACGTATTTGCAAAAATATCATTTACGATTTCGAAAAACAGCCGGGCTCGGTGGCTCAGCCTGTAATACCAGCACTTTGGGAGGCTGAGGTGAGTGGATTGCCTGAACCCGCGGGTTCGAAACCCGCCTGGGCAACTTGGTGAGATCTCATCTCTACAATAAATCAAAAATTAGCTGGGTGTGGTAGCGCGCGCCTGTAGTTCCAGCTACTTGGAAGGCTGAGGCGGAAGAATCGCCGGAGCCCAGCAGGTCGAGGCTGCAAGTGGCCGGGAGCCGCCATTGCACTCCTGTCTGGGTGACAGAGTGAGACGCCAACTCAAAAAAAAAAAAAAAAAAAAAGATTTCGAAAAACTCAACCTCCCACACACTAAAAATATTACCTTGATGAGTCCATAGGCCACACATCCAAATTCACATATCATTTCAAACAGTCGGTCAGATATAGTTTCTCCACTGGAAGAAGATGCTAATAAACACTAATGTATTATAACAATGCACTATTGTATTATAATTCAAATGAATGGACTGAAAGATTAGAATTTGTTTTCTCAGTCTGTCTGGGACAAGAGGGAACTGGCCTCTAGATAGGTCCATAACAAGAAAGATAAAGGATCTTATGTCCTGCTATAGCAGAAGTGAAAAGAGAATTTCTGCCTACAGTTACCACAGGATACAACATTCCTGCCTATATTATCAATTATTGTGTCCAACTGAGTAAGACTTTTTATTCACTTAGTATTCCTGACTTTATAGTCTCAAACTTGCATTTATTTTCTTATAGGAATCTAAAATTAGTCTCATAAAAAGAATAATGAAACATAAGCTAGCTTGGGTACTGGCAATGTTTTCAGTATTCAAAGGTAATTCTCTCCACATGGAGTATGGTAAATTCTTGCATTCAAGCCATCGTTACAAAGCAGTTACCACTGATTTCTCTTGTAATAACAGGGAGTGTTCTGCCTGAGAAATTAATACTACATCAGGGCCCAGTTGGTGGCTCATGCCTATAATTCTTGCACTTTGGGGGAGGCTGAGGCAGGAGGATAGCTTGAGGCCAGCAGTTAGAGAACAGAATGCATGACACAGCGAGACCTTGTCGCTAACCCCCTCAAAAAAGAAATTAAAATTCAATGATGGTGGCATAAATAGCTATGGTGAAACCTAAGTGGGTAGTGAAAGTGACCTCAGAGAAGTTTGGCAATTATGTCTAAAAATACATGGCATTAAGATCAGGATGTGATTAAAATCATGACCTTGATGGTTTTGTCTCCAAATGAGATTATTCTTCATTCTTTTTTTTTTTTTTTGAGTCGGAGTCTCACTCTGTCACCCAGACTGGAGTGCAGTAGCTGCTCCTGGCCACTGCAGCCTCGACCTGCTGGGCTCCAGCAATGCTTCTGTCTCAGCCTTCCAAGTAGCTGGAACTACAGACGCACACTACCACGCCCGGCTATATTCTTCATTCTTGAAAGCACTGAGCAACATCAGCTTGGAAGGAAAAATTGTGCCTGCAGTCCCACGCATTATTTTCAGGAGGCTGCAAAGAAAGAATCCCGGGAGCCCAGGAGTTCAAGGCTGGCCTGGGCAGCATAGTGAAATCCCCATCTCTAAAAAAGAATTATATATATAAATATTGGACAATGATTGACATTTGCAGTAGAGTAGTAGAGTATTAGCCTACAAAAAATTGCCTCTGCATATGTGTTATTATTCTGTGTGTGTCCTGTGTTTGCATATGTTCTTATACAAATTGTTCATGTTAAAGACAAGTTGTTCATGTTAAAGACAATAAAGACATACTTTGTATACAGACTGCCATTTTCTTTTCTTAATATAGCTTGGACAAGGAAAAGTTGCTTTTTCACTTCCCATTTGAAATCTCCTCATCTCCACATTTAGTTGACATAAAGCTGTCTTTTAGACTGCTTTACATTTCATTTTATTCAATTTTCTTGGCTGGAAAATTGAAGAGACAGGAATTAGATCAGCCTATTGTCTTCCACTTGGTCCCTGCAAGGTCCCTACTCCAAGTCAACAGTATACTGTTTGGAAGAACCATAGCAGTATGTTCCCCTCTACCAATTGTCAGGTGTAATCTTAACTGAAAACTGGACCACTAGTTCCAGCATAAAGTTTGGAGAATTACTTGCCATCCCATGCCATGCAATCTAAAATCATCATGCTATGTGGGTAGGGATTGTATTAGGCTTGATGTTTACTGTTGAGTCTAGGAGAAAGCAACGAGGATTTCATTGTCCTGGATGGCTTCCATTCTGTGGTTAGAGCAGAGATTAACCAAATAAACAGGATCAGTACTGCTCTGCACCTGACCTCTGATGCAAAAAGTTTCCATATCTGTGATGAGGGGAACTGAGGGAGCCCAGTCAGAGGCTTTTGACTACCATTTGTTTTGAGAATCTCCTAAGAATATCTAACTACAGACTTCTCTTTCACCTCCTCAAGTCTGGGCTCAGAACTCTATTGTCCCCACCCTCAGACCTACTGGCTTCACATCCATGGGAAAGTGTTCAGGCAATAATCTGGGAATATACAATCTCGCCAATTATACTGTTCTTCCCTACAAGGTAACAGCTCTTGCTGCATGTTGTCCAAGGCCTGACAATATCAGCTATGTATATTTTGTCCAGTTCTATTCTATACTCATTTTTGGTAGAAGTTAAAGTCAAAACTGTTATCCAGTTGGGCTCGGTGGCTCAGCCTGTAATCCCGTGCTTTGGGAGCCTGAGGTGAGTGGATTGCCTGAGCCTGTGGGTTCGAGACCCGCCTGGGCAACTTGGCAAGACCTCATCTCTACAATAAATCAAAAAATTAGCTGGGCGTGGTAGCGTGCGCCTGCAGTTCCAGCTATTCGGAAGGCTGAAGTGGAAGGATCGCCGGAGCCCAGCAGATAGAGGCTGCGGTGGCCAGGGGCAGCCACTGCACTCCAGTCTGGGCGACAGAGTGAGACTCCAACTCAAAAACAAAAACAAAAACAAAAACAAAACCCTGTTATCCATTATAATCAGCACAGAAGACTTGAAGAAACTAAAGGGATTCTGGGAGTTTCAAAATCTATGTAGCAATACTGAGATTGTTTTCCTACATTCCCACTTCTTGGAACATTGTTGCATTACAAAAGAGGTGGGATCAAACTATGAGTTCCAAATTAATGAAGATTAAATGGATATAAGATTATTTATATATATATATAATATTTTTGATTTTTAATTTTTTTGAGTAGGATTCTCACTCTGTTGCCCAGGCTGGAGTGCAGCAGCACACTCACAGCTACCCCAGTGTCGACCGGCTGGGCTCCGGTGATCCTCCCGCCTCAGCCTTCCAAGTAGCCCGAACTACAGGTACGCACTAGCACGCCTGGCTAATTTTTGTTGTTGTTGTTGAGAAGAGGTCTTGCCAAGTTGCCTGGGCTGGTCTGGAACCCATAGCTCAGGCAATCCACTTGCCTCAGCATCCCAAAGTGCTGGGATTACAGACTGAGTCACCAAGCCCAGCCATATTTATAAGATTTTATATATGTTAACATCTTCCTGAATTACAGCAGTAGTATTCACTGTTAACATTGAGCTTATTTATTTAGGTATTTAATTACTTATTTCTAAAGCGAACATACTCAATGACAGTACAAGGAAATTGTCATGAGTTGAGAAAAATAAAAAGTGGAATATTTGGAGAACAGTATTATATTCACTTCCTATATTGATGTAGCTCTGACTATTGTGATGTTTAGATCAAAAGAGTGAATTAAATAACTTTATTTTCTGCTGGTGTATTCCTATTTTTTTTTTTTTTGAGTTGGAGTCTCACTCTGTCGCCCAG
The DNA here is from genome assembly GCA_027257055.1 of Cephalopachus bancanus. Lineage (NCBI taxonomy): Eukaryota > Metazoa > Chordata > Mammalia > Primates > Tarsiidae > Cephalopachus > Cephalopachus bancanus. Next base: position 3,225,151 of record JAPVLO010000564.1, read on the forward strand.
ACTGGAGTGCAGTGGCCGCTCCCGGCCACCGCAGCCTCGACCTGCTGGGCTCTGGCGATCCTTCCGCCTCAGCCTTCCAAGTAGCCAGAATTACAGGCATGCACTACCATGTCCAGCTGATTATTTGATTTTTATTGTAGAGATGAGGTCTCGCTGCCCAGGCGGGTCTCGAACCCGCAGGCTCAGGCAATCCACTCACCTCAGCCTCCCAAAGGCGCGGGATTACAGGCTGAGCCACCGAGCCCGGCTGTATTCCTATTTTTTTAACTGGGCCTTCCCAGACAGTAAAGGGAAATCACCAAAAATATTTCAATGAATAATAACTAATTTAACAATTGTCAATTCATGGTCCACCCATCCTTGGCAGTGAGGAGCACATGAAAATGCTTTGTTACTTTGCATGTATACCTTATCTGGCATAAGAGGTGACTAGAAGTTTCTCACCAAAAATACCATGCAAATGGAGAGAACTAGAGAGAATGAGCCCTAAAGGAACCAATTCACAATTACAAGAGCACACACATACCTTGAGCACATACACATTCATGTATTTTTGTCAAAAAGAAAATTCCTGGGTAATCCAAGGTTAATTTTGCAGTTTGTGAAGTAGCAAAATGATAAAAGTAATTTTTGTTCTTGCTTATGCAATATAGTCACACTATAAGGCCACTGAAAAAAGTTCGTGAACATTAACCTGAAATCTTTGGGTGTGTGAAGAATATTAACACATCATATTAAAACTTTTGTTTTTGTTTTTTTAGCTGGAGTCTCTCTGTTGTCCAGGCTGAAGTGTAGTGACACTTCAGTCTTGACCTGCTGGGCTCAGGCAATCCTTTCGCCTCAGCTTTCCAAGTCACTGGAACTACCACGCCTACCTAATTTTGTGTTTATAGTACAGACAAGGTCTCACCAAGATGCTCATGATGGTCTCAAACCCCTGGGCTCAGGCAATCCTCTCGCCTTTGCCTCTGAAAGTGCTGGGAATACAGGTGTGAGTCACTGTGCCCAGCTTCATATTAAAACTATTTTTTTTTTGAGTTGAAGTCTCACTCCCTCGCCCAGGCTGGAGTGCAATGGCACGCTCATGGCCACCACAGCATCGACCTGCTGGGCTCAAGTGATCCTTCCACCTCACCCTTCCAAGTAGCCAGAACTACAGGCTGGCGCCACCACATCCGGCTCCTTTTTTTATTTATTGTAGAGACGAGGTCTTGCCAAGTTGCCTAGGCTGGTGTGGAACCTCTGGGCTCAGCAATCCTCTCACCACAGCCTCTCAAAGTGCTGGGATGACAGGCTGAGCCATCACACCCGGTTTCATATTAAAACTTTTAAAGAGCCGGGCTCGGTGGCTCAGCCTGTAATCCCGCGCCTTTGGGAGGCTGAGGTGAGTGGATTGCCTGAGCCCGCCTGGGCAGCGAGACCTCATCTCTACAATAAATTAAAAAAAAAATCAGCTGGGCATGGTAGCGCATGCCTGTAATTCCGGCTACTTGGAAGGCTGAGGCGGAAGGATCACCGGAGCCCACCAGGTCAAGGCTGCGATGGCCGGAAGTGGCCACTGCACTCCAGTCTGGGCAACAAAGTGAGACTCCAACTCAAAAAAAAAAAAAAAAAAACTTTTAAAGAAATCCTTAACATTGCCAGTTAACTAAATCACAGTGTACTGTCCCTGAAAAGAAGGCACTCTTATAATGAGAAAACAACTTGCTGTGGATTATTTTTCATGTAAGAAATTTAATAATTGGCTGGGCTCGGTGGCTCAGCCTGTAATCCTAGCATTTTGGAAGGCTGAGGTGAGTGGATTGCCTGAGCCCACGGGTTCAAGACCTGCCTGGGCAACTTGGCAAGACCTCATCTCTACAATAAATAAAAAATTAGCCAGGCGTGGTAGCGCGCACCTGTAGTTCCAGCTACTTGGAAGGCTGAGGTGGAAGGATCGCCAGAGCCCAGCAGGTCGAGGCTGCAGTGGCCGGAGGCGGCCACTGCACTCCAGTCTGGGTGACAGAGTAGGACTCCAACTCAAAAAAAGAAAAAGAAAATTTAATAATTTCTAAGTAGGTAAAATTGTTATTTATAGTATCCATCTTACCAAAATATATTGGTTTAAAATGTTATTTAGACAATTCAGTTACATGTTTGATGTTTAACCATATTTGACATTACATTATCAAACCAAATTTTTTAAAAATCCAAAATGCTGGCCAGGCACGGTGGCTCATGTCTATAATCCCGCAATTTGGGATGCTGAGGCGGGAGGATTGCCGGAGCCCTTGGGTTTGAGACCAGCCTGGGCAACATGGTGAGACCTCATCTCTACAATAAATCAGAAAATTAGCTGGGCACGCCTGTAGTTCCAGCTACTTGGAAGGCTGAGGCAGAAGGATCGCCTGAGACCAGCAGGTCACCACTGGGGTGGCCATGTGCATGCTACCGCACTCCAGCCTGGGCGACAGAGTGAGACTCCAACTCAAAAAAACAAAACAAACAAACAAAAAAATCCAAAATGCTTTTCTAATCTAACTTCAATGAAATTAGTCTTTAAACAGGAGAATATTCATGACAAATATTTTTTTCTTAGTTAACTGTTATAACTTAGTGGTAACAAAAGTCAAATGATTTGATTGGAGTGCAGTGGCACACTCACAGTCACTGCAGCCTCGACAGGTGCGTGCCACCATGCCAGGCTAATTTTTTGGTTTATTGTAGAGATGAGGTCTCAGCAAGTTGCTCTGGCTAGTCTTGAACCCCTGGCCTCAGGCAATACTCTTGCTTCAGCCTCCCAATGTGCTGGGATTACAGACTGAGCCACCACACCCGGCCCTGAGGACCTATTTCTAAACATCAAAAGGCAATGGCTGAAGAGGGACAGAGAATTTTTATATACAAGTTTGAAATATTTCTCTAAAATTCATTAGAGCATAAATCTATAGTAAGAATATGCTGTGATATTAGCATAGTGAAAACTCCTGTACAGATAACAAAATTTCCAAATGTAAACTTAAAATCAAATCTTCAGCATCTCACCATCTGAACAGATCCCCATTTTGGCCAAGAGGGCCCAAGAAAAGTTTTAAAACTGAGTTTATGGCCATGATGGGTGGGAGGTCACACACAACTGGTCTTCCTCCCTCCCTTTCCCATATTAGAGAAAACAACTGAGCAGCATTCATGCTTAGATGAAAATCAAAAGACTGACAGAGAAGATTTTGTGTGGCAATAATATACCAAATTATAAGCTGGGCTCGGTGGCTCAGCCTATAATCCCACGCCTTTGGGAAGCTGAGGTGAGTGGATTGCCTGAGCCCGTGGATTCAAGACCCACCTGGGCAGGCGAGACCTCATCTCTACAATAAAATTAAAAAAAAAAAAAATTTTTTTTTAACGCGCCTGTAATTCCGGCTACTCGGAAGGCTGAGGTGGAAGGATCGCCGGAGCTCAGCAGGTCGAGGCTGCGGTGGCCGGGAGCGGCCACTGCACTCCAATCTGGGCGACAGAGCGAGACTCCAACTCAAAAGCAAACAAACAAACAAAAAAAAAATATATATATACACACCACACACACACCAAATTATAAACAGGGCCTAAGGCCATGTCACACAGGGATTAAGTCATTTACCCCTACACTTAAAAAGTAAACTGTACTTTAATGTCCACAAGATTTTTCTTTATCTCTGGCAGCTAAAAAACCCCACTGACTTCAAGATAAGCAACACTGAAACAATTACAACTCACCCTTCTCACAGCTAAGTGAACCACTGTTTCACCAGCCATAACTTCAGCTTTGATTAGACAAGAGACTGATTTGGGCAACTTTCTCCTAATAAGAGACCACTGACTCTAGACTGGTTTTGGCCGGTTTCCAGAAGTTGTGCACTTGCACGTCTTCATGTCCTCAAAAGATCTTTGAACTTATAGGGTCCAATTTTTTTTTTTTTGGTGATCTTTATTTCTGTTATTTCTGAGTACGCATCCTTGAGTTTGGCTAGCTCTGCAGCAATTTCATTTAGTTTTAGCCCTCGCATATAAGAGCCCAATTTTAATACATTTAGTATTAAGTCTCCACCCCAAATAAAGATAGGTTATATGGGGCTGATTTCAAACACTGAGTTCTGTTATCCTCCCACTTCAACCTCCTTAAGTGGGAGGATAAGAGTACCTGGGATTTCAAGTACACACCACCTCACCCAGTGACATTTCCAAGTTTTGATAACAATTCACAAGTTACTAAGTGTCATAAACTAGTAGTATGTGCATAGATTGGTTTAAAACATTTTGGAGAAATGTTAGACAGTATACAGTAAATTAGAAGTTGAACCTTGATAGAAAGTCTATCCTTGGTATATACTCCAAACACACGTGTTTACGTACGCCAAAAATTCTAGGAGATATGTCTATAGAAGACATTGTCAATTATTGAGACAAAAAGAAAGAGAGGCTTTTGTGGGCAAATGCCCACCACAACATTTTGTGTCCAAAAAACAAACTTTCTTCTTCTACTCTCACTCGAACACCTCACTGCTACCAACAGACTGCGTAGGGATTTTTTTCCTACACGAACCAATTCTCCAAAACCAAGTGGGTGACTCACAATCCAATTCAATTCAATTCTGTCACTCACCAGTGTTAGCACAGATCACACAGGTTACTGGTTCAGTCCACTGAACTGCCTCCCACTTCATATGCCAACCACAAGTAAGAGGTCCCTCAGTTACACACAACTCCTGTCATATTTGGCTACAAATTGGAGCTTCTGAAACCCTCTCCCTCAGGTTCAATAATTAATTAAAGCACCTCACAGAACCCAGGTTTATGTGAAAGTGGTCAAAATCAAACAGTTACTACTGTTCATGAAACACTAACAAATAAAGGCAGGAAAGGCCATGAAGTGAAGGCTTTCATGCTACTCTGCCTGATAGAGGAAAAGATCCTACAAACACCACAATCTTGCACAAGCGCTATGACAACCTTACACAAAAAATATTTCTGCAAAAACTCTGGGAGCAACTGACTGTCCAAACGTTAACTGGCATCAGTCTTCTTGTCACTCTTTGCAGCTTAGGATAATAATTTCAAAACAAATATGTAATCCTCATTTTTTCTATAAAGACTTTTGTCTTTTTTTTTCACCTAGTTGAATATGTACATAGTTTACTATGACCTGCCTATTCCCATTGCAGTGGATCATTTCCAAATACATATCTTTTCGTGTAGAGACTCTCTCTGCTTGTTATTTAGGCTGACACTCACTATAGACAATTTATTACAAGGAATATTTTAAATAATGAAAAGGAGCAGCTAGATGAAGAGGTACAGTGGTCATCTGGAAAAGTCCCAAATGCAGAAACTTTTCTCCCCATGGAGTGGGGTGTGCCACTCCACACCGCAGCATGAGAACGAGTTCATCAGCCTGGAAGTTCTCCAAATCTCTTCCTTTATAAATTTTTATAGAGATTTCATCAGGTAGGCATGATGGATGATTAACTCCATTTCCAGTTCCTCTCATCTCTCCAGAGAATTAGAGATGGGGTGGAAAAGTCTAAGCTTCTAATCATGGCTTGGTCTTTCTGGGGATCAGCCTCCAGCCAGGAGACTATGGATAGTGACCTCATTGAAATAAAAATGGTCTCATCACCCGGGAATTCCCAAAGTACTGAAGCACTCCTGTCAGACACTCCTATTGCTCAGAAAATTACAAAGGTCTTTGGAGCTCTATGTCAGAAACTGTTGCAAAGATCAAATTTTAGAACAAAAGATCTCCTAGAACCGCTACATACAAGTTGTTCAGATTTTGTGTCAGGAATCAGGGACAGAGACAATCAAACATAATTCTTATTATGTCAGACTCAACACTCTGGTCTCTGGTCATAGATTCCTTACCACAAAATGGTATCTGTCGAAGCATTCACATTTGGTGTAGCATTTATAGAATAAATACAGCAACAGTGTGAACACAAATATGTCTAACATTTGTTAGACAGTGTGGGGAAGGAATAGATCGAAAGAAACAACCATATTGCCCTATAAACCTGTTACATATTTTTAAAATTCTTATAGTAATATGATTATTCTATCCTCCCTTCAGCTACTACTATTTGCATCACATAATAAGCTTGTCTAGATATATTTAGCACAGGAATGAGCCTGTGGTAAATGAGATAAAGTTCTTCCACAGACCAGTCACTTTCCAGGCTGACAGGTATTTCATCCTGAGGGGGCTTTAACTCAACCTTGTGCCACACTTGACCATCGATATCCATATATAATAAGACTTGGCAGGACGCTGTGCCTCATACTCATAATACCAGCCCTTAGGGAGCACGAGGCAGGAGAATCACTTGAGGCCAGGAGTTTAAGACAAGCCTGGTCAATATAACAAGACCCTGCCTCTACAATAGGTAAGTAACAAATAAGTAAATAAAAATAAAAATAATCTGTATCACGTAGTTGAACCCAACCAATAATGTCAGTATGACATCTTTCACAGTGTGATCATGACACAATTCAGTTTCATTAGAGAATAAATCAGTAAGAACTGCAGAGGCATCTGTTTCTCCTTTCCAACAGAATCTAACCATGCCGAAGTACCAGATATTATTAAGCACAGATGGCATTACAGTTGCCCATAGCACAGTGATGTCTGACTTCTAAATTGATTCAAGCAAAGCCAATCAACCAGGCTCATTTCACAGGCTTGTACTGAGGCTGGTTTCCATTGTGTATGATTACTTCAGGTTTATACCTACAGGAAGGACACAGTGATATTGATGAGAGGTACTATCCCACTGAATGTGTTGTGGGATATATCTAATCTCCACCTGTTAAGGGTGTGAGAGCAGTCATACTACATCGATGTAAATTACAAGTGTCCCCAGAGAACGCCCACATGTTTTGGTGCCATAACACTCCCATCAGTGTGCCCTTGAGCCTTAGCAGCTAGAGTAGTGGGCCATTATCCCATGCCACCTCAGCCTCCATGAGTATTAAACAGTTGTGAGACCCTGTTTGGTCAGGGACCTGGGCCTTTCCCAACGCAGGGTATCGACAGTGTCCAGCATTACATGTTGCATTTGCCTGACCCTCTCTGCTAAAGCCTCATCATCTTCCCAGGCACCCATCCTTTGCCTTCTTCCTGGAAGAGAATTCTGCTTAATCTAGTTGATAAAGTTTTTCCTCTTGATGCCACTCTTTATAAAAAAACAACAACAACAAACTCAGGTTAGCCTAGGAAGCCTAGACCACCTTCTAACTCCCTAGATCCCATTTCTATCTTGTGCACCAGTGCTGTTTACTCCACTAAACACTGTTTTCATTGTGCAATTATGACATGGGTAAAAATAGAATACAGTTTTACACCCTAAAATGTTGAGTCCCCCATAAAGCTTAGATAAGTGGTAATCACATCTGGGTGCAATTCAGTTTGCCTTTGACATGAGGTCTGCCAGGGCTCCTCATCTGAGGTTGGAGCCAATTTCCAGGGAACTTTAACCCAACACATGATGCCCCAGCTTTAATTCCATCAAGGACACATTGGTTATTTTCTTTTCTTTTTTTTTTTGAGTTGGAGTCTCACTCTGTCGCCCAGACTGGAGTGCAGTGGCTGCTCCCGGCCTCTGCAGCCTCGACCTGCTGGGCTCCAGTGATCCTTCCACCTCAGCCTTCCAAGTAGCCAGAATTACAGGCATGCGCTGCCACACCCAGCTGATTTTTTGATTTGTTATAGAGATGAGGTCTCGCCAAGTTGCCCAGGTGGGTCACGAACCCGCAAGCTCAGGCAATCCACTCACCTCAGCCTCCCAAGGCGCAGGATTACAGGCTGAGCCACCGAGTCCGGCTTTATAATAAATTTTTTTTAAAAAAATTTAATCAGGTGCAGTTGCATGCACCTGTAGTTCTGGCTACTTGGAAGGCTGAGGTGTAAGGATCCCCAGAGACCGGCAAGTTGACGCCGGGGTGGCCGTGAGCATGCCACTGCACTCCAGCCTGAGCAACCACGTGAGACTCCAATTCAAAAAAAAAAAAAAAGCTTCCCTCATAATTGTTAATTAGTCCTTAACAGTCAGTCCACTTTATCATCATCATATACGATGACAGGGGAGTCTCTGGAGTTTCCTGCTTGGCTTCCAAAACCATGGCTGATGTCAAGAAACATACAGTTTCACTCTGTAGGCATTGGCTATAATGATGCTAAGAGATATTATCATTTCTTGCTCTAAGCTCTCAAGATATAAAGACAATGCTGGATTTCCTTATTGTATAACATACTTTTTCTTTCTTTACATTCAGCTCTAATTTTTTTTATCTTCATTTGTCATTTATTTTTACCCATATTTCCTCATTTGGAAGGCACATTATATGCTAGTCTTGACTGCTAGCAGAAATACCAGGTGGCAAGTGCATCTCCCTCAGTAACATAGGATAGGATCGCACTTGTACAGAATGAGTGTTCTATCCTGACCATTAAGTAACACGTGGAAATTCACTTAAAACTCCAAGATTTTTAAACGGGAGAAGGGAATCCACTCTATCACACCCTGAGGAATTTTGACATAAAGTTTTAAAGGTAAAGTTACAGTTTCTTGCTTAGGAATCACCACCCTTCCCTTCTATTTTCTCCAGAAAAGCAAAGGAATCTATGCACTGGGAACACTCTTAGTCCCTCCATGTTGAATGTGGACACACAGTCACAGTGGCATATGAGTCAGCCCATGACTCCTTGGTCTCTCCAGTTTACACAAGAAACTGTTTCCATAACCCGTTCCTATTATCAATGAAACCATCACTCTGAGGACGATGTGCAATGTCATATGTCCATATGATATAATATCTCTTTCCTACCACTTGATATTGTAGACTGTAACGGGCAATGCCTAGGTCTGAATGATTGTAAATTGAAAGTGCAAATTGTCACAGATTTTCTGTTCTGATCATTTCATGGTATTTAGAGTATCTATCACCAAGTTTGCAAAGTCAAGTCTAAAGGCAGTGTCTATTCCTTTTAGGACCCATTTACAGTCTAGCTATACTGGGGCTACCAGCAGTGGTCCAATGTAACCCACTAACCATCCACGTATATGGGGCTTTCACCCAAAGTATCTTCTCCACATCATTGTGCAGTCTCTGTCTCTCTTGTTGGTAGAAGCCACAGATCTTGGTATTGTGTGCCTTAGAGAGTGCAAGAATATGGCTAGATTTAGCTCATCTCTGCATTACTGCAGGCCCTAGAATTTCAGTCATTTATGAGCCCAGGTGACCTCCTCCTGCAAGCACACCAAATGGTCTATATGGTTGTTGCAATCACTTTCACAAGCTGTAAAGGGTTTCTCATCATGGGCATTGACACGTCCCACTTTAATGAACCCCTTATATTCCCAGAAAGATTTCCATAGACCAACATCTCACAGGAAAATTACTGTAAGTGTTCACTTCTCTTGTGCATTTTCCTGGTAACACGGCCAAGACACAGGCTAAGATTTTTAAAATTTACACATAGGGGTTTTTTACTATTGTCCAATTCTTCTGTCACTGCTAGGAAAACAGCATGCCATTCAGCCCGCTGAGGTGACTGCTCACCTTCTTCAATCAGATTATTTCAACAAGACATTTTCCATGTACAGGTATTAATGTGGCAGCTTTCTAAACAGAGTGCTGTTTATTAATCCTGGAACTAACACCTGTAAACCGAGCTGCTCTTTGTTGCTAAACTGAAAACTTTCCTAAGGGACTGATTTTAGGCAGATTTTCAGATGGTTGCAATGTCCATACAAGAAAAAAGAGGCAGCCGGGCTTGGTGGCTCAGCCTGTAATCCCAGCACTTTGGGAGGCTGAGGTGAGTGGATTGCCTGAGCCCACGGGTTCGAGATCCGCCTGGGCAACTTGGCGAGATCTCATTTCTACAATAAATAAAAAATTAGCCGGGCATGGTAGCGCGCGCCTGTAGTTCCAGCTACTTGGAAGGCTGAAGCAGAAGGATCGCGGGAGCCCAGCAGGTCGAGGCTGCAGAGGCCGGGAGCGGCCACTGCACTCCAGTCTGGGCGACAGAGTGAGACTACAACTCAAAAAAAAAAAAAAAAAAAGAAAAAGAAAAAAGAGGCTACCTGCTAAAGGACAGAGTGGATACCTGCTTGCATTTCCTCAGTTCTGTGGTCTCATATAAATCATTTCTATTTTATTATACAACTTGTCAGTCTGTTTTGTGTTGCCACAAAGGAATACCCAAGGTTGGATAATTTATATTACAATCATTTTTTATTTGGCTCAGGATTCTGCTGGCTGGAATGTTCAATACTGGACATCTGGTGAGGGACTCAGGCTGCTTCTTTCATAATGGAAGATGAAGAGGAGGTAGCTTGTGCAGAGATCACATGGCATGAGGATGCAGGATAGAGAAGGAGGTGCAACATTTTCTTTCACCAATCAGCTCTCTTGGGAACTGACAGAAAACTCACTCATCACTGAAAAAGGACATTAATCTGGTCATAAGGAATTTACCCCCATGTCAAAAACTCTTCCCATTTAAGCTCCACCGCCAGCACTGGGGATCCAATTTCACTATGGAGCTTGGAGGGAACAAATATCCAAACCATAGCAGAACTCTTCTGAGCACTACCTTTGCTTTTTGTTGTTGTTATTATTATTATTATTTTTTTTTTGAGTTCGAGTCTCACTCTGTTGCCCAGACTGGAGTGCAGTGACCGCTCCCGGCCACCGAAGCCTCGCCTGCTGGGCTCCGGGATCCTTCCACCTCAGCCTTCCGAGTAACCGGAATTACAGGCGCGCGCTACCACGCCCGGCTGATTTTTTGATTTTATTGTAGAGATGAGGTCTCGCCTGCCCAGGCGGGTCTCGAACCCGCGGGCTCAGGCAATCCACTCACCTCAGCCTCCCAAAGGTGCGGGATTACAGGCTGAGCCACCGAGCCCGGCTTGTTGTTGTTTTTTATTGAGCTGGAGTCTCACTCTGTCGGCGAGGCTGGAGTGCAGTGGAACGCTCAAGGCCACCCCAGCGTCGATCTGCTCGACTCCGGGGATCCTTTCGCCTCAGACTTCCAAGTAGCTGGAACTACAGGCGTGCGCTACCACACCCAGCTGATTTTTTTATTTACTGTAGAGACAAGGTCTCGCCAAGTTGACTGGGCTGGTCTCGAGCCCGTGGGCTCAGGCAATCTACTCACCTCAGCCTCCCAAAATGCTGGGATTACAGGTTGAGCCAGTGAGCCCGGCCAGCACTGCCTTTCTTATAGCAGAGCTTTCCTTACATCACCAGGGCATTGTGGGTAGCTTAAGTTTCATGATTAGTTTGTCCTTCAGTTATTGCAGTATTCTTTTTCTTTCTTTCTCTTTTTTTGAGTTGGAGGCTAACTCTGTCGCCCAGACTGGAGTGCAGCGGCCGCTCCCAGCCACCACAGCTCGACCTGCTGGGCTCCGGCGATCCTTCCGCTTCAGCCTTCCAAGTAGCTGGAACTACAGGCGCGCGCTACCACGCCCGGCTAATTTCCTGATTTATTGTAGAGACGAGGTCTCGCCAAGTTGCCCAGGCGGGTCTTGAACCCGCAGGCTTAGGCAGTCCACTCACCTCAGCCTCCCAAAGCGCGGGACTACAGCCTGAGCCACCGAGTCCGGCCATTGCAGTATTCTTAATTCACACGCCACAGCAAGCTAGTGATTGTCTCTCAAATGGAATCTTCTGGGAGTATCACATGTAAATTTTCTGGTCCAAAATGCCAACAATGGTCCCTAGGAAGCACTCACATCTTTTGCTATAACATCCAGTCTGTGAGTATGACTGGCAGACATGTCCAAAATCATATCTGAGTAAGGAAAAAGGCCCCAAGGCATTGAGAGAGGTATTGCTTTTTATTACTTGGACAAGACGCTGATGGGTTCAGATACATTCAGGCTGCACAATAAGCCTAAATTGAGATCCTTTCCATGTGAAATATAACTGCAGCAGGGTCTCTTTTGAGATTGATACAAAAGCATTTGCAAAATCACTCACTGTGTACCAGACTCCTTTCATCTGTCAGAGTTTTTTTGGTTTTTTTTTGAGTTGGAGTCTCACTCTGTCGCCCAGACTGGAGTGCAGTTGCTGCTCCCGGCCACCGCAGTCTCGACCTGCTGGGCTCTGGCAATCCTTCCGCTTCAGCCTTCCAGGTAGCTGGAGCTACAGGCACGCACTACACGCCCAGCTAGTTTTTTGATTTTTTATTGTAGAGATGAGGTCTCGCCAAGTTGCCCAGGCGGGTCTCAAACCCGCGGGCTCAGGCAATCCACTCACCTCAGCCTCCCAAGGTGCAGGATTACAGGCTGAGCCACCAAGCCTGGCTTGTCAGAGCTTTTACATGGTTGAAATGTTTGAAACTCCTGAGGCTAAGGGGAATACAACTTCATTTAAGTCTCTTAATCGCTGTGAGTCATCTGCCTTTTTCTTTCTTTCTTTTTGAGTTGGAGTCTCACTCTACCTTTTTCAAGGGCCATCCAAAGTTACAGAACAGAGAATTTATTGGTAGCAGTACTCCAGCCTCTAGTATGTCATCCAAGAGATAATTTCCTCTTGCCCACAGGTACTTCATATCAAAATTAGCCACCTTTTTGGGTTCAAGCAATTCTTCTAGTGGTTTTCATTTGGCATGTCTCTAAAGACTCGGGTCAAAGCAGATTTACATGGCCAAAACACAAAATTACAACCTATTTTTAAAATCTGAATTGGCTTGTGATTTGCCAATCTAGAATCAGGCAGCATGTCATTGTATATAAAAAAGAATGAGTGTTTCCATAAATTGAACAGAGGAGACTGCCTTTATAAGAGAAAAAGAAGCCGGGCTCGGTGGCTCAGCCTGTAATCCCAGCGCCTTGGGAGGCTGAGGTGAGTAGATTGCCTGAGCCTGGGCAACTTGGCGAGACCTCATCTCTACAATAAATCAAAAATTAGCCGGGCGTGGTAGCGCTCGCTTGTAGTTCCAGCTACTTGGAAGGCTGAGGCGGAAGGATCGCCGAAGCACAGCAGGTTGAGGCTGCAGTGGCCGGGATCAGCCACGGAGTGAGACACCAACTCAAAAAAAAAAAAAAAAGAGAAAAAGATGGGAAAAGCAGGAACAGAGTACAAAAATTGGGTAGGTTTTCCTCTAAAGCATAAAGTAGAAAACTTCCTTATCATGCCATCTAAAATTGGTCTTCTTGGAGAAATGGCTATTTTTCTCTTTCTCCTGATTTCTTTTTGTGCAGCCTCGACCTGCTGGGCTCTGGTGATCCTTCCGCCTCAGCCTTCCAAGTAGCTGGAACTACAGGTGTGTGCTACCACGCCCGGCTAATTTTTGATATATTGTAGAGATGAGGTCTCGCCAAATTGCCCAGGCGGGTCTCGAACCCACAGGCTCAGGCAATCTCCTGATTTCTTAAAAGGTATATAAACAACTTTCTTTTGGCTTGGTTGGGTGAAACTTCAGTATAAGTAGATGCCTTCTTGGTGTGTTCGGCCTAGTGCTGGCGCTCAGTCAGGTAAAGGAAATAGGACCACCTCACATAAAGTTTGTCTAAAAGTGATTCTATGAGATTGATCTCAAACCAGAAGTGGTGACCAAAGGGGAGCCCCAACTTTACCTGCATAATGATCACTTGTATACCTAATCCTGAATTGTATCCCACATCTTTAAAATAAAATTTAAAAATTTGAAAAAAGTGATTCTATCCATACTTTGCCTTAATCCCATCAATCATTACATCTCAATCTATGTCCTTTCAACTTAATCATAGCCCCTGTTAAGCCTTCTCCAAGAGATTTTGGAATGACAGTGCATTGGGACCCTATGTCAAGGCACCCAGAAACCTCTCTCCATGGTGGATTTGACACCAAAGTCATGTAATTCACAAAAGTGCATGTGGCCTCAGGGCCCCAGGCATGGCCCCGCCAGAAGACCATAACATCTAAGCCAATCATTATTTTTATTTTCTTACCTAGGCATCACCTGTCAATTTTGGGTGGGGTTTCTCCTCATAATCTTTCCTTCCAGCTTTAAAACTTCCTCCCAATTGAGGTGAATGGGGGGAAACTTGTGTGGGACCTCTTAACATTGAGGAACTTGCAGAACGTTCCAATGGTCCATACAACCTCCTGAAGTGCTGCATCCACAGCTTTATTAAAACAACCACATGTTCACCACAGTCAGCCCATTTCTCTATAACTGGCTACCTTAGCATCAGAAAAACTTACACCAGAAATCTGATGAGGGTTTTGGTACTGTGGTTCAAATTTTTTTAATAGGAAAGCCATATAATGTTAAGGTGGCCCTGGATCTCAGATTTACCATAACCTGGTTTAATAAGGGTATTCAGTGGGTAAATATTCTGGACATCATAAACCAAGCCCTCAGGGCTTGCATAGGAAGCATGCTGTCTGCCTCATATGGGGTGTTCTACTTGGCATTTATAGGGTAGTGGGCACCCTCCCTTCTAAAGATAGATACACTTTAAAGTTGCTTTTGCAGTTCCTCAGGCTGACTGTTCACTACAGAATAACCTTCTGGTCATTGCCAGACCATCGTCGCCATTGCCTTGCTAAGCTCTAGTGTGGCTATGTGCTCCTTGAGCTATGGCCAGGTCATGTTTCCTGGTTTTGTCCGCCTTCCCTACCTTGGGGAGGTGAATCTTTTTTTTCTCTCTCTCTAGTTTACTTTAAATAAATCGTATTTTCCTATCTTAAAAAAAAAAGAATAACCTCCCATGTGGCTCAATCATGTACACTACATCTGTGATTCCACCTTGGTGAGGTGTGGGTCCTTTATCAACCAAACATGCTCTTCTACTCTGCAACATTCAAAACCAAACACACCGATCCAATTACTTATTCTCATAATCCATGTTAGTAAAATTTCTTCAGAAAGCCCAAGATAGCAACCAACAAAAAAAGAAGAGTTCTTCACACTATACCATCTTGTATCTGTAGTTTCTTGGTTTTGCCCTCTCCCACAAGGGCTACCTTCTTGAAGACTAGCGGTCTTAGGGGGTACTTTCTGTTGTCTCAGCAAAATTTGCCCCATTTTAGGCAAGATTTGATGTGTTTACTGAAAGACTGACAGGCACTATAAACTTAACAAAATGTAATGTTTATTTTATTCTCAGTCAAATTTAAGGTCTAAACCCAGCAACACAAATTCAGAGCAAAGTGAGAATGAGTCCCTCAGTGGGCTACATAATATTTATACATTTGGAAACAGAAAAAGGCAGAACATGGCAGTGAAACAAAGGTGATATTTTTATGATTCTGGTTAATCCTCAGGGACATTATACAGAAGATAAAGCAAATATGCAGTTCACGTTCACAAGGTAAAAAGTTAAAGGATGGACAGCCGGGCTCAGTCTGTAATCCCAGCACTTTGGGAGGCTGAGGCAAGTGGACTGCCTGAGCCTGCAGATTCGAGACCAGCCCGAGCAACTTGGCAAGACCTCATCTATACAATACATAAAAAATTAGCCGGGCGTGGTAGTGCATGCCTGTAGTTCCGGCTACTTGGAAGGCTGAAGCAAAAGAATCGCTGGAGCCCAGCAAATTGATGCTGGGGTGGCCGTGAGGACGCCACTGCACTCCAGCCTGGGCGACAGAATGAGACTCCAACTCAAAAAAAAAAAAGTTAGAGGACATGGGTGTCTTTAGGGTATGGACATGGAGGATGATTCCACCCTGCCTCTGCTTCATTTGATAGGCAATGCTGGACTCTGTAGGTTTCAGTGAAATAATGGACAGACTCCAGACTTGCAGGTAGAGAGTTCAGCTTAGGCCTACTTTCTATTTCCTATATATCCATCCTGCCATATTAAGCCCTTTTTAAAAAATTTTCTTTCAGATTTTCCTTTTTCTGAGAACCCTGCCCTTCGATCAAAAGACTCCAAGAGGCTGACTCTTCAGGGATGGGTGGGGAGAGAAAAACAGTTTCCAAATAAGAAATCTGAATACCAAATAACACAATTTGATACATTCAAATAGAAAGTTCCCATTCTTTTTTTTTTGAGTTGGAGTCTCACTCTGTTGCCCAGACTGGAGTGCAGTGGCCGCTCCTGGACACCGCAGCCTCAACCTGCTGGGCTCTGGCGATCCTTCCGCCTCAGCCTTCAACTGTAGGGCATTAGGAATCAAAAAGGAATTAAGCAATACCCATGTCCTATTTTTTTCCTCATTAATTAATGCCATCATCTGGTTTGTCAGAGAGGATAAAAAGGCTCTAGTCTCACTTAGTCGCCCAGACTGGAATGCAGAGACATGATCACAGCTCACCACAGCCTCGACCTCCTGGGCTCAGGCCATCCTTTTGCCTAAGCCTCCTGAGTAACCAGGACTACAGACAGGCGCTCCCCCGTTGGGCTAATTTTTTGATTTTTTGTAGAGACAAGGTCTCGCTCATGTTGTCTAGGCTGGTAGGCAACATAATGTGAAAGGCTTTTGAAACCGTGAAAGGCTCTCATCTTACATTGATGTCTGTCTCCTCATTTTGCATTAAAATGAGATGATCATTGCAATTAGGGACAATCCTTTAGGAGCTCTTCTTCTTTTTATAAAACATAGAACTTTAGGATTGAAATAAATTAAAATGGAAATCTATTCCTCAGTGTGTAACAAAGAAAGGAAAGATAAGGATAAATGGTCAAGAGACAACTACCTTTCTTACTTTCTATATCTGTGCCTTCAAGATAATGAAAGAACATAACTTTAGCTGGCACTTTATTTTTTGTATGTTATTTGTAACTTTTAACATTTGTAACATCTGTAATAAGGAAACGTTTGAAAAATAACAGTATGGTGAACAGAGAGGTACATTGAAGTAAAGAGATGAAAAGAAACAGTATCAAAGAAAAGAACACTAAAAACACATTTTGATAATCTGCAACTCATCAGATAATTATACCCTTTCATATTTGTATTTGCACCTTAGATATCTGATTGGATTCGTTTAGAATTGTATTAACCTACAACTTGTTTTCTGCTGGGAGTACAATTTGAAAAGGTTTGAATTCAACTCTCAAAATTTGATTCTCCATACCCTCATTATCAGAAGTATTATTCTGTCTTAAAAGTTCCCGATAAACCCAGTAAGCAACATAATTTAAATTAATTTAAATCAAGCATTTAAGCAACATAATATAAAGTATTGTTTCATTGCAAATAAGGTCTAGAACATTTAGTTTCATTTGTCATGTCCAAGAAGCAGAATGGAGTCTTCAAGCAGCAGTTGATTCTGGTGGTGCAAACAGGAAGATATAGTAATGAACCCTCCAAACTTGGACAGGACATATCTGTAACCAGTAAGCAAATAGCCTCTGGCCTGAACCATTCTGTAAAACCTATGAAAAATGCTCATTCTAGGGGTGGGCTCTGTGGCTCATGCCTATAATCACAGTACGTTGGGAAGCCGAGGGAAGGGAATTGCCAGAGCTCACGGGTTCAAGACCAGCCTGGGCAACATGGAGAGACCTCTTCTATAAAAAAAAAAAAAGCCAAGCATGGTGGTGCATGCCTGTAGTTCCAGCTACTTGGAAGGCTAAGACAGAAGGATGACCTGAGTTCAGCAGGTCAAGGCTGTGGTGGCCATGAGTGTGCCACTGCACTGAAGCCTGGGCAACAGAGTGAGACTCTGACTTTAAAAAAAAAAAAGCCCATTCTAAATGCTTTGTTGTATTCTTCTCTACTGCCTACAAATACAGGAATTCTATACAGAAGATCCCCAATAACCTTACAACCTGTGAACCGACCCTGCCAAATTCTAGACATCAGGGTATATGGCTACACTGTAGGACATACAGAATATATTTTCCTTCTCAGTACTCATCAGAACAATGCAATATCCCTTGAAAACAAGAGAAAAATCTTGTGTTTCTCTCAGAAAACAAGAGGTTGTCACAAAACTGGCCACCAGTCAGTTTGACCTATGAACCCACAAACTACTACACTATCCAGTCCACAAATAAGAATCACAAAGACCCAAAGTCTTTCTTTGGAAGCATTTACGCAGCCATCTAAAATAGGCTACAAGTGGAGTCAACTATATCATGCCATCACATTATATCATGAGAAGAACACAAATTTAGTGATTCCAACAAATGCTGTTTACCACATCACAGTTCAGTTGTTTCCCAACCACCCAGAACAGTGAATACAACTTCCGAGACTGAACGAGGTTTAAACAATAAAGTCTTCACCATAGCACAAACCCCAGCAACAGGGGCTGGTTGTTCTTGGGTTAGCAATCCTAAGGCTTAAAAACCTCAAAAATCATGGAGACCCACAAGATCCCTGAGAAGGTACTCCATCTTTTCAAGTCATCACAAGAGTCCTCTGAGTCAAAAATGAGACAGGTCAGTGGCACAACACACCAGAGAGAGATGAGAAAGGAAAAAGTGTAAGGCTACACACAAATCCCTCTGGTGAAAAAGAGACAACGGAGGTTGACTTCCAGAAGATGATGGAGTGGGTGAATGAAACACTGTATCTACCAAGTGGTAGAGGTGATATAGCTTTTGTCAGACAACTGGCCATCACATCAATCTGGAAAGGGACCTGCGCAGGTGCAATGCAGCTCCCACATGCCTGAAATTTATGTAGATGTTCAATGCATGATGTTACATTTAGGCAGATGGCACACTCATAAGAGATCTCCCCCAGTGTTAGCACTCAACAAAAAACAACATGCCCTGTATATCTACGGTGTTTTTCTTATGTGAACGTTCTGCTATCCAACAAGTAGGTTGAAGGCTATTTCACAATTCTTGCACTGAAAAGGCACTTCCCCGCTGGGCTTGGTGGCTCAGTCTGTAATCCCAGTACTTTGGGAGGCCAAGGTGAGTAGGATGCCTGAGCCCATGGGTTCCATACCAGCCCAGGCAACTTAGTGAGACCTCGTCTCCACAATAAATAAAAAAAATTAGCCAGGTGTGGTAGCGCACACCTGTAGTTCTGGCTACTTGGAAGGCTGAGGCAGAAGGATTGCCGGAGTCCAGCAGGTCAACACTGGGGTAGCCGTGAGCATGCCACTGCACTCCAGTCTGGGCAACAAAGTGAGACTCCTACTTCCCTGGCGGAAGCTCTTCTGTGTATAATAAAGCTAGACTTTCAGATAAAGAATATCCCACATGGGCCATACTCATAAAGCCTTTATCAGGTACAAATTCTCTCATCTTGAAGAAGCAAAAAGTTTCACTAATAAATTTTCTTAATTTTATTTCACTAGTAAGGACTGTTTTTTAGTGTGAACTCTCTGATGTTGGTGGAGTGAGTAGCTTCGACTAAATTTTTGTCCACAGTCAGTGCACTCATAAGGTCTTTCTCCAGTGTGAACTCTTCTATGTTTCTTGAGAGAAGAGCTATCAGCAAAGGATTTCCCACATTCACTGCACTCAAAAGGCTTTTGTCCAGTGTGAACTCTTTTATGAACACTGAGTGCAGAGCTGCAAGGAAATGATTTCCCACAGTCACTGCATTCATATGGCTTTTCTCTAGTGTGAAGTCGCTGGTGTATGGTAATGCAGTCCCTGTTGCCAAATAACTTCCCACATACCTCACACTCATATGGCTTTTCTCCAGTATGAACTCTTTGGTGTACAATGAGGTGACACTTCTTGTTAAATAACTTCCCACATTCACCACATTTATAAGGTCTTTCTCCAGTGTGAAGTCTCTGGTGTTCAGTGAGATGAGACCTGTACCTAAATAACTTCCCACATTCCATACACTCATAAGGCTTTTCTCCAGTGTGACCTCGCTGATGTTGAATGAGGTTGCCCTTTTGGCTAAAAAATTTCCCACATTCTCCACACTCATAAGGTCTTTCTCCAGTGTGAACTCGCTGATGTTGAGTAACACTGGCCTTTTGACTAAAAGATTTCCCACATTCTTCACACTCATAAGGTTTTTTCCCAGTGTGTCCTCTTTCATGACGTGTGACGGTATCCCTTCTGGTAAAACCTTTACCACACACACTGCATACATAACACCCATCTCTACTGAGAAGTTTCTGGTGTTCAACATGTGAATATTTGGTGCTGAAGGCTTTCTTGCATTCTCCATAGCTGTAAGGAGTTTTTCCCTCCTGAAAGGGCACCCCAAACTTGCTTTCACCGTTAGACTTCTCCACAGCATGAGTAGCCTCTTGCTGAGGCAATCTTGAACTGGGCAAAAAATCCTTCCCATCCTGACAGATGATAACTGGCTCGTGTGGCACAAAAAACTTATAGCTCTTCAAAAATGATGCCCCCCCAATACGGCTTCTGTTGGCTGTCTCTAAACTGTGCTGCTTCTGGTGCTGATAAAAATTTGCACCATCATCCAATTTGTTCCCACATGGCCCACACTTGTTCAGTTTCTGCTTGTGATGTGTTTCCTGGTGTTCAGTCAACTGCAAAACATCCCCGAAGGTCAGGCCCCACATTTTACAGAGGTGGGACTTCCTGGGAGACACACCTGTCCTAGGAGTCCTCACCTGAGACTCTCTTTGTATAGAAATGCTCTGCTTAGAAGGTGCCTCTTCATCTTCAGCTCCATGCCAATGACCTGAAAAAAAGAACGTGCTGATGAAACACAAGGTAACTCTGGTGGGAAGGCATAAACCACCTACAACATTACTAGGCTATAAAGGCCACAGACTGTCAGTGGCTTCATGATGTGAAGGGCATAACACAGGAAGATGAGGCAGGTTCTACAACACCTGTCTGTGCAAACAATTGGTCTGTAGGACCTTATGTGTTAATGATATGTGAGTGCTATAAAGAATGTTATATCCAGGCCCACAAAAATGAGCTTGAAACAGCAGCTGTTTGGTCTGGGACAGTTCACCATAGGAACATATTTCCTAATACATCATCTATAGGCCAATATTGAAGACCTTTACATATGGGGATGTGAGAAACTTTGGTGGGACATGGTGTTGTCAGATATGAAGATTATTCTTGAGCTTAAATCCAGAGTAAAAGTGACAAGGTGTACAACTGAAAACTCTCCAAACACTCAAGAACAAGGAAAAAAGATATAATACTGTGTGGCTACTCACGTTGCCACAAAAATACTTGTCAAACAGATTATGCTTCTGGTACGATTTGAATACAGCCTTGAGGACATACCCTGCCCCAGAGTGCCACTCCTCAGACTTAGGCTCCCTCTGAGCCCTTTGTGCGGAAGTGGATTCATTTGCATCTTTTGGGTCACTGACGGTTCTCCATCCCACCATCAAAATGACAAAGTACATGGGAAATGAATGACATACATACAAAGACAGAAGAAGCCAACATGGGCTCACATCAACTCAGCACAAGACAGTTCATAGAGAAGAAAATTGCATGTTGCAAAGAGAATGTCAAGGAAGGTCTTGCAAGAACAGCCTATGCTCTATGTAGACAGTGACAATGTCAGTGATGGTAACTCCTGTCACATTCAGGCATGAAAAATGTAAGCTAGCAGAAGGAAGTAGAACCTAGGCACACAGGAGACTCAGATCTGGACAGACTCACCCTACAGAGGGCAAGAAAGGTGGGCTGCATTGGGGTGACAGTAAGACTTCTGACTCAGGCTCGGTGGCTCAGCCTGTAATCCCAGCACTTTAGGAGGCCGAAGCGAGTGGATTTGCCTGAGCCCGAGGGTTCGAGACCAGCCCAGGCAACTTGGCAAGACCTCTATAATAAAAAACAAAAATCAGCCAGGCGTGGTAGTGTGTGCCTATAGTTCTGGCTACTGGGAAGGCTGAGGCAGAAGGATCTCCAAGCCCAGCAGGTTGACACTGGGGGGTGGCCATGAGTGTGCCACTGCACTCCAGCCCGGGCGACAGAGTGAGACTCCAACTCAAAAAAAAAAAAAGACTCCTGACTCTGAGAGCTTGAAGAGAAGCAGGTGTTGGCACCACTCAAAAGCAAAGAAGAGGGCAGTACACACATTCCATTCCTACCAACCACAGCACCTTCCCAAAAAACTAAAGAAGGAAGCTATGTCCAGGTTCCTGATGTAAAAAAGGCAGTCTTGCTGGTGGGGGAAAAAAGGAAAAAACAGAGACTATCATAAGTTACAGGGTGAGTGTAAAGGACTTACCCAGGGAGAATATAAGTGCCACATTCTCCAGCATCACCTCACGGTACAGGCATCTCTGATCCTCATTAAGGAGACTCCATTCCTCCTGGGAAAAGTTCACAGCCACATCTTCAAAGGTCACACTGTCCTGTTATGATGGGGACAGATGAAACCATAAACAGAACCTATGCTGATGTCCCAGAAAAAATCTCTCTCACACACAGACCACTGCCCATCCTATCAAGGGTCCATACTTACAGGAAAATCTAGGCCTACTGGTCACAGTGTACAGTCATCAACAACAAGAAGTAGGTGGACAAATAAATATGTATGCCATGACCCTGACATATTAGGACATGTCAGGACCCCTCCTGACAGACACTTTCCCTGGTACAGCTGACATTAGGTAATGCCCTGCGCAGTGCCCTGAGAACACAAGACATACTATCTCTAAATAAATCTCATTTTTAGATTGCAGTCACACGTCCATGGCAATTCCCAGCCAAGTGCCCTCCACCATTGGCCTCTCTTTGGCTTTCACACAAATTAAAGTGATTTAATCCCCTCCTTTTCCCTCAACAATGAGGGTGGAAAGTCTTGCCCTATAGTTATAGTGATGGCCACACATGTGACGCCTGACACTAGACAGCAGTCTATTAACAGCAGTTCATAAATCAAATATACTCACTACCTGGAGAGAGGGACACTACTCGCCACACAGGGCCACATGTGGGTGGCACTACGGGTAAGAGTGAGCGACCCGTCTGGGCAACTTGGCGAGACCTCATCTCTACAATAAATCAAAAATGAGCCGGGCGTGGTAGCGTGCGCCTGTAGTTCCAGCTACTTGGAAGGCTGAGGCAGAAGGCTCGCCGGAGACCAGCAGGTCAAGGCTGCGGTGGCCGGGAGCGGCCACTGCACTCCAGTCTTGGTGACAGAGTGAGACTCCAACTCAAAAAAAAAAAAAAAAAGAATGAGCAATCAGGGACTGTGCTATGCAAGCTTTATAAGATGCAGAGGGTGTGACAGCCCCTGCTTTCTTCAAGAGGATAAAAATGGCTTCTGTGAATGACTCTAGGGGTTAAGGATCAATTGAAATCCACTACAGAGTATAATAGCCTTGACCCCTTGACAAATAGACCAGAACACTGTCTGGTCTCCCTGAAGGAAAAGGTTGTTAGGCTATGATATATCATCAAGGAGAGCAAAGTAGAAAAAGGATTCGCACACAGGCCATCTGAGGTCCTACCAATATCATGCAAAGTCAAGGTGACATACCACAATGGATCTCCATTTTTAGCTTCATGCCACAACATGGCTGATGGCACTTAGAATGTGCTTGAAATCCTGCGCCTTTGGGAGGCTGAGATGAGTGGATTGCCTGAGCCCGCGGGTTCGTGATCCGCCTGGGCAACTTGGCGAGACCTCATCCCTACAATAAATCAAAAATTAGCTGGGCGTGGTAGCGCGCGCCTGTAGTTCCAGTTACTTGGAAGGCTGAGGCGTAAGGATCGCCGGAGCCCAGCAGGTCGAGGCTGCGGTGGACAGGAGCAGCCACTGCACTCCAGTCTGGGCAACAGAGTGAGACTCCAACTCAAAAAAAAAAAAAAAGAATGTGCTTGAGAGTCAAACAAGAATCAACATTAACACATAATTCCCTTAGTTCCCAATAGCGAAGGGAGTCCCAAATTATTCTATGAAGGCATGGCTCCATAACCACACAGAAACCTTTGTGCCATTAGATATCCATGGTCCTTTTCTAGTTCTGTGCTGCCTTTGCTGACACCTCAGCAATGATGACATTCCTCTGTCCCCCTAATGCCATTTTAAAGCCCAGACCCACTGGATGTCCAAGCCAGGCCTAGTAACAATCACAGACGACCACATATCACACTGATTGCATCCACCAGGTGGAATAAATCCCCCAAGAACCAACAAAGACCTCTCAAAATCTTGGTGAGTCCACACAGTAATAAGCACCAACTCCAGCCTCAGTGTCATCTGCCCCCAATTAATCCAATGCTTCTGCAAGTGTCTATCTCACTTCCATTCTCTCCTTGGAAGCCCATGACCCCAGCCAAACTATGCTGCCTGATACATCTTACATTCATGGTCACTTTCCACACCTCTCACACTTCTTCCTATGTTTAGGAAGTCCAATAATGTCAGTCAGGGATCAAGGCAAGAGATCTAGTCCTCAGCTTCTAACCACCTCTTCCTAGCCCCTTATAAGATGTATCACCACAACCGGGCTCAGTGGCTCAGCCTGTAATCCGTGCCTTTGGGAGGCTGAGGCTCAGCCTGTAATCCGTGCCTTTGGGAGGCTGAGGTGAATGGAATGCCTGAGCCCACGGGTTCAAGACCCACCTGGGCAACTTGGCGAGACTTCATCTCTACAATAAATCAAAAAATGAGCCAGGCGTGGTGCGCGCACCTGTAGTTCCAGCTACTTGGAAGGCTGAGGCGGAAGGATCACCGGAGCCCAGCAGGTCGAGGCTGTGGTGGCCGGGAGTGGCCACTGCACTCCAGTCTGGGTGACAGAATGAGACTCCAACTCAAAAAAAAAAAAAAAAAAAAAAAAAAAGGGTGTATCACCATAATCTGCAGTGTACCATACTAAATGTAACCCAGAGCTAACTCACCATAGTCCACATTAGCAACAATATAGTAAATGCTTCCAATATCAGTCCTTTTCCAGATGCCCCAACCTGTATGTCCAGCCAAAACATTTGCCTACTGCCAACTTGTTCATCTTCATTCATGCAGGCAGCTTCCATGGCTACAGCTGCTAAGTACAAAAATATTGGGAGCCGGGCTCGGTGGCTCAGCCTGTAATCCCGCGCCTTTGGGAGGCTGAGGTGAGTGGATTGCCTGAGCCCGTGGGTTCGAGACCCACCTGGGCAGCGAGACCTCCTCTCTACAATAAATCAAAAAATCAGCCGGGCGTGGTAGCGCATGCCTGTAATTCCGGCTACTCGGAAGGCTGAGGCGGAAGGATCGCCGGAGCCCAGCAGGTCGAGGCTGTGGTGGCCGGGAGCGGCCACTGCACTCCAGTCTGGGGACAGAGTGAGACTCCAACTCGAAAAAAAAAAAAAAAAAAAATATTGGGGTCATAACTGATGCCTCTCCTTCATACCCTGAATAAACATATTAGAAAATCTAGCCGTGCTTTTAAATAATGTGAATCTTCATTCCAGCCACATCTCTTTAGCCAGAATCTGGTCAATTACCCCTCACTTGGATTATAGCAGTATCCTCAACCCATATCCTCCTTCCTCTTCCCTTAACCTCACAGAACCTTCTCCTGTGTTCAGCCAGATGCAGCCTGTAACCAAATGAAACTGGTAACATCTCCCTGCTCTGATCACTTTTACCTCTAAGCATTTCACATCATGGAACCAATGTTAGGTAGTTAAAACAGACATAAGCAGAGGACTAAGGGGGAAGGTAACGTACAGAAGGTAGCTGACTTTTAGTTATTTACTCAATTTCACCAGGCTGCAACAACCAAACCACGAAAGGTACAACCAAGCCCGAGAGGTAACTAACCACCTGAAACCTGGAAACATCAGAACTAATAAATTGTGGGAACTTTCCACAAATGAACTATAAAAGCCAAACCAAAAGAACAAACGAGGCTGACTCAATCTCCAAGCCTACTCCTCTTGACCCTTAGGAGTGTACTTGCTTGCTTTACTGTTGTCAGAAGTCTGGTGTCATGTCCAACTCTGTTCATGAGTGACCAACTAATATTCAGTCAACATCCTGCTGATACTTTCTTAGCAACCACAAAGGGGCCCCACTGGGATAAATGGAGGACAGTATTTTATTGTCTTGTATGAGTGAGGGTTGGTGACAAAACCTCATAGAAAGGGAGTCCCTTTTCACTAAGACCTTGGGCTTCACTCCAGGTTGAAAATAAGAGGCATTTTCCCCTTCAGTTTGTGAAAATAGGTACTCTTGGGTGACTGAGGGTCTCACAAATGTATCAAGGGAACTGTCCCCATGACGTGCAAGGGCCTCATAGGGAACTCCACAAGCATCTTATCTGGCAGACTTGTCTCACCTCGGGGGGGTATAGATTAGGATTGGTCATCTGGCACTCAGGGGCCCCATGATTACCTTCAGCATTCAGAGAGAAAACTGAGACATTTAAGAGGAAGAGAGATGACCGCTGGTGGCATAACCAACAGGAGCTGTCTCCACAAGCAGCACACTCTCAACCCACATTTTTCTAGGTCTCAAAGCCAGACTTAGCCACTAAACCCTTGCTGTGGATTCTTCTCTTTCAGATATCAGTCGCCTTTTTGTGTCTGCATTGGTTTCTTCTCCCAAACTTTCATTTTCATTCAGTCACCTTTGTATTGCTGTTCTGCTTGTCCTATGGGTAACTGTTGTGTCTGTAAGAGCATCCCCAGGATGTTTAATGTTTTTCCAGATGCTCCTCAAAATTTCCCTCTCCTTGCATGTATCATTTGCCATGGAATTTTAGGACATGAGTCAAGGGGTTCCACTTACTTATTTCAGTTGAGTTTGTGCCATCTTGGAGACCCACCCCGACTGCAAGATTTAGATCTAATCATTTATTTTCAAAACTGTGTTTCTTGTTGGCATTTAATTGAGCTTTTAACCCCAGACTTTATTCCTTTATCATCTTTAGTATGTTTGTCCAAGAATAATAAGACAGAGGAAATTACTTCCCTCTTGGAAGGAGACCTTCTTTACCACACTCCTGTCACTTTTGCTGCCTAACTTTGACTCTAAGGTTCTCTTTACAAGATATTTACAGAAATCAAAAGCTATCTGACCCAATACAGTCTGCTGTCTTTGCCACTTTTTTTTTTTTTTTTTTTTGAGTTGGAGTCTCACTCTGTCGCCCAGACTGGAGTGCAGTGGCCGCTCCCGGCCACCACAGCCTCGACCTGCTGGGCTCCGGCGATCCTTCCGCCTCAGTCTTCCGAGTAGCTGGAACTACAGGCGCGTGTTACTATGCCCGGCTAATTTTTGATTCATTGTAGAGATGAGGTCTCTCCAAGTTACCTAACCAGGTCTAGAACCCACACTTGCCACCATTTAAACCACCAACCCTGGAACAAGAAATGATATCCTGACTAGACCACCTCCGCTAATTCCCTTATCTTTTCTCTCACTTTTTCTACTTTCAGCCATGTGAGGTTAGGTCTGGAGATTTCCTTTATTCTAAGACTCACCATCTGCTGTGTATTCTTAAACATCTACTTAATACACTGTCAAAAGACTGGGACATAACATTCCATTCCAAGGTAAAGATTGCCATCTTCCTACATTCCTCTAACCATCCCTACTGTAGTGGTCAATGTTGCCTGCGGACACAGCCTAGCCAGCCCTGTTCCAAGCAAATCTTCCAAACTCCTCCAGGCCAGGTCCCTTCCCTGTTTCATCTTGATGGTTTTGCTTTTTGTTTTTGGTTTTTTTTGAGTTGGAGTCTCACTCTGTCGCCCAGACTGGAGTGCAGTGGCCGCTCCCGGCCACCGCAGCCTCGACCTGCTGGGCTCCGGCGATCCTTCCGCCTCAGCCTTTCGAGTAGCTGGAACTTCAGGCACATGCTACCACGGCCGGCTAATTTTTTATTTATCATAGAGATGAGGTCTCGTCAAGTTGCCCAGGCGGGTCTCGAACCCGTGGGCTAGGCAATCCACTCACCTTAGCCTCCCAAGGCACTGGGATTACAGGCTGAGCCACTGAGCCCGGCTTGCTTTTTTTAAGTGGGTTAAAAAATATGGATAATAGAATTTGTGACAGACAGAGTAATAACTAGCAGGCAAGAATTTAGAAATCCTTAGCCGGGCTCGGTGGCTCAGCCTATAATCCCGCGCCTTTGGGAGGCTGAGGTGAGTGGATTGCCTGAGCCCGTGGGTTCGAGACCCGCCTGGGCAGCGAGACCTCATCTCTACAATAAATCAAAAAATCAGCCGGGTGTGATAGCGCATGCCTGTAATTCCGGCCACTCGGAAGGCTGAGGTGGAAGGATCGCCGGAGCCCAGCAGGTCGAGGCTGCGGTGGCTGGGAGCAGCCACTGCACTCCAGTCTGGGCGACAGAGTGAGACTCCAACTCAAAAAAAAAAAAAAAAAAAGAAAAGAAATCCTTGTTGCTCTCTTGGTCAAGACCCACCATGCTGTGAAGCCGAGAGGACATGAGCTATGCATGCCCACTTCCAATGAACAGGGGAATTCAACCTGGGGTTATCCATAGACACACTAAAGTTTGGTCCTCGGGTCTTACGATGCCAAGGCCAAATACTACGTCGGGGACACCTGGCCTGGTAGGTTAGACAAGAAGTCCGAGAAAAAGACAGGCCAGGAGACTCTTCTTCTTTGGGAGACATGAGTGCAAAAGAATGAGCCCTTCTTGCCTCTCTCCCTCTCCTAAGGGAACCATTTGTACTTAGGTGACTCTCACAGGCAAGAAGTCAGCCTGAGCCTTTACGTATAATGGTTCTCCCTACGTTCTTTTCTTTCCTAGGTATGGGAGCCAGCTCTTCGTACAATGAATATTTCACTAGGTTAAAATATAAAGACACGCTGAAAAAATAACCTCATTAAGAAAAAAACAGCCGGGCTCGGTGGCTCAGCCTATAATCCCGCGCCTTGGGAGGCTGAGGTGAGTGAACTGCCTGAGTCCGCGGGTTCGAGACCTGCCTGGGCAACTTGGTGAGACCTCATCTCTACAATAAATCAAAAAATTAGCTGGGTGTGGTAATGCACACCTGTAGTTCCAGCTACTTGGAAGGCTGAGGTGGAAGGATCGCCGGAGCCCAGCAGGTTGAGGCTGCGGTGGCCAGGAGCAGCCACTGCACTCCAGTCTGGGCGACAGAGTGAGACTCCAGCTCAAAAAAAAAAAAAAACAGATAATATTCCTTTGCAATACACTCTGGCCTTGTCAATATGAACTAGAAGATGGAGAAACTTGGAAAATTAATGGGAGTGTAAATTGTAATATCATCTATCAATTAGAACTCCTTTGCATAAAGCAGGAAAAGTTCAGTGAAACCTCATATGTCCCAGTCTTCAAACAATTACACAAAACCCAAAGAACAAGAGAGCAAGCCCAAAAGGGACTCAGACTCTGAGGAGGTAGCCCTACAGACTCAAAATTCCTCCAAAAGCACCTTGGAGGCCTCTCCTGCTCCAAATGTCCCCCTATTTTCCTTCTTCCTTATCAGCAATCTAGATCCCAGCATCCAGAATTGCCCTCTAGTTACTAGCCTTGCTAACCCTCGTGGTGGAGCTGCTTACCAGCTTCCTACAGAATATATGTTCCCCCTCCATGATGTATAGTTAAGTATAACACTTACAACGAGGTAAAAAAAAATTACCCAGAGCCGGGCTCGGTGGCTCAGCCTGTAATCCCGCGCCTTTGGGAGGCTGAGGTGAGTGGATTGCCTGAGCCCGCGGGTTCGAGACCCGCCTGGGCAGCGAGACCTCATCTCTACAATAAATCAAAAAATCAGCCGGGCGTGGTAGCACATGCCTGTAATTCCGGCTACTCGGAAGGCTGAGGCGGAAGGATCGCCGGAGCCCAGCAGGTCGAGGCTGCGGTGGCCGGGAGCGGCCACTGCACTCCAGTCTGGGCGACCGAGTGAGACTCCAACTCAAAAAAAAAAAAATTACCCAGAAGAAAAAAAAAACTTGACTCTGCTCCAGGCCAGACTAAAGTAAACCTTGACTCCTTGAATGGGCAGACAGTTCTGAATACCCATTTCATTGGCCAGTCTGGCCGAGATATCTGGAACAAAAAAAATTATAAAAATTAAACACGAAAGCACAAACCCCCTCGCCTGAGCTACTAAGCACAGCCTTCTTGGCTTTCAATAATCTGAACCAAGATAGAGAGGAACAGCAAATAGAGAAGGAAAGGCCAAACTTTTGGCTACAATAATGTGGCAGCAGCCACTTCGGGAAAAACCTGCTCAAAACCCCAAACCAAAAGGGAGCTTGCTTTATTAGTGGAAAACCAAGCCACTGGAAAACAGATGCCCAGAGGCCTCCATTGAATGGGCCATGCCCAAATGTGGACAAACAGGCTATTGGAAATGGACTTGCCCCTAACTCCGAAGGGACGACAAGTACAAACCCCAAGGTCTCAACCATGTCCAATTAAAGGTGACGGAGGTACTTGGTAGCTCCCCAGTGGTTCACTGCTATAACAGGGAGGACTGCAGGTTATTCTGAAAGTGGCAGGAAAGCTTATTCCCCTCTTAGTTGCAACCTTCTCGGTTTTGCATTCCTGCACTAGAGCCTTATCTACCAAAACCCCAGTAGTGACTGGAGTCAACAGGAAGCCTCAGGTACATTACTTCTCATAGCCTCTTACTTGCATCTAAAAAAAAAAAAAATTATCTCTTAAGTCATAAATTATTAATAATACCAAAATGCCCAATCCCCTTGTTAGAAAAGAACTTTCTCAAGGCATTAGGTACCACCCTGATCTTGCCAGAACAGAAGAAAAACTCTTTGGTAATGCCTGCAGGCCCAAAGAGCCATTTAAAAGGAAAAGAGGGGCAACCCCCTCGGGTTGCCTCCCTTGGGCCCCCTCCCACTGTGGGAGTTTTTCTGTCCTCTCAGTAAATTCTGCTTTAAAAAATAAAATGAAGTCGGGCTCGGTGGCTCAGTCTGTAATCCCGCGCCTTTGGGAGGCTGAGGTGAGTGGATTGCCTGAGCCCGCGGGTTCGAGACCTGCCTGGGCAACTTGGCGAGACCTCATCTCTACAATAAATCAAAAATTAGCCGGGCGTGGTAGTGCGCGCCTGTAGTTTCAGCTACTTGGAAGGCTGAGGTGGAAGGATCGCCGGAGCCCAGCAGGTCGAGGCTGCGGTGGCCTGGAGCGGCCACTGCACTCCAGTCTGGGCGACAGAGTGAGACTCCAACTCAAAAAAAATAATAATAAAAAAATAAAATAAAATAAAATGAAAGGGTACTCCTCATAGCAAAAACTCCCCTTAACAGACGCCCAACAGAAATCCTACACCTCTTAGAAACTGTGCAACAGCCCAAGCAGTTGCTGTCATACACTGTAATGGACATCAAAGAAACTACAAGGCCGGGCCAGTGGCTCACACCTATAATCCCAGCACTCTGGGAGGCTAAGGCAAGAGGATTGTCAGAACCCATAGGTTCAAGATCAGTCCGGGCAACTTGGAGAGACCTGGACTCTACAATAAATCAAAAAATCAGCCGGGCGTGGTAGCACACACCTGTAGTTCCAACTACTTGGAAGGCTGAGGTGGAAGGATCGCCTGAGCCCAGCAGGTCGAGGCTGTGGTGGCTGGAAATGTGCCACTGCCCTCCAGCCTGGGTGACAGAGTGAGACTCCAAATCAAAAAAAAAAAAAAAGAAGCCGGGCCTGGTAGCTCAGCCTGCAATCCTGCGACTTGGGAGGCTGAGGTGAGTGGATTGCCTGAGCCCACGGGTTCGAGATCTGCCTGGGCAACGTGATGAGACCGCATCTCTACAATAAATAAAAAAAAATTAGCCGGGTGTGGTAGCGCGCACCTGTAGTTCCAGCTACTTGGAAGGCTGAGGCGGAAGGATCGCCAGAGCCCCAGCAGGTGGAGGCTGCAGTGTGAGACTCCAACTCAAAAACAAAAAAAAAAGAAACCACAAAAGTCACCAAAAGTACCCATCTGACTGCTGCTGCTGCCAGCTCTAAACAAAACACCAGTAACTGTTCTACCCTTGTCACCTTTATCTCCTCCCAAAGACACAACCTGAAAACCAACTCCTCAAGACTCATAAGAAAAAAAACTCCTCAGAATCAGTTACTCTCCAAACGGGAGGGGTCATACATAGTACTTTTAAGTATCCCTATGGCAGTTAAGTTCCAGGAAGTTAACTCTTGAGTGCGTATCTCCAGAATAAAACCCTTTTCTAAGTCTTTGCATAAAAACAAACAAACAAAAAAAACCAGGCGGGGTGGCTCAGCCAGTAATCCTAGCACTTTGGGAGGTCAAGGTGAGAGAATTGCCTGAACCCAAGGGTTCAAGACCAGCCAGGGCAACTTGGTGAGACTTCCTCTCTACAATAAATCACAAAAATTAGCTGGGCATGGTGGCATGCGTCTGCAGTTCCAGCTACTTGGAAGACTGAGGCAGAAGGATCACCTGAGCCCAGCAGATCGAGGCTGCGGTGGCCATGAGTGTGCTGCTGTACTCCAGTCTGGGCGACAGAGTGACACTCCAACTCAAAAAACAACAACCCTCGAGATGCTCAGCCTGCAGCCACACACCAGGATATACAACTGTGAGCCTGTTAAGAACCTGAAGTTCCTCTTCAGAAGAAAGCTTCCTGAGACTGCCAAAGGTAGAAAAGATTCAGCTTCAATGATCACAATTCAAAGATACCAACAGATATACCACACCAACCAGCCTTTTGTAGCCCTTTAAATGATTGAAGCCAAAGTGCTTCTGAAACTTTTCTTCCTAAACGTCCACCTGACAGACAGAGCAAGTGATCTAGACCAATTTAGCTCTATGGCCCTTCTCAGTAGAAAGCAGTCAAAAAAAAACATCCCCACTCAGCTCCCAAAAGATTCTGGCCAAAATCACTAAAGGGGGAAAAATGTCAAGTAGTTAAAACAGACATGAGCAGGGGACAAATAGGAAGGTAAAAGTACAAGAAGATGGCTGACATTCAGTTATTTAGTCAATTTCACCAGGCTGTAACAACCAAACAAAGGGTGCAGCCAAGCCTGAGAGGCAACTAACCAACACAATAGAGAACTGGAGCTGTTAAAACAAAAGAAATTCTGGGGACTCTGACTTTCCAAAAACTGACTTTCCAACCCAGAAAAATGAACAGCACTGACTCTCTGAGCAGCCCACTACTCTTGACTCTTTGGAATATACTTGCTTGCCTCCTTGATATAAAACTTTGTTTTCCTTTACTGTAGTGCCAAAATACCTCGAGCCAGCATTCCACTGCTACCAATTCTCTAGTTAACCTTCCAAGTGTATTTACATCAGTTGACTGAAACAGAGATAACTCCATGTAATCTGTGTCATGGATGTAAAATTTGGCTTTTTCCAGGATTCTCAGGTCAAAGAACTGAAAAAATAGTACTTAAGAATCCCAGGACACTACAATCCACAGAACCTGTAAGGGAATGAAAAACCCTCCACTTCCCTGTGAGAGCTCCTTAAATGCTTGTGCAGCCATGAGTTCCTGAACAGGAAGAAGTTAAGAGAATGTGTCCCTGATAAGATTTGAACAGATCAGGCCCCCCGTTTTCTTGCCCCTGGATCCTGGTGACTTCGGGCTGGTTGTCTGACCTGAGTGCCTCAATGCCAAATACCACTTCTACCACCTACCTGATCTACATAAAGATTCAACCTCCTGCCATTACCTTGCTAGACTCTGGTGTAGTTGTGCTCTTTGAGCTATGGCTGTCCCATGGTTCCTGGCTTTGCCCCCTCCCCCACCTTGGGGAGATGAATCTTCTCTCTCCCTTCTTTCTCTCTCGAATTTACTCTTAAATAAACTATATTTTCTAAAATAATGCCAGCTCCTGTCTGTGGCAGGTTATCGTTTGCTTCTACTTTTTTTTTTTTTTTGAGTTGGAATCTCACTCTGTCGCCCAGGCTGGAGTGCAGTGGCATGCTCACGGCCACTGCAGCCTCAGTCTTCCAAGTAGCTTGAACAACAGGCATGTGCCACCATGCCCGGCTAATATTTTGTTTTGTCGTAGAGAGGAGGTCTCACCAAGTTGCCAGGGCTGGTCTCAAACCCGTGGACTCAGGCAATCTTCTCACCTCGGCCTCTAAAAGTGCTGGGATTATAGGAGTGAGCCACTGCGCCTGTCCTTATCTCTTTATTAAATAAATCTTTTCTTTCTTTAAAAAAAAAAAAAAGATTCAACCTCCCAGGGCCCCAATGTCCTCATCATCTCTACATTCTGTTTTCCTCTGGGCTTTAAAGCCTGAACTTTCATCACGCCCTTCCTTTGTCCAAAACTCTCCATGGCTTCTGGAGGCCTACCAACGACCCTACAACCCTCAGCCAGCTACTCCAGGAGTAACTCCGTCTCACACCTTGTTCCCCACAGGCACCTGTCGATCCCCGGTTCTGAGCCCTCCCGGCTCATCGCACTCCAAGCCTTTGCACCTCCCGGTCCCTCTGTCTCGCTCCCATACCGCAGAGCACGAGACGTCAGAAACCGGGACCCCCACCCACCAGGTCTCACTGTCCTGACACCGCGGTCCGGGATGAACACACGTTTGACACGTGTTTGGCACCCCCACTGGGGGCTGCAGGACTTGCACGAAGGCACCCGAGGACACGAGAGACGCAATAATCACCTGAGCCTGGTGCCTCAGCGCCGCCTCGGCCGCCATCAGGACTGGGAGGGAAAGGCGGGGGGCCAAGAAAAGAGAAACGAGGCGGGAACCGGACACGACGGTCACTTTCCCGGACCTCACGCGGGTCCGCCGGGCGCCTCCACGGACCTTCAGAGTCCCGCTGTCCAGGAACCGAGATTCCGCTCCACCCTCCGGGGTCAGTCTCCGCGGTCCCCACCCGGTGCAGAACAGCCTCTCAACCGACCCACACACCTATTCCCAAGCAATGGTCGCCGCCGAAGAGCGCCGGAAGTCCCGCCCCGAAGTTGCGTGCGCACCCGGAAACGCCCTTTTCTGAGCTCTCACTGGTCGCGTCTCGCTGTCCTTCGACGCAGAGCGTTCTGGGCCATGTGGTTCCCTCAGGTTCCAAGGTTATAATGGGGAAGATCCACTGAAGGGCTTCTACAGAAAAGGCCAAGCTCCACTTCACCGGATTCGTGTTTAAGGGCAAGTTCTTTTTCTAGGGCGGGGATGGCACTGCCCCTCCTTAGATCCCATATTGAGATTTCTGGGGATTCGTGTCTGTAACTGATAAACTACGTATTTGGAAAAATATCATTTAAGATTTTGGAAAACTCAACCTCCCACACGCTAAAAATATTACCTTGATGAGTCCCAGAGGCTACACCATCCAAATTCACATATTTCAAACAGTCGGCCAGATACAAAATTCCTCCACTGGAAGAAGATGCTAATAAACATCTATTGTATTATAACAAGGCATTATTGTATTATAATTTAAATGAATGGTCTGAAGGATTAGAATCGGTTTTCTCAGTCTGTCTGGACAAGAGAGAACTGGCCACTAGTTAGTCCCAAGACAAGGAAGATAGATGAAGGATCTTATGTCCTGCTGTAGTAGGAGTGAAAGGTGAATTTCTGTCTACAGTAACCACAGGAGAAAACATTCTTGCCTATATGATCAATTATTATGTCCAGCTGAGTAAGGCTTTTTATTCATTTGGTGTTTCCTTCTTTATATTATTATTTTTTTCTTTTTTTAGTTAGAGTCTCACTCTGTTACCAGGCGCGCTCACAGACACTGAAGCCTCGACCTGCTGGGTTCAGGTGATCCTTCTGCCTCAGCCTTCCAATTAGCTGGAACTACAGGCACACATTACCATGCCTGGCTACTTTTTTTTATTTATTGTAGAGATGAGGTCTCACCAAGTTGCCCAGGCTGGTCTCAAACCCAGAGTTTATTTTATAGTCTCTTACTGAACATCCATTATGTGACAGACACTTTGAACATTGTAATGCTGTATAGTCTCATAAGAACCCCATAAGGTAGGTAATATCATTCTCATTGTACAAAAATACAGAAGTTATACCACCCTTTAATTTGAAATTCCTAATAGCTTTTGGGGTTTTAAAAAAAATTTTATTTTAAAGATGCGGTGTACAATTCAGTGGCTAAGGCCACTGCACTCCAGCCTGGGTGACAGAGTGAGACTGACTCAAAAAAAAAAAATACATGGAATTAAGATTAGGATGTAATTAAAATTTTCACCTGGATGGTTTTGTCTCCAAAATGAGATTATTCTTAATACTTTTTTTTGGGGGGGTTGGAGTCTCACTCTGTTGCCCCGGCTGGAGTGTAGTGGATGCTCACGGCCAACCCAGCGTCAACCTGCTGGGCCCTGGCGATCCTTCTGCCTCAGCCTTCCAAGTAGCTGGAACTACAGGCACACACTACTATGCCGGGCTAATTTTTGATTTATTGTAGAGACAAGGTCTCGCCAAATTGCCCAGGCTGATCTCAAACCCGTGGGCTCAGGCAATCCACTCACCTCGGCCTCCCAAAGTGCTGGGATTACAGGCTGAGCCACTGAGCCTGACCTATTCTTCATTCTTGAAAGCACTGTGCAATTCCAGCTTGGAAGGTAAAATTGTGCCTGTAGTCCCACCCACTCAGGAGGCTGAAAAGAGAGAGTCCCTGAAGCCCAGGAATTCGAGGCTGGTGAGATTCTCATCTCTAAAAAAGAATTGTATAAATAATGACAATGTTTGACATTTGCAGTGAGTATTATTCTCAGAAAATTGTGTCTGCATATGTGTTCATTATTCTGTGTGTTGTGTGTTTGCATATGTCCTTATACAAGTTGTTCATGTTAAAGACAATAAAGATATACTTTATATACAGACTGTTGTTTTCTTTTCTCACTTAATATAGCTTGAACAAGGAAAATCTACTTTTTCACTTCACATTTGAAATCTCATCTCTACAATTACTAGACAGAAAGCTGCCACCTTTTAGATCGCTTTGCATTTCATTTTATTCAAATTTCTTTGCTAGAAAATTAGAGACAGGAATTGGATCAGCCTATTGTTCTCCCCTTGGACCCCCACTCCAAGACCACAGTATACTTTTGGAGGCATTTTAGCAGTGTGTTCCCATCTAACTATTGTCAGGTATAGCCTGAATTAAAAACTAGAACCAGGTAGTTCCGGCATAAAGTTCAGAGAATTACTTGCCATTCCATGCCACACAATCCAGAACCATCATGTGTGGGCTGGGATTGTATTAGGTCTTGGTGTTAACTGTTGAGTCTAGGAGGAAGCAATGAAAACTTCATCGTCCTGGGTAGTTTCCATCCTGTGGTTACAGCCGAGATTGGATAAATAAGCAGGACCAGTACTGCTATGCACCTAACCTCCGCTGCACGGAGAGTCTTTATATATGTGGTGAGAGGATCTGAAGCTCAGTCAGAGGCTTTGAATTACCCCTTGCTTTGAGGAGAACTCTTAAGAAGATCCAACTGCAGGCTTCTCTGTCACCTCCCCAGGTCTGGGGTCAGATCTCTGTTGTCTCCACCCTCAAACCTACTAGGTTCATAACATTGCGAAAGTGTTCAGGCAGTAATTTGGGAGTATATAATATAATCTTGCCAACTATACTGTCCTTCCCTACAAGGTTACAGCTTTTGCTGTGTCTTTTCCAAGGCTTGACAATATCAGCTCTGTATATTTTTTCCAGTTTTTTTTTTTCTTTCTTCTTTTTTTTTTCTGGGTGTCTCGGCGCTTGAGGATAGAACCGGTGAACAAGAAGCCGCCGGCACCGAAGACATGACGCCGAGGGAGCCGGAGCCCTTTCCCTCTGCCTCCGTACATAACGGGGAGCAGGACTACACACCCGGCCCCCGCCAAGAAAAGGAGGATATTTTGTCCAGTTTTATTCTGATTTTTGGCAGGAGTTAAAGTCAGAAACTGTTATTATTGGCAGCATAGCACACTTGAAGAAACTAAAGGGATTCTGAGAGTTTCAAAATCTAAGGAACCATACTGAGGTTTTCTCACATTTCCAATTCTTGGAACATTTTTGTCTTCCAAAAGAGGTGGCATGAAACTATGAGTTCCAAACTAATGAAGCTTTAGTGAATATAAGATTTTTTGTAGCCGGGCTCAGTGGCTCAGCCTGTAATCCTGCACTTTGGGAGGCTGAGGTAAGTGGATAGCCTGAGCCTGGGGGTTCAAGACCCACCTGGACAACTTGGTGAGACCTCATCTCTACAGTAAATCAAAAAATCAGCCGGGCATGGTAGCGCGTGCCTGTAGTTCCGGCTACTCAGAAGGCTGAGGTGGAAGGATCACTGGAGTCCAGCAGGTTGAGGCTGCGGTGGCCGGGAGCAGCCACTGCAATCCAGTCTGGGTGACAGAGTGAGGCTCCAACTCAAAAAAAAAAAAAAAAGATTTTTTGTTTTCTGTTTTTTGTTTTTTTGAGTTGGAGTCTCACTCTGTCACCCAGACTGGAGTGCAGTGACACGTTCCCAGCTACCACAGCCTTGACCTGCTGGGCTCAAGCAATCCTTCGCCTCAGCCTTCCAAGTAGCTGCAACTATAGGCATGTTCTACCATGCCCAGCTATTTTTTTTTATTATTTATTGTAGAGACAAGGTCTCACCATGTTGTTCAGGTTGGTTTCGAACCCCTGAGCTCAGGCAATCCTCTCACCTTGGCCTCCCAAAATGCTGGGATTATAGGCTTGAGCCACCACCCCCAGTCTCGTTACTTATTTCTTATATGAATTTACTCAATGACAGTGGAAGGAAATTGCCATTCACTGAGAAAAATAAAAAGTGGAACATGTATACCTAACACTGAATTGTACAATGCATCTTTAAAATAAAAATTTTTTAAAAACCCAAAAAGCTATTAGGAATTTCAAAATTAAAGGGTGGTATAACTGCTTTATTTTTGTACAGTGAGAATGATATTGCCTACTTTATGGGGTTCTTGTGAGACTATACTGCATTACAATGTTCAATAAAGTGTCTATCACATAGTGGACGTTCATTAAGTGACTATAAAATAAACTCAAAATAGCAATATATGATTGAAAGGATGGAATGAGAGTGGGAAGCCTTTTTTTTATCTTGTTCTTTTTTTTTTTTTTTTTGAGTTGGAGTCTCACTCTGTCACCCAGACTGGAGGGCAGTGGCTGCTCCTGGCCACCGCAGCCTCGACCTGCTGGGCTCTGGCAATCTTTCCGCCTCAGCCTTCCAAGTAGCTAGAACTACAGGCGTGCGCTACCACTCCCAGCTATTTATCTTGTCCTTAAACCCTGACACAATGATGAGAAAGTAGAAGCTATGTCCTGGAGAAATCCATTTTTTATCTTGTTCCTAAACCCTAACACAACGATGAGAAAGTAGAAGCTATGTCTGGAAGCAATGCATGCTCTCAGTAAAGATTAACTTTGCCCACTTTGTCTTTTCAGAAATACAGACTCCTTAAGCATGACTGGTACCGGCCTATTGTAATTTGTCTTTTTAGAAACTCAAATTTCTCAAGCATGACCAGTATCAATCCATTGTATACTCAGTGCTTGGTGACCAGGACCCCCCTCAGAGTCTCCAAGACATCCACAAGTGGTCAAAAAGGAAGTCACGGCAGTCATATCTACCGGATTGCAACATCTCCAGGGGAAGAGATTTAAGCCAGGGCTCAGGTGGCTACGGGCCACACTCATCTAGAGTGTAGGCCGCTTCCTATCTGTGGGAAGTGAATCTTTCTTAAATAAATCTTTTCTTTTTTCACCTCTTTGTGTGCTACAAATCTTTGCATTACTCGGATCTCTGGTTGTCAGTGTACACCTTTAGCACGCCGGCTCTGACGGTGTTACGCCTCCCCATCCATCCCATCCACCCTTAGCCTCCATACCCCAACAATAATTAACTTGGTATTTTATTAATATTTTCTCATAAGTAAATATTCATTTTATTGTCACTTCTGTTGAATACTAAAGAATATGGGTTTCTACTTAATCAGGAATGTAAGATGTGTTCTCCACAACACAATAAATATTGTTGTTTGTCTGGACCAGCCGGGTTATTGGGGTACCTGAAAGAGGGAGTGGAGGCATAAAAGGAACACAAGACTCCTTTTTGCTGCAAAGGGAGGGCACCGGGGCTAGTCCCCGAGTGGCCCTGTTTCTCTTTATTCCAGAGTTTATATACAAGCACAATATAATCAGGCATTCAGGCATTCAAACTTCTTTAATCTTTATCATTTAACTTCCCCTTTACTAAGAAGTGTCTGTACTTTGACCCAAACTGTTCTGCCAACACTTCATATTAGTTTTGTCCTTGGCCAGCACTTATTGTACTTTGTAAGCACATACTATTCTTATCTGGACTCTGTTTTTATGGGTAGACAATTTCATGGTTTAACTATTGCGTCCCCGACAGTTGTTGTTTTTTTCCAATCAACTTTGTTGAGATATAATTTCCACACAATAAAATGCAGCTATTCTAAGTTAAAAAAAAAAAAAAGATGCAGACATATGGGGAACAGGATTATATCCACTTCCTAAATTGATGTAGCTCTATTATGATGATCAGATCAAAAGACTGAATAAAACCACTTTCTTTTCTGCTGGCATATTTTCCATTTATTAACTGGGCTTTTCCCAGAAAGTGATGAAAAATTGCCAAAAATATTTAAATGAATAATAAATAATTTAACAATTATCAATTCATGGTCTGTTCATTCAAGGCAGTGAGGAGCACATGAGGATGCTTTGTTACTTTGAATGTATAACTCATCTGGCAGAAGAGGTGACTAGAAGTTTCTCACCAAAACTACCATGCAAATGGAGAAAACTAGAAAGTGAGCCCTGAAGGGACCAATCACAATTACCAGAGTACACACATACATGAGGGCACATACACATTTTTTATTTTTTCAAGAGAAAATTCCTAGGTAAACCAAGGATAACTGTACAGTTCATGATGTAGCAATATGTTAAAGGTAATTTTGTGCCTACTTATGCAATGTGGTCACATTCATGAGGCCACTGAAAAAAGTTAGTGAACATTAACCTGAAAACTTTGGCCAAGTGAGGAATATTAACAAATCATATTAAAACTCTTTAAGAACACCTAAATGTCAGTTAACTAAAGCACAGTAAATACTACCTGAAAGAAGCAACTCTTTTTTTTTTTTTGAGTTGGAGTCTCACTCTGTCACCCAGACTGGAGTACAGTAGCCACTCCCGGCCACCGCAGCCTCGACCTGCTGGGCTCCGGCAATCCTTCCGCCTCAGCCTTCCGAGTAGCCGGAATTACAGGCATGCACTACCATGCCCGGCTGATTTTTTGATTCATTGTAGAGATGAGGTCTCGCCAAGTTGCCCAGGTGGGTCTCGAACCCACGGGCTCAGGCAATCCACTCACCTCAGCCTCCCAAAGGTGCAGGATTACAGGGTGAGCCACCGAGCCCGGCAAGAAGCAACTCTTATGATGAGAAAACAACTTGCTGTGGACTATATTCCATGCAAGAAATTGAATAATTTCTATGTAGGCAAAACTTTTATTCATATTATCCATGTTACCATGACTTAAAATGCTATTTAGACAATTCAGTTGTATTTGATGTTTAAACATATTTGACATTACATTGTCAAACCAAATTTATTAAAAAGGCTGGGTGTGGTGGCTCAAGCCTGCATTCCCAGCACTTTGGGAGGTCAAGGCAAGAGGATTACCTGAGCCCAGGTGTTTGAGATCATCCTGGGCAACTTGGTGAGACCTTGTCTCCACAATAAATCAAAAAATTAGCTGGGCTTGGTGGCATACGCCTATAGTTACAGTTACTTGGAAGACTGAGGCAGAAGAATCGCCTGAGCACAGCAGATCAAGGTTGTGGTGGCCATGAGCATACCTCTACACTCCAGCCTGGGCAACAGAGTGAGACTCCAACTCAAAAAACAGAAAAGAAAAATTCGAGGACCTATTTCTAAACATCAAAAGGTAATGACTGAAGAGGTACTGATAATTTTAATATATAAATTTGGGATACTTCTCTAAAAGTCATTAGAGTATAAATCTACAGCAAGAAAATACTGCGATAATTACCACAGTGAAAATTCCTGTATAGGTGACACAATTTCCAAATGTAAACTTAAAATCAAATCCTCAGCATCCCACCAACTGAAGAGATCTCTCTTTTGGCCAAGGGAACCCCCCAAAAATCTTAAACCTGAGTTTCTGGCCATGATAAGTGGGAGGTAACACACATCTCATTATACCCCCTCCCTTTTGCATATTAGGCAAAACAACTGACAAGCATTAATGTTAAAATGAAAATCAAAAGACTGACAGAGCAGATTCTGTGTGGCAATAAGATATCAAATTATAGACAGGACGTAACGCCATGTCAGTCAAGGGTTAAGTCATGTACCCCCTACACTAAAAAGCAAACTGTAGTCTACCTACCACATGATTTTAATTTTTCTCTAGCAGTTAAACAAAAACTGGCCTCAAGATAAGCAACGACCACGTGCTTGAGGTTATAACACTCCTATCAGTGTCCCCCTGAGCCTTAGCAGCTAGAGGAGTAGAACATTATCCTATACACCTCAACCTCCATGGATATTAAATAGTTGTGAGGCCCTGTTCAGTTAGGACATGGGATCTTTACTAACGTGGGGTGTTAACAGTGTCCAGGATTACACGTTGCATCTGCCAGACCCAGTTTGCTAAAGGCTCATTATCTTCCCAGGCTGACACCAATAGTTTGCTTTCCTCCTGGAAGAGAATTCCTTGTATTCTAGTTGATAAATCTTTTTCTCTCAATGCCACTCTTCATAAAAAGCAAACTCAGGTTGGCCTAGGATACCTAGACCACCTTCTAACTCTCTAAGGTCCACTTCTATATTGTGGGCCACTGTTGTTTCCTCCACCACACACAGTTCCCATTGTACAATTATGACATAGGTGCAATTAGGATACAGTTTTATACCCCAAAATGTTGTGTCCCCCATACAAGCTTAAATGAGTGGTAATCACATCTAGGTAAAATTCAGTTTGCCGTTGCCATGAGGCCTGTCATGGCTTCTCATCTGAGATTAAAGCCAATCTCCAGGGGAACGTGGATCCAACATAAAATGTCTGAGCTTTAATTCCATCAAGGACACATTGTTTTTTTTCTTTTTGCTTAATATCTTTCCATCCACAAAAATAAAGATGATGCTGGGCTCGGTGGCTCAGCCTGTAATCCCGCACCTTTGGGAGGCTGAGGTGAGTGGATTGCCTGAGCCCGCGGGTTC
Source organism: Cephalopachus bancanus (assembly GCA_027257055.1). Lineage (NCBI taxonomy): Eukaryota > Metazoa > Chordata > Mammalia > Primates > Tarsiidae > Cephalopachus > Cephalopachus bancanus. The sequence continues at coordinate 3,268,102 of JAPVLO010000564.1, forward strand.
AAGACCCTCCTGGGCAGCGAGACCTCAACTCTACAATAAATCAAAAATCAGCTGGGCGTGGTAGCGCATGCCTGTAATTCCGGCTACTCGGAAGGCTGAGGCGGAAGGATCGCCAAAGCCCAGCAGATCGAGGCTGCGGTGGCCGGGAGCGGCCACTGCACTCCAGTCTGGGTGACTGAGTGAGACTCCAACTCATAAATAAATAAATAAATAAATAAATAAGATAATTGTTTACATCACCTGTGGCATATTGAACATCCTGCCATTATATTTGTCTGGGGTCATCAGGGACCTTTCTAAAATATGATAATCAAGGTTTATAGCTAAACAGTGGTCAGTCTCTTGTGAGCCATATACCACTTGCCTACAATAAATCACAAAATCTAGCTGGCTGTGGTGGTGTGTGTCTGTAGTTCCAGCTACTTGGAAGGCTGAGGCAGAAGGATCGTCTGAGCCCAGTAGGTTGAGGCTTTGATGCTGTGAGCATGCCACTGCACTCCAATCTGGGTGACAGTGAGACCCAGACTCAAAAAAAAAAAAGAAAGAAAGAAAGAAAGAAAGAAAAGAAAGTGGTTTCATTCAGTCTTTTGATCTGAACATTCTTAACAGTCAGAGCTACATCAATGTAAAAAAAGAACATAACCTACAGTCCAAACTTTCCACTTTTTGTCTTTTTCAACTCTTGAACAATTCCCTTACACCATCCCTTGCCTGGGTTCACATCAGAAATAAGTAAATAAATAGGGTCAATGTAAAAAAAAGATAACAGTGGGTGTAATTGCATAATACTGGAGGATGCTAAAAAGTATAAATAATCCTATATCAATTTTAGCTGTTACTTTGGATCTGTTTAGCATGTAAGTGAGTTCACATGCTCCCAGATTCCTGCCTGGCACTTTCCCAACCTTCCCAGGGATGTGGAGCCAGGGGAACTGAGAGTTGAGGCATCAGAGACCAGAGCCCAGGGTTGAGGAGGTAATAGGAAAGGCTGCAGTTGGATCATCTTAGGGGGCCCTTCCCCAAAACTCAGGGTAATCCAAAGCCTCTGACCAGGCACTCCTGATTTTCTTTTCCACAAATATGAAGACCTTCATTTTTTCATTAGAAGTAAAGAGGAGGCTGGGCACAGTGGCTTATGCCTGTAATCCCAGCACTTTGGGAGGTGGAGGCGGGAAGATTGCCTGAGTCTAGGGGTTTGAGACCAGTCTGGGCAACTTCTCGAGTCCTCATCTCTATAATTTAAAAAAGAAAATTAGCTGGGCATGTTGGTACGTGTCTATAGTCCTAGCTACCTGGGAGGCTGAAGCGGAAGGATCACTTGAGCCTTGCAGGTCCAGGCAGTGGTGGCTGTGAGCGTACCACTGCACTCCAGCCTGGGCAACAGAGATCCTGACTCAAAAAAAAAAAAAAAAAAAGTAAAGAGCAGAACAGTGCTGATTCCTGTCGGAGGCTGGCTCCGACCTGAGGGGGGTTGGGCCTGCACTGGAGAGTCAGGACGCGGCGAAGAAGAAACGACTCGGAGGCAGTTCTTCTGGGTTTAGTCTGATCAGGACTGTTCCGATTTTATTCAAACTTTTGCCAGCTTATATACCACTTTTTACAACCTCCAGCAGTATGACAATTATTTGCTGGGGGCATACAAGTTCTACAGTGCATAACGTGCTTTACAAAATGTGTCATAAGACCTGTAAGTTCCAAGCACACAATTAAGACTCCATGATGTATGATGTGCTTACAATAAGATGACAGGTGTATAGTTAATTCAATAGTTTTACAAAATGTTTTTTCCCAAACCACTCATGTCTATCCTAGTTTTTGATTAACATAAAACTTTAAGTTCTTTATATTAAATGTTTATGATATTATTAAAGACTTAATCTATTATCACTTATATGTATATTATTTTTAATCCTACAATAATCTAAATGATTTTTCTTAATTATATTTAAATTCAATAATTTTTAATATTTAATGATTTTGCTTAACAATTAAACTTAATATTATATTAAACTTAACCTTTGATTATATTTTATGAATTTATTCTGTTATAAAACTATACACTTATTTTTTACTTTATAAAAAGTATATATAATTACTCTTATACCTAAAACCTATTCTCCAATACACTCGCGTACGGGAATTTTATTTTAACCACACACAAGTATATTAGAAAACAGGCTTCAAGCACAAAAACTCTAGTTGATCTATAAATTTAACCAAACCAATTTTTGTCTTTGATAATAAATCTTTAATTATAACAAACTTGCCTATCTTATATTTAAATGATTCACATAATATTACATTGAGCCTAATATATTCTTTATTTACCAATTAAATTTACTATTATGCTATATTTTTAAACTAACTGTGATTATTATATTTTAGATTTTACTAATTGCAACTAAGGATAAGTTTATATTTATTATGAAACTATAAATTTACTAGTCTTTTATCTAAAAACTTTATTAAAAGCATGAATTTAGCCTAATACTTAAAACTTATTTTCTGGTGTGCTAGTACCTGGCTATTGTATAAAAAATTCTGTTGCCATAGTAACTTACTGACCAATTCAACCTGAGGCAGAAACCGTGACAGGGGAGTTTCGGCACGTTTCTAAGGTGTTCAGCTTGACTGGAGGCAAAAACAATACAATTAAGAAAATTTCAGTGTACTAATCAAAAGATCTCAGCAGTGGCCTACAAGGACAGAAACCAAAGTTAATTTCTGAGAAAAGGAAACTTAAAAGCTTAAACAAAACCTGAAAGTTTCTTATAAATAACTTTTGCCGTATAAGTTTTTCCAATCAAAATCATAACATGTTGTATACATCTTTATAATATTAATCAAATCTTGTTGCCAATCAACAAACTATATAATAATTGTGAACATGTATAGGCAGGAAGACAAGCTTATTAAACAGGATCCATGGGGCCTTGTGCCTTCAACATGGTCGCTGAGTGCCGGAGCTTTTCTCTAAACCAACTTACTTCTTGTAAACAGGTGCTCCATAGTTTGTTTCTCCAAGGTCTCGGCTCCCAACAGATTCCATATATTGGGACAATCTCTATCCTAACCACATGATGGAAGACAGCCAGAATGATGACATCCTCATTGCTGCCTCCTAGAATTAACATTAGACACTAAGGCCTAATCCAACTCCAAGCCACAAAATCTGACCATTCTGGATTGTTTGGCCTGAGATGGCAAAGAATCCCTCAAATTTCATGATGGGCATATCTGCTCCTGGTTTTCATGCAGGGAATACCTGAGAGCAGGTAGATAGGCAAGGCACTGCCAAGGTGGTCACAAAGAGTATTCTACAGTTTCATAATAAGGGCCTTAAAGGAACCAAAAAGAGAAAAATAGCCTGGCCAGGCTCCCTACCTTCAAACTCACAGCCATGAAGCTAGCATACAATGAAGTGAAAAGCAGTTGAAAAAGGTAGGCATACATGTGCTGAACACGGAGATAAGTAGATAATAGGTGAAACATGAAAAATTAGACTTTTTCTGCTAAAGACATGTTTTAAAGTGAGAAAATCAAAGTGCAGATCTGTATACAATGAATGACTTTTTTCTCTAGGACAAAAACCTTGTTTAGGACCACATTGGAATACATGGCACAAATAGAATAATGAACACAAATGTAGACACAATTCTGTGAAGATAATACTATTCTGCAAACCTCTACTTCTTTGTTTTATTTATTGACTCATTTATTTATTTATGTATTTTATTTATTTTTTTTTTGAGGTGTCTCACTCCGTCATCCAGACTGGAGTGCAGTGGCTGCTCCCGGCCACCGCAGCCTCGACCTGCTGGACTCCAGCGATCCTTCTGCTTCAGCCTTCCAAGTAGCTGGAACTACAGGTGCGCGCTACCACGCCCGGCTAATTTTTTGATTTATTGTAGAGATGAGGACTCGCCAAGTCGCCCAGGTGGGTCTCGACTGATTTATTTTTTAGAGAAGTGGTCTCCTTATGTTTCCCAAAATGGTCTCAAATTCCTGGGCTCAGGCGATCCTCCCACCTCACGGACTATAGATCCCATGTTTATCTCCATGCTGGTATTGCTCAAAGTTTTCCAAAATGAAGAAGAATCTCATTTTGGAGACAAAATTATCAGGGTGGCTATTCTAATCATGTGAAGAGCATAATTCCATCTATTCTTCCTTCCTTCCTTTCATCCATTCTTTCTTTCTTTTTTACTATTTGAGATGGGGTCTCACTCTGTCACAATACCATCTATTCTTTTTTTTTTTTTTTTTGAGTTGGAGTCTCACTCTGTCGCCCAGACTGGAGTGCAGTGGCCGCTCCCGGCCACCACAGCCTCGACCTGCTGGGCTCCGGCGATCCTTCCGCCTCAGCCTTCCAAGTAGCTGGAATTACAGGCATGCGCTACACGCCCGGCTGATTTTTTGATTTATTGTAGAGATGAGGTCTCACTGCCCAGGCGGGTCTCGAACCCGCGGGCTCAGGCAATCCACTCACCTCAGCCTCCCAAAGGCGCGGGATTACAGGCTGAGCCACCGAGCCCGGCTAATACCATCTATTCTTAAACATCACTGCTAAAACTTCTCTGATGTCCTACATGTTTTCACCATCCACTAATATTTTAAAATAGCTACTTCTAGCTGGGCTCAGTGGCTCAGTCTGTAATCCCACGCCTTTGGGAGGCTGAGGTGAGTGGATTGCCTGAGCCCACAGGTTCAAGACCCACCTGGGCAACTTGGTGAGACCTCATCTCTACAATAAATCAAAAATTAGCTGGGCGTGGTAGCCAGCGCCTGTAATTCCAGCTACTTGGAAGGCTGAGGTGAAAGGATCACCGGAGCCCAGCAGGTCGAGGTTGCGGTGGCTGGGAGCGGCCATTGCACTCCAGTCTGGGCAACAGAGAGAGACTCCAACTCAAAAAAATAAAAATAAAATAAAATAGCTACTTCTGTCAACACCTTTGAATCACTAAATAGTCATAGATTATAGTTTTTCTGATGTAATATTAATTCCTTATGCAGAACACTTCCTACTGTCACGAGAAAAATAAAAGATAATCGCTTCCCAGCAATGACATGAACATGTGGGTTTCATATACACCTGACGTCACCAGGTGGAGAGCACCACCTTTGAAGACTGTAGCTATTAACTCTTCTGTACCAAGCTAGCACTGGTCTCATAGTTCTTCATCTGAGATGATGTCAAATTTCTAAAAGGCATTGAATATAAGCAAGAATATCAAGTAAGAGATGCTGTGGATAAAAGTGTTGTTCAATTAATTGGACACTACCGTTGATTCTACAGGCAGGAGAGTGTTATCTGTGGGGATCACAGACAGAGATTCACATTTATACTCCAGTTTTAGGGGGGCACAACCTCTCTCCTCTATCTTCTTTCTCATGACCCTGTCTGGACTAGTTCTCTCTTGTTCCTGCCAGAGTCCATTCATTTGAATAAACACAGTGGTGTTTAGTAGCCTCTGCTTCCTGTGCATTTTGTGACTGAATGATTATGAAAAGATAGGTGAATTTAGATTTGTAGCCTTAGGCAGGGGCTTTGAAAATAGTTTTACTGTCTGGGGGGTTAGAGCTTCCCAAAGTCTGAAGTAGTATTTTTCCAAATATTGGTGAGACAGGACAACTGACTGGGAAAGGAACCCCTCCCCATTTCTCCTTGTGCTCCCCGTTTCAAGAATGCTGCCACCTTACCTTATAACCACAAACATTTTCTTTCAATAAATAAGTCAACCAGCAACAAAAGACCAGAAGTCTCTTAATCTCAAGATCCTGTCTTCAGGGGACTAGGGACTTTCCCCAAGTCCTGCATGTGCAGATAATATTTTAGCTAGTCCCAAAGTAACTGCTGCTTCATTATAATAGGAAAGATTATGGTCCTGGGTAGAGATTGTTTTTCTTTTAAGTTGGAGTCTCACTCCGTCGCCCAGACTGGAGTCCAGTGGCATGCTCCCGGCCACCGCAGCCTCGACCTGTTGGGCTCCGGAGATCCTTCCACCTCAGCCTCCCAAGTAGCTGGAACTACAGGCATGTGCTACCACGCCCGGCTAATTTTTTTTATTGTAGAGATGAGGTCTCGCCAAGTTGCCCAGGCGGGTCTCGAACCCACAGGCTCAGGCAATCCACTCACCTCAGCCTCCCAAAGCGTGGGATTACAGGCTGAGCCACCAAGCCCGGCCTGGGTAGAGATTTAAGAGACAAATGAAACATGGGACAAAAGTGCTCAAGAGCTATCTTGGGATCACCCTAAATAGGCGATGATGTAACCTGGAAGGGAGGCAGGGGGAAGTAAAACCTCATTTGATCTGCTTTTAGGGAGCTAGGAGCAGGCTTGTTTTTCTGTTGTTGTCTCCTTTTCTGTTCCAGTTGAAAGCCCCAGTAGGGCAATCCCTTGGGTCCCCTCCCACTGTGGGAGCTTTTCTGTCCTCTCAATAAATCCTGTTTTTGGCAGGGCGCATTGACTCACACCTATAATCCCAGCACTTTGGGAGGCCGAGGTGAAAGGATTGCCTGGAGCCCAGGGGTTTGAGACCAGCCTGGGCAACATGGTGAAACCTCATCTCTACAATAAATTTAAAAAATTAGCTGGGTGTGGTAGCCTGTAGTTCCAGCTACTTGCAAGGCTGAGATGGAAGGATTGCCTGAGCCCAGCAGGTAGAGGCTGTGGTGGCCGGGAGCGGCCACTGTGCTCCAGTCTGGGCAACAGAGTGAGACTCCAATCCAAAAAAAAAAGAAAGGCCTAATAAAGCGCCCTGCTCTAGGCAATTTTAGACTCTCATTTATTTCTATTTACTGAGGGTCAAGATCCCATCGCTGGTAACATTTAGAGGAGCAGTTACAAGCACTAATTCCCAGAAACCTCAATATGGGATCTAAGGAGGAGGGGAACTATCATCTGCCCTAAAGAAGGACACGCCATTTAATGAGAACCCCGTGAAGTGGAGTTTGACCATTTCCGCAGAATCACCTGTGTGGATCTTCACCATTAAGGCCTTTAAATGTGGACGAACTGCCTTTTGCCTCGTTGCACTCCTGAGAGAGAGATCGGCAGCTATACTGGAGCCACCCACGGAAATTCGACCAGGGTTCCCGCTCTTGTAGAGTCTGCTCAAATCTACACGGTCTCATCCTGAAATATGGCCTCGTGTGCACCAGTGTTTCCCTCAGTACACGAAGGACATAGTTTTCATTAGTTGGACTGAGCGATCTTCCTTGAGTGGATTATCCAAGGCATCCACCAATGAAAGCATGCTAAACCGGGATCGGTGGCTCAGCCTGTAATCCCAGCACTTTGGGAGGCTGAGGTGAGTGGATTGCCTGAGCCCGCAGGTTCGAGACCAGCTCAGGCAACTTGGCAAGACCTCATCTCTACAATAAACCAAAAATTAGCCCAGCATAGTAGTGTGCGCCTGTAGTTCTGACTACTTGGAAGGCTGAGGGGGAAGGATCGCCTGAGTCCAGCAGGTCGAGGCTGCGTTGCCTGGGAGTGTGCCCTGCACTCCAGTCTGGGCGACAGGGTGAGAATCCAACTTTATTTTTTATTTTTTTGAGTTGGAGTCTCACTCTGTCGCCCAGACTGGAGTGCAGTGGCAGCTTCCGGCCACCACAGCCTCGACCTGCTGGGCTCCGGCGATCCTTCCGCCTCAGCCTTCCGAGTAGCTGGAACTACATGTGTGCGCTACCACACCCGGCTAATTTTTCAATTTATTGTAGAGATGAGGTCTCTCCAAGTTGCCCAGGTGGGTCTCGAACCCACAGGCTCAGGCAATCCACTCACGTCAGCCTCCCAAAGGTGCGGGATTTCAGGCTGAGAAATCCAGTTAAAAAAAAAAAAAAAGCATGTGAACTCCTTGTACATAAAATCTTGGCCAGGCGCGGTGGCTCATGCCTATAATCCCAGCACTTTGGAAGTCCGAGGTGAGAGGATTGCCAGAGCCCAGGGGTTCGAGACCAGCCTGGGTAACTTGGTGAGCCCCGCCCCCCATCTCTACAATTTTTTTTTAAGTTGGAGTCTCCTTCGCCCTGGCTGGAGTGCAGTGGCACGCACGCTCACGGCCACCCTAGCGTCGACCTGCTGGTCTCCGGCGACCCATCCTCTTCAGCCTTCCGAGGAGGCGGAACTACAGACGCGCGCTACCACGCCCGGCTATTTTTTATTTTATTGGAGAGACAGGGTCTTGCCAAATTGCCCGGGCTGGCATCTCTACAATTAAAGAAAAAAAAATTAGCCGGGTATGGTGGCGCGTGCCCGTGGTTCCAGTTACTTGGAAGGCTGAGACGGCCGAGAGCTTGTCACTGCTCTCCAGCCTGGGTGACAGAATGAGACTCCTATTAAAAAGGGGGGGTGAACTACATTACCCAGAAAGCTCTGCGTCGAGAGACGTGTCACAGCCAATGAAGGCTCAGAATAAAGGCGCTTCCGGTTGTATAAGTAACTTCTGTGCGTTAGTTCCGGCATTCAAACACGGCGGTCTTTTTAGTTTGTGTTAGGTGTACCTGTCGTGAGAGGTATCCTGCTGCGCTGAGTCGGGACCGCGGAGACTGAACCCAGAAGGTAGAGAGGAGTTACGGTCCCGCGACACAGAGGCGGCTCTGCGGCTATGTGAAGGCTCTCGCGGACCCGCCTCAGGGCCGGGAAAGGGATTGTCGTATCCGGGTCCCCGCCCCATCCACCCCCACTTCTCGACTCCCGCATTCCCCTCCTAGTCCTTGATAGCTGCGGCGGCGGCGCTGAGGCACTTGGCTCAGGTAATGTGTCTTTCGTGTTCTCAGGTCCCCTCATCCAAATCCTAAAGCCCCGAGTAAAGGGCACCTTCTCACGTCTGTTTATCCCGGACCCCGGTGTCAGGACAGCGAGGCGCTCATGGGTGGGGTCCCCGTTTCTGACGTCTCGTGCGCTGGGGTGTGGGAGTGTGACAGATAGAGGGACCGGCAGGTGCAAAGGCTTGGAGGTGCGATGAGCCGGGAGGGTTCGGCATCTGGGATCGATAGGTGCCTGTGGGGAACAAGGTTTGAGGCGAAGTTACTCCTGGAGTAGCCGACTGAGGGTTGTGGGGTCGTTGGAAGGCCTCCAGCAGCCATGGAGAGTTTTGGACAAAGGAAGGACATGATCAGAGTCCAGGCTTTAAAGATTTCCCAAAAGCCTATTAAAGGAAGAACAGAGTAGACAGATGTGATGAGGATTTGGGGGTCCTGGGAGGTCGAATCTTTGTTGTAGATCACATTTGTGGTAGAGATGACATTTTGTAGTCAGGCACTGGGTTAGACAACCAGCCTGAGGTCACTTGGATCCAGGGTCAAGAAAATGTACAGGCCTGATCTGCTCAAATCTCATCAGGGACACATTCCTATAACTTCTTTCCCTGTGCTTTAATGCTCACGGCTGCACAAACACTTAAAGAACCCACATGGAAATAGAGTGTTGTTCATTCCCTCACTGGCCCTGACCCTACCCACATGTTCTATAGATTGTAGTGTCCTGTTTTGTTTAGTTTTGTTTTGTTGAGAAAGCAGGATTTATTAAGAGGACAAAAAAGCTCCCACAGTGGGAAGGGACCCACTTGACCAAAGTGCTGGGAATACAGGCGTAAGCCACCATGCCCAACCAGTATTGTGTTTTTAAAATTTTACTAATTCTGGGCCGGGTGCAGTGGCTCATGCCTATAATCCCAGCACTTTGGAAGGCCGAGGTGAAAGGATTGCCAGAGCCTGAGGGTTCAAGACCAGCCTGGGCAGCTTGGTGAGATCTCATCTCTACATTTTTTTTTTTAGTTGGAGTCTCACTCCTTCACCCAGGCTGGAGTGCAGTGGCACACACACTCACGGCCACCCCAGCGTCAACCTGCTGGGCTCCGGCGATCCTTCCACCTCAGCCTTCCAAGTAGCCAAACTACAGACGCGCTCTACCACATCCGGCTATTTTTATTTTATTGGAGAGACGAGGTCTTGCCAAGTTGCCCGGGCTGGCATCTCTACAATTAAAAAAAAAACAACAACAGGATTTACTAAGAGGACAGAAAAACTCCCATAGTGGGAGGGGACCCCGAGGGGTTGCCCCCTAGGGTTCTTAAGTGCCATTTTTTTCAGTTCTTTGTTCTGGAAATCCCGGAGAAACCCTAAAGCCAAATTTTACATCTGTGACACAGATGTAGATTTCAGTCCCATTTCAGTAAGCTGAGGGAAACACACTTGGAAGGTTAACCTGAGAGCTGGTACCAGGATGTCAAAATGCTTAAAGATAAAAGTGATCAGAGCAGGAAGATGTTACCATAGTTCCATTTGGATACAAGCTCCATCTGACTGAACAGAGGAGAAGAGACTGAAGTTAGAGGAGGAGTAAGGAGAATCAGAGTTGAGGCTACTGCTATAATCTGAGTGAGGGCTAGTGGAGCAGGTTCTTGGCTAAGGAGATGTGACTGGAATCAAGATTCACGTTATTTAAAAGGGCAGCTAGATTTTCTAATATGGATGGTTAGAGCATGAAAGATGGGCATCATTTAAGACTCCAGTGTGTTTGCACTTAGCACTGTGACCATGTAAGCTGCCTGCATGAATGAACAGAGATGAACAAGTTGGTATTAGGCAAATTTTTACTGGGGTTGTCAGGAGGGTTACTTTGGCAAGGTTAAAAGTCAGAGGACATTAAATGAAGTCATCCAATGGGTAACTGGACATACAGGCGGGACATCTGGTAAGGGAAACATCCAATATTTGGTAGCTAACAAGTGGACTATGGTAAGTTAGCTATAGGCTACATTTAAGAGGACACACTGAAGATTATGGTGGTATATCTTTTAGGGGGCTAGGAAGAGTCGTTGGAGGCTAAGAACTAGATCTCTTGCCTCAGCCCCTGGCTGACACTATTGGTGTTCCTAAACATAGGGAGTAGGGTGAGGGGTTGGATTAAGCGACCATGAAGGTAAGCTGTATCAGACAGCATAGTTTGGATATACGCTATGCTTTGGCAGGGGACATGGGCTTCCAAGGAGAGAACGGAAAGGAGATAGATGCATGCAGAAGCATTGGAGTAATTGAGGAAGATGACACTGAGACCAGAGTTGGTGCTTACTCACTACTCTATGGAATCATCAAGATTATGAGAAGTCTTTGTTGGTTCTTAGGTTTTATTCCACCTGGTGAATATGGTTAGAAAGATACATGGTCATCTGTGACTGTCACTGGGTGTAGGTTGGACAGTCAGTAGGGCTAGGCCTTAATGGCATTGGGGGACAGAGGAACGTCATTGCCAAGGGGTCAGCAAAGGTAGCACAGAACTAGAATAGGGCCACAGAAATATAAAAGCACATGTGGTTTGTGTGGGTATAGAGCCACATTTGGGATTACCACTGCTATTGGGAACCATGGAAAATATATGTTAATATTGCTTCCTGTTTGAATTTTTCTAGCAACATCTAGATGCTGTCAGCCATTTTGTGGCATGAGGCAAAAACTAAAGGTTCACTATGATGTGCCATTTTGACTTCTGATGATATTGGTAGAGCCTCAAATGTCCTGAGCATAAAGCCTTTTCCTACTTGATAATATATCATAGCTTAAAAAGTTTTCTTTTTTTTCTTTTTTTTTTTTTTGAGTTGGAGTTTCATTTTTGTCACCCAGGCTGGAGTGCAGTGGCATGCTCACGGCCACTGCAGCCTCTACTTGCTGGGTTTAGGCGATCCTTTCATCTCTACCTTCCAAGTAGCTGGAACTACAGACACACGCCACCATGCCCAACTTGTTTGTGTGTTTGTGTATGTGTGTGTGTGTGTGTGTGAGTGTGTGATTTATTGTAGAGACAAGGTCTCACCAAGTTGCCCAGGCTGGTCTCGAAACCCCGGGCTCAGGCAGTGCTATTGCCTTGGCCTCCTAAAGTGCTGGGATTACAGGCTGAGCTACCGCGCCTGTCCTAAAAACAGTTTTAATTCAGTAAGGGGACCAGGCAGAATCCTGGTCTTTTTGTCAAGGAGATAAGGCTATTATATTTTGTGGTGGTTTTCAGTTGGCCCTTAGCCATAGAGTTATTCAAAGAAGCTAGTTGGATCCTTCTGAGGAAAGGGTGCACAGCAAAGTCCCTGGTTGCTTACTCTTTTTTTTTTTTTTGAGTTGGCATCTCACTCTGTCGCCTAGGCTGGAGTGCAGTGGCACGCTCACGGCCACTGCGGCCTCGACCTGCTGGGCTCATAGGTGATCCTTCCACCTCAGCCTTCCAAGTAGCTGGGACTATAGGTGTGCACCAGCACACCCAGCTAATTTTTAAAAAATTTATTGTAGTGATGAGGTCTCACCAAGTTGCCCAGGCTGGTCTTAATTTGTGCAAAAGCCATAGAGGTTGATGCAGGAGGGCACTTGTCAGCATAGCCACAGGCATGTGACTACAGTCTAAAAATGATGTATATTTAGAGAAAGTGTGTGTGTGATGGACCCTAGTTGCTGCCTGGGCTTTATATGATGTCAGCTATATATGTCAGGAGGAGGTAGCCTCCTATTTATCAGAACCACAGCATAGATACGTATTTGTCCATCTGCTTCCTGTTGCTGATGGCTGTATACTGTGACCAGTGAGCCCATGAGAAGACAAGGCACCAGTGGGCCTAGATTTTCATGTACATATGGGCATGATAGGAGAATTGTTAATGGTCTGTGTGTGGGAGAGATGTTTTCTGGGACTGCATCATAGGGACTGTTTGTGGCTTCATATGTCTCCCCATCATAACAGACCAGTGTGACCTTTGAAGACGTGGCTGTGAACTTTTCCTAGGAGGAATGGAGTATCCTTTAGGAGGCTCAGAGATGCCTGTACCGTGATGTGATGCTGGAGAATGTGGCACTTATGTTCTCCCTGGGTAAGTCCTTCACACTCGCCCTGTAACTTGAGATGGTCTCTGTTCTTTTCCTTTTTCCCCATTGGGAAAACTATCTTTTTCACATTGGGAAACTGGACACGAATTCTTTCATTAGTTCTTTGGGTAGGTGTTATAGTAGGCAGGAACGAGATATGTATACTGTCCTCTTTTTTTGAGCAGCACCAACACCTGCTTCCCTTCAGGTTCCCAGGGAAGGAGTCAGAGTCAGGAGTCTTACTGTCACCCCAGTGCACCCACGTTGCTTGCCCCCTGGCTGTTGGGTGACTTTGTCCAGATCTGAGTCTCCTGTGTGCCCAGGTTCCATTGTGTTCCTCTGGTTCACATTTTTCGTGTCTGCTTTTGGCAAGAATTGTCATTGACTGACATTATCACTGCCTACATAGATCATAGGCTGTTCTTGCAAGACCTTCCTTAGACATTCTCTATGCAATATCTAGTTTCCTTTCCCATGGGTTGTCTTGTGCTGAGTTGTTCTGAGATAGTGCTGGCTGCTACTTTGGTCTTGTCATTTCCTTAGTACTTACTTCATTCAGTTCCCATGCATTTAGTCATCTTGATGGTGGGACTGAGAACCGTTGATGGCCCAGAGGATGCAAATGAGCCCAGCTTCTGCACAAGGGGCTCAGAGGAAGCCTGTGTCTGAGGAGTGGCACCCTGGGGCAGGGCATGAACTCAGGGCTGTATTCAAATCATACCAGAAACACACTCTATTTGACAAGTGGTTTTGTGAAAACACAGGTAGCCACACACTATTATTTCTTCCTTTCTTATTCTTGAAAATTAGAGAGTTGTTCTATACCCTGTCACTTGTACTCTTAAATCCAGCCCAAGGTTAATCCACTTCTCTGGACACCATGTTACACCGATTTTTCCCACATCCTCATTTGCAGCAGTGATATTGGCTTGTAGATTTTGTATTAGGAAGTGTGTGCTGGTTGGTAAACTATCCCAGTCCAACAGCTACTATTGTACTCATTTCCTTGGGCCTGAACATGCCATTCTTTATAGCATTCACATATCTTCAGATAAGATCCTGCAGACCAGTTGTTTGCACAGACAGGAATTGTAGACCCTGCCTCTTCCTGTGCTGCATATAAAGTTATGCTTTTCCCATCATGAGGCATCCTACATTCTGTAGCCTTTATAGCCTATTAATTCTAAACAAGCCTATCTTCAATCTGTTCTCAATTATTTCTCTGCAAATGTTTTCATGCAGTATTTCCTACGTTTGTCAGACATACTTGTAGGTGATCTGTGCCTTCCCACCAGAGTTAACTTACACTTCAGCAGCATTTTCTTACTTTCAGGTTGTTGGTGTGGAGCTGAGGATGAAGAGTCTAAGCAGAGCATTTCTATTCAAAGAGAATCTCAGATCAGGAATTCAAAGACAGGTGTGTCTCCCAAGAAGTCCTACCCCTGTCAAATGTGTGACCTGATATTGGAGGATGTTTTGCACTTAGCTGAACACCAGGAAGCACATCACAAGCAGAAACTGAACAAGTGTGGTCCATGTCAGAACAGATTGGGTGACAGTGCAAACCTTCATCACCACCAGAAACAGCACAGTGAAGAGAAACCCTATAGATCCTGTGTTGGGAAAGCATCGTTTGTGAAGAGCCATAAGTTTCATGTGTTACAGGAGCCAGTTGGGAAGGACTTTTTGTTCAGTTCAAGATTACTTCAGCAGGAGGCTACCCACACGATGGAGAAGTCAAACAGTGAAAGCAAAACTGGGCTATCCTTTCAGGAAGGGAAAACTCCTTACAGCTGTGGAAAATGCAAGAAAGCCTTCAGCACCAAACAATCACATGTTGAACACCAGAACCTTCTCAGTAAAGGCTGGTGTTATGTATGCAGTGAATGTGGAAAAGCTTTTACTAAAAGTAACAGCTTCAGTTATGATGAGAGCAGTCACACTGGGAAAAAACCTTATGAGTGTAAAGAATGTGGGAAATCTTTTCATCAAAAGGAGAACTTCATTCAACATCAGCAGGTTCACACTGGAGAAAGACCTTATGAGTGTGGAGAATGTGGGAAATTTTTTAATCAAAAGGGCAGCCTCATTCAACATCAGCAACGTCACAATGTCGAGAAACCTTTTAAGTGTGGAGATTGTGGGAAATATTTTCGTCAGAAGAACAACCTCATTCAGCATCAGTGAGGACACACTGGAAAAAAGCCTTATGAGTGTAGGGAATGTGGGAAATCATTTAGGTACAAGTCCCACCTCACTGAACACCAGAGACTTCACACTGGCGAAAGACCTTATAAATGTGGTGAATGTAGGAAGTTATTTAACAAGAAGTGTCACCTCGTTGTATACCAGAGAGTTCACACTGGAGAAAAGCCATATGAATGTGAGCTTGTGGGAAGTTATTTGGCAGGAATGACTGCATTATTATACATAAGTGAGGCCAGGCATACATTTTGACAATTTTAGGTGGTGACTGATCACCTTTTTTTTTTAAACAAAAGTTACAAGGCCTGAAGTTATTAGCATAACTTAAATAATAAACTTTAATTTCTGTGGCTTTATTACAAGTACCAGCCTTTGGAGTTTTTAATGTATTTCTTGACTATAGTGGTAGCCTGACAGCTTGTTTTAGATTATAATTTGAACCAGGCACTCAAGTGAATTGTATATAAAATTTGGAGAGAAATCTGAAAATGTTTGGAGATTTGCATTCAGAAAAGACTTTATTATGTCTAGATTGTTTTTAAAATTTCTTTCATATATTTATTATTTTTTCTATAAACTTTTCACATACCATTTTTGGCATGCTTATACTATTTTTTGGCATGTTTGAATCTTATATTTTTGTCTTATGTATTATTATTTTTTTACTAAAACCTTATTTGTATACCAACAACCTTTTTATATTTTTCCTTTGCTTTTTGTTTTCCTTCTTTTACCCTTTTATAGATTACCTTTTACAGTCATAATTTGAATTAACCTTTTAGAAACTTTTTATTAGAGATTAGGTGAAACATTTAACTATTGGAACATTTTTAACTTCCATTAGAGAGCAGGTGTCAGGAGAAAGAGGTTCAGTATGAGCACAAGGGCTAAAAACTCAGCCTCAGTATTAATCAAGAAATTAATTTGGACCCCAGCCACATTCATACAGACCCAAGGATTCTCTGGGGTGATTATGGCAAGCACAGCGCTGGACTGGGCCGTGGCCCTCCTGGCCTCCCAGGCTCCTTTAGTCAATGGCCACCATCACTGAGCTAGGTGCCCCCCCCTTTGGGAGAGGCCACACCATCTCTTTCAGTGGCCTTTTAGTCGGGTCCTGGGGCTTAGGCCATCAAGAACACTTGTGCTTTAAATGTCCAGATTGAGCTGGGCTCGGTGGCTCAGCCTGTAATCCCGTGCCTTGGGAGGCTGAGGTGAATGGATTACCTGAGCCCGTGGGTTCGAGACCCGCCTGGGCAACTTGGCGAGACCTCATCTCTACAAAAAATCAAAAAATCAGCTGGGAATGGTAGCGCATGCCTGTAATTCTGGCTACTCAGAAGGCTGAGTGGAAGGATCACCGGAGCCCAGCAGGTCAAGGCTGTGGTGGCCGGGAGTGGCCATGGCACTCCAGTCTGGGTGACAGAGTGAGACTCCAACTCTAAATAAATAAATAAATGTCCAGATTGACCTCATTCATAGCAGGTGATACCATCCCCCTTAACAGATTTATTCTTTTTTTTTGAGTTGGAGTCTCACTCCGTCGCCCAGACTGGAGTGCAGTGGCTGCTCCCGGCCACCGCAGCCTCGACCCACTGGGCTCCGGCGATCCTTCCGCCTTAGCCTTCTGAGTAGCTGGAACTAAAGGTGCATGCTGCCATGCCCGGCTAATTTTTTATTTATTGTAGAGATGAGGTCTCGCCAAGTTGCCCAGACGGGTCTCGAACCCATGGGCTCAGGTGCTTTAGCAGTGTTGTAAGAGGTGTGCTAGTCAGGCATAGCCAAAAAAAAAGCAAGCAGCAGTGTTTCTAGCATTACATTTTAAAGTAGGGACTTAGCATACATTATACACCTCTAAGAGACTGCCCAACAGTTTTACAGGGACAAACAGTTGATGACAATCTTAGGCAAGGCCTAAACCTTTAGAAACAGACTTACTTTCAACTAGCCTGGCTTCTAACATTTGAAAAAAAGAACAGTCTATTCAGTCCCTTAGTTGCCAGAGAATGATTACAAAATTATTTTTTCCAAGGTTAGCGTCAACTTGCATTGAGTTAACAAAAGGCTAAGTAGCATACAAGAGACAGTTCTATGTTTCTTTACAGGTGGATTAGAATGAACTTCAGAATCCATGAAGGTGAATGCAGGTTAAGGAAGGGAGAGAGTGTAGTTCCAGTAAAGAATTCAAGATAATCGGTAGCACTTCACATACTTAATAGGCAACTTTCCCACATACTTGATAGTAAAAGACAGGAATTTTAACAGTGTCAACGGGCTGGGAGAAACACCATACAAATAAGGGGAGACAGCAACATTTAGGAAACCATAAAATGACATAAAGAAACATGCACTAATCAAGTTTTAAAATATGACATCTCATTAAACAAAGCAGAATAGTCCAACCAGCTTTTTAGCAGATTCAAAACGACAAACACACAAATAAGAGAATGAGGGGTATGGGAAACATCTGCTTCGTCCCTCTCTAGTCTTCAGCATAGATTTTAACATCTGCACAAAGAAAGTGTGTTCCTTAGAATGTAAATGTCCCAAGTTTTATTCCCAACGATTAATCCTATCCCCTCGGTTACTTACTTAATGAATCGTAATGCTGCATAAGAAACGCCAGCCTCCTTGAGGGTTCCTCTCCATCCTATGCCAACCCCAGCATTCAGGTCCCTGTTTGGGTGCCACTTGCGGAGGTCTAGCCTCCATAGAGCAGGGCCTGAGGTCGGGGGAGGGAATGAGAAAAGAAAGACAAAGAACAGCGGGATTGGGAGGTCTCTCTCCTCAATAGGCAAGAGCAAGTTTATTCTCACAGCATGTTTTCTTATATAGAGCAAAACTACATAAACGAGAAGTATTTTAATGCTAGCATCAGCTGGGAAGATGTTAATGTTCAGGACTTTCCCTGGTAAGCTTACTATAGCACTGATGTCTTTGTTTTTGGGAGTTAAAGCAAAACCATTAGCATCTGTGTTCTTTGAAGTTCTGAGTAAAGCTATTATCGAAGCAGGCTACATCCAGCCTTGTGCAGACTAGAGGTCACACCACCTGAATTCTACTAAATCAACAATCCCAGGGGCAAACATCGTGGGAAGGAAATACTGGCTAAGTTCCTGTTGGATCCAGGCCAGGAACACAAGGACCTTGTCAAGCTTGTGTTTTTTTAAGACATAAGGACCTTGTCAGCTTATGTCTTTTGTCTCCTTAAAATTTTTATGTTTCTTCAGGATCAGGAAATACTAATAAAAGACCTATGACTGTATGACAAATGAGAGATATTCTTCTTTTTTTGAGGAGTCTCACTCTGTTGCCCATGCTAAAGTACAGTACAGTGGTATGCTCATGGCCACCGCAGCTTTGACTTGCTGGGTTCAAGTGATCCTTCCGCCTCAGCCTTCCAAGTAGCTGGAACTACAGGTTCCAATACATCCAACTAGTTTTTTGAATTATTGTAGAGACTGTGTCTTGCCAAGTGTCCAGGCTGGTCTGAACCTGTGGGCTCAGGCAATCCTCTTGCCTCCACCTCCCAAAGTGCTGGGATTACAGGCGTGAGCCATTGCACCTGGTCGGGATATTCTTTATCTGAAAGTCTGCTTTATTACACACAGAAGAGCTTGCACTAGAGATGTGCCTTTTAAGTGCAATAAATGTGAGAAAAGCTTCAGTCTTCTTGTTGGATACCAGAATGTTCACATGAGAAAACTGTATGTACAGGGAATGTTTCTTGTTCAGTGTAACACTGGGGGAGATCTCTTATGAGGGTGCCATCTGCCTAAATTGAATGTCATGTATTGAACATCTACACAAATTCCAGATATGTGAGTGCTTCATTGCATTTTTTACCCTGCTCAGGTACCTTGCCAGATTTATGTGACTGTCAGTGCTCTGGCAAAAGCCATTTCCCCCCCAACACTTGGTAGGTACCCACAGTGCATCATTCATTCACTCCATCATGTTCTAGAAGTAAATCTCAGCTATCTTTCATTTGCCAAAGGAATTTTTGAGTACAGTCAACATTCCTTCCTTTCTCATTTCTCTCTGTTGAGTTATGCCATGGACTTGACCAATTTTTGGCCCAGTGCACACTTGTAATGACTTGAAAAGATAGATTATCTTCTCAGGGATCTTATGGGTCTCATATGACTTTTCAGATATTATTTTTCAGCCTCCAAGTAACTAAACCAAGAACAACCAGCTCCTATTGCTGGGGTTTGTGCTATGATGACTTTATTGTATAAGCCTCTTTCAGTCTTGGGAGTTGATTGGGAAACCGGATTGTGGTACTATAAAATGGTGAACATTTATTGAAATTGCTTTGTGTTCCTCTGAGGGTACAGTATGATGACATGATATAGTTCTCTCCACTTGTGGCCTATTTTGGATGACTGCCCAATGCCACCAATGAAAGACTTTGAGGCTTTGTGATTCTTATTTGTTACTGGACTGGATAGTGCAGAAGTATGTGGGTCCAGAGGTCAATCTAACTAGGGGCCAGTTTTTGTGATAAGCTCTGGTTTTCTGTGAGGAATGCAAGATTTTTCTTGTTTACAAGGGATATTGCATTGTGCTGATGAGTACTGGGAAGGGAAATCTATTCCCTATGTCCTACAGCACAGCCATGTGCCTTGATGTCCAGAATTTAGTAGGGTTGGGTCGTAAGGTTATAGGGGAACTCCTATATAGAATTACTATATTTGTAGGCAGTGAAGAATACAACAAAGCTTTTAGAATGTGCATCTTTTAAAGGGCTTTGCACAATCATTCAGGCCAAGGGCTATTTGCTAACTGCTGGATACATATGAGACCTGTGTCCAATTTCTGGGCTTTCATTACTGCCTGTTCCTGTTTGCTGCCAGAATCAGCTGCCACTTGAAGACCCCATTCTGCTTCTAGGATATGAGAAATGATAGTAACTGTTCGAGATTTTATTTGCAACCAAACAATACTTGACTTAATTTAATTTAAATTATAGTGCAATACTGGGTTCATAGGGAACTTAATTTTAGGATAGAATAATCTAATAATGAGGACATGGAGAGTCAGATTTTGGGAATGGAAATTCAAACCTAAATTTGTACTTCCAGTACAAAAGAAGATGCATGAGGAGCATTTAGACATTACAAATCATCAGTTAATATAACTCCAAATGAATCCAGTCAAACATACCATACGGTACAGGTTGGGCACAGCATGGGTGTGGAAGGGTGAGGCAGGAGGACTGTATGAGCCTAGAAGTTCAAGGCCAGCTTAGGCAACACAGATCATATTACAAAAAAATTTTTTTTTTCTCTTAGTTGGAATCTCACTCCATTGCCCAGGCTGGAGCTTAGTGGCACACTCATGACCAGCCCAGCGCTGACCTGCTGGACTCTGGCAATCCTTCTGCCTCAGCCTTCCAAATAGCCAGAACTACAGATGCGTGCTACCATGCCCAGTTAATATTTTATTTATTGTAGAGACAAGGTCTTGCCAAATTGCCTGGACTGGGCTCGAATGCATGGGCTCAGGCAGTCCACTTGCCTCAGTATCTCAATGTGCTGGAATTACAGGCTGAACCACCGATCCCGGCCCACAACAAAAAAATTTAAAAATTAGCTAGCATGGGGGCACATGCCTGTGGACCCAGCTACTTGGGAGGCTGATATAGAAGGCTCTCCTGAGCCCAAGAGGTCGGTCAAGACTGGGGAGCCATGATTGTGCCACTACATTCCAGCCTGGGCAATGGTGAGACTAGAGCCTTTGCAGCCTCACAGATGCAGCACTTCCTATAAAGGTTTAAAAAAAAAATAGAGCAAGGGCGTTCCTGAATTTCCATTTGATTCCCCATACCCTATAATTCTAAAAGAATGGGAACTGTATCTTTGAATATATCAAATTGTGTTAGTTGGTATTCAAATTCCTCCCTTGGAGCCTTTTGATCAAAGGGCAGGATTTCTCAGGTTGGATATATAGGAAATAGAAACTAGGCCAAACTCCACCTACAAGGCTGGAGTCTGTCCGATATTTTTTAAATTTTATTATTTTATTTTGAGAAAGCAGAATTTATTAAGAGGACAGAAAAGCTCCCACAGTGGGAGGGGACCCGAAGGGGTTGCCCACCAATATTTCTTTTTTTTTTTTTGAGTTAGAGTCTCACTCGGTTGCCCAGACTGGAGTGCAGTGGCCGCTCCCGGCCACTGCAGCCTCAACCTGCTGGAACTACAGGCGCGCACTACCATGCCCGGCTAATTTTTTTATTTTTTATTGTAGAGATAAGATCTCACCAAGTTGCCCAGGTGGGTCTCAAACCCGCAGGCTCGGGCAATCCACTCACCTCAGCCTCCCAAAGGCGCAGGATTACAGGCTGAGCCACCAAGCCTGGCTGCCCACCAATATTTCACTGACACCGAGTCCAGCCTTGCCTATCAGATGAAGCAGAGAGGAATGGTAGACTCATCATCCATCTTCAAACCCTAAGACACCTGTGTGCTCTTAATTTTTTACCTCATGTATGTGAACTGCATATTTGCTGTATCTTCTGTATGATGTCACTGAGGATTAACCAGAATAGTAAAAATATCACCTTCATTTACTGCCATGTTCTGCCATTTTCTATATTTCCAAATGTATAAATATTGTGCTTTATATAGCCCACTGAGGGACATATTCTCACTTTGCTCTGAGTTTGTGTTGCTGGGTATTGACCTTCAACTTGATTCAGAATAAAACTAACTTCAAATTATTAAGTTTATAGTGCCTGTGAGTCTTTCAGTCAGCACATCAAAGCTTGCCCTAAAAGGGAAAAATTATGCTGGGACAACAGAAAGTACTCCTAAGGCCTCTAGTCTACAAGAATGTAGTCCTGGTAGGAGAGCACAAAACTAAGAAACTACAGAAACCAGATGGTGTAGTATGAAGAACTTGTCTCTTTTTGTGAGTTGGTATCATGGGCTTTCTGAAGAACCTTTACTAACATGGGTTGTGAAATTAAGTTATTGGGTCAGCGTGTTTGGTTTTGAATGCTGCAGAGTAGAAGATCACGTCTGGGTTGACAAAGGACCCACACCTCACCAGGGTAGAATCACGGACGTGTGTACATGATTGAGCCACATAGAAGGTTATTCTGCAGGGATAACCACATGATTGAGCAGGCTATTCTGCCAGCCTGGAGGACTACAAAAGCCACTATAAAGTGCTTATTTTGAGAAGGGAGACTGTCCACTCCCCCACAAATGCCAAGTTGAACACCCCAGATGAAGCAGGCACCATCTTCCTATGCAAGCCCCATGGGCTTGGTTTATGTTGTCCAGAATATTTACCCACTGAATATGCTCATTACATCTTGTTATGGTAAATGCTGTGATTTGGGGGTGCCTTAACATGGACAGTATATGACTTTACTCAAGAAATTTGAACAACAATTCCAAAACCCTCATCAGATTTCTGGTATAAGTCTTCCTGATGCCAAGGACATAAAAGTAAATAGAATTCGAGACCCACCTGGGCAGTGAGACCTCATCTCTACAATAAATTAAAAAAAATCAGCTGGGTGTGGTAGCGCATGCCTGTAATTCTGGCTACTTGGAAGGCTGAGGCAGAAGGATCGCCGGAGCCCAGCAGGTCAAGGCTGCGGTGGCCGGGAGCGGCCACTGCACTCCAGTCTGGGTGACAGAGTGAGACTCCAACTCAAAAAAAAAAAAGTAAAGAGAAAATGCAGAGAGGCTAAGAGTCAAGGACTCATTCCAGCAAGGACATTTTAAGTCATTTACAGAGAAATGGGCTGAATTCAGTGAACGTGTGGTGTTTGAACAGAACTGTTGATGCAGCACTGTAAGAGGTTGTATGGACCAATGGGACTTCCTGCTGTTTCTTTAGCATTAAAAGTTGCCACACAATTCCCCCCATTAGTCCCAGTTGGGAGGAATTTTTAAATTCAGAAGGTAAGGTAAATTGGGGTGATGTATAGGCAGAATAATCAAAGTAATGATTGGATTAGATTCCAGGATCCTCTAGCAGGACCATGCCTGTTGCTCCTAAACAATATGCACTTTTGTGAGTTAAATGGCCATGGTGTGCAATTCACCGGGAAGAGAGGATCTGGGGAGCTCTTGACATGGGACAAATGCATGTGATCCCAAAACCTTTTTATGAAGTTTTAACAAGGACTAAGGTTAAATTGGAAGGATACTGATTGAGCTGATTGATGGGATTAAGGAAAGGTATGAATGAGAATCTTTTTGAACAACCTTTATGTGAGGTGGTCATGTTTCTTTTATCTGACTACGCTCCTGACTAGCCAAAAGCAAAATTTACAGATGCTGCTGCCCAGAAGACTCCATCTGAGAGGCCACTACAAGCTTGCTCTTGGATATGAATTAAGAATACCTCAGCCGGGCTCGGTGGCTCAGCCTGTAATCCCGCGCCTTTGGGAGGCTGAGGTGAGTGGATTGCCTGAGCCCGCGGGTTCGAGACCTGCCTGGGCCACTAGACGAGACCTCATCTCTACAATAAAGCAAAAATCAGCCGGGCGTGGTAGCGCGCGCCTGTAGTTCCAGCTACTTGGAAGGCTGAGGCGGAAGGATCGCCAGAGCCCAGCAGGTCGAGGCTGCGGTGGCCGGGAATAGCTACTGCACTCCAGTCTGGGCAACAGTGAGACTCCAACTCAAAAAAAAAACAACAAACAAACGAATACCTCAATGACTAAAGGACAAACTAATCATGAAACTTAAGCTATCCATAATGCACCAGCAAAATCAGAAAAACACTGTAATAGCAAAGGCAGTGCTCAGAAAGTTCTGCTATAGTTAGAATATTTGTTTTCTCCAAACCTCATGTAGAAACTTAATCCCCAGTATTGGGAAGTTTTTGTGTGTGTTGGAGTCTCCCTCTGTCGCCCAGACTGGAGTGCTGTGGCACACTCGTGGTCACCCCAGCACCAACCTGCTGGGCTCCAGAGATACATCTGCCTTAGCCTTCCAAGTAGCTGGAACTACAGGCACGTGCTACTGCCCAGCTAACTTTATTTGTTGTAGAAAGGAGGTCTCGCCAAGTTGCCCGGGCTGGTCTTGAACGCGAGGGTTCAGGCAATCCACTCGCCTCGGCCTCCCAAAGTGCTGGGATTACAGGCTGAACAACCAAGCCTGGTCAGGGGAAGTATTTGACATGGGGGTTAATTCTTCATGACCAAATCAATGTCCTTTCTCAGGGATAAGTGCTCTGTCAGTTCACAAGAGAGCTGGTTGGTGAAAGGAAGCCTGGCACCTCCTCCATCTCTCTCCTGTATCCTTTCTTGCCATGTCATCTCTGCACAAGCCACCCCCTCTTCACCTTTTACCATGAAAGGAAGCAGCCTGAGGCCCTCACAATATTGAGTGTTCCAGCCAGCAGAATCCTGACCCAAATAAAACTATTTTAATATAAATTACCCAGTCTTGGGTATTCCTATATAGAACACAAAACAGACCAAGAAGTTCTATAATAAAACAGAAATGATTTATATGAGGGCATGGCACCGAGGAAATGCTAGCAGGTATCCACAGTGTCCTTTAGCAGGTAGCCTCTTTTTTCTTGTATGGCCATTGTAACCACCTGAACAGCTTCCCAAACCTACTGCCAGTAGCAGTGCCCTGGGAACAGATCTCAGCTCACCAACAAAGAATGACTTGGTTTATGGGTGGCAGTTCTAAGATTAAACAGAACCCTGTTAAGAAAGCTACCACATTAAGACCTGTGCATGGAAAGTCTGATTGAAGAAGGTAAGGAGTCATCTCAGTGGGCTGAATGGCATGCTGGTTCCCTAGCAGTGGTGAAAGAATTGGATGATAGTAAAAGGATTTCTAGTCTCAGGCAGTAGCCAATTGCCTAGCCATATGGCCATATGGCCATAAAAATGCACAAGAGAATTTAACTTTTTTTTTTTTTTTGAGCTGGAGTCTCACTCTGTCACCCAGGCTGGAGGGCAGTGGCATGTTCCCAGTCACTGTAGCCTCAAACTGCTGGGCTCAGCGATCCTTCTGCCTCAGCCTTCCAAGTAGCTGGAACTACAGGCACACACCACCATACCCAGCTAATTTTTTGATTTATTATAGAGACAAGGTCTCGTCCAAGTTGCCTGGGCTGGTCTCAAACCCATGGGCTCAGGCAATCCTCTCACCTCGGTCTCCCAAAGTGCTGGGGTTATAGGCATGAGCCACCATGCCCAGTAGAGAATTGAACTCTTAATAGGAATACTCCTGTGAGATGCTGCCCTATGGAAATCTCTCTAGAAATGTAAGTGGTGCATTAAAGTAGGATGTGTCAATGCCCTTACAACATGTAAAAGTGACTGGAAACAACAGAACCTTTTGGTGTGCTTCCATGAAGAGGTAACTGGGAATCACAAAATAAGTGAACTTGTGGAGGCTGCAGCAATGCAGGAATGGGCTGAATCTAGTCCTATTCCTCTTGTACTCTCTAAGGCACACAACACCAACAAGATTTGTGGTTTCTACCAACAAGGAAAACAGAGACCTGTACATTGAAATGGGGAAGAGTCTTAGGATGAACTCCCCACATACACGGATGACAAGTGGGTTACACTGGACCAATGTTGGTAGCCCTGGGGTAGGAAGACTATAAATGTGTCTCAAAAGGAACAGATACTCCAGACTGGACTTTGCACACTCCATGGTAGATACAAACACTCTAAATACCATGAAAGAATCAGAACAGAAGATACTGTGACAACTAGGACTTCAAATTTACATTTATTCAGACCTAGTCAATGCCCTTTAGAGCCCACGGTATTCAGTGGTGGGAAAGATATCACAGGAACATATGATGTTGCACATCATCCTCAGAGTAATGGTTTCATAGATAATAGAAACAGACCACTGAAACATTCTCCTGTGTAAACTAGAGAGATCAAGACACGCCTATGTAACTGTGTGCTCATACAACATGGCAGGAACTGAGACAGAGTCCCCAATACATAGATTACTTTGCTTTTCTAGAGGACCTGGAGGAGAAGGGTGGTGATTCCTAAGCAAGAAACTTTCCCTTTAATCCTTCATGTCAGAATTCTTCAGAAGCTGATATAGTAGATTGTGCCTTCTCCCCAGAGTTCACAGTGAATGCTCCTGGGTTGCTTAGGAGTTAGGATAGACCACTAGTTCTATACCTGTGTGACCCTATCCTATGAGGAGGGAGACACACTTGCCAACAAGTGTTGCTGCCAGCAATCAAGACTAGTTTCTAAGGTCCCTTCCAAATGAAGAAAATATGAGTAAAAATAAATGACAAATGAAGACAAAAATTATAGCTGAGGGTAAAGAAATAACAATATGTTATACAATGAGGAAATCCAACATTGTCTTTATATCTTAAGAGGCTTAGAACAAGAGAATAATATTATCTCTTAGCATCATTATATCCAATACCCATAAGGGTGAAACTGTATATGTGTCAAGACCAGCCATGGTTTTGGAAGCCAATAAGGTTAAATGGCAGACACTCCAAGTGGTATCACTCCAGAGACTCCACTGTCAAACGATATGATGATGAACTAGATCAACTGTTAATGACTAAATGGCACGCTAGTAATATTAAGACTGTTTTCAATTCATATTTTCCAAACAAATATCATATTTACTACATAGTATACCATTTGGGAAGGAATTTTTGAGAACTTACACCGGGACTTCAATCAAGTGGTATATGGCTCCCAAGAGACCGACCACAGTTTAGCTGTAAGCCTTGATAATAAGATGTTTAGAAAGGTCTCTGGTGACCATGGACAAAATATAATGGCACAATGTCCAATACGCTACACGTGGCACACACAACTAATTATTAGCTTTGTTTTTGTGGATGGAAGGTAATTAAGCAAAAAGAAAAAATAACCAATGTATCCCTGATGGAATTAAAGCTGGGGTATCATGTATTGGATCCAGGTTTCCTTGGGGATCAGCTTCAATCTGAGATGAGAAGCCTTGGCAGGTCTTATGGCACAGGTAAAGGGAACTGCACATAGGTATGATTACTACTCATTGAAGCTTATATGGGGGACTCAAAAAATTTGGGTGTAAAACTGTATCCCAACTGCACTTATCTCATAAATGTACAACAAGAACAAACAATACTGGCCCATAAAACAGAAATGGGCCTTAAGGAGTTAGAAGCTGGCCCAGGTATCCTGGGGAAAGCTGGGTTTGCTTTTTATGAAGAGTGGCATTGAGAGTAAATATAGGGAATTCTCTTCCAAGAGGGATGCAAAGGATGGATGTCAGTCTGGAAAGATAAAGTTTTAGCAAAGTGGGTCAGGCAGATGCAACAAATAATGCTGGACACTGTTAACTTCCCACACTGGGAAAGCCCCTGTTCTCTGATCTAACAGGGTCTCACAAATGTTTACTACCCATGGAGGCTGAGATGGCATGGAACAATGGCCTGCTCCTCTAGTGGCTTAGGCTCAAGGGGCACACTAATGGGAGTTATGGCCCTCAAACATGTAGATGCTCTCTCAGGACACCTGTAATTTACATAGATGTAGTGTAACTGCTCTCACACCTTTAACAGGTGGCGGTTATATATATACTCCACAATACAGTCAGTGGGGATAGAACCTTTTGCAAATACCACTGTGTCCTATAGGCACAAACTGGGCCACGATGTAATCCTATCAATGATAATCCCAGTACAGCCCTGTGAAATGAAATGGGGTGACTGGATTTGCTTGCAATCAAGTCGGAATCCAGACATCATTGTGTCATGGCCAATGGAAATGATGTCTGCTCTTTTTTTTTGAGCCCGACTCTTACTCTGTTGCCCAGGCTGGAGTGCAGTGGCATGCTCACGGCCACCACAGCCTTGACCTGCTGGGCTCAGGCGATCCTTCCACCTCAGCCTTCCAAGTAGCTGGAACTACAGGTGCATGTCGCCACACCCAGCTAACTTTTTTGATTGTAGAGATGAGATCTTGCCAAGTTGCCCAGGCTGGTCTTGAACCCATGGGCTCAGGCAATCCTCTCACCTAGCCTCCCAGAGTGCTAGGATTATAGGTGTGAGCCACTATGCCCGGCCGATGTCTGCTCTTAACGCTAGCTGGTATGTGGGCATGTGTAGACTCTGTTGGGAAGGAAAAGCAAATAACTATGCAGTTCTTACTGATTTGTTCTGTAATGAAACTGAATTATACCATGATCACACTGCAAACGATGTTATACTAATGTTGTTAGTTGGATTCAACACTCCAATGTAAAAAAAAACCTCATTTTTATTTATTTATTATTTATCTGTTGTAGAGACATGGTTTCACTATATTGACCAAGCTAGTCTTGAACTCCTAGCCTCAAGAGATCCTCTTGCCCCATGCTTCCAAAGACTGCTATTACAGGCATAAGTCACAGCACCTAACCACGTCCTATAGTATTACTGGTATTGATGATCTAGTGTGTTGGGAGGTTGAGTTAGAACTTCCCCCGGATGAAATA
Source organism: Cephalopachus bancanus (assembly GCA_027257055.1). Taxonomy (NCBI): domain Eukaryota; kingdom Metazoa; phylum Chordata; class Mammalia; order Primates; family Tarsiidae; genus Cephalopachus; species Cephalopachus bancanus. The sequence continues at coordinate 3,296,598 of JAPVLO010000564.1, forward strand.
CCCAGGGAAATGACTGATCTGTGGAAGAACTTTACCTAGCTCACTGTCAGCTCATTTCTTTGCTAAAAATACAAAGGGGAACGTTATTCAACTATAAAAAAATAAAATCTTGTCAGTCATGGCAATATGGATGGAACTGGAAGACACTATCCTAAGTGAGATAAGCCAGGAACAGAAAGTTAAACATCGCATGTTCTCATTCATATGCGGAAGCTAAAAAAAAAAAAAAAGTTGGTCTCATAGAAGCAGAAAGTATAATAGTGAATACTAGAGCCTGGGAAGGGTAGAGGGAAGGGAGGTATAGGGAAATTTGTTAAAGAATGCAAAAATCCAGCTAGATAAGAGGAATAAGCTCTGATGTTCTATATCACTATAGGATGACTACAGTTAACAATATATAGTATATAGTTTCAAAAGGCTAGCAAGAGGATATTGAATATTCACAACACAAAAAATGACAACCATCTGAGATGATGAATATGCTAATTATCCTGATCTGGTCACCATATATGTATTAAAACATCATTATGTATGTCATGAATATGTAGAATTATTATCTGCTAATTTTAAAAAATAAAGTTAAAAAGGAACCATTTGCTTTTTACATATACATGAGAAAGACAGTAATATGTACATGTATAAATTTATTAGGATAGAACAAAATTGGAAAAACATACACTAAGTATAAATCACAGTTATTAAAAAAAGAATATAGATAGATCGACAGACAGATAGATACAGATATATATGAATTTTGCAGGGATACTATTCAGTGCAAACAGCCCCTACCTGTGTTATCTAATCTTTATCCCTTATGAACATTCTGGTGTTTTAGGAGATTGGAGTTAAAGGTAAAAGACTTCCCACATTCACTACACTCATAAGGCCTTTCCCCACTGTGAACCCTCTGGTGATTATTGAGGTTAGAGCTCTGGCTAAAGGATTTCCCACATTCACTACATTTGTAAGGCCTTTCCCCAGTATGAACTCTTCTTTGGTGTTTAACAAGGCTAGAGCGGTTGCTAAAGGATTTCTGACACTCACCACATTCATAAGGTCTTTCCCTTGTGTGACTTCTCCTATGTCTAATAAGGCTAGAACTCTGGCTAAAAAATTTCCCGCATTCATCGCACTCATAAGGCCTTTCTCCTGTGTGAACTCTCTGGTGTTGAAAGAGTGTAGAACTATGGGTAAATGATTTCCCACATTCCCCACACTCATAAGGCCTTGCTCCAGTATGAACTTTCCAATGTGCAATGAGGTAGGATTTGCAGGTAAAGGATTTTCTACATTCATTGCACTCATAAGGCCTTTCTCCAGTGTGAACTCTCTGATGTACAATGAGGTCAAATTTCCTGCTAAATAATTTTTCACATTCATGAAATCTTACTCCAGTGTGAACTCTCTGGTGTTAGAAGAGACGAGAGTTATAAAGAAATAATTTCCCACACTCATTACATGCATAACACCCTTCTCCAGTGTGAAGTTTCTCATGTTTAATGAGGTGAGAGCTCTGGCTAAAGGACTTCCCACATTCACTGCACCTATAAGGCTTTGCTACAGCATGAACTCTCTTATGTGTAATGAGGCTTGAACTATGGATAAAGGATTTCCCACATTCACTGCACGTGTAAGGCCTTGTTCCGGTATGAATTTGCCAATGTGTAACAAGGCTAGAGTTATGGCTAAAGGATTTCCCATATTCACTGCACTCATAAGGCCTTTCACCAGTGTGAACTCTCTGATGTATAATCAGGTCATACTTCCTGCTAAATAATTTTCCACATTCATCACACTGATGAGATCTTACTCCAGTGTGAACTCTTTGGTGTGTAATAAGGCTAGAGCTTTGCCTATAGGATTTCCCACATTCCACACATTTATAAGGCTTTGCTGAAGTGTGAACTCTCAAATGATCCCTGAGGCTAAAGCTTGTGCTAAAGGATTTTCCACATTCACTGCACAAGTAACATCTTTCCCTACTAAAGACTTTCTGGTACTGAACAAATGCATGTTTGTAACTGAAAGCTTTCATGCATTCTCCCCAGTTATAATGACACTTTACACTGTGAAAGGCCATAACACTCTTGGTTTTGTTGTTTGACTTCTTCCCAATGTGAGTAGCCTGTGGTTGGAGAAATTCTGAGCTGGCCAGTAAATCCTTCCCAACCTCTTTGCAAGTAAAGGGTTTCCCAGATACCTGGAATTTGCAGCTGTTCAGAAACAAGTCTCTGCCCATGTTGCTTCTGAAGCGTTTTTGTCCAATGTGCTGCTTCTGGTGCTGATGTAGGTATGTAGTGAACTGTAATTGCTTCCTACATCCCCCATCTATGTATAGCTTCTGCCCGTGACGTACTCTCTGGTACTCAACCAAGTGCAAAATGTCTCTCAATACTGGGCCACATATCTCACAGAGAATGGCCTTCTGGAGAAGAGGAATGGCCTTGAAAATCCTAACCTGTGACACTCCTTGTAGAGAAATGCTCTGCTGAGAAGGTGCCTCCTCATTCTCTGCTCCGCAACAACAACCTGAAAGGAAGAAAATGCCAGTGAAGAGCATGTTGACTTTAGCGGGAAGGGAAGCCCACTGAAGCACTTGACAAACCCAAGAACTGAGTCCATAGGATTGTTTTCAGGACTAGGGTGTTGGGCTGCCTAGCAGAACTGGTCTCTAAAGATCACAGGATGGAGAAGGCCTCATGAATTAAAAGACATAGCCAGGGGATGTGACACAGTAGGAAAAGGCAGGATGTATAATCTAGAACAACTTTCAGCAAGATCTTTCCTCCCATTGACATGTGTGCATTACACAGAAGTGTGTATCCAGGCCTAAGATAATGTGAAAACAAAAAAATCAGCTGATGTACATGAACTGTGTAAGAATCTGTGTACACCTCATGATATGTAGAGGCCAACACTAGAGAGCACTGCAGATAAAGCAGTAAGAAAAACAGGTAGCCGGGCTCGGTGGCTCAGCCTGTAATCCCACACCTTTGGGAGGCTGAGGTGAGTGGATTGCCTGAGCCCGCGGGTTCGAGACCCACCTGGGCAGGCGAGACCTCATCTCTACAATAAATCAAAAAATTAGCCGGGCGTGGTAGCGCGTGCCTATAATTCCGGCTACTTGGAAGGCTGAGGCAGAAGGATCGCTGGAGCCCAGCAGGTCGAGGCTGCAGTAGCCAGGAGCGGCCACTGCACTCCAGTCTGGGCGACAGAGTGAGACTCCAACTCAAAAAAAAAAAAAAAAGAAGAAAAAGAAAAACAGGTAAGACATCGAGTACAGAGATGTGGGCATTAGCCCTGGGCTGGAAGTAAAAGTTACAAGGTGTAGAACTGACAAGCTGGCAAAGAGTCACGAATGGGAAAGAAAAGGCAGTAATGATATTTGGTCCCATATGTCATTAGCACCAAAATACTAGTAAGAAAATAAGCTTTTGGTATGATTTGAACACAGCCCAAATATAGTTCTAAGCTGTGGACATGGCATAGAGGAAACCACCCTGTATATATAATGCCCTACCACAAGTGTTATTCCTTAGGACAAGGCTTCCTGTGAGCCCATCTTGCTGTAGGGACTCATAGCCTTGCTGGAAACCCTGAGGGCTGTCTGACCTCTAAGATGATAATCAATGACATGGAACCTGGAATATGCAAATACAACCAACTCAGAGTGATTCAGCACATGACAGCCCACAGGAAGTAAACAACTATTATAAAAAGAAAGGAAACTATTATTAAAAAGGAAAATTCTGCAAGAGCCACTTATAGTCCAAATAAATAGTGACAATGTTAGTGATGACAATTCCTAGTGCAAGGAGGCATGAGGAAGTGTTAGCTAGAGGAAGGAAGCAGAACCTGGAACATACAGAAACCTCATGTCTGGAAAAAGTCACCTGGCCAGGGAAAGGCAAACAAGGGGAGACATATGAGATGACGGACTCTGAATTCTTCCAGATGATGTTGTAGGGAAATAGGTGTTGGCTGCTCAAGGAGCAAAACAAGCAACACAGGGCCTCAGCCCTACCAACCACAGCACCTACCCAGGGACTGGGAAAGAATGATTCTGATGTTAAAAAGGAAAGACCTGCCCCTGGGGAAAGGGGAAGAGCAGAGACTACCTCATGGCACAGGGGTGAGTATGAAGACCTTACCCAGGGAGATTATAAGTGCCAAGTTCTCCTGCATCACATTGTGGTACAAGCATCTCTGAGCTTCCTCAAGGAGACCCCATTCCTCCCAGGAGAAGTACACAGCCACGTCCTCAAAGGTCACGTTGCCCTGCCAGGATGAGGACAGATGAAACCACAAGCAGTTCTTCCTCCCAGGACCCACAATCCATTCCCCTACACATCTAGCTCATGCTTGTTCTTTTCCCAAGCTCTCCAACCCAAAGAAGAAACCAGGCACCTGGTGCTGTTATCTTCTCCTGGGCCTGCTGGTCACTGGTTACAGCCATTAGTAACAAGAGGCAGGTGAACAAATATATTTCTAAGCTGTGGATGTGGTATAGAGGGAACCACCCCTCCTGGCAAGCAACCAGGGACATGTAAGTCTCAATACCAGGGACCCAGGGCCATTAGACGTACTCTCTGAGTGCATATCATTATTTAGACTGCACATGCCTCAGATATCCAGATTCCCAATCAACATGACCATGGCCACTACCACCTCACTGCTTCATACCATAGGCAACTCCTGGCCTCCCCAGATGCTTCTTGGATGAAACAGTGGCTGAGCAACAGTTACAGTGATGGCTAAACATGGAACACCTGACACTGGAAAAATGAGATCAGCAGTAGTTTGTTAATATACACCCATAACCTGGGAGAGGACACCACACTACACACATGGCATATCAAGGTAGTACTCCATAAAAGAGTAAAATAAGTAGGGGCTGTGGAATGTAGGTTTTGTAGTATCAAGAGGAAGACGGTCCTCTGGTTCCCAAAGGAGAATAGGATTGGCTAGTTTGAATAACTGAAGATTGGGAGGGAATTGAAACCTGTTACAAAGTGATATTCAGGAACTGTTCTGGTTCTCCTGAGTGGGTTCATTTGGCTAAGAGACCTTATCAATGGGTGCAGAGTGGGCAGGAGAATTTACTCTCAGACTATTTGAGGCTGCACTGTTTTCATCAGCTGTCAAGGCAGCATATCATATTGGGCCTTAATTTTTGGCCTTACACCATAACTTGGCAAACAGCATCCAGATTCAACAGAATCCAATACTATCCCAGACTTCCCATGGCTCCCACTAGAAGTGGTAGCAATCTCAGAACCTTCTGTGAAGGCCTCCCTGTCAGGCTGCATTCCTTGTCCCAGACTTAGCCTCACAGAACCAGTGTGTGAATCATAGATACCCATGGGCCTATTCCACTTCTGTGCTGTACTTACTGTCTCCTCAGCAGCCACAACCTTCTCTGTCCACCTACCTCTCATTCAAAGCCCAGTCTCACTGGTCGCCCACCCCTCCCAAATGGCCACATTTGACACTGACCTGATTCTCCAGCCTGAAACACCCAGGCCCCATCAAAGCCATCACAAAATCCTGGCTATCGATAGAGTAATGAATAAGCACCAGCTCTGGCCCGAGTGTCATCTTGCCTCAATAACTCCTATGCCTCTGCATCCATCTCATGTACATTCTTCTCTTGGGAACCCTGGCCATCTTCCACACTACTCTTTTTTTTTCATGACCACTTCATCATCTGCGTTTGCAACAGCCAATATCATCACTCAGGTGCCCAACCAAGAGAACTAGTCCAAGGCCCTTGCCTTCCCCTGTGTGGCCTACTAATGGCTTTACAATCAAAACCTGGAGATTCCCCCACCTAAATATGACCCATTCACCTTGGTCCACACAATAGCCACAATATTTTAAGTATCTGTATCCTGAACCACTCCCCAGACTTTGAGACCTGTGTGTTCATCTGCCCACTTAACACCTCTATTTAGTTAAGCTCTGAAAAATCTGACTCTTAACATGGCCAAAGCCGGGCTCAGTGGCTCAGCCTGTAATCCCGCACCTTTGGGAGGCTGAGGTGAGTGGATTGCCTGAGCCCGTGGGTTCGAGACATGCCTAGGCAACTTGGCGAGACCTCATGTCTATAATAAATCAAAAAATTAGCCTGGCGTGGTAGCGCGCGCCTGTAGTTCCAGCTACTTGGAAGGCTGAGGCATAAGGATCGCCGGAGCCCAGCAGGTCGAGGCTGCGGTGGCTGGGAGCGGCCACTGCACTCCAGTCTGGGTGACAGAGTGAGACTCCAACTCAAAACCAAACAAACAAAAAAAATGGCCAAAACAAACCTCCTGATATCCCCAGTTAATATTACTACAATCCATTTATTCATCTCAGTTATCCCTATAGTTGCTAATACTAAAAACCCTGGAGTCATATCTGAATTCTCGGTTTCACTCCCTCACCATCTGCATTACATTATGTAGTTGCCCCTTTTGAAAACACACATCCATAATCCAACCACATCTCTTAAACCACAATCCCAATCCTGGTCCATTAACACCTGGACTGTGTAGTAGCCTCCATCCTGATTTTCCTTTCTCCTTCCTCAACCCCAGTCTGTTCTCTACTGTCTAGACAGATGGGGCCTATAAAGACCTTGATAAATCACCTCCTTACTCTGACCCAAACTTCCTATTATCTCCAGAAAGACGACTATCTTCTTAGGCAGTGGCTGCAGTCCTGACTTTTTTTTTTGAGTTGGAGTCTCACTCTGTTACCCAGACTGGAGTGCAGTGGCACACTCCCGGCCACTGCAGCCTCAACGGGCTGGGCTCTGGAGATCCTTCTGACTCAGCCTTCCAAGTAGCTGGAACTACAGGCATGTGCTACCATACCCGGCTAATTTTTTATTTATTGTAGAAATGAGGTCTCGCCTGAGCCCGCGGGTTCGAGACCTGCCTGGACAGCAAGACCTCATCTCTACAATAAATAAAAAATCAGCTGGGTGTGGTAGCGCATGCCTGTAATTCCGGCTACTTGGAAGGCTGAGGCTGAAGGATAGCCAGAGCCCAGCAGGTCTAGGCTGCGGTGGCCGGGAGCCACCACTGCATGCCAGTCTGGGCGACAGAGTGAGACTCCAACTCAAAAAAAAAAAAAAGAGAAATGAGGTCTCGCCAAGTTGCCCAGGCGGGTCTCGAACCAGCGGGCTCAGGCAATCCAAGTCCTGACTTCTACAGCCCAATCTCTGTTCCCACCAGAAAGCAAGGAGGCCTGCAGTTTCATAAACACTCACGGAACGGTGGTGCCTCTAAGCATTTGCACAAGTTGTGCCTTTCCGGGACAACAAACCACACCTGTTTATACTGAGTGTCAGGGATGGGAACACCTTTATGTAAAGGCTGACATGGATTTAGGACCCTGGGCCTGAGGGGTCTCCAGGGTCCCCAGTTCCAAATGGGTCTTAAGAGTCCCAGGACAAGCCGGGGCTCGGTGGCTCAGCCTGTAATCCCACGCCTTGGGAGGCTGAGGTGAGTGGACTGCCTGAGCCCGTGGATTTGAGACCCGCCTGGGCAACCTGGCGAGACCTCATCTCTACAACAAATCAAAAATTAGTCGGGTGTGGTAGCGCGCGCCTGTAGTTCCAGCTACGGGAGGGGCCACTGCACTCCAGTCTGGGCGACAGAGTGAGGCTCCAACTCAAAAAAAAAAAAAAGAGTCCCAGGACAGGCCGACTGGAAGGGCCAGGCTGAAACCTCTGCCCAAGGCCCAGTCGCCTGGGGTTTGCGCTTGGGCAACTGAGGGCACAGAGCAAGCCACAGACTTGATCTGAGCGCCCGCAGTGAGGGACTCCTCGGGAGGGTCGTGTGGTCATTCCTGGCTGGTCCCCAACGCGGAAAGCAGCGGGCTCACCCAAATGAGCGTCTGTGCCGGGTGAGCCCGGACTTGCCAGACTCCAGCCTGCAGCTTTGCGGGGCAGGTCCTGGCTGGGCGGCTGCACCTTCTGTGGGATCACCGTTGGGGGCGGCGGCCCGGACTTGGTGGGCTCATTCGTGCCTGCAGCGGGGTCCCCCAGAACGAAGACTTAGCAGACGACCCGAGTTAGGGCTGGGGTCACCGGGGTCAGCCGGTCGTGGGTGCCAGGAGCAGCCCTGGAGTGTCCCTCCAGGTCCCAGGGAAGGCGAACCTGGCTCCTAGTATTGAGCTGGCGAGGCAGCGTGTCTCAGCGACTCCCCCGCTCCCCGGCCCCCACAGCGGGACCTAGCGGCTGGGGGGAGGCCGGGGGCTCTCGGGCCCCTTCTGCGGTCACAAAGCGCAGGGTGGGGTCGGCTAATCCTGGCGGGGGGGCGTCTGAGCCTAGGAAGTGGGCATTCTCTGTCTTGGCGACCCCGTCCGGTTCCCCGGATGCCGATCCGCCGCATCCCTGTCCCAACGCCCCACTCACTCACACTCACGCTGGTGGTCTCAAGGGCCGCTGGCGAGGCAGTGAGGGCGAAGAGCTTTATTTATTTATTTATTTATTTTTCCCACTTTATTCTAAGACAGCTTTAGAAAATCGTATTTTTCAAAGAGTTTTCTCATTTCATCTTAGGTATCATATTACTGGCATAAAATTATTTGTCATATTCCCTGATTCCCTCTTAATAATTGCAGAATCTTTTACATTTTCTCTTTCATTTCTGATATTGGTAGTTTATGCCTTCTCTATATTGTTATCCTGTTGGCAGTTTTTTCTTTCTTTTCTTTTTTCTTTTTTTGAGTCTTAATCTCACTCTGTCACTCAGCTGAAATGCAGTGGCACACTCATGGCCACCGCGGCCTCCATTTGCTGGGCTCAGGCGATCCTTTAGCTTCAGCCTTCCAAGTAGCTGGAACTACAGGTATGTGCCCCGAAGAGCTTTAAATGACTAATTTATTGGGGAAAATAATTAATTTTCAAGTTTATACCACAACAAAAGAGAAGCTATATTTTATGATTACATTGAACGATAAGAGTCTTCAATTGTATGGTAACTATTTATGATATAAAAAACCAATAATGTTGTTTGGGCTATTTCTTTTCCATTTGTTTAGGTCAGATAATAAAATGAAACATAAACATTCACTTAAAAAAAAAAAGGGGTCCAAGCCGGGCTCGGTGACTCAGCCTGTAATCCTGCGCCTTTGGGAGGCTGAGGTGAGTGGATTGCCTGAGCGAGACCCACCTGGGCAGCGAGACCTCATCTCTACAATAAATCAAAAAATTAGCCGGGCGTGGTAGCGCATGCCTGTAATTCCGGCTACTCGGAAGGATGAGGCGGAAGGATCGCCGGAGCCCAGCAGTTCGAAGCTGCGGTGGCCGGGAGCGGCCACTGCACTCCAGTCTGGGCGACAAAGTGAGACTCCAACTCAAAAAAAAAAAAAGAGTCCCGGCACCACGATCCAGAGGGTGGGAGTCAAGGCCAATGAGGGACTGGGAGACCCTCCCCTTCCTTGGAGCCCTTGTATAACCACAAGTCCCGTGGAAGGACTGCGTCCACGGCGGTGTTCCGTGGGCTCAGGCCTCCCCGCAGCCCCCTGGCTGGCCCTGGCGCCAGACAACATCAAAAGTCCGTTTAACTCCTGCGCCTGCCATCAACGGTCCCTCAATGGTCGCGTTTTTACACTCCAGCACGCGGTGTCGGAAGCAGGGGCCCCGCTCGCCAGAGCCTCCCCGTGTGGACACCCGGCCCTGGACTGCAGGGACGTGAGCGGCGCCCGTCACCGGGGCTTCAGCGCTTGGAGGGGGAAGACGAGTGGGGCCCCGAGGACGCAGCACTGACCTGGGCCCGGTCCCCCGGCGCGGCCGCCGCCATCGGACTCCGTGGGCGGACCGCGGCCAAGAGCGGCTGCCCCAACCCCGGACCTAACCGGGTCACCGAAGGTCGCGCGGCCGAGCCTCTGCCTCGCCTCTGGGAGCGGGAGCGACGACTCCTGCAGCGCCTTCTCGGTCCAGTCACCACGGCCCGGACCCGCGCTGCGGAGGCCACCGGGAAGAGGAGAGCACCGGAAGTCCCGCCCCAGCTTTACGCAAGCTTCCGCAGACGACACTTTTCTGAGCTCTCATTGGCTGGTTGTCGCAGTCGCCGGAGCAGGCCGTGCTGGGTAATGTAGTCACCACAGAGCCACAGCGGGGTGAGGTTGCCGCCTCCTGGCTTCCGGAGGAGGCCAAACCGCAGGGGCCGCCGCAGCGATGAGATCGCCCCATATTTTGGAATTAAGAGTACCCTTGGCGTATATGCTCCAGCTCTGAACACTCTAGCCATTGTCTTTTTCTTCTTTTTTAGTCGAGTCTCACTTTACCTCCCAGGCCGCAATGCAGTGGCACGCTCCTGGCCACCGCAGACTCAACATGCTGGGCTCTGGCGATCCTTCCGCCTCAGCCTCCCAAGCAGCTGGAATCACAGGTGTGCACCACCACGCCTGGCTAATTTTTTAATTTATTGCAGAAACGAGGTCTCATCAATTGTCCAGGCTGGCCTCGAAACCCTGGGCTCAGGCCATTCCCTCACCTCCATCTCCCTAAGTGCTGGGATTACAGGCTTGAGCCACCGTGCCCCGCAGCCATGAGTACAGGAACTGTTTTTGCAGAAGAAATTGATATCATCTCAGAAAAAGAATCGTAAAATGCAAATTACAGAAAGCTATTAATCATGACTATGTGGTCATTCAGAAATGGTGGCAGAAACTTATTTGGGGGAATATCGCTGGATGGTGAAAATGATACCAACCCATAAAGGGGTTGCTTGACTCTATTGGATCCTTTCCCTCCCTGGTGCCATTTGGGCCAATAGAAAGAGACCAGGTTCAGCAAAGCAGAACAGAAACTTTAATCACTGACCAAAGAATAGAGAAGGCGAGCTCATGCTCAAAGCACCTTTTCCCCAGGGGTAGAGCAATGGGGTAATTTTAAGGTCTCCCTAGGCAGGTAGGTGGAGATTGGGATGGAGATTGCTGGGAAAAGGTGGATTCTTCCAAGAGAAGCTGGAGTGTACACAGTCCTGTCTTTTCTTTTGCACCTGACACCTTTTGTGCCAAGCAAGGTACATTTCTTCCCCTGGGTGGAGATTTGAGTATTATATTGAGGAAAGAAATCAGGTCAAGGCCCGCACTGAGGCAGGAATCCATGTAAAGACAGCATTTCTGGGTTTAGCTTATCCATTGGCTACTTCATCATTACTGGCATCCTGCTCTTGTTTCTGTAAGCATGCACAGCTGCTTACAGGAAACAAGTTAGTTTCACCATTTTGTGGGTTTCCTGAGAGAATGGAGGCCATGCTGTTTGACAAAAAAAAAAAAAAAAAAATGAAGATCTCAGAGAACTTTTAGTAATAACGTCTGAGAAGAGATAGAATTAGCTGAGCATGTGACAAGAGTGGTCACTCTGAAGCTTTTGTCTTCAAAATGTGATTCTTCCTTCTTGGAATCATTGAGTGATGTCAGATTGAAAAGAGAGTTAAAGGGACCATTTAGAGCAGCCAGAAATGTAAAAATGTAGAGGGGAATTGAGGTGCCATGTTTTCTCATTGTGCTAATACAAAATCAACGAGCAAACACTTGGCTTCAGGTACTTATCATCAGTGCAAAGGAGACATTGGTTCACTTGATAGACAAAGACTCCCATCCATGGGGCTTATATCATGTTTGAGGAAGACAGGAAAAAAATGTGAAAGAAGATATACTAATTTATATTATATGTTAAAATGTAGAAGGCACAATGGAAGGAAAGATGAATGGTATTAGAAGTAGTGTATGGGGAATGGGCACAACGGCTCACTCCTGTAATCCTAGCACTTTGGGAGGCCTAGGCGAGAGGATTGCATGAGCCCAGGGGTTCCAGACCAGCCTAGGCAACTTTGGGAGACCTTGCCTCTACGCTAAATCAAGAAAAATTAGGCAGGCATGGTGGGACGTGCCTATAGTTCCAGCTACTTGGAAGACTGAGGCAGAAGAATCTATTGAGCCCAGCAGGTCGAGGCTGCGGTGGCCTTGAGTGTGCCGCTGCCTTCCAGTTTGGGCAACAAAGTGAGACTCTAACTCAAAAAAAAAAAGTAGAGTATGGGATGTATATTACATAGTGCAATAAGGGAGACCTCTTCAACAAATGGGTTACTGAGCAAACACTTGAAGGATGTGAGTATGGAATAAGTTCAAGGCAGAAGCAGCCAGTGGCCAGGCAGGTTTGGTAGCTGGAGACCTCACAGGGCTCTTCAGCAGTTCAGGCCCTAGGTCTCTAATTACCCTGATTTACTCATTACAGAGACACTCAGGGAATGTGGATAAGAAACTTTGACTCTGCCTCTGGAAGTCAGTGGTTGACAGGAGCCTAGAACCAGGCAGCCTCCCTGGTTTGAGTTTGATTCCTGGAAATTCACCAACAGAGTCACTTTGGGACTCATTACAAATGCACATTGTCACTTGGAATCCCACCTAGTGAATCAGACATTTTGTGGATCAAGTCCAAGAATCAGTATTTTACCAATATTCCAGGTGACTTTGATGCACATTTAAGAACAGTCCCTGTAACCCTGCGCCTTTGGGAGGCTGAGGTGAGTGGATTGACTGAGCCCACGGGTTTGAGACCCGCCTGGGCAGCGAGACCTCATCTCTACAATAAATCAAAAAATCAGCCAGGCATGGTAGCACATGCTTGTAATTCCAGCTATTTGGAAGGCTGAGGCGGAAGGATCTCCGGAGCCCAGCAGGTCGAGGCTGAGGTGGCCGGGAGCGGCCACTGCACTCCAGTCTGGGTGACAGAGTGAGACTCCAACTCAAAAAAAAAAAAAAAAAATGAACAGTCCAATTTTGTGTTGTGCTTATTGTGTAGCAGGTGCCTGCATGTATTATAATTATATGGCCTGAAGTTCAATTCAGCTCCTGTTGCTCCACTGTAGTTGAAAGTGGAAGTTCCCATGTTTGGTGTTTCCTTCAATATATTATCTCCTTTGGATAATTTTAGGCAGTTTTTCCCCAATGTGGTTACAGCATTTTTGTCCCTGAAAGATTTCAGAGCTTTTTAAGATATACATTCTCTCAGTATAGGAGAAAGTCGCACCAAGTCACCATGGAATACCTGTAGCTGTTTGCACTTACCCTTTAGCTTCCAACTAAGACAAGGTCAATTATTTTTTTAACCTCTCCCACTTCAAGGGACATTTCCTGCTTGCCTAGCTAATATGTGTGTCATTAGACAAAGGAACCCTGAAAACATATGTGTGAATTGAGAGGACAATAATAGACTTAGGTTAAGAGCATGCTATTGAGAGACCCAAGAAACCAAGAAACTTAAAAAACCATACTTGCTGTAAAAGTAGTGTTTAGTTCACTATATTTCATATATCCCTACCTCATGTTTACTATATATTTTGTGTATTCCTACCATGTTCATTGTACTTTATGAAATCTTAGTACTTTAAATCCTACCTCAGACCCTGTAGAATTAGGCATATGTCGGGTGCCGGGTAGTGACTGATTGTGTAGTTATATAAAATGTCTTAAGTGGTGTTTGTATTTAGAACTCTTAGGTTAAGCATTGTCAGTCCTATTTGCCATACTGACTTCTGCTTTTACAACGGGATGTAAATGTTAAAGCGATAAGCCCCTTTCAGACATTCCTTTCCTATCACAGTAGACTCTGAGGCGCTAGCTGCTCTCTAGGTGGGCTTTATATTGATTTAAACCACCTGCTTCCATGCCAGTGTTAATTTACACGCAGTGGCTATGTAAACCTGAAGGGATCAAAGACTTTTACAAAAACCGCCTTGCTTTAAGACGTTTGTGATATTTTATAAATTCCCAGAGTTAGTACTATATGAATTTCTACCCCACATTCACTGTATGTGTTTGTAGCATTCATATTTAAAACTTTGTTAAGTTTGGCTTTTGTTGTCCCATAATGACCATGTTATGTTATGTAAATGTTAAGCAAACAAGCTTTCCTAAGCATATCTCGGGGTGGATCAGCAAACTTAAAGGGCTAATGTAACCCTTTACCTGCTTGCTCAGGTTACTTTATACGCAGTGACTGTATGGACCTAACTTATCTGACATTCCACTCTGCCCGTTAAGTGGGTTTCTGTCAATCACGGGCAGTCAGGTTACAGCCACGAAAGGCACCAACCAATACCAAGTGTTCCCATACCCATTAGGAGAAATTACTCAATCATGTAAAATCAAGTTTAAAGTTCTTTCCCCTCCCTCTGTAATTGTGCATAAAAACTGCTTGCCATTGTGAATCAGGGCTCTGGTCCATGAAGCCTCTACGGGCTTCATGCGTGAGCCCAGACTCGAGCCTGAATGAAGACCCTCGTGTGTTTGCATCGGAGCTGGCTCTTTGTGGTCTCTCTCTCTCTCTCTGATTAGAGTCTCAGGTTTAACATGAATCATGGTACAAACCCCACTTACTCCTAAGCTAGGAGTTTCCATTTTTCCCCTTACTGTATGTGGTAGGCTGAATCATAACCCCAAAGATGTCCCTGGTGTCTGTAAATATTAGTTTATATGGGAAAAGAGGCTTTGCAGATGTGATTAAGGATCTTGGGATGGGGAAATTACCATGAATTTTCCATATATTCACAAGTGTCCTGATAAGAGGGAGGCAGAAGATTTCACTACAGAAGAGGAGAAAGATGTGACAATGGAGCGATGTGAAGAGGGATCACAAGACAAACAGCATGAGCAGTCTTCAGAAGCTAGAAAGTCAAGGAAATGAATCATGCCCAAGAATTCTAAGATGGAACCAGACCCAATGATACCTTGATTTTCACTCAGTGAAACTGATTTTAGATTTTTTTCATTTTTTATTTTTCAGAGATGGGGTCTTGCTTTATTGCCCAGGCTGGATTCAAATTCCTAGGCTCAAACAATCTTCCTACCTCTGCCTCCCGAGTAGCTGGGTCTGTAGACACTCCCCACCATGCCTGGCTTGATTTTGGATTTCTCACCTTTAGAACTGTAAGAGTATAGGTTTATGTAATTTTACTCTGCTAAGTCTTTGGTAATTTGTTCAGCAGCAATAGGAAATGAATACAATGTATGTTAGGCTCCTAAAACTTGGATTTTT
Organism: Cephalopachus bancanus; assembly: GCA_027257055.1. NCBI lineage: Eukaryota > Metazoa > Chordata > Mammalia > Primates > Tarsiidae > Cephalopachus > Cephalopachus bancanus. The sequence goes on from JAPVLO010000564.1 coordinate 3,311,635, forward strand.
TAGAAAGAGTGTTTTGTTTTCTATTGTTGTATAGCAAATTATCACACACCTACTGGTTTAAAATGACACCTACTTATTATCGCACAGTTGCCTAAAGTTAGGGGTCCAGAGATGGATCTGCTGGGTACCTGACTCTGGGCTACACAGGACTGAAATCAAGGTATTGCTAGCCTGCAATCTCCTCTGAGGCTCAGAGCCCTCTTCCAAATTCACATGATTGTCGGCAGAATTCAATTTCTTGCTGTGGGACTGAGGCTCCACGTTTCTTTTTTCTTTCTTTCTTTCTTTTTGATTTGGAGTCTCACTCTGTCGCCCAGACTGGAGTGCAGTGGCTGCTCCTGGCCACCACAGCCTCGACCTGCTGGGCTCCGGCGATCCTTCTGCCTCAGGCTTCCGAGTAGCCGGAATTACAGGCATGTGCTACCACACCTGGCTGATTTTTTTTTATTATTATTGTAGAGATGATGTCTCGCTGCCCAGGCGGGTCTTGAACCCGCGGGCTCAGGCAATCCACTCACCTCAGCCTCCCAAAGTCACAGGATTACAGGCTGAGCCACCGAGCCTGGCTTGCCCCACATTTCTTGTTAGCTGTCAGCTGGGGGCCGTCTCAGCTTCTAGAGGCTGCCATGGTGCCTAACCACAGGTCTTCTCACAACATCGAAGTTTGTTTCTTCAAAGCCAGCGAGAGAATCTCTCTAGTTTGCTGACAGTCTTGGTTTATGTGACAACTAAGGAAGTGACTGCAAGTATCTAATTATGTTTGAGGCCAGACAGCTAGCATAGCTTAGATATAGATAGATGAGTTTCTTTTGTGCGTGCGTGCATAATGTGTGTGTGTGTGTGTGTGTGTGTGTGTAGGAGTCTCACTCTGTCACCCAGACTGGAGTGCAGTGGCACACTCACAGCCACCACAGCCTTGACTTGTTGAGCTCAGGTGATCCTTCCACCTCTGCCTTCCAAGTAGCTGGAACTGAAGTAGGGTCCGAGCGATTAAATAACGGCCCACCAACTCAATTTTAACAAAGGAGAAGTTTATTAGTCAAGGCTCTGCCAGCTGGTGACTGCTTGCAGGAAGAGAATTTCAAGCAAGACAGCCCCGAGCCCCTGCTCAGAGCTTCCTTAAGTAGTCCTAGCTTACTTGATTAGAGTTGGACATTTTCCAGAGCTGTTATTGCAATATTCTGCTGACATCAGCAAGCTAGCGAGTTTACAGAAGCAGATGTGCTAATTAGACAGGTGTAGTGGGTAAGGATATAATTTATCTTCCACTGTTTACAGAGGAGAAACCTTCAAAGAAAAACCTCCAGGAAGGGAGTAACGGCTGTTTCAAGTCTGAAGCCATTTCTTTCTTCCCCCCCTTACAATCCCAGGGGCAGAGGCTGCTTCTTTTCCCTTTCACAGAACCACAGATGTGCACCACCATACCCAGCTAATTAGATGAATTTCTTATAGGGAAGCATAGCCTAGATAATTAGAAAACCAGATGGTTTGTCTTATGGGAACATAACTCTTTTGAACAATACCTACACTGACTAAACACCCCAGACCTGACCTTGGAATGTGGAACCGCTGGGTACAAAGACCATACACAAGACAGTAGGGAGTTATCAGAGACACTGAGGCATGGGGTTTTAATTGGACAATAACTTTTCCTGTTATCTCAAAATGTTCTCATGACACAAGTAAGCTGAGGAGTGAAATGATAAGAATTGAAACTTGTGACTAACAGCTTGTAACCTACCCATTATCCATATAGCACATGAGGCTTAGCTTAGAAATAGGTTGCTTAAGCCGGGCTCGGTGGCTCAGCCTGTAATCCCGCGCCTTTGGGAGGCTGAGGTGAGTGGATTGCCTGAGCCCGCGAGTTCAAGACCCGCCTGGGCAACTTGGCGAGACCTCATCTCTACAATAAATCAAAAATTAGCCGGGCGTGGTAGCATGCACCTGTAGTTCCAGCTACTTGGAAGGCTGAGGCGGAAGGATCGCTGGAGCCCAGAGGGTCGAGCCTGCGGCAGCCACTCTGAGCCACTGCACTCCAATCTGGGCGACAGAGTGAGACTCCAACTCAAAAAAAAAAAAAAGTTGCTTAATCACCATTTAAAATATATATATGGCACTCTACTAACAGCAAGCTGGAGTGTCCTTTCTCTAAGGCGTATGTGTTCTCTCTTGGATGTGTCTTTTTTCTCTAATAAACTGTACTTTAAAACTCTCTCTGTGCCGGGCTTGGTGGCTCAGTCTGTAATCCCGCGCCTTTGGGAGGCTGAGGTGAGTGGATTGCCTGAGCCTGCGGGTTCGAGACCCGCCTGGGCAGCGAGACCTCATCTCTACAATAAATCAAAAAATCAGCCGGGCGTGGTAGCGCGTGCCTGTAATTCCGGCTACTCGTAAGGCTGAGGCGGAAGTATCCCCAGAGCCCAGCAGGTCGAGGCTGCGGTGGCCGGGAGCGGCCACTGCACTCCAGTCTGGGCGACAGAGTAAGACTCCAACTGAAAAAAACAAAAACAAAAAAACTCTCTCTGTGACTCATTCTGAAATTATTTTCTGCAGAGAAGCCAAGGACCCACAGGGCAACTATACCCCACACCACCCAACCTCACCTCTAATCACAGGAGTGACATCTGTCAAATTGGCAGGCCCACACTCAACAGAAAGAATTTTGTGTATCTGGGGGTGGGAATCTTGGTTGTTACTTAAGATTTTGCCTGCCACCATGATTTTTGCTGAGAGACATCTGCCTAGGAAAATCTGTGCTCTTCCCTTCCGTGTTTACTTGATACTTGGTACAAAGTGGTGCAGCCTCTCCATACTGGCATCTTTGTATAGCACAGGTGTGTTGCCAAAGAAAGGAAATGGAGTGTGACCCATGCTGGCTATCTGTGGCCAGAGGGCCTTGCCAGGTCTTTGACGGATCCCTGAGGCACTGGGAAATGCTGGAGCCCCCTCCACATTCTCACTTTCTGGGCTTCTCATCTGATTAGCTCCCTGAGAATTATCAGTGATAGCAGAGATTTTTCCTCTGCATCCTCTGGGACCACGGCCCCTCACCCAGCTCCCAAGAAAAGTTTGAGTTGTGGGCAAAACCAGACGGCAGTGGCAGAGATTTTTGTTGAGCTGCTCCTACCTGTTCAAACACATTATACCCACAATAGGTTGCATACAAGTTACAGTAATCATTGGGAAGTATTCCAACTTCCTTTGGTACATTGTCTAATATATAAATAAGCGCTGGCACATTGTAGCTGCCCAACGAATATTTGTTGCATGAAAAAATGTTTTCATTTCTATTTATTTGTTTATTTAAGTTGAAGTCCCACTCTGTTGCCCAGGCTGGAGTGCTGTGGCACGCTCACGGCCACCCCAGCATCGACTTGCTGGGCTCTGGCAATGCCTCTGCCCAGCCTTCCAAGTAGCCAGAACCACAGGTGCGTGCTACCACACCCAGCTAATTTTTTATTTATTGTAGAAAGGAGCTGTCACCAAATTGCCTAGGCTGGTCTCGAACCTGCTGGCTCAGGCAATCCACTCGCCTAGGCCTCCCAAAGTGCGGGGATTACAGGCTGAGCCACTGAACCCGGCCAAAAAAAGTTTGGATTTTTTTGAGTTGGAGTCTCACTCCGTCGCCCAGACTAGAGTGCAGTGGCATGCTCCTGGCCACCGCAACCTCGACCTGCTGGGCTCTGGCAAGCCTTCCGCCTCAGCCTTTCAAGTAGCCGAACTACAGGCACTTGCTACCACGCCCGGCTAATTTTTGATTTTATTGTAGAGACGATGTCTCACCAAGTTGCCCGGGTGAGTCTCGAACCCAGAGGCTCAGTCAAATCCACTTGCCTCGGCCTCACAAAGTGCTGGGATTACAGGCTGAGCCACCCTGCCTGACCTGAAAAAAATGTTTTTAAAAGCCGTTGAAGCCAAGCTCGGTGGCTCAGCCTGTGATCCTGCGCCTTTGGGAGGCTGAGGTGAGTGGATTGCCTGAGCCCGCGGGTTCGAGACCCGCCTGGGCAGCGAGACCTCATCTCTACAATAAATAAAAAAAAATCAGCCGGGCGTGGTAGCACATGCCTGTAATTCCGGCTACTCGGAAGGCTGAGGCGGAAGGATCGCCGGAGCCCAGCAGGCGAGGCTGCGGTGGCCGGGAGCGGCCACTGCACTCCAGTCTGGGCGACAGAGTGAGACTCCAACTCAAAAAAAAAAAAACCGTTGATGGAAAGCTTGGCGTTGGGTCCTTCAGGCTTCATGTGGGTTCAACATGCGTATTGAGAAGTGCTAGTTCTGCTCTGGGCCCATCTAACCTGGTCACGCATGATGTTTGTCAGCAATGATTGCAAGGTGTTTAGATTTTGTAAATCCAAATGTCATAAAAACTTTAAAAAGAAGCACAATCCTCACAAGTTCAGGTGGACTAAAGCATTCTGGAAAGCAGCTGGTACAGAGCTTACAGTGGATAATTCATTTGAATTTGAAAAACGTAGAAATGAACCTGTCAGTCAGGCTCGGTGGCTCTGCCTGTAATCCCTGCTTTGGGAGGCTGAGGTGAGTGGATTGCCTGAGCCCGCGGGTTCGAGACTCGCCTGGGCAACTTGGCAAGACCTCATCTCTACAATAAATCAAAAAATTAGCCGGGCGTGGTAGCGCGCGCCTGTAGTTCCAGCTACTCGGAAGGATCGCTGGAGCCCAGCAGGTCGAGGCTGCAGTGGCCGGGAGCAGCCACTGCACTCCAGTCTGGGTGACAGAGTGAGACTCCAACTCAAAAAAAAAAAAGAAAAAGAAATGAACCAGTCAAGTACCAGAGAGAGCTATGGAATAAAACTATTGTAATGAAGAGCGTTGAAGAGATCAAACAGAAGCGCCAAGCTAAATTTAAAATGAGCAGATTGAAGAAAAATAAAGAGCTACAGAAATTTCAGGACATCAAAGAAGTCAAGCAAAACATCCATCTTATCCCAGCCCCTCTTACAGGCAAAAGAAAGCAGCTGAAAGAGAAAATGGCACAACAGGATGTGGACATGGAAGATGTTTCTTAAAAATCTCACTGCAGCCATTTCTATATGTTGAATTTGAAACTATCCTTAGGACTTAGGCACCAGTACTTAGGAGACTTAGGATTTCTTTTTTTGAGTTGGAGTCTCACTCTGTCGCCTGGACTGGAGTGCAGTGGCCGCTCCCAGCCACCGCAGCCTCGACCTGCTGGGCTCCGGCGATCCTTCTGCTTCAGCCTTCCGAGTAGCCGGAATTACAGGCACACGCTACCATGCCTGGGTGATTTTTGATTTATTGTAGAGATGAGGTCTCGCTGCCCAGGCGGGTCTCGAACCCACGGGCTAAGGCAATCCACTCACCTCAGCCTCCCAAAAGCGCGGGATTACAGGCTGAGCCACCGAGCCCGGCGAGACTTAGGATTTCTAAATTATTGACTTATTTTTTTACAAAAGTTCACTTAAATGAAAAGTGATTAAAAATCAATCTCGCCTACATTGCTGTCTATGAAGGATTAGATATTTTGGGTGTTAGTCTGTGTCTCAGTGAGGGATGTGCTTATGTGAATCATCAAAATTGTGTGGAAATACAGAAGTGAATTGTAGACATAAAATGGTCATGCCGATTGGATAGTGGCACTAGGCAGTTAGGCAACATTTAAAAAACTAATGACAAAAATTCATGGCTAGTGATTCATAAAATAAAATTTTCTTTGCAGTAAAATATTCCCTTTATTACTGTTACAGAAGCAGGGCTACAACAAGGTATTAACAGTTTGTATGTCAGTTAGCCTCAATAATATATTTTGATTCAATGTTTACTGTTTCGGTTTTTTAGCATCTTAAAAGAGATTAATGACCTCATATAATGAAGCCTAATTATGCTGGACTGTGCTGGCCTGGCTTAACTGTTCTGATAGGTAGTTGTGGATGTTGGGGCTGAGAGATGAACAATCTTTGCCTGAAATGGCACCATAATTTACACTTTGGAGAATACTCAATTCTAACTTGTGATTCCCAATAGAACATTAATAGTGATCTGAAAGCAGAGGCATCCCAGGGCTTTAAAAATTTGTTGTGTGGCTTTTTAAAAAAACGCTCCTAATTATTTTAGAAAAACAGAATTTATGGGTAGAACATCTGTCCATTATTTGCACATGAAATAAAACCATTTTTAAAGAAAAATAAGGCTGCAGCCGCCGCCGCAGCGAAGAGGCCATGTTGTGTGGTGTGTGGGACTGGGGGAGGAGGAGGAGGGAGTAAAGCCGAGAGAGGAGACGGGAGAGAGACAACACACACACACACACACACACACACACACACACACGGCACAAGATGGCGGGAGAGGCGCGCGGGCACACACACACACACACGGCACAAGATGGCGGGAGAGGCGCGCGGGCACACACACACACACACACACACACACACACACACACAAGGCGCGCGCGCGCGCACACACACACACGGCACAAGATGGCCGGAGAGGCAGCAGCACCCCGAACTGTCAGGCGCGCGCGCGCGCGCGCACACACACACACACACACACACACACACACACACACACAGCACAAGATGGCCGGACGCGCACACACACACACACACACACACACACACACACACACAGCACAAGATGGCTGGAGAGGCAGCAGCACCCCGAACTGTCAGGCGTTGCGCCGCGGCCGCGGGGGGGACCTGCGCCCGGACGGCCCGCAGGCCCGTGGGAGCGAGGCGGCCACGACGCCGAAAGCTTCGCTGCGGCAGCCGTCGTGGAGGCTCCCCCGGGGGCCCCCGGGGGCTGAACCCGTCGCGGGCGGGAGGTTCGGGCGGCGGCCCGGCCCGGGACTCGGGTTTGGGCGACCAGGAGGTGCCGGCGGCCGCGCTCGGACCCGGTGACTTACAAGATTTAAATTAACTTGGTTGCTGATGGTTCTGAAAAAATACAGTTCTTTTATTTGAGGGTGTGCCATTTTGAAGACTGAAACATTGGAGTTTTGTCCTTGAGGATAAAGGAAGTCTTTGGGAAAGTATGTTTTCTATAGCAAAAATATGAACCCTAGATGGAATCCTCTAAAGAGCTCATTCAACATAGTAGAAACTGGTGGAGGCACTGACACCCAGTCAGCTTGAAGAGTCTCAAATGGATCTTACCACTGAAAAATCAAGATGGCACTCCACTATGGGGAATTGAGGAAAATGGATTAATAAAAGAGTCCTGTGATAATAAACTACCAAGACAGGGTTCTTTTAACATGGATTCCATGAAGTGAGGACATAGGTTTCTTATTCAACACAAATGGACAGTGGATTTGACTTTCCAAAGAATTTTTTGAGCTATTAAAACAAGTACATTTTGACCTTTGGAGAAGAAAAGTAGCACACTGAACACTGATAAAGTTTGTATGCCTGGAATTTTTTCCATTTGATTTGTATGAGTATGACCTCGTGGAATGTCAACTTTAATAAAATTTATGACACTTTCAAAAAATAAATAAATAAATAAAAGCAGTTGATGGCTGAGCATGGTGGCTCATGCCTATAATCCCAGCACTCTGAGAGGCTGAGGCAGGAGAATCACTTGAGCCCAGGAGTTTGAGCCCAGCCTAGGCAGCACAGCAAGACCCTGTCTCTACAAAAAATTCAAGTGGGCTGGGCGCAGTGGCTCACTCCTATAATCCCAGCACTTTGGGAGGCCGAGGTGAGAGGACTGCCTAAACCTGTGGGTTTGAGACCAGCCTGGGCAACTTGGCGAGACCTCGTCTCAACAATAAATAAAAAAATTAGCCGGGCATGGTGGCATGTGTCTGTAGTTCCAGCTGAAAGGACAAAGTCGGCAAGGTTAATCTTTACCTAAAGTATGTATTTTTCCAAAACATAGCTTCTACTTTCTCATCATTGTATTAGGGTTTATGAACAAGATGAAAAATGGCATTTCTCACTCAGAACCAGACAAAACTCCAACTGCCCATCAGACACCTAGTAAAAACAAACCTGCTGAGGGGATGGTGTCCGTTGCTTATGGGTACAGTCTGTGGGGGCACTGAAAGCATAGTTGCCCCAAAAGGCCTTAACCTCCTGGACCTTGCCCACCTTGCAGGCCAGAAAGTCATTGGGACGCAGTTGTACTGTCTTCTGAAGAGAGGAGTGAACACTTGACTCACAAGTGGTGGCCACTTATAGAGGCCTACAAATGTGCTAAACTACCTGGCACTGGCTCACCATCACTTCAACAATCCCCCAGGTAAATACTAGGGCACTGGAACCCAAATTAATTTTTTTCTATTTTTTTTGTTTTTTGTTTTTTTGAGTTGGAGTCTTACTATGTTGCCCAGACTGGAGTGCAGTGGCCGCTCCCGGCCCCTGCAGCCTCGACCTGCTGGGCTCCGGCGATCCTTCCGCCTCAGCCTTCCAAGTAGCCAGAATTACAGGCATGCGCTGCCACGCCCGGCTGATTTTTTGATTTATTGTAGAGATGAGGTCTCGCTGCCTAGGCGGGTCTCGAACCCGCGGGCTCAGGCAATCCACTCACCTCAGCCTCCCAAAGTGCTGGGATTACAGGCTGAGCCACCGAGTCCTGCGCAAATTAATTTTTTAATTTAAAACAGGTGCCAGTCTTTTTGTCCTGGCCATCCATGTTGAAATTATATAGCCTTATCCAAAAGAATTTTCTCCTTTAAACAATAGAGGGGGGAAGAAAGAGACAAAATTCAGTTAGCTCTCCCCCTACTGTTTTTGTTACAAAAAAGTGAGGATTTTTTCCTTTTTAAAATCTTTGAACTATCACTCTGGCTAAATAAGGAACTTTTACAATAACTACTGTAATTTTGTGTTATAACATTATGCTTTTAAAAATTTTAACACTTGAACTTTTCAAGTTCCAACATAGGCTACAAAATTAACTGGACTTCACCCTCTAACATATCAATCATTGTGAAAGTATATTAGACCTATTATACAAATAAAAGAAACTGTTTTCTCTTGCCAAAGTTTACCTGTTTTAAATTCTCATCTTAAGTTACAACCTAACTACATGTATCTAATGTTTTCAATTTTTCTTTCTTCAGACTAGGTCAAAGTGGCTGTATTTCCTTGTTAAAGTACAACTAAGCTGGGCTCGGTGGTTCAACCTGTAATCTCGCGCCTTGGGAGGCTGAGGTGAGTGAATTGCCTGAGTCCATGGGTTCGAGACCCGCCTGGGCAACTTGGTGAGACCTCATCTCTACAGTAAATCAAAAAACTAGCTGGGTGTGGTAGCGCATGCCTAAGTTCCAGCTACTTGGAAGGCTGAGGCGGAAGGATCGCCGGAGCCCAGCAGGTCAAGACTTGGTGGCCGGGAGTGGCCACTGCACTCCAGTCTGGGTGACAGAGTGAGACTCCAACTCAATCAATCAATCAATCAATCAATCAATCAATAAATAAAGTACAGCTAAGCCGGGCTTGGTGGCTCAGCCTGTAATCCCAGCACTTTGGGAGGCTGAGGTGAGTGAATTGCATAAGCCCTCGGGTTTGAGACCTGCCTGGGCAACTTGGTGAGCCCTCATCTCTACAATAAATCAAAAAATTAGCCAGGCATGGTAGCATGCACCTGTAGTTCCAGCTACTTAGAAGGCTGAGGCAGAAGGATCACTGGAGCCCAGCAGGTTGAGGCTACAGTGCCCAGGAGTGGCCACTGCACTCCAGTCTAGGTGACAGAGTGAGACTCCAACTCAAAAAAAAAAGTACAACTAATTTACAAAGGAATATTTCAACTTACATTAATGAATTAAAAGCTTTGGCTAAACATACATATAATTTACAAGACTACTTTCATTTTTCTAACATTGTTCTTGGATCAATAGCCTTTTTCATCATTGTTTGCGTAATAACTTTTGCCCGAGCTCTTGCTTGATATTTTATTAAATCCAAATAGTATTTGGTTAAGGTCCTGCCATTTCACATTCACGCCCTTGGAAATAGATAGGTAGGGACATCTCTATAACCCACCTCAGCAGGAAGCAGTTACAGAAGATTGATCTTTGTCCCATTTCCCAGGGTCATAAGAATATTGCCAAGTGCAGGAGTGGGGAATGAAATGACAGACCAAGAGTGAGAAATACCATTTTCCATCTTGTTCTTAAATCCTAATATGATGATGAGAAAGTAAAAGTTATATTTTGGAAAAATACATACTTTAAGTAAAGATTAACCTTGCCAACTTTGTCCTTTCAGAAACACAGACTTCCTGATGCCAGGGGTATCTCATAGTGGCAATCAAGCTTGCCTAAAGTAAAGGGAATTTACAAGGCCTGGGACATCATGCAAGGATTGTAGAAGTCACAAAACTTGTAATTACAAAAGTTATGCAGATCACAGGACTTGTGACCCTCAGAGGGGGAGCAGGTAGGGATTTGATCTTCCAGTGATTGGGCACTATCTACAGGGAAGTCAAGGATCCCCGAAGCTACCCACTGGGAATGCATAGGAGATAAGTGGAAGTGCACCCTCCATTAGCTCTAAGGAATGTTATTCAGGAATGTATAGGACCACTAGAATCCTTATCATGCCCTTCTCTAGGGGCTGCGATAATGTGGGCAGACATTAGGGGGGGTCTCTGTGTCACAAGATCTCCAAGACATTTGCAGATGGTCAATAAGGAAGTCCTGGCAGTCACGCCTACCTGATTGCAACACCCCCAAGGGAAAGGATTTAAGCTGGAGTTCAAGGGGGCTATGGGGCCACACTCATCTAGAGTGTATGTCCACTTCCTGTCTGTGGGAAGTGAACTTTTCTTAAATAAAGCTCTTCTTCTTTCCACCTATTTGTGTGTTGCAATTCTTTGCATTACTTGGATCTCTGATTTGCCAGTGTGCACCTCCGGCTTGCCAGCTCCGGCACTGCTGTGCCTCCCCCTTGCTTCTCTTTCAATCCATCCACCCTCACCCTATCCATGCCCTAACACCAGTTACTTGGAAGACTGAGGAGGAAGGATTGTCTGAGCCCAGCAATTGAGGCTATGGTGGCCGGGAGTGTGCCACTGCCCTCCAGCCTGGGTGACAAAGTGAGACTGCGACTCAAAAAAAAAAAATCAAACCTTAACTGGGCATAGTGGTACACACCTGTAGTCACAGCTACTTGGGAGGCCGAGGCTGCAGTGAGCTGTGATAGTGCCACTGCACTCCAGCCGGGCCTCACGATCGACTGAGACCCCAACTCAAAAAAAAATTAATTAAATAAAATAAAAAGTTATTATGGATTGAATGTGTCTCTCCCCCAAAAAAGTCATATGTTGAAACCCTAATTCCCAATGTGATGGTATCTGTGGGTGGGGCCTTTGGGAGATAATTAGTTCCTGAGTCACCTTCCAAGAAACGGGCCCTCAGAAGAATTTAACTAGGCTAGCCCCTGATCTTGGATTTCCAGCTTCCAAATAAATGCCTGTTGATTAGGTCACCCAATCTATGGCATCTGTTATGGCAACCCAGTGGACTAAAACAGCAGTCTTGCATGTTAGTTAGAATTTTATCTCAGAGGGCCTGGGCAGGGTTCTTGCCTAAGGGGATGAGGCTGCAGTGAAGGAGGCCCTAAGAACTGCATTCATGCAGCGTCCTGGCTGCTTGTTTGTCCTGCTGTCACCTGGGTTGCCCATCTCATGTGTAATTTATTCCTCCCTGCACTACCCAGGCAGGTTCAAGCTGATGGCTTGAAAGATTCTTTGGACTAGCTGGATGCGGTGGCTCACACCTGTAATCCCAACACTTTGGGAGGTGGAGGTAAAAGGATTGCCTGAGCCCAGAGGTTCAAGACCAGCCTGGGCAACTTGGCGAGACCTCATCTCTACAATAACTTTAAAAAAAAAATAGCCAGGCATGGTGGTGTGCATCTGTAGTTCTGGCTACTTGGAAGGCTGAGGTGGAAGAATTGACTGAGACTGACTGAACCCAGCAGCCCAGCCCAGATTGTGCCATTGCATTCTAGTCTAGGCAACAGAGTGGACTTTCACTCAAAAACAAAAAAGAAATTCTTTGGACTGTCCCAACTTCTAATACACAGTCCCACTTCTCCCTTGTCACATTGTCTATTCTAATTTTTTCAATTTAATTTAGGAAAGATGAAGACCAAAAGGAAGTGTCAGAAGAACTGATGCAGGGCACAGTGGTTCATGCCTGTAATCTTAGCACTTTGGGAGGCCAAAGCAGAAAGATCACTTGAGTCCAGGAGTTCAAGCCCAGACTGGGCAGCACAGCAAGACCCTGAATCTACAAAAGACTTAAAAATTCATTGGGTATTATAGTGCATGCCTATTGTCCCAGGTACTCAGGAGGCTGAGCCAAGAGAATTGCTTGAGCCAAGGATTACAAGGCTGCAATGAGCTATGACCATACCAATGGACTCCAGCCTGGGCAACAGAACAAGACTTTGTCTTAGTAGAAGTACTAATAGTAGTAGTAGCAGTAATAATAATAATAATAATAATAATAATAATAATAGACCTGAGTCTGGCTTCAGTTCATCCTCAAGTTAGACTAATTTCTTTAACAGCCAAATTGAGATCTAACTCACATACTGCAAAATTTCACTCTTTTCTTTTTTTGAGTTATAGTCTCACTCTGTCACCCAGGCTGGAGGGCAGTGGCACGCTCACAGCCACTTGCAGCCTCAATCTGATGAGCTCAGATGATTCTTCCATCTCAGTCTTCCAAGTAGCTGGAACTACAAGCGCATGCCACCATGCCTGGCTAATTTTTTGATTTAATGTAGAGATAAAGTCTCGCCAAGTTGTCCAGGCTGGTCTCGAACCCGTGGGCTCAGGCAATCCCCTCACCTCAGCCTCCCAAAGTGCTGGGATTATAGGTGTGAGCCACCACTCCCGGGCCCAAATTTCACTTTTTTTTTTTTTTATCTGGAGTCTCACTTTGTTGCCCAGGCTGGAGTGCAGTGGCACGCTTCTGGTCACTGCAGCCTCGACCTGCTGCGCTCCCGTGATCCTTCCGCCTCTGCCTTCCAAGTAGCTAGAACTACAGGCACACACTACCATGCCCGGCTAATTTTTTTGATTTATTGTCAAGACGAGGTCTCACCAAGTTGCCTGGGTGGGCCTCAAACCCGCGGGCTCAGGCAATCCACTTGCCTTGGTCTCCCAAAGTGCTGGGATTACAGGCTGAGCCACTGAGTCCAGCCAAATTTCACTCTTTTAAAGTGTACAATTCAGTGGTTTTTAGTATATTCACAAGGTTGTACAACCATCACCACTACCAAATTTCTAAAAAAAGGAGCCTCATACCCATGAGCGGTCCTCCTCCTCTCCCACCCCTCTTCCCTCTTCTCCAGCTCCTAGAACCATTAATCTACTTTCTGCATCTATAGATTTACCTATTCTGGGCATTTCATATAAATGGAATCTTACAATATTTGTCTGGCTTCTCATTCTATGTTTTCAAGGTTCATGATGTTATAGAATACATCAATATTTCATTTTTTTTTGTTGCTACAAATATTTCTTTATATGGATAGACCACATTTTGTTTATCCATTCATCAGTTGATGGACATTTGTGTTGTTTCTACCTTTTGGCTCTTAGGAATAATGCTGCCAAGAACATTTGTATGCAGTTTTTGTGTGTACATGTGATTTCTTTTTTCTTTTTTTTCTTTTTCTTTTTCTTATTTGAATTGGAGTCTCACTCTGTCATTCAGACTGGAATGCAGTGGCACACTCATAGCCACCCCAGCATCGACCTGTGGGGCCCCCACAATCCTCCCGCTTCAGCGGGAGGATTCCAAGTAGCCGGAATTACAGCATACACTACCTTGCCTGGCTAATTTTTTGATTTATTGTAGAGATGAGGTCTCACTAAGTTGCGAACCCATGGGCTCAGGCAATCCTCTCACCTTGGTCTCCCAAAGTGCTAGGATTACAGGCTTGTACATGTGTTTTCTGGCCTGTACAAGTGTTTTCAATTCTCCTGGATGTGGGGGTCCAGCCTCCGCTGATCAGAGCCTGAGTTGGAGGGAGGAAATGAGAAAAGAAAGAGACAGAGAAACAGTGGGATTGGGAGGACTCCCTCTCAGGTAGCAAGGGGCGAGAGAGAGCAAATTTATTTTACCGCATGCCTCTTATTTAGGACAAAAAATCTCACAAAACAAGGTGAAACCATACAAGCAGGATATGTTTTGGTTTCTTTTTGTTTTGTTTTGTTTTGAGTTGGAGTCTCACTCTGTCACCCAGACTGGAGTGCAGTGGATGCTCTGGCCACCGCAGCCTCGACCTGCTGGGCTCCGGCGATCCTTCCGCCTCAGCCTTCCAAGTAGCTGGAACTACAGGCGCAGGCTACCACATCCAGCTAAATTTTGATTTGTTGTAGAGATAAGGTTTGCTAAGTTGCCCAGGCGGGTCTTGAACCCACGGGCTCAGGCAATCCACTCACCTCAGCCTCCCAAAGGCGCAGGGTTACAGGCTGAGCCACTGAGCCAGGCTCAAGCAGGATATGTTAATGTCTGAGTTAAATCACACAAGCAGGGTAAGTATCAATTACTAAACTATGCATATCTTTTTTTTTTTTGAGTTGGAGTCTCACTCTCTCACCCAGACTGGAGTGCAGTGGCCGCTCCCGGCCACCACAGCCTCGACCTGCTGGGCTCCGGCAATCCTTCCGCCTCAGCCTTCCAAGTAGCCGGAATTACAGGCATGTACTACCACGCCCGGCAGATTTTTTGATTTATTGTAGAGATGAGGTCTTGCTGCCCAGGCGGGTCTCGAACCCACGGGCTCAGGCAATCCACTCACCTCAGCCTCCCATAAACTATGCATATCTTAACATCTATGCTAAGCAGGGCAATCACTTAGCATGAACAGGTTCTGAGCCAGACTTGGCACCACTTGGCTATCCATAGAAATGCAACTAAAAGGTCAGGGGAGCCGACTCGGTGGCTCAGCCTGTAATCCCGCGCCTTTGGGAGGCTGAGGTGAGTGGATTGCCTGAGCCCACGAGTTCGAGACCTGCCTGGGCAGCGAGACCTCATCTCTACAATAAATAAAAAACTCAGCTGGGCATGGTAGCGCATGCCTGTAGTTTGGCTACTTGGAAGGTTGAGGCGGAAGGATGACCGGAGCCAAGCAGGTCGAGGCTGCGGTGGGTGGGAGCGGCTACTGCACTCCAGTCTGGGAGACAGAGTGAGACTCCAACTCAAAAATAATAATAAAATAAAATAAACCGGGCTTGGTGGCTCAGCCTGTAATCCCGTGCCTTTGGGAGTCTGAGGTGAGTGGATTGCCTGAGCCCGCAGGTTTGAGACCCGCCTGGGCAGCAAGGCCTCATCTCTACAATAAATCAAAAAATCAGCGGGGGTGGCAGCGCATGCCTGTAATTCCGGCTACTCAGAAGGCTGAGGTGGAAGGATCGCCGGAGCCCAGCAGCCACTGCACTCCAGTCTGGGAGACAGAGTGAGACTCCAACTCAAAAATAATAATAAAATAAAATAAAAGGTCAGGGGAGCCGGGCTCGGTGGCTCAGCCTGTAATCCCGCGCTTTGGGAGGCTGAGGTGAGTGGATTGCCTGAGCCCGCGGGTTCGAGACCCGCCTGGGCAACTTGGCGAGACCTCATCTCTACATCAAATAAAAACATTTAGCTGGGTGTGGTAGTGCGCACCTGTAGTTCCAGCTACTTGGAAGGTGAGGCGGAAGGATCGGCGAAGCCCAGCAGGTCGAGGCTACAGTTGCCGGGAGCAGCCACTGCACTCCAGTCTGGATGACAGAGTGAGACTCCAAATAAAAAAAAAAAAAAAAGGTCAGGGGAGACAAAGGAAAATGTAGGCTTAGTTACTTGAACATAAGCCAAAGAATATAAGGGCCTTGCCAGCTTATATTGCGGTTTCCTTCACTGGATGTATACCTAGAGTGAAATTTCTGGGTCATGTAGTATCTCTAACTTTTGAGGAACTGTGAGGTTGTTTTCCAAAGGAACTACCCAATTTCAACTAAATCTTGCTTTATTGTATTCTCACAGTGCTCGGGGCTCCCTGCTTCCAGCACTGGCATCATCAGGCTGCGTTTATTAGCCCCTCACCTGCAGGCCTATTTCCCTCAGCAGAGCTGGGACCTGACAGAGGTGAGTATGTCTTGATCTGGTCTCATATTGATTTTGACATCCTGAGTTTCCTCATGTGCACAATGAAGACAAGCTACAGAACTGATAGGAAATATCACTGGAAAATGTTGGTCTTTTTGTTTTTGTTTTAGAGACAGGATTTCACCCTATTACCTAGGCTGGAGTCCAGAGGCACAATCATAGCTCAAAGCAGCCTCAAACTCCGAGGCTCAAGGGATCTGATCTGCCTTCCTCAGCCTCTCAAGCATTGGGATTATAGGTATGAGCTATAGCACTCAGCCAAAGTTTTGTTTAATGAAAGCATTTCCTTAGCACGGTCTGGGAGACTTCCCAAATAAATTATTTGTACAGTATTTCTGGTCAGGAGCAAGAAAAGAAAATTCTGGCAATTTCTCTTTTTTATGCTTCAGAGAGTTGGATTTGGCTGGGCACAGTGGCTTATGCCTGTAATCCCAGCACTTGGGAGGTGGAGGTGAGAGGATTGCCTGAGTCCAGTGGTTTGAAACCAGTCTGGGCAACTTGGCAAGAAAATAAATTGTCTCTACAATAAATAATAATAATAATAATTAGCCAAGCATGGTAGTGTGAGCCTATGGTTCCAGGTACTTGAAAAGCTGAGGCAGGAGGATGATCTGAGCCCAGCTGGTCAAGGCTGTGGTGGTTTTGAGTGTGCCCTCCAGCCTGGGTGACAAAGTGGGAGGAAGGGAGAGAGGGAAGAAGGAAGGGAGGGAGGGAGGAAGAAAGGAAGGAAGAAAGATTTTTTTTGGATTTTCCAATTAAATTATAATTATTCATGAACTATGAGAGCCAAGAAGCAATGACTGCCGTATGATAGAAATTTATTTTCTGTTATATACTTCTGATGTTTCTTTCTTTAGAATGCTCTTCTGCAAGGTTCTCTGGGAGTGAGTTGTACTCATATTCAGCCTGTTGTTCCTGCATTTTTCCTCTACATTGGTTAGACTGTCTGGCATCTCTTGAATTTGCTTTCACAAATTCTCCATTTTTGCACTATATGCAGCATTCTTTGTTTTTTCTTCCTTTATTAGCTTCTGCTGTTCCCTCAATTTCTTCTTCTTTTCAATATTTTTCCTTTTTTTTGATCTAATAACTAAAACATAGAAATTATATTGTTGGCCGGGCTCAGTGGCTCAGCCTGTAATCCCAGTGCTTTGGGAGGCTGAGGTGAGTGGATTGCCTGAGCCCGCAGGTTCAAGACCCGCCTGGGCAACTTGGTGAGACCTCGTCTCTACAATAAATAAAAAATTAGCCGGGCATGGTAACGCATGCCTGTAGTTCCAGCTACTTGGAAGGTTGAGGCAGAAGAATCGCTGGAGCCCAGCAGGTCGAGCCTGCAGCGGTCACTGCACTCCAGTCTGGGTGACCAACTGAGACTCCAACTCAAACAAACAAACAAAAGAAATTATATTATTGAAATAGAATAAGTAAGAAATAGAAATGGAGACAAAAGAGGTGAGGAAAAAAGTCTGAAAAGATAGAGGTACAAACTAATTTTCAGGGGGATAATGTTATGTTAGTTGTCTGACAAAGATGGTGAAAATTGAATTCTAAAACTGTTTTTCCAAGCCGGGCTCGGTGGCTTAGCCTGTAATCCCACGCCTTTGGGAGGCTGAGGTGAGTGGATTGCCTGAGCCCGCGGGTTCGAGACCCGCCTGGGCAGCGAGACCTCATCTCTACAATAAATCAAAAATTAGCCAGGTGTGGTAGTGCGTGCCTGTAGTTCCAGCTACTTGGAAGGCTGAGGCGGAAGGATCGCTGGAGCCCAGCAGGTCGAGGCTGCGGTGGCCGGGAGCGTCCACTGCACTCCAGTCCAGGCGACAGAGTGAGACTCCAACTCAAAAAACAAAACAAAACAAAAAAAACACTGCTTTCCCAGCCGGGCTCGGTGGCTCAGCCTGTAATCCCAGCGCTTTGGGAGGTTGAGGTGAGTGGATTGCTTGAGCCCGAGCCGGCGGGTTCAAGACCCGCCTGGGCAACTTGGCGAGAACTCATCTCTACAATAAATCAAAAAATCAGCCGGGCGTGGTAGCACGTGCCTGTAGTTCCGGCTACTCGGAAGGCTGAGGCAGAAGGATCGCCGGAGCCCAGCAGGTCGAGGCTGCGGTGGCCGGGAGTGGCCACTGCACTCTAGTCTGGGTGACAGAGTGGGACTCCAACTCAAAAAAAACCAACAAAACTGTTTTCTCACATTTTGTATTAAAATTTTATGAGTGCCAAGTTTTTAAAAATATAGAAAGTTAGCATCCAATGTAACAAAAACACATTGAAAATATATTTTCTAGCTGGGCTCGGTGGCTCAGCCTGTAATCCTGCGCTTTGGGAGGCTGAGGTGAGTGGATTGCCTGAGCCGGTGGGATCGAGACCCGCCTGGGCAACTTGGCGAGCCCTCATCTCTACAATAAATCAAAAAATCAGCCGGGCGTGGTAGGGCGTGCCTATAGTTCTGGCTACTCGGAAGGCTGAGGCGGAAGGATCACCAGAGCCCAGCAGGTAGAGGCTGCAGTGGCCGGGAGTGGCCACTGCACTCCAGTCTGGGCGACAGAGTGAGCCTCAACTCAAATATATATATATATATATATATATATTTTCTGGGCTGGCAAGGTGGTTCACGCCTGTAATCCCAGCACTTTGAGAGGCCAAGGTAGGAAGATGGCTTGAGGCCAGGTGTTCAACACCAGTCAGAGCAAAAAAAGCAAGACCCCATCTCTACAAAAAAAAAAAGAAGAAAAAGAAGGAAAGAAAGAAAATAAAAGGAAAAGGAAAATAAAAAATATTTCCTACAGGCTATGACAAAGGCCATCTATTTCAGTAAACATCAATGAACTCTTCTTCCCTTGGCCTTTCAGTCTCTTTCTTCTGTTCATGTCTGGAGTTTTGTTTTTGTTTTTTTTTTAAGTTGGAGTCTCACTCTGTTGCTCAGACTGGCAGCCTCGACCTGCTGGGCTCCGGCGATTCTTCCGCCTCAGCCTTCCAAGTAGCTGGAACTACAGGCGCACGCTACCATGCCCGGCTAATTTTTGATTTATTGTAGAGATGAGGTCTTGCCAAGTTGCCCAGGCGGGTCTTGAACCAGTGGGCTCAGGCAATCCACTCACCTTGGCCTCCCAAAGCGCTGGGATTACAGGCTGAGCCACCGAGCCCGGCCATGTCTGGAGTTTTTAGAGAGAAAATACATGCAAGGTTTGGGTAATATGACTGAATCAGACACTGAACTCTCTGTGCTTTTGCTTTAGGATTTTTAAAATGGTATCAAAGAATCTCAGAACTTCTATAAAATCAGGTTTATATGAGCACATAAGCAGATGTGTCACCCTCTCCTCCCAAGGACGTGCAGATCGTGTCTATGATGGATAGCTCTCTTACAAGGATCTTTCACCTGGGGGTAGTGACCTCTATTTTGTGGGCCTGGATCCCATTTTTACATCAGATTAAGGCAAATGGTGCAGGTGGTACATTTGCCTGTGTTCTAAACACAGGAATAATGTCACAAAATAATAAGTATATTTAAGGAAAATATTTTATCCTGGAAAAATTCTGTTTCCTGAAATCGGTGTTAGATCCTTGGAATCCCCAGCAAAAACAAGCAAACAAAAACAACAACAAAAAGCAACTGCACACAGCTGTTTTCCCCTGTGTATAATTTGATGAGGATCACTCATTTCTGTGAATGTGGCCATATTTGTCTTTTTTACTTCAAACTCCGTGAACTCCCACTTATCTCTGCTTTTGAAAACTAAACCACCATTGCCGGCTTAGCTTTCTTGTGACTTTGGCTCTAACAAGACACACTGGTTGATCCTTTACCTGAATGAATGAACTTTTCCAGTTCCTTCTCATTCTCAGGAAGCAGGTATGTGGACTCATCCTCATTTTCAGAGCCCTCCTCTTCATCTCCTAGTAACGGTATCCTGACATTCTTATAAAGCAACTCAAGTTGTTGTCTTTCCTCAGCCTGTACCAGTCGACTGGATAATGATAGAAATGAATTTAGAAGCATAGTTTTCATGGTGAATTATCATACCTTAACCATGTGACTTTTGACTGGAAAAAAGTTGCTTGTAGGGCGGGGAGCCCCAAATAGACTTTTAAACCAGACTCATCATGGTCACATTTCAAATTTATGAGTCACAAGGCTGTTTTCTGGAGTAAAGGGTGACTCTGATCATCCCAAAGGATGGATCAAAGCCAGGACTAGGAGTGAACAAGGCACTTAAATTGGGTACAAAATATAAGGGGTTGACAAAAAAACTCCATAACTAAGATAAATCATATTTCAATGCAATATTTGACAAAATAAAATTAATGCCAAGAAACTCATGATGAACAAAATATCAGCATTTTAAACAAAGACAGAATGAGTATTACTATTGTTCTTTTTGCAGAGACTCCAGTATAGCTTGACCCAGCAGTGTTACTGATTCTTTTTTTTTTTTTTTGAGTTGGAGTCTCACTCTGCTGCCCAGACTGGAGTGCAGTGGCCGCTCCCGGCCACCGCAGCCTCGACCTGCCCGGCGATCCTTCCGCTTCAGCCTTCCAAGTAGCTGGAACTACAGGTGCACACTACCACGCCTGGCTAATTTTTTGAATTTTTATTGTAGAGATGAGGTCTCACCAAGTTGCCTAGGCGCGTCTCAAACCCGCGGGCTCAGGCAATCCACTCACCTCAGCCTCCCAAAGGTGCGGGAATACAGGCTGAGCCACCGAGCCCGGTTTGTTACTGATTCTGTACTGAAAAGGATAATGTGTTCACTGTGGCTACTTTTTGGTAGTAATCTAAAATTTTTTAAATGCTAGAATAAATCTCATTTATCTTTACTATTGAGTTTTTCGACCCTCTCATACATTTAGCACCTGAGGTGAATGTCCCACTCACCTCAACATAGGTCTAATCCTGGAAGTGGATTATTTCAATTTGATGTGGAAATATGGATGATAGAGTATTTTCCTTTTTCCTAACATACTTACCTTCCTAGTTCTGTGTGACTTATATAGCAAAAACTACTTGTAGGGTCAGCTATGTTACAAGTGGCAATGATGAAGGAAAGGGTGTAAGGGGGACATCCCAGAAGCTGTGAGGCGGTAAGAACTGACCTGGTCATAACATTATTGCAGATCATCAAGAGACTGGGGCAGGGCGGAGATTGGGATAAGGAGAGCCCAGGCACTCACTTCAGGTGCAAAATGTAAGGAGGTGCCAAAACACCCAGTAATAAAGATAAATATTTTATTTTATTTTATTTATTTTTTTGAGTTGGAGTCTCACTCTGTCGCCCAGACTGGAGTGTAGTGGCCGCTCCCGGCCACCGCAGCCTCTACCTGCTGGGCTCCAGCGATCCTTCTGCCTCAGCCTTCCGAGTAGCCGGAATTACAGGCATGCGCTACCACGCCCGGCTGATTTTTTGATTTATTGTAGAGATGAGGTCTCCCTGCCCAGGCAGGTCTCGAACCCACGGGCTCAGGCAATCCACTCACCTCAACCTCCCAAAGGCGCGGGATTACAGGCTGAGCCACCAAGCCCGGCTCCTTAATGTATTTTTAAATGCTTATTCTTTTTTTTTTTAAAGTTAGAAAGGAGGTCTTAAAAAAAAAAAAAAAAGAAAGGAGGTCTTGCTATGTTGCCCAGGGTGGTCTCAAGCTCTTGGGCTCAAGCAATCCTCCTACCTCAGCCTCCCAAAGTGCTGGGATTATAGGTGTAAACCACCATACCCAGCCCAATGCTTATTCTTTTCCAAAACACTAAAGAAGTTGAGAATATGTTTAAAAATTGAAAATTGGTATGTGAAAAGTCATATTAAGTTTAAATATTTTATCTATACCTAAAACAAAACTAATTATAATTTTACTTTACTGGTTTAAATAAAAGCAAACTCAGCAATAGTATTTTCAAAATCTACTTGTGGAAAAATAAACCACTAAAAATTACATGAAAACATGTACCAGTCGGGCTCGGTGGCTCAGCCTGTAATCCCGCGCCTTTGGGAGGCTGAGGTGAGTGGATTGCCTGAGCCCGCGGGTTCGAGACCCGCCTGGGCAGCGAGACCTCATCTCTACAATAAATCAAAAAATCAGCCAGGCGTGGTAGTGCATGCCTGTAATTCCAGCTACTCGGAAGGCTGAGGCGGAAGGATCGCCAGAGCCCAGCAGGTCGAGGCTGCAGTGGCCAGGAGTGGCCACTGCACTCCAGTCTGGGTGAGAGAGTGAGACTCCAACTCAAAAAAAAAAAAAAAAAAGAAAGAAAATGAGAGTGGTCGCTCTCTACTGCTTTGCATTGTTAAGATTTCTTCCAAAGTGTCAAGTTCATTTTAAAATGCCACATTTTGAGAGGAAGTCAGCATATCAAATAGTGTCTTTCAGACACTTTTTGCCATGACGCACGGTAAGAAACATGTTTTACTTTACAACTGTGTATGTGTCTCCTGTATCTGTCTAAAAAGTTTCAAAATCAGACTTTAATACTTTAAGTAATGATTTTAATATTTTTTATTCTGCTGAATTTTATTATGTCTTCTTTTTTTCTTATTTATTTCATGACCCAACATAAGTATAATCCACATTTTGAAAAACACTGGTCTGGAAGTTCTTATAATTTAACAGTTATAAGAATTATCCTAATTTTTATTATTACCATAATCCTTTTGACACTAAATAATAACTTGCTTGATTTGTTATGACTTATTTAAGGATAGCGGATATTATTTAGCATATACTTACTATATCATATAGGAGATTGCCATACCACATATCAGGGCAACGGTGAAGGCTATACACGCAATTAAAATTACTAGGGTAAGAACAGGTCTATGTGGAATTATTGCTAAAAATGGAAAAAAAAGAAGTTCTTAAAAATGTTATTTTAGCTGTCTCTCTCAGTTAATATATTTATTAATCATATTGTTATTACAAAGGGGAATAGGAGACAAAAATCAGAAATGTCTTTAAAAATAGCATTCTTAATTTTTAAACATATTGAGGTTAGAATGCATAACCTGCGTGAACAAACATACTTTGAATTCGCAACAATCCCTCCCTTTTTTTTCCATCTCCTGTCCTTGGCCAAAGCAAAGCCCTCCCTTTTGCCTTGTAGAGATACTGGATCCCTTTTCTATATAGCAACATCCAACTTCTGGGTGGCCAAAAGGAAAGTGGCCTTCATTTTATGATTCAAGGGTCACCCTGAGGGTCTCAAGTTGTGTGGTGCTGTCATGAAAGGATATTTCAGCGCAGCTTAGGAATTCCACAAACCTTCATTCCAGGTGTCAGATTTGGGGGCTATGGAATGTGCTATAAAACCTTGGTTGTTCTTTGTGGGTTCAGGTATATCCTCCTTCTTCATATTATCTGAAATTTTAAGAAATAACCAGACAGTGTTTGCACAAATTGAACAAAGGAACACTTGGCAAAGGAGTTATGTTACTCTGTCACTCAGAATCTGACAAATTGAATAGCTACTCCTTGTCTTCCACTTGGCCTCCCTGCTACTCTGCTTCTTCCCTGGCACAGGACAAACACTTCGGCCAGTTGAGCTGGAAAATCCCTCAATGGAAACTTCCCTCTGCATGACAAAAACAACCTGGACTGTGACAAAACTGAGTATAAAATAATTTTAGAGAAGATTTAGCTAAGAGTGTGAAATGTAATCCCATTAGTAAATAGCATGTATGTATGTTTTCAAATTTTCATAGCAAAATATTGTGGGAGAGAAAAGAACATGAGTTCAGATAGTTTGAGTATGACGAGAATGAAAACTGGATTGGGCATCAGAGAGGTGAATAGAGACCAGGGAAAAGGCAGTGTGGCAGGGAAGCAAGCTTGACTGCAACAGGTGCAGGAGAGAACAAGGAAAGGAACTGGAGACAGTGAGTTTTGATAATTATTTTGAGAAGCTTTGTATAAAAGAGGGACGAGAATGCATGCAGCTTCTGAAGGGGGCTGAGAGATCAAAAGATGAATTTTGGATTTTAAAATGGGAAAATTGACAGCATATTCGTGTGAGAGTGGAAATGAGACAATAAACTGCAAGAATACAGTGTCAATCTATTCAGGCTGCTCTAACAAAATACCATAGACAGGGTGGCCTACAAACAACAGAAATGTATTTCTCACAGTTTTGGAAACTGGAAGAGCAAGATCAAGGCACCAGCAAGCTTGGTGTCTGGTGAAGGTTACTCTCTGGTTCAACAGATGGTGCCTTCTTTGCTATGTCCTCACATGGTAGAAGGAGTGAGCTAGCTCTCTAGGACCTCTCCGTTTTTTTTCTTTTTTTGAGTTGGAGTCTCACTCTGTCGCCCAGACTGAAGTGCAGTGGCACCTCATGGCCACCGCAGCCTCAACCCCCGGGGCTCAGGTGGTCCTTCCACCTTGGCCTTTGAAGTAGCTGGAACTACAGGCATGTGCCACCATGCCTGCCTAATTTTATAATTTACTGTAGAGATAAGGTCTCACCATTTGGTGTCTGGCTGAACTTCTGCCTTTTTCCTGTAAATAATTAAGACCTCCCCATGTTGCTCAGGCTGGTCTCGAACCCCTGAACTCAGGAAATCCTCTCGCCTCTGCCTCCCAAAGTGCTGGGATTACAGGTTTAAGCCACCACACCTGGCTTCTGGGGCCGCTTTTATAAGGACAGTAATCCAAACTGCGAGGGCTCTAGCCTGTTGACCTAATCACCTCCCAGAGGCCTCATCTCCTAATACTTTTTCCTTCTTTACAATCACTTTATGTCTGGGTATCTTGCTATAATTGATTAAAACAGATTCCAGTTATATTTTGACACTCACTCTGGGTCAGAAGTAAATGCACTGTTTTTACATTTATAAAAATCATCAAGCTGGGCTCGGTGGCTCAGCCTGTAATCCCGCATCTTTGGGAGGCTGAGGTGAGTGGATTGCCTGAGCCTGCGGGTTTGAGACCCGCCTGGGCAGGTGAGACCTCATCTCTACAATAAATCAAAAATTAGCCGGGGGTGGTAGCGCACGCCTGTTGTTCCAGCTACTCGGAAGGCTAAGGCGGAAGGATCGCCGGAGCCCAGCAGGTCGAGGCTGCGGTGGCCGGGAGCGGCCAATGCACTCCAATCTGGGCGATGGAGTGAGACTCCAACTCAGAAAAAAAAAAAAAAAGAATCATCAGCTGGACACAGTGGCTGAGGCAGGAGGACCACATAAGCCCAGGAGATCGAGGCTGTGGTGAGCCGTGATCATGCCACTGCATTCCAGCCTGAGCGATAGAGTGAGACCCCAACTCAAAAAATCATCATCATCATCACCATCAATTTCCCTGTCTAGAAGTTGTACTCATTACTAGCTGACAAACAAGATGTGAGATTATGTTTCCTTGCTTCTCTGCCAAGACACTTAGGAAACATTTTACCCACTTTCAGCATGATAGCTGAAAACTGGAATTATGGTATAGTTTTTTAAAATTAAATAACTCAAACTTAAAATAATTTAAATGTAAAGGAACTTTAAATTATTTTGAGTCTCAAGAGGAATGTGGTCATGTAGCCTAAATCATATGGTGTGCAGCTGAACTTCTGCCTTTTTCCTGTAAATAATTAAGACCAGTTAGCAACATAAATTAAGCCCCCTTAGATCACTACTCTTCCTCACAGAGGAATAAATAATCTTTCAGGCTGGGCACAGTGACTCAGCCTATAATTCCAGCACTTTGGGAGGCCGAGGCAAGATGATTGCCTAAACCCAGGGGTTTGAGACCAGCCAGGGCAACTTGGTGAGACCTCATCTCTACAAAAATGACAAAAACTAGCCGGGCATGGTGGTGTGCATCTGGAGTTCCAGCTACTTGGAAGGCTGAGGTGAAAGGATCACCTGAACCCAGCAAGTCAAGACTGCAGTGGCTGTGAACGTACCACTGCACTCCAGCCTGGGCAAAAAAGAGTGAGACTCCAACTCATAAATGAATAAATAAATAAATAAATAAATAATCTCCCTTAGAATACAGTATCTATAACCAATCAAACTGCCGTGTGCACTGGTAGCATATGGAAAATGTTGTGATCCTGCTGGAACTTCTGTTACTGCCTATATATGTGAAACCTTAACTTCTCCATGTGGGAAACGCCATCTTTTGGAGTCAGTGTCTCCACATGGCTATTCTTTTTTTTTTTTTTGAGTTGGAGTCTCACTCTGTCGCCCAGACTAGAGTGCAGTGGCCGCTCCCGGCCACCGCCGCCTCGACCTGCTGGGATCCGGCGATCCTTCTGCCTCAGCCTTCCAAGTAGCCAGAACTACAGGCGCGCGCTACCACGCCTGGCTAATTTTTTGATTTTATTGTAGAGATGAGGTCTCGCCTGCCCAGGCAGGTCTTGAACCTGCGGGCTCAGGCAATCCACTCACCTCAGCCTCACAAAGGCACGGGATTACAGGCTGAGCCACCGAGCCCAGCTCACATGGCTATTCTTAAGCTTTGCACTTAAATATACTAAATCATATTTTCTGAATTTCTGTGTTTCACATTGATAGTTTCAATGCACATATCTCTTATTATGAGTGAGGTAGCATCACCCCATATAGTTAAGAGCAAAGGATTTCAGGAGAAAATTGGTTTCTTTCAGCGATCTGATTAGACAAGTGATTTCATCCTGTCTCCCTTCTCCTTACAATCGAGATGACAGAGGTCTCGGTAAAGCTCTCGTGCAAGCTCACAAAGCAAGCTGGTGTCATAGGAAGGACTAGAATGCAGGCCTTCTGATGCCCAGCCAGGACTCAAGCTCGGTACTTTGGTGGTGGTGGTGTGAACGGGTGGGTGAAATATTCACACTTGAATTTTAGAAAAATTAATAATGTGTTTGCAATGGTCAGATGTAGTTATCATATTCTTCATTTTCTATCTTTCCTGATATTTGACAAATTGTGGCTCTAGTAACCCTGAAGAGACTGCCCCTCCCAGGACCAGCTAAGTCCTAGATATAGTGCTCACGCCTTTCATATGCAAACCAATTAATCCAAAGCCTATACCCATAGATATTCCCCGGAGCTCTCACACTTCAGGCCACTCTACATCTTATCCTAGGGCCAGGACCAGAAAACTTAGGACAGACCCTATGCCTCAGATCCCACGCAGATCATTCAAACTAGCTCTTCTTAAGTCTATTTACCCTGCCTTACCTTGCCTTTCCCATGAAAACCAAGATAAAGGTTTTCACCTACATTTTCCCCTGGCTCACTCAGTCTCCCATGTGGCCTCCTGCATGGCACACTGTGCCTCCAGTTTCTAGGGACCCATGAGTATAAAAACTTCTTTCTTCATAATAGTCATTTCTGTGTCTGTGTGTCTTAATATACCCAATTAAATAAAATCCTATAACTTTTTTTTTTAATTGGAGTCTCACTCTGTCACCCAGAGGCCGCTCTTGGCCACCTCAGCCTCGACCTGCTGGACTCTGGCGATCCTTCCGCCTCAGCCTTCCAAGTAGCTGGAATTATAGGCATGCACTACCACGCCCGGCTAATTTTTTGATTTATTGTAGAAATGAGATCTCACCAAGTTGCCCAGGCGGGTCTCGAACCCGTGGGCTCAGACAATTCACTCACCTCAGGCTCCCAAGGCGCGGGATTACAGGCTGAGCCACCGAGCCTGGCGCCTATAACATTTTTAAACAATGGGGAATGTGAGGAACTGACCCACAATAGCTGACCCAATGTAGGCCCTTAGTAAATGAGCAAAGAAAGAGAAGGAAGAACGATCTAGAGTGGAAGGAACAGCAAGACACAGGGTGGCCTTCTGGTTTGGAAAACTCCGAAGCAAGCAGTTTTGAGGAGGTTCCAAGAGGAAAAACCAAGGAGGGGAAAAGTTGCTAGAAAGACTGCTGACAGGGGGGAGGGAGATGGGATTAATGGTAGTAAATATCTGTCTGGGGACGGGGAAACACCTCTTATTAACAAGGGTGCCTGAACGAAACGTATTTGTATTCCTAACCCTTAACTGTACCCCACAATATCTTAATAAAAATATTGATAATAATAAAAAAAAAGACTGCTGACAGGGCTGCTGTGGATGACTGTGCACTGTGTGTTACACAAAGGGACCAAAAATGCAGCCTGTGTTTTACTGACCAAGATGCCAGCCCATGGGACTGTGCTACTTCCTCATCTTTCCAAGCAGTGACACTGCTAATCTAATGTGCACAAGGGGGCTATGTAGGCTCTGTGGTGCCAAGCCCAGTATTCCCTGTAGCCTCACACCATGACTGCTTCAGGAATGTTGTGGATTCTACCCACCCTCCCAGATTCCTTGACTTACTGTTATTCCTCATGAATTTCATGGGGTTACTAGGTAATCTAGCTAGAAGGCCATTGGAGGAGATCAAAGAGGAGAGACTGGTTTAAGATGGATTTAGGAAAATAATGAAGTAACTCAGCATTAGACAAGAAAGCCTAACACACAGATTCCAAACACCTAAGATGGTAAATGTCAATACATTTGTCCAATGTCTAGTAGAAATATGTGAGTTAATTTGCAAAAGCATGTGTTTCATTTGCATCCAGTGTTTCCTGTCATGAATATGGACATTTAATAACATGATACATTGGGTTTTTGGTCTTCTTTTTCAGTCACACAAGTTGGGAAACCTCTGCCCAACTTGAGGACCTGGAGAGACTTAAGAGTTGAAGGGGCTATGATTGCAGCAGAAGGTCAGAGAGGCAGTGCCAGGACAAGGGCAGCAGAAATGTCTTTTCCTCAAATACAAATTAAATGTATCTAACAAACAGCATTTCTGTTATATGGAATGGAGATTGTTTATAAGCATTGCATGTCTCCACAGGATCGCTGCCTGACTTCATAGATTGTCAGGATTGGTTTTGCTGGGGTTTTTTTTTGTTGTTTTTTTTTTGAGTTGGAGTCTCACTCTGTCGCCCAGGCTGGAGTCAGTGGCCGCTCCTGGCCACCGCAGCCTCAACCTGCTGAGCTCTGGTAATCCTTCCGCCTCAGCCTTCCAAGTAGCTGGAACTACAGGCGCGTGCTACCACACCCAGCTAATTTTTTTTATTTATTTATTTATTATAGAGATGAGGTCTCACCAAGTTGCCCAGGCGGGTCTCGAACCCATGGGCTCAGGCAATCCACTCACCTCAGTCTCCCAAGGCGTGGGATTACAGGCTGAGCCACCAAGCCCGGCTGGTTTTGCTGTTTTAAGGTAAACAGACTTCCTCTAGTACGCAAATTAAAAAGCAAAGCATAGAAGACAAATGGTTATAAAGAATACTTTACACTTGCAAAGCAATTGAGTCTAGACTTATATGCTCTACTGCCAAAACATGTGCACCAAATTACAATTCAAGTCATACAGGCACACTGGCTGAGGCCAGTGGCTCAAGTCTGTAATCCCAGCACTTTGGGAGGCTGAGGTGAGAGGATTGCCTGAGCTCAGGGGTTCAGGACCAGTCTGGGCAACTTGGTGAGACCTCATCTCTACAATAAATAAAAAAATAAGCCAAGCCAGGCTCGGTGGCTCAACCTGTAATCCCGCGCTTTGGGAGGCTGAGGTGAGTGGATTGCCTGAGCCCGTGGGTTCGAGACCCACCTGGGCAACTTGGCAAGACTTCATCTCTACAATAAATCAAAAAATCAGCCGGGCGTGGTAGCACATGCCTGTGATTCCGGCTACTCGGAAGGCTGAGGCAGAAGGAACTCCTGAGCCCAGCAGGTAAAGGCTGCAGTAGCTGTGAATGTGGCACTGCACTCCAGCCTGGGCAACAGAGTGAGACTCCAATTAAAAAAAAAAAAAGTCATACAGGCACATTTATACGATCTGGATGGGATCGAGGTTTTAATGTGTGCTAATTAAAGTTAAATGAGGCCGAGCATGGTGACTCATGCCTGTAATTCCAGCACTTTGGGAGGCCAAGATGGGAGCATCACTTGAGCCTAGGAGCTTGAGACCAGCCTGGCCAACACAGCAAGACCTTGTCTCTACAAACAATAATAAAACAAAAAATTAGCCAGGTGTGGTGGTGCACAGCTACTTGGGAGGTTGAGGTGGAAGGACTGCCTGACCCCAGGAGGTGGACACTGCTGTGAGCCATGATCATGCCACTGCACTCCAGCCTGGGCAACCGAGTGAAACTCTAACTCCAAAATAAAATAAAGTTAGATGAAAGAGAAGAAAGCAAGCAGCACATTTGTAAAGAGAAAGTCAACCTACAGAGAGTGAAGAGCCTAAGACTTAATTTCCAAGTAAATGTTTATCTAATTATATTACATTTTATGGACCTTTCTACTAACAAATATACAATATACATTCACATAGCATATAAGAGGACCCCAGACTACAATTCCCATCTCACAGAATGAGTAATTTAGTGACTTACCTGTGGGTCTTGAGGAAGTCACTTGAATTGCAGAATACTGAATTTTCCTGAAAAAAACTTTAGACTGTTTGGTGACGTTTCTGGGCATTTGTGATTCTTTGTTGCCTTAAAAAGAAAGCTTATAATTACCCTCTTTTATTTCTCCTGAAACAGCTTTTCAACTCTCCTGAGACAAGAAAAACCAATAGTTGAAGCTACCTGGTAAGCCTGTCATTTTTCCAACTGGATGGAACCCATCTGCATAAGGCAAGCACAAATGAAGCGGGAATTCCATTAAGAACAAAAATAAAAATACAAAAGAACCTTGAACCTTGTCCATCACTCTAAAATTGTCCGTCTTTATCCTACGATGAAAGGGAATATTTAGCTGTAGTCCAGCATCTGCCCTATGTGCATCTGAAGAACCAAGCAGCTCTGCTCCCCACAGAATGTTTGAGTCATGACTTGGAGTGTGAGGTCAGCCCTTGTTGCCACAATGGAGTTCCTTCCTGGAACCAGACAAGCCAATGGGGATGCCAACAGCAGAAGAGGGGTCTGGCTACTGTGAGGTACTGCCTGCAGGGGCAGACCTAAATGAGACTGGGGCCCTGCCTTCACAGAGATTTCTTTCTTACTGAGGAGGCAGAAAGAAATCGTTAAGCTGAGGTGAGTGGATTGACTGAGCCCGAGGGTTCGAGACCCGCCTGGGCAACCTGGTGAGACCTCATCTGTACAATAAATCAAATATCAGCCGAGTGTGGTAGCGCACGCCTGTAGTTCCAGCTACTTGGAAGGCTGAGGCGGAAGGATCGCCGGAGCCCAGCAGGTCGAGGCTGCGGTGGCCAGGAGCGGCCACTGCACTCCAGTCTGGATGACAGAGTGAGACTCCAACTCAAAAAAATAAAATAAATAAATAAATAGATAAAAGAGACAAACTGAATGATCTTCAAATGTGAAATTGGGATTGAAAAGTAGATGGCATAGAAGAGGGTTGTCAGAGCCTTTGTACTTGCCTTGCCCCATCCAGTAGTTCTCACACCGTACACAGATTCTCAGTAACATAATTAAAAGAAATAAACATAGCACTGAGGGGGTGGAAAATCCTAAAAAGATTAAGAAAATATTAAAAGCACATTTTAAAACACTTTTTTTGATAACTCTCTTTAAAGATACCCACAGGCTGGGAGCAGTGGTGTATGTTTGCAATCTCAGCATATTGGAAGTGCTGAGGTGGGAGGATCATTTGAGGCCAGGAGTTTGAGGCCAACCTGGGAACATAGAAAGACTCTGTCTCTGTGGAGTTTTAGCCTCCGGAAAGCCTGAGGTGGGGGAAGGGAATGAGAAAAGAAAGACAAAGAAACAGCGGGATCAGGAGGTCTCTCTCCTTAATAGGTGAGAGCCATTTTATTTTTACAATATGTCCTTTATGTAAGGCCAAACTACATAAACAGAAAATATCTTTTTTTTTTTTGAGTTGGAGTCTCACTCTGTTGCCCAGACTGGAGTGCAGTGGTACGCTTCTGGCCACCGCAGCTCGACCTGCTGGGTTCCCATGATGCTTCCGCCTCACCCTTCCAAGTAGCTGCAACTACAGGCATGCACTACCACACCCGGCTAATTTTTTGATTTATTGTAGAGATGAGGTCTGGCCAAGTTGCCCAGGCGGGTCTCGAACCCGCGGCCTCAGGCAATCTACTCACCTCAGCCTCCCAAAGCGTGGGATTACAGACTGAGCCACCGAGCCCGGCTAACAGAAAATATCTTAATGCTAGCATCAGCAAGAAAAGGGCTAATGTTTGTGACTTTTTTGGCAAGATTACTATAGCACTAACATCTTTGTTTTCTGTGAGTCTAAGTAAAACTACTAACATCTGTGTTTTTTGAAGTTTTAAGCAAAGTTATTGGTTTTGTTTTGTTTTTGTTTTTGAGTTGGAGTCTCACTCTGTCGCCCAGACTGGAGTACAGTGGCCACTCCCGGCCACCGCAACCTCGACCTGCTGGGCTCCGGCGATCCTTCCGCCTCAGCCTTCCAAGTAGCTGGAAGTACAGGCATGCACTACCACACCTGGCTGATTTTTTGATTTATTGTAGAGATGAGGTCTCGCTGCCCAGGCGGGTCTCAAACCCACGGGCTCAGGCAATCCACTCAACCTCAGCCTCCCAAAGGCGCGGGATTACAGGCTGAGTCACTGAGCCCGGCTCACAGTTATTGTTAAAGCAAGCTATATCTAGCCTACGCAGACTAGAAGTCACACTATCTTACTAAGTCAACATTTTCAGGAGCAAACATCGAGAGAAGGAAGTACTGGCCAAGCTCTTGTTGGAGCCAGGCCAAGAACACAAGGACCTTGTCAAGTTTGTGTATTTTAAGGCCTAAGGACTTTGTCAGCTTGTGCCTTTGTCTCCTTCAGTCCTTAGAAAAATAAAATAAAAATCTTAGCAGAGCATGATGGCATTCCTGTTGTCCCAGCTACTCGAGAGACTGAGGAAGGAGGATTGCTTGAGTACAGGAGTTCAAGGCTGCAGTGAGCTATGACTGTGCCACTGCACCCTAGTCTGGGTGGTAAAGCAAGACCCTGCCTCTAAAAAAAAAAAACATAACCTTGAAAAAACAAAAAAGATAACTACACAGACTATAGGCTTCATCTCATTGATCAAAATGCAGCACACAGCACATGCTTGAAATGGGGAGGGCCAGGCACCTGTTTCCATCCGGTGTCTAAGGAAGGTAGCAAACACCACCACAGAATTCCTACTCTCGACCAAGATACAGGCTGCTATTTAACCGTCAAAAGCTTACTAAGGTGAAACACAGAAATCACTTTTACAAGAAAGAAATGAAGCAACTTACAGAAACCCAAACAATGAAATTAATGAAAATAAAAAATAACCTAAACACAAAAGCATCAGCCAGGCTTGGTGGCTCAGCCTGTAATCCCAGCGCTTTGGGAGGCCGAAGTGAGTGGATTGCCTGAGCCCGCGGGTTCGAGACCCACCTGGGCAACTTGGCGAGACCTCATCTCTACAATAAATTTAAAAAAAAAATGAACCGGGCGTGGTAGCTCATGCCTGTAGTTCCAGCTACTTGGAAGGCTGAGGCGGAAGGATCGCCGGAACCCAGCAGATCGAGGCTGCGGTGGCCGGGAGCGGCCACTGCACTCCAGTCTGGGCGCAGATCAAGGCTGCGGTGGCCGGGAGCGGCCACTGCACTCCAGTCTGGGCGACAGAGTGATACTCCAACTCAAAAAAAAAAAAAAGAAAATTAAAAAAAAAGCGTCAGTGGAAAAACAAGACACCCTAAAGCACCTTCTTCTGTTTAATTAATAAAAAGGGAAATCACTGAACCCACATCTTCTCCTTCTGACTGTCCCAGAGGAAGGGAAGACAATCATCAGTGGGTAATGACACTTGGGTCCAGAGAAGGAAGTCCAGTTAAAGGAATGTTTAGGAAGGAGCAGAACCTGACCTGTGACAATAGCTACCAAGACAAAAGATTCTACTTCCAGCACAAGAAATAAGGTACAGGCTCCATTAAAATAACTAGGGTTCAGCCGGGCTCAGTGGCTCAGCCTGTAATCCCATGCCTTTAGAAGGCTAAGGTGAGTGGATTGCCTGAACCCGCGGGTTCGAGACCCGCCTGGGCAGCGAGACCTCATCTCTACAGTAAATCAAAAAATCAGCCGGACGTGGTAGTGCATGCCTGTAATTCCGGCTACTTGGAAGGCTGAGGCGGAAGGATCACCGGAGTCCAGCAGGTCGAGGCTGCAGTGGCCGGGAGCGGCCACTGCACTCCAGTCTGGGCGACAGAGTGAGACTCCAACTCAAAATAAAATAAAATAAAATAACTAGGGTTCAATCACCAGGAAGATGCAAATCAAAACCACACTGAGATACCACCTAACTCCAGTCAGAATGGCAATTATCAATAACTCAAAAAATAACAGTTGCTGGAGAGGGTGTGGCAAAAAGGGAACACTTCTACACGGTTGGTGGGAGTGCAAACTAGTACAACCTCTGTGGAAAACAGTATGACGATTCCTAAAAGCTCTAAATATTGACCTCCCGAATGACCCCGCAATACCCCTACTGGGAATATACCCTGAAGAACTCAAATCACTCTATAAAAAAGATACCTGCACACGTATGTTTATCGCAGCATTGTTCACAATAGCAAGAACCTGGAAGCAACGACGCTGTCCAACAAAAGAGAACTGGATTAAAAAATGTGGTACATATACACAATGGAATACTACGTAGCCATAAAAAAGAACAAAATCATGAATTTTGCAGCAACCTGGATGGAACTAGAGTCTATAATACTGAGTGACCTCTCACAGAAACAAAGATCTGAGTATCACATGTTCTCACTTATATAGTGGACCTTAAACATCCAATGTAATACTATAAGAAAATGACTGACAGTGGTGGGAAACTATTGGGGGGGAGGGGAAGGGAGATGGGATTAATGGTAGTAAATATCTGTCTGGGGATGGGGAGACACCTCTTATCAACAAGGGTGCCTGGACGAAGCATATTTGTATACCTAACCCTTAACTGTACCCCACAATATCATAATAAAAAATATTTGGGTTTTTTTTGTTTCTTTTTTTGTTTTTTGAGTTGGAGTCTCACTCTGTCGCCCAGACTGGAGTGCAGTGGCCGCTCCCAGCCACCGCAGCCTCGCCTGCTGGGCTCCAGCTATCCTTCCACCTCAGCCTCCCAAGTAGCCGGAATTACAGGCATGCGCTACCATGCACAGCTGATTTTTTGATTTATTGCAGAGATGAGGTCTCGCCAAGTTGCCCGGGCGGGTCTCGAACCCATAGGATTAGGCAATCCATTCACCTCAGCCTCCCAAGGCGCGGGATTACAGGCTGAGCCACTGAGCCCAGCTAATAAAAAATATTGATAAAAAAATAGTAACTCACTGCTTGAGTCCACTCCGTCTCGACCTGCTAGGCTCCAGCGATCCTTCTGCCCCAGCCTTCCAACTAGCCAAAACTACAGGCACGTGCTACCAAGTCCGGTTAATATTTTATTTATTGTAGAGACAAGGTTTCACCAAATTGTCTGGGCTGGTCTCGAATCCGTGGGCTCAGGCAATCCACTTGTCTCAGCCTCCCAAAGTGCTAGGATTACAAGCTGAGCCACCAAACCTGGCCTTATTTTTTAGTCCAACTCTCACTCTGTTGCCCTGGCTCACAGTCACCATAGCCTTGACCTGCTGGGCTCAGACGATCCTTCCACCTCAGCCTTCCAAGTAGCTGGAACTACAGGTGCACACCGCCATGACCGGCTAATTATTTTTTTTGATTTATTGTAGAAAAGAGGTCTCGCCAAGTTGCCCAGGCAGGTCTCAAACCCATGGGCTCAGGCAATTCACTCACCTCAGCCTCCCAAAGCGCGGGATTACAGGCTGAGCTACCGAGCCGAAGAACATATTTCAAGGAGGAAGTTGTCCACTGGCTAAAATGCTGTGGCTGATGTCAAGGAAGAGGATAACTGAGAATTGACCACGGCATTTAGCAATGTGGTCATGTAGCAGCAAGATGGGTTTGAAGTGGGCTCAAGAAAAAATGGAAAGGAAGCAGAGACAGCAAGAATGGACAATTCAAGAAATGTTGCTGTCTAAAGTGAAGAGAAATGAGGCAGAAACTTGGAGAGTATGTAATATCAAGAATTATGTTTTAGGTCAGGTGCAGCGGCTCACATCTGTAATGCCAGCACTTTGGGAGGCTGAAGCAGGAGGACTGCTTGAACCCAGTTTCAGATCAGTCTAGGCAACATAGCAAGACCCCATTTCTACAAAAAGTTAGCCAGGTGTGGTGGCATGAGCCTGTAGTCCCAGCTACTCAGGAGGCTGAGGCTGGAGTGAGGCTTGAGCCCAGGAGTTTGAGGTAGCGGTGAGCTGTGATCATACCACTGTACTCTAGCCTAGGCAACAAAGACCTCGACTCAAAAAATAAAAAAGAAAGTTTTGTTTTAGAAGTATGTTTGCACAGTGACAAGAATCATTTAGTATATAGAGG
The DNA here is from genome assembly GCA_027257055.1 of Cephalopachus bancanus. Classification (NCBI taxonomy): domain Eukaryota; kingdom Metazoa; phylum Chordata; class Mammalia; order Primates; family Tarsiidae; genus Cephalopachus; species Cephalopachus bancanus. The sequence goes on from JAPVLO010000564.1 coordinate 3,348,048, forward strand.
AAAATTAATGATACAGGAAATAGGGGAGATGTCCTGGAGTAGCGGAGGTGTACAGGCTCTAGTGCACAGGTCCAGCCAGCTCATATAAAGGCACTGACAGTGCAGAAGAGGGTAGAGGAGGAGGGATGTTATGGAAGGCCTCTGCTGATTGCTATTTTCTCAGGAAGATAGGAAGCAAAATCATCTACTGGGACTTGCTATGAGGGAAGGTTCAGTCCAGGATTGTTTGAATCTAAGTACTAAACAGTCAACTAGCTCAGGACGGGATGCTTGAAACAGATTGGTGAAGGAGTTCTTCACTGTTGAGATAGTTCCAGGAATGACAATGGGAGCAACTTGCTGTGGGAGGGTGGAGGGTAAAACTATGAGCAGAAAAGAGGTCAAAGAATAGTGAGGTTAGGACATAAAAAAATCATAACATGGATATTGGCATCAGGAAGTATTATGATTCGGGAGATTTTAGATGTGGTAAGGCAGGTACTGAAATTGAGATATGCAGTTGAGTGACCCACTGGTATGATTGCAGCTTGAAGTAGTGGCTGATCACCTGGTGACCCAAGAGTTGGAACTGAGTTTTAGGGAGAAAGAACAGAGGACAGTCTGAAAACAGTGAATAAGAAGAGTGGGAGAGAAAGCAGTCACCCTGGGAAGGAAGACAATGTGCTTAGGGTAGACTCACAGCTGAGAGAGCGCAAGCCCAGCAAGTGTCAGAGTTGGGGAGGATTGGAAGATGTGGTCAAAAAAGGGCAATGACCTAAGTGATATATGGGTTTGAAGGAGGGAGACAAAGGGGACCCGGGAGTACTGGACATAAGGGAACACTGAAGTCAGTGTTGATACTTCAGTGCTATAGAAGGCTGTATGTGATATGTGGTGGGGAATACTTTCAGGAAGAAGTCTGGAACTTTCTTTTGACTTGTGATGTGGGCTAAGCCACAAGAGGTCCTTTAAAAAAAAAAAAAAAAAAAAAAAAAAATATATATATATATATATATATAGAGAGAGAGAGAGAGAGAGAGAGAGAGAGAGAGGCTGGGCTCGGAAGCTTAGCCTGTAATCCCAGCACTTTGGAAGGCCAAGGCAAATGGATTGCCTGATCCCACGAGTTCGAGACCCAACCAGGCAACTTGGCAAGACATCTCTACAATAAATCAAAAAACATTAGCCGGGCGTGATAGCACGCGCTTGTAGTTCCACCTACTTGGAAGGCTGAGGCGGAAGGCTCGCCGGAGCCCAGCAGGTCGAGGCTGCGGTGGCCAGGAGCGGCCACTGCACTCCAGTCTGGGTGACAGTGAGACTCCAACTCAAAAAAACAAAAACAAAAAACAACAAAAATTAGCCAGGTGTGGTAGCACACGCCTGTAGTTCAGGCTACTTGGAAGGCTGAGACAGAAGGATCACTGGAGCCCGGTAGGTCGAGGCTGCGGTGGTCGGGAGTGTGCCACTGCACTCCAGTCTGGGTGACAGAGTAAGACTCCAACTCAAATAATAATAGTAATAAGCATGGTAGTAAGGTTGTAAAGTAAGTTACCAGGATGCTGGTGGAATATGGCATGACTTAGGAAATCCCTTGGGAATCTCTGAATCAGAGAATTTGGATTCGCTGTGTTAGAATATCCGTATCACACTGGATGTATGATTCTACATACATTATTGCCACTTTCTCTTATAGAGATATTGCTAACTCTATTCTCTCCAGGGGTCTTTGCACAAATCACGTTAAGAAATCCATAAATAACCTTAATTTGCTCCTGTAACATTTATTGGTGACATCAGACCCTGAAAGGTAAGGAAGTAAATATTACATACCTAAGAGAGCTCAAGTTAGAGGAGTCGGAGGGTGAGCACAGCCTCCCCATTATACCAGTAGGCCATCATTTCTCAACCACTCGGGAGTCGGATCCCCTAAGGATTAGATGAACCTAATGAACTCCAGATTTCTGTTCAATACCCTTGAAGCCTACCCAGGATCCATACAGGACATATTTATGGAGTAATGCCACCCAAGTCCTTGGATTCATCTCACCCCTTCTCACCTATGAGTTCTCAGAGATATCCTTCCTTTACGGGGACTGGCTACCTCCCTTCCCTTTTGACTCTTCCTCCTATCATAATCTTTTCATCTGAAAAAGATAAAGAAAAAATAAACAATGAATTCAAAGGAGACCTTGAGAAATGGTGCTCCAAAGAGCAGTGGTGTCTGATTATGTAAAAGAATGAACACCCTTGCTTTATGAGAGGCATTCTAAACCCATGAAGGGGACTGTCCAAACCAGTGAGTCCTCCATGCCCTCCTGCCCTGAAATCCTTGGGATTGTGGGCAGTGAAATTCGAGGGCAGTGAAATCAAGGTAACTCAGGTCCCAGAATATACAATGACTCTGAATGTCCAATCCAGACTTCTTCATATTCCAAAGGGATCCTAGTCTCATGTCACCAGAAATCCTTTAGGACACAGGAACCAGGCAACTTTCTCATTGTTTAGAATTGTCTTTTTATTATCAAATCTCAACTATAGAAACACCAAACAAAAGGGGAAAAAAAAATTCACTGGAGAGGCAGCATAACACAGTGGTTAAAAACATAAACTCTGAAGCCAAATAATCTCAGCTCCACTCCTTCTAGTTGCGGTCCTTGGGTAGGTTCCTCAACATTTCTGCTTCAGTTTCCCCATTTGTAAAACTGGGATAATAATAGTACTTATCTAATAGAGTTAAGGGGACTGTTAATACTTGGAAAGCATTTAAAACAAAGCCTAGCACATTGTAAGTGCTATATGTATTTGTAAAACTTTTTTTAATCTTAAATTAATTGAGTTAATTTCTCCATGATGTCTCAGGTTCTTATCCAAATACATGTTTTTTGGACATGTTAAATATGTATATACAATCCTGTGACCTTTTTATTCCTTCACATTATATATATTGAAGTGGTGTCCATAATTATAATTTATAGTGATTACCTAAAAAATTACAAACTAAGTGCCCAACAATGAAGTAATGAGTAAACAATGGACACTGACACACTGGGTATTAAGTATTACCTTTTGTCCAACATGAGTCTCATACTTCTAGGCAATAATTTTTCCACCATTAGTAATTTCATTTACTAATCTTTGCTAAAGAGGTTAATCTTGATCAATAGTAAATATCCCATTCAATACTATTTTATTCTTAAATTCAGATTTAGTATTTCATATTCTATTTCTTTAAGGGCACCTAGAAATAGCAAAATCTTACAATAGCAAAATCTGTATTTCTATAATTACGCACAGAGTGTTAAAGTTTTCCATCTAATATTCTAGCTTGATGCAAACAGTATATTTCCAGTCAAGACGCTTTTCTCCGCATAAGGTTTTTCCTTTAAAATTCACACAAATCTATAAATAGGTGAAAGCTCTTGCTAAAAGATGCCTCATTCCCCATAGTCATGTTCTTCAAGTATGGATCCCTGGTGGAGTTTAGAGTTTTCTTCACTGTAATTATCTGATTTTGAATAAGGGCTACATAACTGCTGAAAGCTTTTCTCTATTCTTTTCATTTATAGGGTTTCTTCTAAGAAGATATTTTCTATTAAATAATAGAAGTCTTATTGAACTTCCAATGAAGTGTCCCCCTCTTGATTATATTTCTAGTTTTTGCAATGAGTTATCAAATGTACAATAAAAGAAAAACCTCACATCAATTTAATTCAGTTTCTCTTCATTGTGATTTCTCTGGTGTTGAAGTAGGGCTGAGTGCCCACTAAAGGCTTTTCCACATTCGTTGCATATAAAACGTTTCTCTCCACTATGCATCCTCTGATGAATAATAAGGGAAGAATTCTTACAGAAAGCTTTCTCACAATGACTACATTTGTAGGGCTTTTCACCAGTATGGTTTCTCAAGTGTACAATAAGGGAAGAACTCTCATTAAATGCTTTCCCACATTCATTACACCGATATGGTTTCTCTCCAGTATGAGTTCTCCGATGTGCAATAAGGTGAGAGCTACAGTTAAAGGATCTTTCACATTGATTACATTTATAGGGTTTCTCACCAGTGTGAATTCTCCGATGAGCAACTAGGTGACAGCTCTGACTGAAGGACTTTCCACATTTATTGCATTCATAGGGTTTTTCTCCAGTATGAGTCCTTTGATGTCTAACAAGGTGAGCCATCTGGCTACAGGATTTTCCACATTTATTACATTCATAGGGCTTAATTCCAGAATGAATTATTTCATGTTTAGTGAGTGCTGAGCGTTCTCTGAATGCTTTGCCACATTCCTGACAGTTATAGGGTTTCTCTCCCGTGTGAGTTCTCTGATGGGCAATAAGATGGGAGCTCCAACTGAAAGATTTTCCACATTCAGTACATTTATATGGTTTTGCTCCAGAGTGAGTTCTTTCATGTTTACTAAGGGCTGAGTAATCCCTAAAAGCTTTTTCACATTCATCACATTTAAAGGGTTTCTCTCCAGTATGCATTCTCATATGGGCAATAAGATGGGAGCTCCAGCTAAATGATTTCCCACATTCAGTACATTCAAAAGGTTTCTCTCCAGTATGAGTTCTCTGGTGTCCAATAAGGTGTGAATTCCAGTTGAAAGACTTTCCACACTCATTACAAACATAAGGTTTTTCTCCTGTATGAATTCTCTTATGTACAATAAGATGAGAATTCCAGCTAAAGGCTTTTCCACATTTATTACATTCATAGGGTTTTATTCCAGTGTGAGTCCGTTCATGTTTAGTAAGGGCTGAACGATTCCTAAAAACTTTTCCACATTTATCACATTCATAGGGTTTCTCTCCAGTATGAGTTTTCTTATGCTGAATAAGGTAAGAGCTCCATATGAAAGATGTCCCACATTCATTATATTCGTAGGGTTTCTCTGCAGTATAAGCACTTGCATGTTGAGTAAGGAATGAGTCATACCCAAAGACTTTCTCCCATTCATTGTATTTATATGCTTTCTCTACAGTACCAATTTTTTGATGTTCCATAAAGGATGAGAAATAAAAGATATTCTCATATTCTTTGTAATCATACTGGTTTTCTCCAATATGAAGTCTTGGATGATCATTAAATGATGGGCTCTGGTTAAATATCTGATGACATTCCTTATATTCATAGAGTTTTTCTCCTGTATGCATTCCTTTATGATCACCAAAATGTATTATATGATTAAAAGATTGAACAGCATCAGTACATTTGAAAAGATTATCTCCAGTCTGCATTCTTGCAGGGTACACAGGCTGAATGGACTGATAGAAGGTTTTGTCATAATCATTATTTTCACAGGTAACTTTATCTGCATACGTTAGTGCTGAGTTACATCTCCACCTGTCAGCATGTACATCAGGCTTATAGAAATGTTCTATTTGAGAAAGTCTCTGAGATGGAATAAGGTTTAAGCTCTGGCTACATTCTGCCCCAAGTTCACAGAATTCAGAGCTTCTTTGAGATAGCACTTGCTTTTGCATGAAGACCATTTGCCTCATGGCCGTGCTTTGGTTCATGTGGTACATTTCCAATTGGTCTTTACATCCCAAAACTTCTAACCTGGAGAACCAAGGATCATCCCATATGTATCTTTCCAATTTCATGCCATGGGATTGTTCTTCCTCAAAAATGTTCTGGGTTGGGATCAATGCTTTGTTTTCAAGACTTCTCATCCATTCTGAAATAGACAGAAAAAGCTGTGAGAGCATAGAGAAAGACCTTAAAATAGAATGAGAATGGTGAAATTTATTGTCTATATTATCAAAAAGGCAAGCATAAATTTGCTTTCAAGTAGACTTACAACTCAGAGAAAGATCAAAATAGGGAAGAGGAGAAAAGTGAAAAGTGAACAATAGTTAACTTAGAATACAACGTGTGTACTGAAAACTAATAAAACTGGCAGGAGCAGTGGCTCAAGTCTGTAATCCCAGCACTTTGGGAGGCCAAGGCAAGAGGACTGCCTGAGCTCAGGGGTTTGAGACCACCCTGGGCAACTAGGTGAGATAAATCAAAAATTAAGCAGGGCGTGGTAGTGCACACCTGTATTTCCAGTTATTTGGAAGGTAGAGGAGGAAGGATTGCCTGAGCCCAGCAGGTTGAGGCTGCGGTGGCCATGAAGTTGCCACTGCACTCCAGCCTGGGTGGACAGTGAGACTCAGACTCAAAAAAAAAGAAAAGAAAAGAAAACTAATAAAACCATATAAGAGTACTTTCCCATGAAAGCAAGACCAGAATAAGGGTATGTAGAAAACAGTTAACTCTGCAGGCCTGAATTATTCAAACCTTGCACATTCTTAAGATGGCCTGTTTCATGACTGGCCTTGGCCAACTCCTGGGAATTAAGATTTTGGAGTGTTCTACTAATAAGAGTGTTTGCATGCTCAAGGCATTGAAGTATATCATACCAATTTCACTAGATAGCTTATGCAAATAATGTCATTTATAGTGAACACTTGCTTCCCCTCTGGAAAGGTCTGGAGTTCCATAGTCAGTTATGCAGGCACTATGTGCCTACATGACCAACCCCCAATAAACACCCTAGAGTCCTAGGCTGAGGCAAGTTTCCTAGTAGACATTTCATTCATGCTGCCACAACTTGTTGGAGGAATTAAGTATGTCTTGTGTACCTCCACTGGGAAAGGAATACTGGAAGCCTGCACCTGGTCTTAACCCCTTGCACATTTCCCTTTGTCAATATTGCTTTGTATCCTTTCACTGTAAGAAACCATAATCCTATGTATGATGATTTTTGAGTCCTGTGAATCCTTCTAGTGAATTACTGAACCTAGAGGTGGTCTTGAGGACCCCTGATAAAAGGACACAGTGAATGCTACTAAGGTGAACAAGTAAGAATAGAGCCTTTCATGTTAATAAAAGGTTGATGAGCATGCAGGCCCTTAGCAAGTAACGTTTTAACTATTAGCGCCCTAATTCATTTATGTGTTATAATATCCTTCTATTCCCCATCTGAGCAAATGCCAAAAAAAGGAGGGGGTAGGGTTAAGAGAGCAAATCACCAAGCAAGGCTTCAAGCGAGGATATTATCTGTGATAAAATGCTATCACATACTTCCTATTTCATAGAGTTTAGTCAATCACACAATTTACCAGCCCCAAAGGCAAATATCGTGTTTAAGGATACTCCTAAAGTTACAATTTTTCTAACAACTAGAAAATTGTTTTTAGAACAATAATATCAGAGATGGCTGAAAACACAGCATAGCTTGATGAAATACACATGAGAGATAAAATCTGCTAATATTGCATTTAAATACTGATTCTACCACTATCCTCAGAGGACTTTTCTGGTGATTAAAGAGATAGTGAATCCAGCAAGATGCCTGGCCAGTTCAATATACAAGAGCAACCTATTATCACTGCTGAGGTATCCGTTTTCCAACAACCAAAGGGGTCTATATTGGTTCCCTTTGGCTGCTGTAACTCATTACCACAAACTTAATGGCTTAATACAAATATATTATCCTACAGTCTGAAAGTCAGAAGTCCAAGACAGCTTTCACTGGGCTAAAAGGAAGTTACTGGCAGGGCTGTACGCCCTCCAGGAGCTCTAAGAAAAATCTGTATACTTGCCTTTTTTTATCTTCTAGAAGCTGCTTGCATTCCTTGACTCACAGCTCCTACCTCCATCTTCAAAGCACATCACTCCAACCTCTGCTTCTGTCATAACACCTCCTCTGTCTCTGACCCTTCTGTCTCACTCTTTTTTTTTTTGAGCTGGAGTCTCACTCTGTCGCCCAGACTGGAGTGCAGTGGCCGCTCCCGGCCACTGCAGCCTCGACCCACTGGGCTCCGGCGATCCTTCCACCTCAGCCGCCTGAGTAGCCGGAATTACAGGCATGCGCTACCACGCCTGGCTGATTTTTTATTTATTGTAGAGATGAAGTCTCGCCAAGTTGCCCAGGCAGTTCTCGAACCCGCGGGCTCAGGCAAACCACTCACCTCACCCTCCCAAAGACGCGGGATTACAGGCTGAGTCACCGAGCCTGGCTCTGTCTCACTCTTATAAGGACCCTTAAAATTACATTTAGATCCCACACCTTTGGGAGGCTGAGATAAGGGGATTGCCTGAGCCCACGGGTTCGAGACCCACCTGGGCAGCGAGACCTCATCTCTACAATAAATCAAAAAATCAGCCGGGCGTGGTAGCACATGCCTGTAATTCCAGCTACTTAGAAGGCTGAGGTGAAGTATCGCCGGAGCCCAGCAGGTCGAGGCTGCGGTGGCCGGGAGCAGCCACTGCACTCCAGTCTGGGTGACAGAGTAAGACTCCAACTCAAAAAAAAAAAAAAAAAAAAATTACGTTTAGAATCTACCAAGAAAATCCAGGACGGTTGTTTCTCCATCTCAAGATCCTTAATTTATTTAAATGTGAAAGTCCCTTTTGCCACTAAGCTCCCCATTCACAAATTCTGGACACTAGAATGCAGACATCTTTAATGGGAAGGTGTCACTATTCAGCCTGACACAGGTCTGAAGCCTCACATCTCAAGAGGACCTAGACCCTCTCTCTAAATTTCTCCTCTTTTCTTTTCACTCTGTAGCATTTTTCCCCTTTTACTACCCAAGTCCTTTTGTTTGTAGAGATGAGTTCTTACTATGTTACCCAGGCTGGTCTCAAATTCCCAGCTTCAAGTGATCCCCCCATCTCAGTCAACCAAAACACTAGGATTATGGTCATGAGCCCTAAGTTCATCATAAGAGGCTCTGCTCTGCTCAAGAACTGGCACTTATTATCAACTTCAAACTCAGCTCTTAAAAGTTAGTGAATGGTCTTTATATAGCTTTTAAATCCTTCCAGTAGAAACTTTTAAAAATAGAAGATGATCAGCTGGGCTCGGTGGCTCAGCCTGTAATCCCATGCTTTGGGAGGCTGAGGTGAGTGGATTGCCTGAGCCCGCAGGTTCAAAATCTGCCTGGGCAACTTGGCGAGACCTCATCTCTACAATAAATCAAAAAAATTAGCTGGGCATGGTAGCGTGCGCCTGTAGTTCCAGCTACTTGGAAGGCTGAGGCGGAAGAATTGCCGGAGCCCAACAGGTTGAGGATGCGGTGGCCGGAAGCATCCACTGTATCCAGTCTGGGCGACAGAGTGAGACTCCAACTCAAAAAAAAAAAAAGATGATCAATTCCCTGACCAAACAAAAGACTGAATGAACAATTCTTACTTAAGTTTACATTCACTCAGCACTTGTGGCCTACTAAATAACCAGTACCAGAGATAGGCAAGCAAGTATGGTCTCCCTGGAAATTAGAATCTATGTAATGGAAGGACATAGTGCAGTGGCTCACACCTGTAATCCCAGCATTTTGGGAGGCAGAGGTGAGAGAGGACTGCCTGAAATAAATAAATAAATAATTAGCTGGGCATGGTGACACATGCCTGTAGATTCAGGTACTTGGAAGGCTGAGGCGGAAGGACCACCTGAGCCCAGCAAGTCGAGGCTGTGGTGGCCATGAGCAGCAAGTCACTGCACTCCAATCTGAGTCACAGAGTGAGAATATACAACTCAAAAAAAAAAAAGCCGGGCTCAGTGGCTCAGCCTGTAATCCTGTACCTTGGGAGGCTGAGGTGAGTGAATTGCCTAAGCCTGTGGGTTCGAGACCCGCCTGGGCAACTTGGCGAGACCTTATCTCTACAATAAATCAAAAATTAGCCGGGTGTGGTAGTGCGCGCCTGTAGTTCCAGCTACTTGGAAGGCTGAGGCGGAAGGATCGCCAGAGCCCAGCAGGTCGAGGCTGCGGTGGCCGGGACTCCAACTCAAAAAAAAAAAAAAAAAAAGGACATATCAAACAATATACATGAAATAACACTGAAAGATGGTGGGGTTATAGATGCTAAGTAGGTAGGAGACCAGGAATAGAGATCAAGCACTGACAGAAGCACTCAAGGATATTTCATATGAGAGAAAAGACATGAGCTCAACCTTCAAGCATGGCTTGGATATAGCCTAAATACAAGTTCATGCATGATATAACCAACACATAAGGAAGACAGTAAGAATGCCAGCTGAATCAACTATAGGAGCTATTCAGGAAATGAGAAAAACAAAAAATTGAAAGGTCTTAAAATCTAATTGCTTTGTTTATTAAAATGCAACTGGAATCACTCTAGCTTTATTGATGGGGACCTAATAATTAATTATTTAAGAGACAGAAATCTGGAAATAATACCCGAGGTGTTATCAGTTCAATAACAAGTAAGAATTTCCTCATCAACATGAGCTGAAATTTTCTGAGGAAGAGGCCTGACTGAGGATGATATTGGTGGAACCAGGATGATACCACTAACATTTCAGAAAGAAAATCTCAGGAGTTGAAGAGGGATTATTTTGATTATTCTTGGAGAAAAAAGTGCAAGAAGTCAAGACGACTCTTCAACACCAGCTTAGAGGACTTGCAGAAGGCTAGCCCCAAAAATACACCTCAAGAAGATGGTGAAACATCTAGAAAAAAAGAGATGAAATTCCTAGTTCTACTGAAATCAAGGAAACCACTGAGATGCTTTGTAAAATGGGAAAAGTGTAAGGATGGAGGTGGTGAAATCACAGGGCCTAGGATGGTAACTGAAAATGGGCAGCAATGAGGGTAGGAAAATTAAAGATACTGGAATTCATGAGCTCTTAGGAGAAGTTCCTGATCTGAATAGGGAACACCTGGTGAGATTCCACAAAAGTCCCTTTCATTACAGGAGGTGGGAGATCTCCACCTTTGGGACTCAAGGAGAGACTGTGGCACACACTGTTCAATTAAAAATAACAAGATAAACCGGGTTCGGTGGCTCAGCCTGTAATCCTGCGCCTTTGGGAGGCTGAGGTGAGTGGATTGCCTGAGCCAGCGGGTTCGAGACCCGCCTGGGCAGTGAGACCTCATCTCAACAATAAATCAAAAAATCAGCCGGGCGTGGTAGCGCATGCCTGTAATTCCCGCTACTCGGAAGGCTGAGGCGGAAGGATCACCGGAGCCCAGCAGGTCGACGCTGCGGTGGCTGAGAGCGGCCACTGCACTCCAGTCTGGGCGACAGAGTGAGACTCCAACTCAAAAAACAAAACAAAAAACAAAAAACAAGATAATGCCAGGTAGGATGGCTCACATTTGTAATCCTAGAACTTTGAGAAGCTGAGGCAACAGGATTGTTTGATCTCAGTTTGAGACCAGCCTGGTCAACACAGTGAGACATCACCTCTACATAAAAAAAAAAAAAAAAAAAGAAAGAAATCAGCCAGGAGAGGTGGCATGCACCTGTAGTCCCAGCAACTTGGGTCCAGAATGTTGAGGCTGCAGTGAGCCGCGATCACGTCATTGCCCTCCAGCCTGACAAAAAAGAAAAAAAAAAAGACAATGTGTATAGTAGCCTACCATTGAAAAACATGAAAAATTACTGAAAATTCCTATATGCTTGCAGTTTGCAGTTGCATATAGAAACTCTGTTAAGCATACAATAGAAATTACTAGCTGGGCTCGGTGGCTCAGCCTGTAATCCCGCGCCTTTGGGAGGCTGAGGTGAGTAGATTGCCTGAGCCCATGGGTTCAAAACCCACCTGGGCAGCGAGATCTCATCTCTACAATAAATCAAAAAATCAGCCGGGCATGGTAGCGCATGCCTGTAATTCAGGCTACTTGGAAGGCTGAGGCGGAAGGATTGCCGGAGCCCAGCAGGTCGAGGCTGCGGTGGCCGGGAGCGGCCACTGCACTCCAGTCTGGGCAACAGAGTGAGACTCCAACTCAAAAAAAACAAAAAACAAAAAAAAGAAATTAGTACAAGTGATTACCTGGGGCAGAATGTCAGTGAAAATGTCAAGGTAAGGACAACTAAAATTTCACCCCTCCATAAAAGTAACTAAAAAACTGGCAAAAAATGTCACAATCTACTTTTCAGATTTAAAGATTAAAGCCATGCAATAACCAGGGAACAACTATTAAAAAAACTGACTGAATATCAGTAAGAACAGTGAACTGCGTGGTATTTTAGCTTACCCAGGTCCCATCTCTAGCTCTCCAGCACCAGTGTAGCCTTGAAATATGACAGCACCCACTTCCAGTACTGGAATGAGCAGAACAAAGCTGGAGCTTTTTCAAAGCCTCATTCCCAAGTAACAGTCATTACTGGACCTGCCTGGTGGCTCCCTGGAAGACCCCACTGGAATGGTTGGTCTTTGATTTGACTGATAGGGAACTTACATGGTGTTAAAGCATCTAGAGAGGAGCTACTTGGCAAACATTTACAGGCAAAGTTTTAAAGTCACCACTGTCTGAGATGATGGTAAATAGGTGGAGCCAAAAACACACTAACCAACACGATGAAAAGGAAAAGCTGAGGAATAAGATGTCCATAGGGGATTTAAAAAGCTCCAGCCTAGACGGTGACAGGCATATTCATCATAATTAAGCTGCCAAAAGTCAAAGAGAGAATCCTAAAATCAGCAAGAAATTTGTCTCATATAAAAGATCCTCGGGCAACTCCTTCGGGTCCCTTCCCACTGTGGGAGCTTTTCTGTTCTCTCAATAAATCCTGCTTTCAAATAAATAAATAAATAAAAGATCTTCAATAAGATTAATAGCTTGTTTCTCATCAGAAACCATGGAGACTAGAAAGAAAGGAAAAAAAAGAACCAAGAATTTTATATCCTCCAAAATTCTTCTTCAAAACTGAAGGAGAAATCAAAAGATTCCCAGATAAACAAAATCTGACAGATATTGTTACTAGCAAACCTGCCCTGCAGAAAATACTAAAGGGAGTCCCTCAGGGTGAAATGAAAGAACACTAACAGTAACTTAAAATAAAAAACTAATAATGGTAACTGCATATGTAAATATAACAAGATAGTATAGCATAAATATATTTTTTGTTTGTAGCTCCTTCTTTTTTTTTTTTTGGACTCTGTCACCTAGGCTAGTATACAGTGGCATGATCGTGGCTCACCACAGCCTCAACCTCCTGGGCTCACAAGATCCTTCTGCCTCAGCCTCTCAAGCAGCTAGGACCATGAGCCATCACACTTGGCTAATTTTTTAGTAGAAACAAGGTCTTACTATGTTGCTCACACTGGTCTTGAACTCCTGGGCTCAAGTAATCCACCTACCTTGGCCTCCCAAAGTGCTGGGATTACAGTATTATCCACTGCACTCAGCTGCTCCTTTTTCTATCTGATTTAAAAGACAACATAGATATCAACATAGATATAAATCTATGTTGATGGACACACAATATATAAAGATGTAATGTACATCTTTGCAGTACATCTTTACAAATTTGCAATAACAGCATAAAAGGACAGAGTTATACAGATGCAATGTTTTGATATACCATCACATTAAATGGGTATTAATCCAAATGAGATTGCTATAAATTAAGACGTTAACTGTAATCCCGAGGACTACTACTAGGAAAATAACTTTAAAAAAATTTATTGAGATCCGCCTGGGCAACTTAGCGAGACCTCATCTCTACAATAAATCAAAAATTAGCCGGGCGTGGTAGAGCGCGCCTGTAGTTCCAGCTACTTGGAAGGCTGAGGCAGAAGGATCACTGGAGCCCAGCAGGTCGAAGCTGCAGTGGCCGGGAGCAGCCACTGCACTCCAGTCTGGGTGACAAAGTAGACTCCAACTCAAAAAAAAAAAATTTTATTTATTTTTTGAGTTGGAGTCTCATTCTATTGTCCAAGCTGGAGTGCAATGGCGCAATCATAGCTCACCAATCCCTCAGTTGAGGCTGGGCTCGGGAGATCGTTCCTCCTCAGCCTCCCAAGTAGCTGGGACTACAGGTGCACACTACCATGTCTGGCTAATTTTTTTTGTTTTTCATAGAGATGAGGTCTCACTATATTGCCCAGGCTAATCTTCAACTCTTGCACTCAAGCAATCTTGTCTCAATCTCCCAAAGTACAGGGATTACAGGCATGAGCCACAATGCCAGGTCTAAAAAAATTAATAGTAAAAGTGATTACCTGTGTGTGTGCCTGTGTAGTGCTCTTTGTTTCTGTATAATATAGATAAGAGCAGGGAGCAGGCCGGGTTCGGTGGCTCAGCCTGTAATCCCGCACCTTTGGGAGGCTGAGGTGAGTGGATTGCCTGAGCCCGCGGGTTCGAGACCCGCCTGGGCAGTGAGACTTCATCTCTACAGTAAATCAAAAAATCAGCCGGGCGTGGTAGTGCATGCCTGTAATTCCGGCTACTTGGAAGGCTGAGGCGGAAGGACTGCCGGAGCCCAGCAGGCGAGGCTGCGGTGGCCGGGAGCGGCCACTGCACTCCAGTCTGGGCGACCGAGTGAGACTCCAACTCAAAAAAAAAAAAAAAAAAAAAAAGAGCAGGGAGCAGAAATGAGATTTTTCAGCTTATATATTTTTAAAGCTTTGAGTTTTTCAAATATTACCTATATTTTTAAAAACCTATTTGTTTTTTAGAAGATACATTTATGGTTATAGGCTACAAGTTTGTCAATAGAGGAAATAGGCGTATTTAATTAAGTAAATGAATGAGAAGTCACCTTAGAGAAAGGGACAGCAGAGAATATGAGAACCACCAAGAGAGTAGATGGCAAGGGAGAGAAATTGCAGCACACAAAACTGTTCTTTTATTAAGAAGGTGGGGGCATCTATACTCTAAACCAAAAGCAGCAAGTCAATACAAGGGAGAAAGCTCCTCAGAGAGAATTCTGAATGTATCTGAGGAAGGTAACTCCTCATGGCCTTAACCCATTTCTCAAAAGGGAAGGCTTGGAGAAAAGTTTCTTGCTCATACTTGGCCTACCCTCACCTGGACAAGTGTTTTGAGGATATGCTTGCTCCATCGACCATGGCTCTTCTCCTTGCTCCAAGAGGGAAATGACTTCAGGCTTGGTGATCTGGTTCCCTACACATGGAGTAAAAACACGGGACTTGTGTAACAAGGCTTTGGGGCAACCAAAGACAGATTCCCTTGCCTATTCCCTGCTGTGACTTCTCACTTGGGCAGAATGAGCATGGTCCTTCCCACTTCGTGCTTCATAAGTTTTAGGAATTATGTCCCTACACCTCAGGGTTCAAGATCACTTCAGCCCTTCTGAGACACTTTCCTTGTCCCACAACGAGCTTTTAAACATGTAGTAGCTGCAGACTCTGCAATGGGAATAGCCTCATTTACTTGGGAAGCACCTGCCTTACCTACAGAGAGCAGATGCCCATAGGTCTCCAGCATCACGTCACGGTACAGGGTCCTCTGAACAAGGTCCAGCTGCCCCCACTCTTCTTGGGTGAAGTCCACTGCCACATCCTTGAAGGTCACTGGTTCCTAAAAGAGCACACATGGTCCATCTCAGCGTGGGAGTATCCCCTTCAATGTTTCTGGGGATGAAGTGAGGCTGACAGCCCCAGAGAGGAGACAGGATGTAGAACTGTCCTGAATATTCAAGATTCTATCTGATGTGGAACAGGTCTCACTGGGAACCACCTAGGACCCTGCATTTGGCGTTTACTCTTAGGGAATTAGATACCTGGGCCCACAAAACCAGAGCAAAGATGAGCAGGTCTCTTTTGACTCTTGCCCAATTCCGGCACACTGCTTAGTGTGAACAGGACTCCCACCTGAGCAATGACACCTCCTCTGAAAATGCAGTCACTTAATAAGGCCTGGACCAGAGCAGAAACAGGCTGTGAGCACTGGTTGCAGGCCAGAGACTTTGGGGCTGGAGTCTTTGCTCCAACATAAGGATCTGAGGACCTGGAAGGGAAATCTGAACATTCATAGGATGTCTTCCTGGTCACAGTACCAAGGCTTCCATTCCCAGATCATTTCTGTCCCAAGGACTGGAGCTAAGGGTAAAAACGGCCCACAGCAGCCCAGGCCAAGAATCTGTTATGGCTGCCATTAAAAAATACTTGAGTTAAAAACAATCCAAACTGGCATCTTTTCTATTTTAATGGAACCAGAAAAATTAACTGGAAATATTGAGGGGAAGTGGAATGGCAACCCAAGTCTGATTTTTGCAATGAACATGTTCCTTTAAGTCCTTTTAAGAAGCCAACACAAGCCTCAGGTATCTGGGCATTCTCACGGTGGGGCAGGGAATGTACCGTAAGCCCCACAGCCCCTGCTTGCTTCTCAGCCCCCATGACCTGTCTGCACACTATGATCCTCCCCCAGTTTAGAAACTGGCTTCTGATCTACCTCCATCATCTGTACAAAATCAACCCCAAGACAAACACACACTGAAGAGACATGTGTTTTCAATGCACCATTTCCTAACCAAAGGTCCTCTGGGACCTCTACCACACCCCTTCATACCTCTTCAACTACATCACTTATCTTCTAAGCAAATACAGCCTTTCCTGCAGTCCTCCTTTGCCACAGTGTATGCACTAAGCTGGTCATCTCTGACCTGGGCCAGACTCCAGGGCTGGGTCTTCAGTACATGACTGTTATTCTTTCTGAACAGTTCCCCCTCCACCTTCACACGATTGCCTTAAAACAAAGAACTGATTCTGTTCCAATGATTTTCTTACCCTGAAAAGTTAACTCCTGCTGACACTCTCCACACTCAGACTTACTGTAGCCTGTAAGGATAGTCCATCCTCTTTCCATGGCTGGCTCAACCTTGCCTCTGTGTCCCACCCCCTCAGAGACTATGCCCCATAAATAGTCTCCCCTTTAGAAATGTCCCCTGCAGGTTGGGTACAGTGGTTCACACCTGTAATCCCAACATTTTGGGAGGCTGAGGAGAGAGGATTGCTTGAGCTCAGGAGTTTGAGAGCAGCCTAGGCAACATAGTGAGACTTTGTCTCTGAAAAAAAAAAATCAAAAAAATTAGCTGGGCATGGTGGTGTGTGCCTATAATCCCAGCTACCCTGCAGGCTGAGGAGGGAGGATCACTTGAAACCAGGACTTCAAGCCAGGATTGCACTACTGTACTCCAGTTGTAGTGACACAGTAAAACCTTGTCTCTAAAAAAACAAAAAGGAATAGAATTACATCTAATTCTTTTTTGAAGGAAATCAGTAGTGTGGTTCTGCAACCCCTAATGAAACAGTGGACATCAGCAATGACCATCAATGACTGCTCAGCCACAGGTGAAAAGCAGACAGGGAACTTTATAACGGAGGGGTCAGTCTGACAGTACCTGCACCGAACAATCCATCATACCATCTGAAAATGGAACCAGATATCATGTGTCCACAGATGTAACAAAGTAGGAAGGACCCAGAACCACATATGGAGCATTCTTGCCTAAAATACCAAATGAATCTACTCAAGCCTCTAGTCTAACTACCAGTTTATAGGACATAGCCTGGGCGACAGGGTGAGACTCCAACTCAAAAAGCAGATGGAGGAAACCCATGAAGGCAAAAATCAGGCAAACCAACAAGATAAGTGACCTAGTTTCTTCAGCATACAAACAAAACACATAAATATGTGGGCTTTGTCTGGATCCTGATTTGAACAAACGAATAACTATAAAGACATTTTAGGAACAAAAGGGGAAAACTGAACATGGATTGGGTATTAGGTAATATTAAGAAAGTAATAGTAATTTTTCTGGGTGTGATAAAGAAATCATGGCCTTTTTTTTTTTTGAGTTAGAGTCTCACTCCATCACCCAGGTTGGAGTGTCCTGACACACTCACAACCACCCCAGCGTCAACCTGCTGGGCTCTGGTGATCCTTCTGCCTCAGCCTTCCAAGTAGCTGGAACTGCAAGTGCGTGCTACCACATCTGGCTAATTTTTGATTTGTTGTGGGGGGGGTCTCACCAAGTTGCCCGGGCTGGTCTCGAACCTGCGGGTTCAGGCAATTCACTCGCCTTGGCCTCCCAAAGTGCTGGGATTAGAGGCTGAGTCACCCAGCCCGGCCATCATGGTTATTTTCTAAAAGGTACATAACTCTTAGATACATACACAGAAATATTTATAGGTACACAAATATGAAAGTATGTATCTTATATATACATACAAAAAGAAGGCTGGGCTTGGTGGCTCAGTTCATGGGTTAGAGATCCACCCAGGCAACTTAGCGAGACCTTGTCTCTACAATAAATAAAAAAGACCGGGTTCGGTGGCTCAACCTGTAATCCCGTGCCTTGGGAGGCCGAGGTGAATGGATAGCCTGAGCCCGTGGGTTCAAGACCCACCTGGCCAACTTGGTGAGACCTCATCTCTACAATAAATAAAAAAACTAGCTGTGCATGGTAGCACGTGCCTGTAGTTCCCACTACTGGGAAGGCTGAGGCGGAAGGATCGCTGGAGCCCAGCAGGTCGAGGATGTGGTGGCTGGGAGCATGCCACTGCACTCCAGCCTGGGCGACAGAGTGAGACTCCAACTCAAAAAAAAAAAAAAAAAAAAGTTACAATTTTCAGATGTTTTATAATAACCCAGTTTTAAAAAGACTGTGTTGAAATAGATTTTTCTGGGTTTTTTTTTTTTTTTGACCTACAGTGAAGGAGCTGGCTGCAGGAGGACCCCAGAAAAGCCGGAGAGGGTCAGGTGAAAACAGGTGGGCAAAGGCCAGTATTGGGGATAGGTTTGCCAGCCATACCTGGTGGGCAGCACTACCAGCAACCCTGCACTTGTAACTGGGCAAAACTCCCAGGAGCCTTCTCAGATTTAGGTGGAGTGTGGGAAGTTCTTAGGTGCCCAGGTGAGTTGACACCTCTTCCGGTCCCACATGGGGGAAGAGGGAGTGAGTCTGAGGCCTGACAGCCCCATACCAGTGAAACTGGAAGCAGAACTGACCCACAGATCCTGGCCTACCCAAGATCATAACGTCCAGAGTGAGTCTTGCCAGGAGGGTGGGGGAGTGGTGGGCACCAATCAGGACCCAGACCTGCTCAGCAGAGGGACTCTCATACAGTCTCACAGCCCTGCCCTGGTAAATATGGACAGACTAGAGGACTCTTGGCCTCGAGAAACACCTCATGCACACGTAGAGACCCAACTCAGCAGCTGACACAGAATCTACATGTAGACAGCAGCTACATCCAACTTTAAATGAATGAACTCTAATTCCTATTCTCAGATTCCAATATGGGAGAAGATGCTACAAGAGGTTCCCTGAGAAAACAAAAAAGAGCTTACAGAATATGAAGAAGAGGCAGAAGACACAGTAATCAGCTGAGGAGGCACAGTATAGTTCTATGATGGTGAGAATATAATCATCAGCCTCCACTTACCCACCAATACGGAGACATGGAATATCAAAGGCAACAATTTGTTTAGGAGGCTCACCATCTAACAGAAAATTCCAGAAAGGAAAAGTACAGGAGGAAATTGTTTGCTAAATAAGACAAAACAAAAAAACACCAGCCATAAAAAAAGACAGATATATCTGACAAAAACATACCAAAAAAAAAGTGATTAATCAACTACTAGAAGTTTAGACAAACTACAGACTGGAAGAAGATAATTCATATATGGCAAAGAATCAGGATCCAGAATGCATGTGAAATAACTACATTATCAATAAGTCAGTCTAGAAATCTAGGAATGGGGAGGAGACAGAGACAAAAGGAAATACAGATGGCTAATTAAGATATCAAAGGAGAGCCGGCTCGGTGGCTCAGCTTGTAATTCCGCGCCTTTGGGAGGCTGAGGTGAGTGGATTGCCCGAGCCCACGGGGTGGAGACCCGCCTGGGCAACTTGGCGAGACCTCATCTCTACAATAAATCAAAAAAAAAAATTAGCCGGGTGTGGTAGTGCACGCCTGTAGTTCCAGCTACTTGGAAGGCTGAGACGGAAGGATCACCGGAGCCCCCAGCAGGTCAAGGCTGCGGTGGCCGGGAGCCGTCACTGCACTCCAGTCTGGGCGGCAGAGTGAAACTTCAACTCAAAACAACAACAACAAAAAACAGATATCAAAGGAGGCCAGGTGCGGTGGCTCAAGCCTGTAATCCCAGCACTTTAGGAGGCCGAGGCAAGAGGATTGCCTGAGTCCGTGGGTTCAAGACCAGCCTGGGCAATATGGTGAGACCTCATCTCTACAATAAATAAAAAAATTAGCTGGGAGTGGTTAACACGCGCCTGTAGTTCCAGCTACTTGGAAGGCTGAGATGAAGAATCGCCGGAGCCCAGAAAGTCGATGCTGGGGTGGCCGTGAGCATGCCACTGCACTCCAGCCTGGGCAATGGAGTGGGACTCCAACTCAAGAAAAAAAAAAAAAAAAAAAGATATCAAAGGATATTCAGCCTCACACCAGCAATCAAGAAAATACAAATTAAAGTCATGCAATATACCTTTTTGGTCTTGATGTAAGCAAAAAATGAAAAGACCTGATGATGTGAAGTGTTGACAAAGGTACAGGGAAATGAGCACTTTTTCCCAGAGTGGGGAGACTGAGAAGTGGCTTCACCCCTTTGGAGAGCCATGTAGCAGCATTAGTAATAATGAAAATATACACACTTTAAAACCAAGTTAAACTGTGCTTCTAGTGTTATGCCTAGATAAAAACTAGATAAACATGCACAGAGTGAAACTAAACTACAGGAATATTCACACAGCTTTGGCTGGAACAGCAAAAATGATGAAGGAAAGGACTTAAAAGTCTATCCAAAAGATGAATACAGAGGTGCACTCCTTTGACAGTTACTACCCAGCAGTGTAAACAGAATGAACCTGACCTATCTGTAGTATTCAGCAACAAGGATGGACCTCACAGTAGTAAGAAATCTACAGAAAAACTACATGTAGAAAAAATTGTTCAAAAAATAGACTGTGGAGCTGTTGTGTATAGTTTATTACCTAAGTTTGAATATGAAAGTAAATTCGCTATGTAAAAACAGAATCTATGAGACAAATATTGCCTTAAGACAATGTGATTGAGAACTATGTAAAATATGTATATATTACATATGACAAAACATTAATTGCTCATTCAGTGACAGGGATGCTACTGGCTTGATTACCGTTTATACTTTTCTATTACGGAATTACAGTAAACACTTCCACCAGGATTGCAAAGGAAAACACAAAACCAAGAGACTAGAAGAGACAGTGCAAGACAGGCACCCCTTCTTACCAGCTGTGATGAGGGACCCTCCAAAGGTAGGAGCTTCAATGTTAACTGACACTGAGAGGTCCGGGTGCAGGAAAGAGAAAGGTCCCACCCCCAGAAAGGAGTGAGCTCTTGGGTTCAAGTCAAAGTAGCACTTAGGAGTTGCATTTGCACTTTGCAATCATATCCTAGGATGATTTACAAGTGCTTCACCCAAATTCTTGTCAACATTCTTGCACACATTACTTCGTACATATGTATGTGTTTATCTAGGCACTCTAGAGCATGTTGAGGAATCTGCTAACATACCAGACACACTGAAACTCTATGAGGGTCTGAAGGAGTAGAGACCAAGGGTGCTCAGATGTCTGCTGAGAGAATCTTGCCCAATTGCTCATTATCTGAGTACCCTGATAGCTGTCCCCTATTTGGAACCTGGGACAATTCAGATGGCCTCTTTGGTAGGAATTCCACTATTACAGAAGGCTTCAAGAGTGTTTCCGTATTTGGAGAGGCTGGTTGGGGTTTTTAGATGGACTGGGATATTATCACAATTATTATTTCCCCTACTCCTCAGAATAGTGAAACCCAGGCTTATGCTGCTAATACCTCACTATTCAACACACTTCCAAGAACAGACTATTCAGATAATGAGGGATGACAGCATTTGATGTTTTCACCAGGTAGGTATTTTATTTAAATAAAGATTTAACTTGCAGGGAACAACAAAGTGATGTAGGGCTCCTTTGTGTTTCTGAAGATCTCAAAAACCCATGATTCGAGTCCAAGTTTTCTACAGGGAAAAATCCAAAGTGAGTGTGAGGAGAGGGCCAGGAAAATGTTCTCAGAAATCACAACTCTTCAGACATGGAGGGTGTTGTTATTTTAATTGTTTTATTTTTCTCAGCATTAACTTTGATAATTCTCAGAAACCCTCACATAAAATAACAGCAGAGTGCAGTACAATGAGTAACAGGGCTTCTTCGAAGTATTTATTACAGCTAATTTCTTTCTTTTTTTTTTTAAGAGATAGGGTCTCACTCTTCGTTCAGGCTGGAGTGCAATAATGTGATCATAGCTCACTGTAACCTCAAACTCCTGGGATCAAGCAATTCTCCCATCTCAGCCTCCCAAGTAGCTGGGACTACATTGTGTACATGCCATCACACCTAGCGAATTTTATTTTTCATAGAGATGGGGTCTTGCTTTGTTGCCCAGGTTGGTCACAAACTCCTGGCCTCAAGCAATTCTCCCACCTCAGCTTCCCAAAGTGCTGGGATTACAGGCATGAGCTACTGTGCCCGGTCTTACAGTTAACTGTAGCTCCTAAGATACTGACTCAGGGCCTGTCTTTCAGGCTAGCCTGCCTTCACTGCCTATGATTCTGTTACAGGACCTAATAATGACTACATTGTAACAGAAGCAAACCTCACAGACACCCAAGTTCTGATGCAACACATCGATTACCCTGTATCATGTGGTTCAGGCCTCTCTGCTTCTCAGGGAATGGCAACAACTGTCAAGCGGGAACAGCAGAGTTATGATGTAATTCACTCATCAGTTTTGAAACTGTGGGAGGTTTTACTAATTTATTTTAATTTGAGGAAGGTATAAAGGTAAGTAGAGATGTTAAATATTTTTGCACATTACAGTTTCTCAAATATGCTTGATTCAATAACTTACAAATTTAAAAAACCTAAGTAATGAGACTATTTTTCCTCATCTTTCATAGTAAGGATGAAAAGAATGGAAATTTGATGAATTAGGAAAAACTAAAAATTCCCCATTTAGAGACATGGAGACAACCCTAAAAAACTGAAAACATAAAGTTAAAAATGACCACCATTCAGTCATTGAAAGAAATAAAATACTAATGCAAGCTACAACACAGATGACCCTTGAAAACATTACGCTAAGTGAAAAAAGTCAGACACAAAAGGCTGTGGCATATTATATGATTTCATTTATGTGAAATGTCCAGAATAGGCAAATCCACAGACAGAAGTACATTAGTGGTTACCAGGGGCAGGGGATAAAGGGAACAGTGAGTGACTAAACCACCAAATAGTATACTTATATTTAAAAGAGTAAGCCTTATAGTATGTAAATATTACCTCAATAAAGCTGTTATAAAAGAAGCTTTTTTTTTTTTAATTGTAGAGATGAGGTCTCGCTGAGTTGCTCAGGTGGGTCTCGAACCCGTGGGCTCAGGCAATCCACTCACTTCAGCCTCCCAAAGCGCGGGATTACAGGCTGAGCCACCTAGCCCAGCTCCAAAAGAAGCTTTTTAAAAGTGCCTGCCACTGGTGAAGAGGCTAGGCAGGAAAGGAGGGAGATACCACCTCCCCCACATCAACTCCAGTGTTCTATTTCTCTCAGGAGCCACCCTGTGCCTCTGCTTTGATTTCCTTATACCTCCCTGATCTTACTCTCCTCCCTAGCTCCCAGGCCCTGGTCAGACTGAAGAGTGAAACATGAGCCTGCTTCACACAGCCCACTTCTTCCCACAACTGTCAAGGAATCTTACTGGCTACATTCTGTACTCTGGTGCCTCCTGCTCCCATCATTTCTGAGGTTCCTTATATCACCAGGACAGAGTCCTGACTCTGCAGCAGGCATTCAGGCCCTGGCTGAGTTCATCCTGGCCTCTCCAGCCTAAAATCTAACTGCAATAAATCCTTGCCCAAACACTGGTCATATATTATGTTAACCAGCCCCTCAAACACACCCTGTACTGCTGCAGGAGGCCAGACTCCTGCTCACCAGGCTGTTTCCATCTGGCTGATGCATTCTTTCACCTGTTGATCCAGATCTCCTAGGCAGCCTCCCCTCCTTAGCAAAAGGATCCCAGCTACTCTCCGTAGACTCTGTCCCATCTCCCAGGGCATCCACTGGACTGAACTCCTCCTCCAGGGCTTGGGCCCTCCCTACTGTCTCAGCCTTCTCATGTCCCACACTGCATGTGCTGCCACAGCAGGCATCATTAGCTGAGTGAATAGCCCTGGAGAGGGGTCTGGTAGCTCCTCAGGGTAGAAGCTCATGGCTGTCCTTGTTCCTTTCCCAGCAAGCATGGAGCTCACTGCACAGCATGAGCCTAAATCAGGCACTGAATATATGAACGAAGGTGGGAGGAAGGGAAGAGGAAGGAGCTACCAGTCAAAAGGGCTGTCCCTTATCCTCTACAAAAACCCAGGGACAGTCAGAGACACTGTGGACAGGCTGGTTGACAGCAAGGCTCCAAGTCATTAAAAACGACCTAAACTTCCAAAGCTGATTCCTTCTCTCCCCAAACTCCAGCTGTTCTAAATTAAGGAACTAGTTCAACTGGAATGGCCAGGGGTAACCTGGACACACATCCCTGAGAGCAGGGCAGCACTTCAGGAATAGGTGGAAACCCCATCTCACCTGGACCTGGGCTGTTGGGAGCCTGGTGGCCCTCCTCTCCTCCTCCGGGCTCCCCTCAACGTGCCAAGCAGTATTCTGAGGATACAGAGCTAAAGAAGGAGAAAGAAGTCACGGAGGCAGCTCTCCCTGCCAGAAGCTGACCCACATAAGCCCTTCACTGAGGTGGGCTGAGAAGGGCCTGCCCCTGCCCCTTGATCAAAGGAAAAGATCCACTTCCTCATTCTATAGGTGAAAGAATTAAGGCCCAGAGATTAGTTAAGTGTCTGAACACATGAATCTCTCACTGACCCCCTATGCTATATAACATTGGTCCTCAACCTTTTTAGCATCAGAAACTGGTTTCCACAGACCAGGGCGGGGGGTGGGGAAAAACATCAGGCAGTAGACTGTCATAAGGAGTGTGCAATAGATAGATCACTCACACACGCAGTTCACAATAGGGTTTGCACTCCTATGAGAATGTAATGCTGCCACTGACCTTACAAAAGGCAGAGCTCCTCTCACTGACTGCTTACCTCGTGCTGTGCGGTTCAATTCCTAACAGGCCACAAACCACTAACAGTCCATGGCTCAGGGTTGGGGACCTCCGCTATACAGTACCACCTTTGAGAAGCAGTTTTTGCTCACAGCCCTTCTGGGCCTAAATCCTAAATGGCCATAAATGAGTGCTCATGGATCCTGTCCTTGAGATCATCACCTTATCCCTTACTAGAGTTTTCTGATCCTCCTTGTTCCAGCTCTGTAGAGAGAGATCTGGACCACAAACCCCCTGCCCTAAAGCCCCACTCAGTCCCCACTTCCAATCCCCAGCTGTGCCAGATCACCACAAGGAAAGACCACAACAAGGTTGATGGGGACACAGGCTCTTGACTCACCCCAGGAGGCCCATGGGTCAACAGCTGCCATGCCCCAAGACTGGTCTGTAAGGACACCTGCACAGAAGAACAAAGTTAGGACTATGACACCAAATCTAGAGATTAAAAGTGACAAAATGGGAAAGGAAACTAACTCACTGATGGGTATGACAAAATTCCACTAACAGAGCCTAAGGGTATGTAAACAAATCCAACATAAGCTGGATTCATACCGGAAGTGGAGATTCATACAGGAAAATCACTGTTAGAAAGTACATTGATAGCCGGGCTCGGTGGCTCAGCCTGTAATCCCGCGCCTTTGGGAGGCTGAGGTGAGTGGATTGCCTGAGCCCGTGGGTTCGAGACCCGCCTGGGCAGTGAGACCTCATCTCTACAATAAATCAAAAAATCAGCCGGGCATGGTAGCGCGTGCCTGTAGTTCCGGCTACTTGGAAGGCTGAGGTGGAAGGATCGCCGGAGCCCAGCAGGTCGAGGCTGCAGTGGCTGGGAGCAGCCACTGCACTCCAGTCTGGGCAACAGAGTGAGACGCCAACTCAAAAAAAAAAAAAAAAAAAAAAGAAAGTACATTGATAAAATGCAGCCACAGGACAATTAAAAACAGAACCTGGCCAGCACTTTAGGAGACCGAGGCAGGAGGATCACTTGAGGCCAGGAGTTTGAGACCAGTCTGGCCAACAAAGTGAAACATCATTTCTATTTATAAAACAAAACCCAAAACAGACCCCTTTTAAAGGCTGGAGGTGTATCTGATAAAATAACATTATCTAATTTCTTAAAAATGTAAAACGGAGCCGGGCTCGGTGGCTCAGCCTATAATCCCGCACCTTTGGGAGGCTGAGGTGAGTGGACTGCCTGAGCCCGCGGGTTTGAGACCTGCCTGGGCAACTTGGCGAGACCTCATCTCTACAACAAATCAAAAAATTATTAGCCGGGTGTGGTAGCGCGCACCTGTAGTTCCAGCTACTTGGAACGCTGAGGCGGAAGGATTGCCGGAGCCCAGCAGGTTAAGGCTGTGGTGGCCGGGAGCGGCCACTGCACTCCAGTCTGGGCGACAGAGTGAGATTCCAACTCAAAAAAAAAGAAAAAAAACCAGTAAAACGGGCACAGTGGTCCATGCCTCTAATCCCAGCACTTTGGGAGGTCAAGGCAGGAGGAGCACTTGAGGCCAGGAGTTTAAGACCAGCCTGACCCCATCTCCACAGAAAATAATAATTAAAATTTTAAGAATGTGAGCAGTACAATACTCTCGCGATGTCTTTAGTAAATGAAACCTTACTTAAAGATAAAACAGGCTGGGCGTGGTGGCTCACGCCTATAATCCCAGCACTTTGGGAGGCCAAGGCAGGAGAACTGCTTGAGTCCAGAAGTTTGGGATCAGCCTGGGCAACATAGTAAGACCTCGTCTCTACAAAACACCAAAAAATTAGCTGAGTGTGGTGGCATGTGCCTGTAGTCCCAGTTACTTGGGAGTCTGAGGCAAAAGGATCACCTGAGCCTAGGAGATAGAGGCTGTGGTGAGTTGTGACTGTGCCACTGTACTCCAGCCTGGGTGACAGAGTGAAACCCTGACTCAAAAAAAAAAAAAAAAAAAGATTAAAACGCACCACTGACATCAGACTATTACACTGTTATTGTTTTTGTTTTTTTTTGAGTTGGAGTCTTACTCTGTCACCCAGACGAGTGCAGTGGTCGCTCCCAGCCACCGCAGCCTCGACCTGCTAGGCTTCGGTGATCCTTCCGCTTCAGCCTTCCAAGTAGCCGGAATTACAGGCATGCGCTACCACGCCCAGTTGATTTTTTGATTTATTGTAGAGATGAGGTCTCGCTGCCCAGGCAGGTCTCGAACCCGCAGACTCAGGCAATCCACTCACCTCAGGCTCCCAAAGGCGCGGGATTACAGGCTGAGCCACCGAGCCTGGCTGTTATTGTTTTTAATTTTCTGAGTCAGAGTCTTACTCTGTTGCCCCCGCTGGAGTGCAGTGTCATGATCACGGTTTACTGAAATCTTGACCTCCTTGGCTCAGGCAATCTTCCACCTCAGTCTCCAGAGTAGCTGGAATTACAGGTGCAAGCCACCAAGCCTGGCTAATTTTTTTTTTTTTTGTAGAGATGAGGATGCTATGCTGCCCAGACTGGTCTCGAACTCCTGGACTCAAATGATCCTCCCACCTTGGCCTTCCAAAGTGTTGGGATTACAGGTGTGAGCCACTGCTCAGCTTAACATTTTCTTAAAATTATAGAAAATACAAAAGTAAGACATTTTTTATTCTCTTTTATCAGTTTGCCTTTTTTTTTTTTTTTTTTAAAGTTGGAGTCTCACTCTGTCGCCCAGGCTGGAGTGCAGTGGCAAATTCACGGCCACCCCAGTGTCAGTCTCTGGGCTCCAGTGGCCGGGAGCGTCCACTGCACTCCAGTCTGGGCGACCAAGTGAGACTCCAACTCAAAAAAAAAAAAAAAAAAGAAAACCCACAAATCACCAGAAAACCTCTTACAGCTAATAACACTTCTCGGGAGACTATTATAAAATACATAAATTGTCGAGGTATGCTGGCTCATGCCTGTAATCCCAGCACTTTGAGAGGCCAAGACAGGAGAATCACTTGAGCCCAGGAGTTCAAAACCAGCCTGGGCAACATAGCAAGACCTTTAATCTACAAAAAAATGTTTAAATATAATAAAATACATAAATTACATTGTCTTTTACACCAACAATTTCCTCCTTTACTATCAATCAGTTCTAACTCTGTACCAAGTCAGACAGGATCTCTGCAGTTCCCAAAAGCCCCCGGCCCCTCCCCAGGTCTGACCCATGGCTACAACAGATAATGGCTAGCAGGAGGCCCAGAAGAAGCAGGATTTGGACTCACCCCAGGAGGTCCACGGGTTGATAGATGCCATCTCAAAGACTGACCAGGCACCTGCCCTGGAGCACTGCAATCCCCAACCTGGTGACAGAAGTGGAGAAAGACAAAACTGGTCCTTTCTTACAGAAGATTCTGTGGGAACAAAGAAGGGAACCCATCCGCAGAAGCAACAAAAGTCCTAATAAGTATTATAAGTATATAGAATTTACATATCAAACATATGACAGAATTCCTGGAGAGAAATGAAGGATAACTTGCATAAGCTGAAAAAAGAGTGAGATCCTGTATCCTGCAAAAACTTGTCAGTCATTCCCAAGAGACAGTCAGTCACCATGTTAGCTAATTTGACACAAATTATTGTAAAATTCACTTGCAATCTTGATCCATTAGTTGTTGCCTAAAGCTGGGAGAAGACAGAAAGGCGAATGACTACTTAATAGGTGCAGTGGTTTATTTGAGAGAGTGATGAAAATGTTCTAGAACAGAGTGGTGATGGTTGCACAACTTTATGAACATACAACAAAACATTTTAAAGTGTACACTTTAAATGGCTAAAGTTGTGAAAACTATGTTATGTACATTTACCTCCAAAAGTAAAAAATCCACTTGCAAGACCTAATCAGCCCAAGACTGCCGGTCCTCTCCTCGTGTGGAGGAGTCAGAGATGGGTGCGGGACCCAAACCGCTAACTCCCCAAGTCTTGTTCAAGACCCGCGATCTCTCGGACAGATTTCTAAGTATATGTATAAAGCACTCGGACACCCATTAGGCCTCGGGAGCATCGGGATCTGCGCCAAAACGCAAAGTCGGCAAACTGTACTGTGCACCGTTGTTTGCAACTCGACAAAGTTCCCTAGTCGCTGCATATTTGAAGGAACCCGGGGCTGCTTCCAGCCCACGTTTGACGTACTTCGCAGCCCTTTGTGTGACCAGGCACGATGAGAAACGCCAGCTGGGAAAGAAAAGGGCGTTACTATTCCTATTAACGGCCTCAGAGGCGCCCTGTTCTCTTGCTTCCCAGATTCCCGCCGCAGCCCCCGAGGCGGACACGATGCCGAAGCTCGTCCCGGCCAGCGGCAGGCCTTACCAGGTTCGCGGCCACCGCTCTTCGCTCCTCGAAGGCGACTCAGCTGGCTCGAGGTCGCCTCGCCGGGGCGTCCGGCCCAGCCGTTCGCCTGGAGCCCGACGCGGCCTCGGGGACAAAGGCCCGCCGTGCAGGGCTCACCAGCGTCCGACGAGGCCGCGCGCCCCGAGGCGGGAGCGCGACGCCGGCGCGGAAACGGCAGGCGCGGGACGCGCCCCGGCGCCGCGCCGGCCCGGCCCGTGGGCACCGCCTCTCCGCGCCTGCACCCCGACCCTCCGGCCCCAGGCGACCGCAGCGCCGACCCCAGAGCGCGGCGAAGGCCACAGCTCGGCCGCGGACAATGGCGGCCGCTCCCCCGACGTCGACCGGGAGGCGCCGCGGGGCCTGCTGGGAGTTGTAGTTCCGGGAGGCGCACTTCCGGCACCGGGCAGGGGCGCCATAGGACGGAAGTCCAGCCTCTCCGCGCGGCGTCTCGCCTCCGCAGCGCCGGACCGGGTCTGGGCCCCTGGAATCCGGGTGCGCGGCGAAGTGGGCGGTGGTCTCCTGACCAGCCTCCTCCGCCGCGCCGTCAGCCTGGGGAGCGCCTGAGCGAGCGGCGGCTCCGTAAGCCTCTGTGTGCCCGTCCATGAAATGGCGCCACGCGGCAGAGCGGAATGTTGACGAGGCCTGAGCGGTCTTTTCACCCAGTCCCAAAATGCGCTTTTTTTTTTTTTTTTTTGAGTTGGAGTCTCACTCCGTCGCCCAGCCTGGAGTGCAGTGGCACGCTCACCGCCACCCCAGCGTCGACCTGCGGGCTCAGGCGATACTACAGGCGCGCGCTACCACGCCTGGCTAATTTTTGATACATTGCAGAGACGAGGTCTCGCCAAGTCGCCGGGCTAGCCTCGAACCCGCGGGCTCAGGCAATCCACGCGCCTCGGTCTCCAAAGTGCTGTGATGACAGGCTGAGCCACCGCGCCCGGCCGCGCCCTCTTTAGAAGGTGGGAAGCCAGCGGACGCCGGGGGCTCACGCCTGCCATCCCAGCGCTTTGAGAAGCGGAGGCAAGAGGATGACCTGAGCCCGGGTGTTCGAGACCAGCCTGGGCAACTTGGCGAGACCTCGTTTCTACAATAAATTAAAAAATGAGCCGGATGTGGTGGCAACCGCCTGTAGTTCCAGTTACTTGGAAGGCTAAAGCGGAAGGATCGCCTGAGCCCAGCAGGTCGAGACTACGGTGGCCGTGAGCGTGCCACTGCCCTCCAGCCTGGGCGACAGAGGGAGACTCCGGCTCAAAAAGTAAAAAAAAAGAGAAACCGAGTTTTAGCGCCTCCCTCATCTAGGAAGCCCTGTGATGAGAACATCCGGGGTTGTTCCCAAACCTCTTTCCAGATGGCAGAGCTTTATGGGCGCACAGGTGATCGTCGACCTGTTTTGTGACTTTTCCTGGTGTCAGTATTTCCTGAGGGGTGCAGGGATCACGGCCAAGAAACCTTGGCCACTGCCTTTCTAAGCCACTGCTCAAGAGCACTGACATAGAGGATAAAAAGAGGAGAGTTCTGGGCACTGCCCCTGACTTCCAGTTCTGCTGACCCTGGAGGGTCTCCCATGGAGGACTCATTGACACCACTTTGGGTGCTCTCCAGCCTCCTCCTCGCCCGTGTTGGGGGTGACCCTCACCCAGGGCTTCTTTGCTCTCTCCCCTATACCCCTACCCCTGCCCTCCTCACTCCTTTCTCTGTTCTTTTCTCCACCTTCCTTTCCACTGCTCCTAGGTTCTGATCTGGGCTGGGTGCCTTCTCATGCTCAGCACCACACTGGGAGATCCGCTTTTAATGCACCACCCTACTTGAGCATTTATTGAGTGCCTAGCATGTGAGCCAGGTGTGGAGGTGTCCGAGGCAAGTTAGACTTGTTTGTGACCTGTGAGGATCCACAGTATAGGGAGTATGACAGGGAACAAATGCAATAAAAGTGGCTCAGGAGTGGCATGTGTATGTATTCCTGCATGGGTTTCAGAGAAACAAAGGGTCAGTTCTGTGAGGAAGGGGAAAGGTATTCCCAGAAAAGGCATTGACTGATGAGAGACATTTAAGCTGGGTTTCTGACAGATGGAAGAAGTTGTCCAGGCAGAGGAAAGAGTGTGTGAAGAGCGGTGGCTCAGCCTGAAATCCCAGCACTTTGGGAGGGTGAGGCAAGAGGATTGTTTAGGGTTTGAGACCAGCCTGGGCAACTTGGTGAGACCTCGTTTCTATGATAAATCACAAAAACTAGCCAGGCCTGGTGGCATGTGTCTGTAGTTCCAGCTACCTGGAAAGCTGAGGCGAAAGGATCACCGGAGTTGAGCAGGTCGAGGCTGTGGTGGCTGTGAGTGTGCCACTGTGCTCCAGCCTGGGCAACAGAGTGATACTCCAATTCAAAAAAAAAGTGTGTGCAAAGGCTTAGGAAGGAGAATGTTAGGAGATTAAGTAAATGGCTTAAAGTTGCTGGCATGGATAGTGTCAGATTGACAACAGTTGGAGGAAAAGTAGGGAGTGAAGAGAGATTTGGTTTTTATGACAAACTACAGGGAACCACTGAAAAGTTTTGGAAAGTGGTAACAGTATATGTGAGTTTGAACAAATTAATCAGGCAGCTAATGTAGAAACAGGACAGTAAGGGGTGAGACCAAAGGCAGAGTGGCCATTTAGCAGTCAAGACTTGAGTGAGCAGTGGGCAGGAGAGATCCTGGGGATGTTTCCACTAGAGACGCAGAGCTGTTCAAAGAAGCAGGCCTGTGGGTCAGGCTTCTGTGGGTGGTATTGGCACTCACTGTGGGTGGGTAGAGGGAGTAGCTCTTTCAGAGGGAGAAAAGTTCATGGAAGGGGCAAGGTGGTGGGTGGAGTACCAGTCGGCAGGGAGGTGAGTCCAGGCAGAAAGACAGAGGAAATCCCCTGCTCACATTGTGTACTGGCTTCCTGTTACAGAGTAAAATTCAACCTCCAGTTCAGTATAGAAAATTCAGCAGGAGGCCGGGTGTGGTGTCTCATGCCTGTAATCCCACACTTTGGGAAGCTGAGGCAGGAGGATTACTTGAGCCTAGGAGTTTGAGACCAGCCTGGGCAACATAGAAAGTCCTCGACTCTACAAAAAAGTCAAAAATTATCCAGGCATGGTGGCACATGGCTGTAGGAGGCTAAGACTGAAGGATCACCTGAGCCTAGGAGATCAAGGCCATCATCATGCACTGTATGACAGAGTGAGACTCTGACTGAAAAAAAAAAGAAGAAAAGACAACTCAGCAGACTGGCTTCTGTCCCACCTTACCCCCAACCTTAGTCTTTCAAGCTCATCTCCTATCATTCCTGCCCACTCCTGGGCTCCAGCCAGGAGGCCTCTAGCTCTCCTCCAGCAGGGCAAGCCGATTCCTGTCTCAGGGACTTCACACTTGCTGTTCCCTTTACTTTGAATAGTCTTCCTTGTACAGCCACAGAGTTCAAAAGCATAGCAAACATCTGTCCATTAAAATATATATACAAGAATGCTCACAGCAGCATTATTCATTATAGCCTCATTTGAAATAGATAACTCAAATGTCCACTGCCAAGAAAATGGATAAAGAAATTTTGATATATTTATTTAATGGAAAACTACTCAGCAGTAAAAAGAATGAACCATGCAGCCACACAACAATGTGTATGAAGTAAATACTGGGAGGCTGAGGCAGGAAGATCACTTGAACCCAGAAGTTTGAGATTACAGTGAGTTATTGATCATGCCACTGCATGCCAGCCTGGGCAACAGAATGAGACCCTGTCTCTAAAACAAAAATAAATAAAATTTTAAAAAACTGTATGACAGCCGGGTTCAGTGGCTCAGCCTGTAATTCCACGCCTTTGGGAGGCTGAGGTGAGTGGATTGCCTGAGCCCACGGGTTCGAAACTTGCCTGGGCAGCGAGACCTCATCTCTACAATTAAAAAAAAAAAAAAAATCAGCCGGGCGTGGTAGCGCATGCCTGTAATTCTGGCTACTTGGAAGGCTGAGGTGGAAGGATTGCCGGAGCCCAGCAGGTCGAGGCTGTGGTGGCCGGGAGCAGCCACTGCACTCCAGTCTGGGCGACAGAGTGAGACTCCAACTCAAAAAAAAAAAACACACAAAAAAACTATATGACCCCACTTATATGAAGTTCAGGTGCAGGAAAAGTAATCCATGGTGATGGAAGTTTACCCCTGGGATGGGGACATTGACTAGGAAGAGGCACAAGGGAATCTTCTGGAGCCTGGAAATGGGTTACACAGGTATATGCATGTTAAGAATTTATCAAGGTGTACACTTAGTATCAGTGTACTATAATGTAGCTACATTGTATTTCAATTAAAATGTCAAAAAGGGGTGACTGCTCCCTCATTTGTAGCCCCAGTTTCTAGAAGTATCTCCTGCGTGATAATGGATGGGTGAATTAAAAGGCAGGTAGGGCAGAAGGGGAGAAAAGCAATAGAAGAGAACAGTTGGAAGAAAAGCTCCACTATCTCACTTGGGTGTCACTGGATACTGGGGAACCTAGCAGAACTAGGAACAGAGAGGAAGGTGAGCCCTTAGGCCTCCTCTTTCCAACCAGAAGAGGTCACGAAGCTATTGACCCCTGAGAGGGGACAGGCGAGGCCAGGGCATGTCTGGCACCTGCCAGGAGAGAGGATCTCTGCCTTAGGATTGCCCCATTCCCTGGAAACAGCAGCAAAATGAAGGCCTCCCAGAAGTGCCTCATTCTCTGAGAACTAACCTGGCAAATGGCTTCACTCAATTGTCAGCAAACATTTATGAAGCACTTGCGTTGTGCCACAGTCTGTTCCTGGCTGTGGGATAGACAATAAACAAAAGGTAGTAAATTAAAGAGCTGTTGGAAAGCAATGTTTGCTTTGGAAAAAAAGAATAAGTAGAACAGAAACAGTTATTTCATGCTGGGATGGGAAGGGCAAGTGGCAGTATTAAATGCTAAGGGTAGGTCGGAGTCACCTCACTGAGGTAACATCTGAGCAAAGAAGGAAGTGAGAGAGCAAGCCATCCAGATATTTGAGGGATGAGCCTTCTGGGGGAGGGAGAAACTAGAACAAAAGCACTGGGCGGGTGAGGGCCTGCCTAGGCAGTTTGAGGAGCAGCATGATGGTCAAAGACACATGAGGGGGCCAGACTGCAGAGAAGGTTGGAGGCATCATGAGGGTTCCGGCTGAGTGAAATGGGGAGCTATGTCAGGGTTCTGAGCAGAGCAGTGACAGGTTTGGCCCCACTGAAGGATCACTCTGGTCTCTGTGTAGAGAATAGACTAATAGATCGAGGGAAGGAGACGAGTGATGTGTGGAACCAAAGCAGTGATGGAGGTGGGAGATGATGGCAGCTTGGATCAGAGTGGTGGTGGTCAGTGGCTGGATCATGCACCTGTTTTTGTTTTTGAGTCAGAGTCTCTATCACCCAGCCTGGATTGTGCATATGCTAATACTTTAAATGTAGAACCAGCAGGGCGTGGTGGCTCATGCTTGTAATTCCAGCACTTTGGGAGGTGGAGGCAAGAGGATTGCCTCAGCCCAGAGGTTCAAAACCAGCCCAGGTATTTTGGCAAGACTACATCTCTAAAATAAACCAAAAAATCAGTGGGGTGTGGTGGCACACGCCTGTAGTTCCACTTACTTGGAAGGCTGAGATGGAAGGATTGCTTGAGTCCAGCAGGTTGAGGCTGTGGTGGCTGTGAGCGTGCCTCTGCACTCCAGCCTGGGCAACAGAGTGAAACCTCCACTCAAAAAACAAAAGGAAAGCCAACAGGCAGTACGTTCCAAATTTTGCACCACGGGCTGTGATATAGCTCAAGTCCAGAGCAAGGCAGGGCATAGAGGTGGCCTCAACACAGAGCTGTTCACCAAGGGCCTTGGTGGGTAGAAATGGGTTACAGGTATGTGAAGATATTGCTCTCCTCTGGCCCAAGCACCTTCCCACTCCAGTTAACACAGTGTGCTGTGAGTGGGAGACACTGGGCCATACCACCATCTTGGATGCACCTATTATGGGAGTCTGGGCTATGTTTGAACTACCACTGAGGTTTCCAAGTGGGAAGACTAGCACAGTGAGAGAATCTGGGTTCTCCCCGACATGCACTTCCTTTGAGAGATGCCCAAAGAGTGGTCACTCTATGCCACATGAAGGGCTCCAGCTAGTTCCAATTCCTCATAGCCAAATGATGAGAATGAAAGATAAAGAGAGGGGGACTACAGGGCACAGTACTTAGAACAAGTAAGGCATTTTATAAGTTGGGTTGTAGGGTTATCAGTAGTCAAGTAACTAGCACCCCCCTTCCTCCAGAGCTGGCCACTATCCTGAATGTGACATGTTATTCTCGGGTTTCCTGAAACTTTGCAACATGTGTGTATTCTGGAGCAATGCAAAGCATTGCTTACTTAGCATGTTTGGATGTATATAAATGTTATTGATACCTTCAGAGTTTGTCTGCAATTTGCTTTTTTTTCTTTACGTATTTATCATTGCAAGATTTATCCATTTGGGTATGCGAAGCTTTATTTCTACTGTTATATAGTCTACCATCGAATGAGTATACCACAATTTGTTTATCTTGCCTACTTTTGATGCACAATTAGGTTCATTCCATAAATACTCATTAAAGCACCTACTATACAAGACATTGTTGTAGGCTCTGGGAATAACGTAGTGAATAAAAACAACAAAACCACTGCCCTCACAAAGCTTACATTCTAGAGGGGAATATGCAATAGAAAAATAAATAGCGGCAACCCCCTCGGGTCCTCTCCCACTGTGGGAGCTTTTCTGTCCTCTCAATAAATATTGCTTTAAATAAAAAAAGAAAAATAAGTAGAATATGTAGCATGTAGGTGGGAATAACTGCTATGAAGAAAAGTCAAGGAGGAAAAGGGGGCAGAAAATAATGGAGGTGGTGGTTGCAATTTTTTTTTTAAAGTAGGATTCTCACTCTGTCACCCAGGCTGGAGTGCAGTGGTTGCAATTTTAAGTTGGAGAATTAGGGAAGGCTTTACTGAAACCATGATATGCAAGAAAAGACCTAAAGGCAGAGAGGAAGCCAGACATGCAGATTGCAAGCAAAGGGAATGGCGAGGACTCTTGAGAAAGGAGTGGCCTCATTTGGTGAACAATAAGGAAGTGGATGGAACAAAAAGATTGAAGAAAAGAGAAGAGAGTATGTGAGGTTAGGGGCAAT
This sequence comes from Cephalopachus bancanus, assembly GCA_027257055.1. NCBI lineage: Eukaryota > Metazoa > Chordata > Mammalia > Primates > Tarsiidae > Cephalopachus > Cephalopachus bancanus. The sequence continues at coordinate 3,384,430 of JAPVLO010000564.1, forward strand.
CTGGCTCTTTTACTACAGAAGACTGAGCAGAGAAGGGATAGTCTCAAACATCGTTTTCATATGATCACTCTGAGGCCAGGTGCAGTGGCTCACACCTTGTAAACCCAGCACTTTGGGAGGCCGAGGAGGGAGGATCGCTTGAGTCCAGGAGTTGGAGACCAGCAGAAGCAACATAGCGAGACAACATAGCATATGGTACATAAGCTACATAGCACACCGGCAAGCCAAGCGGTCCGTTTCGACAGCGCTGGGGCTGGCCACTAGGTGGGCGTAGTCGGCCACGATGCAGGTCCTGGACGTCGGTCCTGATGCGGCTGATACCTGCCTTTGGCAGCAGCCTGCTCCAGGGCATCCAAATACCAGACCGACGGAGCACCTGGAGGCACGGGCTGGCTTCTCCTAGTGGGGGTCCCCAGAACCGACCAGAAAAGGAGCGACTGGCCACAGTGGCTCAAGGTTGGCTCCCACCAGCTGCCCTTGGGAAAGATGGGTCGCCACGCACCTGGGCGTCCCAGCTCCGATTCAGGCAGTGGCACAGGGGGCGCATCGCTTGTGCCGTGGGCACCGCCCGAGCATTGCTGCGCCTCAGTCCGTGGCCCTGCGCAGGGACTGCCGCGTGTAAGTCCATGGCGACCTGGCCCCGGACCTTCCTGGCAGCCTGGGCCTGCCGGCGGCTCCCGGAGGAAGCCGTCCTGGACGCCCACGCCGAGGGGCCGCCTGCGGGCACCAACGAGCCCTGCCCTGCGCCCAGCAGGAACAGCGCTTAGCCGTCGGCGCGCACCCGCCTCGCTGCGGCCCCCCGGGCTGGAACCCAGGTGAGGCCGTCACACCTCACATGCCTCCTTCGTGTTTGGTCACCGGCTTTCGGTTGATTTAAAATGCGCCCAGCTAAAGTCACGGGGCTCCACAACCCACCTCTGACCCCCCACCAGCCTCCTCCTGGACGACCCCTCTGACGCATGGGCACTGTGGCGGCACTTGCCCGCGCTGTTTCCCAGGAACTTACAGGCAGATCTTGTCCAGTGCCACCCGGCAGCCTTCAGTTGAATCCATGAGCGCCACATGGGTGATCTTTTGGTGCCAGAGGGTGGAATTCCACTCTCAGCACGTGCTAGACACCATTTTGTGAACAGGCCCCTGTGAGGAGCCATGAAGGTTGTAGGCTTGGGCAGACGGCAGATTGCCTCACTCTTGCTTACCCTCAGTCACCTTTCCCCAGGCCTCAGACCACCTTGCTCCTCTCCCATAAATATCCCTAAGCCCCATCTTTGGGGAGGCAGACCGAGGGCTATTCTATTCCCTCTCTTGGCTGCCTGTGAGTAAACCCTGTGTCCACTGCAGAACTTCTCCATGACTGGCATACTGGGAGATGGGCTGAAGGGGCTTGGCTCGGTAACAATGGCTGCCTTCCCGTCCTCTTGCCTAATCCAGGGCTGCCTGCTAGGTAAAGGGGGCATCCCCACCATCCTCGGCCCATTTCTGCTTGGGGGCCTCAGGCAAGTCATTGGGCCACCAGTCCCTGGCCCCTTTTGGTGGTCAGTGCCACAGTGCCTGTCATTCTGCAGCAGCTGCAGCTCATCAAAGCCCTCCCACAGGAGGACTTTGAATTATCTGTGGATGAACATTTGCGTTGTTTCCATTTGGGAGCTATTACAAATAAAGTTGCTGTGAACATTAGTATACAAGTCTTCGTAATTGAGAGGACAATAATAGACTTAGGAGCTATTGAGAGACCCAAGAAACCAAGAAACTTAAAAAGCCATACTTGCTGTAAAAGTAGTGTTTAGTTCACTATATTTCATATATCCCTACCTCATGTTTACTATATATTTTGTGTATTCCTACCTCATGTTCATTGTACTTTATGAAATCTTAGTACTTTAAATCCTACCTCAACCCCGTAGAATTAGGCATATGTCATGACTGATTGTGTAGTTATATAAAATGTTTTAAGTGGTGTTTGTATTTAGAACTCTTAGGTTAAGCATTGTCAGTCCTATTTGCCATACAGACTTCTGCTTTTACAACGGGATGTAAAAGTTAAAGCGATAAGCCCCTTTCAGACATTCCTTTACTATCAGTAGACTCTGAGGCACCAGCTCCTCTCTAGGTGGGCTTTATATTGATTTAAACCACCTGCTTCCATGCCAGTGTTAATTTACACGCAGTGGCTATGTAAACCTGAAGGGAACAAAGACTTTTACCACAAAACCGCCTTGCTATAAAACGTTTGTGATATTTTATAATTTCCCAGAATTAGTACTATATGAATTTCTACCCCACATTCACTGTATGTGTTTGCAGCATTCATATTTAAAACTTTGTTAAGTTTGGCTTTTGTTGTCCCATAATGACCATGTTATGTTATGTAAATGTTAAGCAAACAAGCTTTCCTAAGCATACCTTGGGCTGGATCAGCAAACTTAAAGGGCTAATGTAACCCTTTACCTGCCTGCTCAGGTTAATTTACACGCAGTGACTGTATGGACCTAACTTATCTGACATTCCACTCTGCCCGTTAAGTGGGTTTCTGTCAATCACGGGCAGTCAGGTTACAGCCACGAAAGGCACCAACCAATACCAAGTGTTCCCGTACCCATTAGGAGAAATTACCCAATCATGTAAAATCAAGTTTAAAGTTCTTTCCCCTCCCTCTGTAATTGTGCATAAAAACTGCTTGCCATTGTGAATCAGGGCTCTGGTTCATGAAGCCTCTACGGGCTTCATGCGTGAGCCCACACTTGAGCCTGAATAAAGACCCTCGTGTGTTTGCATTGGAGCTGGCTCTTTGTGGTCTCTCTCTCTCTCTCTCTCTCTCTGATTAGAGTCTCAGAAATGACATACATTTCCTTTCCTGTTGGATAAATACCTAAGAGTAGAATGGCTAAATCATATAGTAGGTGTAAGTTTAATGCATTACTTTGTTTTCCAAAGTCACATTCCTACCAGCAATATCCTTGATGGGGTTAGGTCCAAATAAATCCATGGCAAGAACAAAGTATTGTAAGTCAGTTAACTTACAATAGCCAAATAAACCCATCATGAGTTGAGGAGCGTACTGAATCTGTATAGCTTTCACATCATCTTAAAATCAGATAATCATAAGTTGAACCATTGTATGTCAGGGATTGTTTGTTTAAGAGTGGCAATTCCTCCACATCCTTACCAATACTTAGTATGGTTGATTATTTTTTTATTTTTGCCATTCTAATAGGTATGTACTTCACTACGGTTTTACTTTACATTTCCCTAATTACTAGTGTTGAACAGCTTTTCAAGTTCCAAAATATGCATATTTTTCAATTGCATATCTTCTTTGGTGAAGAACTGTTTTCAAATATTTTTCCCAGTTTAAAAAAAATTGGATTGTTTTCTTGTTGAGTTTTGAGAGTTCTTAGTATATTCTGAAAATGAGTCCTCTATGAGATATATGCTTTGTAATTATTTTCTCCCAGTGTGTGGCCTTTCTTTTCATTGTCTTAACAGCATCTTTGGAAGAACAGAAGTTTTTAATTTTGATGAAGTACAATGGATCAATTTTTGTCTTTTATGGATTATATTTCTGGTCATATATCTCATAAATCTTTGCTTAACCCAAGGTCCCAAGAATTTTATTCCCATTTTTCTTTAGAATTTTTATAGTTTTAGATTTTACATTCAGATCTTAAAATACTTAAATTTTCTACATGGTATAAAAATCAACGTTATTGTGTGTGTGTGTGTGTGTGTGTGTGTGTGTGTGTGTGTGTGTGTGTGTATAGCCACTTTTTGAAGTACTATTTTTTGAAAAGGCTATTTTTTTTCTCCACTGCATTACCTTGTGTGCCTTTGACAAAAATCAGTTGTCTGTACATGTATGGGTTTATTTCTGGGTTGTATATTATGTGTCACTAATGTGTCTATTTTTATGCCAGTACCTTACTGTTTCGATTACTGTACTTTTATAACAGTTCTCAAAATCAGATAGTGTTAACTCTCCAGCTTTGTTCTTTTCAGAGTTGCTTTGGTTATTATAGGTCCTTCGTATTTTCTCTTTCCTTTTTTTTTTTTAAATTGGAGTCTCACTCTGTCATCCAGGTTGAAGTGCAGTGGCACGATCATGGCTGCCACATCTTTGACCTGCTGGGCTCAGGCGACTCTCCTGTCTCAGCATTCCAAGTAGCTGGGAGTATAGATACCACGCTCAGCTAATTTTTTTATTTATTGTAGAGATAAGGTCTTGCCATGTTGCCCAGATTGGTCTCAAACTCCTGAAACTCAGGTAATCCTCTAGCCTCGACCTCCCAAAATGCTGGAATTATAGGCATGAGCCACCGTGCCCAAACCCTTTACATTTTCATATGATTCTATTTGTAGGTATAGCCTACTTGACTTGTCCCCACACCACGCATGCACTGCATTGATAGTGACTACCTCTCACTCAAAATCCCAGTCCTGCTGGGATTCTGAATGGAATTGCATTGAATCTACAGCTTAGTTTAAGGATAATTGATATACCAATAATATTGTGTCTTCTGACACACAAACAAGTATATTTCTCAGTTTACTCAGAAGTCTTCTTTAATTTGTCAGAGATATTTTGCTTTTGCTGTATAGATTCTGTACTCCTTTTGTCTGATTTTGATGTGGGATCCGAGCATTTGATTCACAGCACCGACACACAATTTACCAAGAGAGAGGTTTATTAGCCAGGTTCGACTGGCCAGGGCCACCCACAAGACTCACAAGTCTTTAGGCGAGGGCACCACACTGCGACAGGGGCCTTTCTTAAATATGCAAAGGCCCGCCTAATCCACAAGGCCGTTTTAATTTAAATTCAAACAACACAAAGCCTGCCAGAAGAGGGGCTTGCCTGCCACAATTCAAACAAAGAAAGCCTGCTAGAATTTGAAAGGGGCTTATCGAACAACACTCACACACTGCCAGTGGGGGTTACAGAAACAGAGAAAGCTGGTTAACTTATCTAACCGTAGTCACTTGGTGCTCCCAAGTAGGGCATTTCTTTCAGGGTTTCCAAGAATTACTAAGTTTTAGGGGAGAGGTCACAGCATACAGTTTCAGCATACTTAATATAGTTTCATTACATTTCATATAATTCGTCATACTTAATATATAAGGCTTCACACAGGTTTCACACAATTCATCACCTCTTACAATTTATCCCTAAGTGTTTCATCTTCTTGGATACTATGGTTAATGGAATTTTAAAAATTTTCAGTTTCCAACTGTTCACTGCTAGTATATAGACATGCAATTGATTTTTATATGTTAATCCTATATCCTGCACCATTGTTAAACTCATTTAGCTCTAATAGCTTTTCTTGTAGATTCCATCAGATTTTCTACATTGAAAATCATGTAGTCTGTGAAAAACAACAGATTTTACTTCTACCTTTCCAATCTGGATTCCTTTTATTTCCTTTTCTTGCTGATTGGCCCTGGCTAGAACTGTCGTTACAATGTTAAATATAAGGGGTAAGATCAGACATCCTTGCTCTGTTCTGATCTTAAGGGTAAAGTATTCAGTCTTTTTTACCATTAAGTATGATGTTACCTGCAGGTTCTTTATATATGCCGTTCACCATGTTGAAAATATTCCTTTCTATTTTGAGATTGTAGAGTTTTCTTTTCTTAAATCAGGAATAGATGTTGAATTTTGTCAGTTATTCTGCATGCATTAAGATAATCATAGGGGGTTTTTTGGGGGACTTGTTAATATAGCAAATTATATTGACTTCTTGTTGTTAAATCAACCTTGTATTCTAGAAGTAAACCCCACTTCGGATTATGATGATGTATTATCCTTTTATAATTGGATTCCATTTGCTAAAATTTTGTTTAGAAAACATTCGCAACACATACATTTGGCAAAGGACTAGCATCCAGAATAGATATACAACTCCTATAACTCAATAATGAAAAAGACAACCCAACCAAAAATTTTAAAAACGAGAAAGAGAAGCCGGGCTCAGTGGCTTATCCTATAATCCCAGCTGAGGTGAGTGGATTGCCTGATCCCGCGGGTTCGAGACCTGCCTAGGCAACTTGGCGAGACCTCATCTCTACAATAAATCAAAAAATTAGCCGGCATCGTAGCGCGCACCTGTAGTTCCAGCTACTTAGAAGGCTGAGGCGGAAGGATCGCCAGACCCCAGCAGGTCAAGGCTGTGGTGACCAGGAGCAGCCACTGCACTCCAGTCTGGGTGACAGAGTGAGACTCCAACTCAAAAAAAATAAAAGAGAAAGAGGCATGAACAGTCAAGTCACAAAAGAAGACATGCCAAGTGGCAATCAAGCACACAAAGAAACACTTGATGCTGTTAGTCATTACACTCCACCACAATAAATATCACTATCCACTCACTATGGCATAGTGAATTCTTAAAATTTTATGTTGCCTCAGCATCCATTGTGAATACAAGTTTAGTTTTCTCATACAAGAAGTGTTCATTCTCTCTTGTGTTTCCAATTCTCCACTTCCTCTCAGTTCCTCAATGGTCAATCCAGATATTTACGTTATACAGCTGCCTCCTAGTGGCCACCTTCATATGAAACAGCTTGATACAGCCTACTTGACTTGCCCCACTTACCCCCACACCTCACATCCATTGCGCTGACAGTGACTTCCTCTCACAGCATGGCTTTACAGAATTTGCGTGCCTGCTTGCTCTAAACCCACCAGTTAGAACTCTCCATGAGAAACCTGCTGAGGTAAGGTCCTGAACCCCAAAAAAGGCTTTGGTCTCACAGGTCCTTTCCTTTGTCCTCTCACTCCCCCATGTTGAGCACCCTGCAATCCCCAGATTTTCTGCCATGCCTGGGGACACCCCTCTTCTATTGTGACTCTACAATAAAATGCTTCTGTTATTTCGTGTTTTGTTGTACTGCCTATGGGTCTCACCTGACTGACACCCAAATCTAACCCTTCTGGTAAAGGCTCTCCTACAGAGTGACTATCTTAGTGGGAATAAACTGACAGAGCTCCAACATAAGCCACAGGGTATCTGCCAGTATAAACATTTCCCGTGAGAGAGATACCTGGTCACAGTCGGACACTTAGGTATGAGGCCATCTAGCAGGATAAAGAAGTATCCCATGAAAGGCACACTGTAAATTTCCACAACTACCTCCCCTGGAGCCTGGTCAGGGAAAGGCTATAATTTATGGCCACTCTCCAGACAGAGACTCAAGACCAAATTAGAAAAACAATCACAACAAAATGAAAAAGATGGCCAATGCCAAATTTTGGCAAGGATGTGGAGCAGCAGCAATTTTCATATGTAGCTGATATTTACAGAAAATATTACAACTACTTTGGCGAACTGACAGTTTCTTTAAAAGTTGGACACACATCTATTCTATAGCCCTATCATTTCACTCCTAGGAATTTATCCAAGAAAAATAAAAACATATACCACAAAAACTTTGGTAAATTTGTTCATAGCATCCTGATAGTAGCTAAAAACTGGAAATAGCCCAGATTTCCACAAACCTGAGAATGGACAATTGTATTGTATTCATACAATAGAACACTAATCAGCAATAAAAAAAGAATGAACTATGGATACATACAATGACATACATGAATTGCAAAAATATTATGCTGAGGGAAAGCAGCAGATACAAAAACGCACAAAAAATATGACCACGATCCCACCTCATGAAATTCTAAAGCCAGCAAAACTAACCCACTGTGACAAAAATCACCCTTTTCTTTGAGGTGAAGTAGGAAAAAATTGGTAAAAGGCATAAAAGAATTTTCTGGGGTGATGGAAACATTCTGTGTCTTGATATGCACTTGTCAAAAATGATTCAGTGGTGCACCTAATATATGAGCATTTTGCTGTTCAGGGTACTCAACAAAAATCTGGGCTGACGACCCCCCTGGGCAGGCGAGGCCTCATCTCTACAATAAATCAAAAAATTAGCTGGACATGGTAGCGCGCGCCTGTAATTCCGGCTACTCAGAAGGCTGAGGCGGAAGGATCGCTGGAGCCCAGCAGGTTGAGGCTGCGGTGGCCAGGAGCGGCCACTGTACTCCAGTCTGGGCGACAGAGTGAGACTCCAACTCAAAAAAAAAAAAACAAAACAAAACTGTGGGCTGAAGGGTTTCTCGGGATGAGAAAATTACTTTTCCTTTGGAGCTCATCCTGCCTCAGGTTTGGGGCCTTGTTCCATCTGCCCACTGTAGCCAAAAGCTCCCGTTTTCCTTCCTTTGTGCAGAGTTGCTCCATCAGTGCCCTGCCCCCACTTGCACAAGTGGTTGCCTCCAGTATGGCTCTGTACTGACCTGTGAAGAGCTCTGCACTATTTGGAATTCCTCAAGGCTTCCTTGCTTTCACCTCTCTCTGACACTGTACCATAAAAGAGTATGATGTTTTATTTTATTTTATCTGTGTTTTACTGTTTCTCACTGTTGGGAGCTAGTTATTCATGTACTCCTACATCTTTTTTTTTTTTTTTTTTAGTGAGAAAGTAGGATTTATGAAGAGGGCAGAGAAGCTCCCACAGTTAGATGGGACCCCAAGGGATTGCCCATCTCTGGAATCTGAACCTGGTGCTTATATAGCCCTAAGTCCAAGCTGATTGGCTAGCATTAGCTGTGAGCTGTTGCTCTTCGATTGGTCAGTATAAAGGACCAATTTGCAGGAGATAGGGGCCTAATGGTGAGCTGATTGGTTGATTTTCCATCCCAGCAGTGAGTATCTAAGCTCTAGCTTGAGAGGCTCACAGGGAACTTGTTTACCAATGCTGAGGCTGAGAGGCCTTCCAGGAGTTTGCTACATTGTTACAAGGGGACCCGCTTGTTTGTCTGTCTAGCCTTTTCCTAGCTGTCTCCTGTCTCATTTTCCCCTCTGGAGTAGTAACCCTAACTGCCATTAGGGAGTGAGGATGATGACCAGTCTGGCTACTTCCTGCTGATCATGGGCGTGGTATGGGGATGGCAGCTAGGAATCCTCAGGAGTGCCATCTAAAGGTCCTTCTAAAAAGAAGCTTGCATACAAGGTTCCATTTGCATCACCATTTGGAGTTTGATGGCCTCTAGGCAAGAAGAAACAAACTTTACAAGAAGATTAACTATACATGGACCAAACACAAGCAATACAACAATTAGCTATTAAGGGAAAAACCTGTGTCCATATACTGTAAACCTCTAAAGAATAAAAAAGATTGTAACCAACTGGGTTCTGAAACTGCCTGTTTTTGTAGAGTCAGTGATTTTATTATTGTTTTATAACCTGTAATGTCTCTTCTACTTGGGAGGAAGTGTTAATAAGGAAACAGTTTCACTTAATAATACGCATGTTTCTTCACATTCCACTGTGAGTATATCCAAGATTTGAATAATTACCCTGTTGAGTCATATATATAATGGAGGATTTTATAAGAAGCTAGAACTAAAAACAGGAAGCAAGATAGAGTAGGTATTTTGCTTGTTCCTGTGAGGAGACTTCTAGGGAAGAAAACAATCCCATGGATGCTCAGGATTGAGAGGTCTTGGACAGAGACATCTAATGGTACAAATCAAGATGAAAACAAGGGCAGCAAGTATAGGTAGAATCATCAGGAGGAAATCCATAGGCAGTAAGTAGTGGCACTTATCTTTTACGACCTTAGTTTGATTCTGTATGCTCTTCCAGGTCAGTTGAGGCAACTTCTCCTGGACTCCACGCTTTCACTCTAGTGTGATGGATCCACAAGTCTGTTCCAGTAACCTTCTACTGAAAACAGCTTTCAGGTCAGTTGGAAAGTTTTATTTCTTCTGAGGTGAAAGGTCTGATAGAGGATTTAAGAACCTTCCATTGGCAGGAGGTTGGTATGTTGTACCCGAATCCTGAATCCGAGAGACCACCAAAGAGCCAGCTCCGATGCAAATCACATGAGGGTCTTTATTCAGGCTCAAGTCTGGGCTCACATCCGTAACCGGCACAGTGGTACAGGAACGAGAGCCCAGACCTAGTACAGCAAGTAGTTTATATACACAGTTATGAGGGAGGGGCTGGGCGCGACTGGTTTTTCCTAGGCTTGAGACATTTTCCAATTAGAAGAAGGCATGACGTAGAAAACAAAGTCCATGGACCTTGCATAATTAGTTCTCAATTAGGTTCGTGGTGATGTCAGGGGACAAGAGGGCTTGAGATTGGTTGGTTTGTTTTTGATTTGCGTGGGCTTGGCTTGGCTGCCCGTGATTGATTACTAATGGCTACACGGGCAGAGTGGAGTCAGTTAAGCCATCTGGAATGTTAGATAAGCTGCGGTTCACACAGTCACTGTGACTGTGCATAAATGAGCTTGGGCATACAGGCAGGTTTGAAATAACAGAGCCCACCAGAAGTGCGGCTGGTGCCACAAAGCCCACCATAATTCAAGCAAAGGAATGTCCGGGAGGGGCTTATTGCTTAACATTCACACACTGCCAGCAGTGTTTGCAGAAGCAGAAGAAGCCAGTTATTTCAATTAACATAGTTATTATGGGACAAACAAAAACTAAATTTAACAAAGTTCTAAGTACAAACACTTCAAACACTTCGTAACTTTACAGTCACAGCCACCACCAGGTACCCTACATATGCCTAGTCCTACGGGGTAGGGATTTATAAAATACAGTGAATGTGAATTCCTATGAATATAGGAATTCATACGGTAAACACTTCTTTCACATCAAGTATAGTTCTTTTTGAGTCTTTTGAGTCTCTCAGGTAAATGAAGTTGCCATCCTCTGAATGCAGCCATCCTGAAGGCTGAAAAACATATCCCCAAGATACAGCCCATTCTGTCTCTGCAGGAGAATATCGGGGTTTTATATCCTTATTTATTTATTTATTTTGAGTTGGCGTCTCACTCTGACGCCCAGACTGGAGTGCAGTGGCTGCTCCCGGCCACTGCAGCCTCGACCTGCTGGGCTCCGGCAATCCTTCTGCCTCAGCCTTCCAAGTAACTGGAACTACAGGCATGTGCTACCACGCCCGGCTAATTTTTTTGATTTATTGTAGAGATGAGGTCTCACCAAGATGCCGAGGCAGGTCTCGAACCTGCGGGCTCAAGCAATCCACTCACCTCAGCCTCCCAAAGTGTGGGATTACAGGCTGAGCCACCTTTTGAGGGGCCCTCCCAGATCAGGGGGGCCTCCAATGCATCAGAAATCTGGGTTTTCCAAGCTGCTAATTTGGCTGTTTGATCTGCTAGTCTATTTCCTTCAGCTATTTCATCTGGTCCCTTTTGATGGCCTTTACAATATATTATGGCTATTTTCCTGAGGGAGGAAGACTGAAGATAATAGTTTGTTAATCTCCCATTGTTAGCTTAATAGCTTCTGGCACCAAAATGCTACAGCTGCCATTGTTCTTAGGCAGGCTGGCCATCCCTTAGCCACCAGATTAAGTTTTTTACTTAAGTAGCCTACAGGTTGTTGGGCAAGACCCTGGGTCTGGGGCTGCAGTGGCCGGGAGCAGCCACTGCACTCCAGTCTGGGCGACAGAGTGAGACTCCAATTTAAAAAAAAAAAAAAAAGCTCCCAGAGCCATTCTTTTTCTTTTAGACACATAAAGGTTAACTTTCTTTCCTATGGAAAGATTAAGAGCTGGTGCTGCAATTAAGGCTTGTTTTTTGTTTTTTTTTTTTTTGTTTTTGTTTTTGTTTTTTTTTAGTTGGAGTCTCACTCTGTCGCCCAGACTGGAGTGCAGTGACTGCTTCCGGCCACCGCAACCTCGACCTGCTGGGCTCCGGCGATCCTTCCGCCTCAGCCTTCCAAGTAGCCAGAATTACAGGCATGCGCTACCACGCCCGGTAGCGCATTTTTTTGGTTTTTTTATTTTTTTGGTTTATTGTAGAGATGAGGTCTCGCTGCCCAGGCAGGTCTCGAACCCGCGGGCACAGGCAATCCACTCACCTCAGCCTCCCAAAGGCACGGGATTACAGGCTGAGCCACCAAGCCCAGCTAAGGCTTGTGTTAATGGTCAAAGCTTTCTCAGCCTTTGATGTCCAAATTAGAAAATGAGTTCTAGCTGATTGAGTCTCCTTAGTTCCGTATACCACATTTTGACATACCATTTTTCAACATATATGAATTCTTTTTTTTTTTTTTGTCCTATACCTTCCTTCCTTTAAGTGACCATCCACTTTATTGCAGGACAAAAATTTACCACACAAGATTCCTGCCTATACAAAACCATTCTGTCCTTTGCATCTTTCCTAACAACTTTCTTTACATCTTTTCTGTGCTTTTCTGGCTTCTTCCAGCATCTTTCTATACAACCTTCTATATTTACTTTGAATTACCCCTAGCAACTTGAATAGCAACAAGGCTGTATTCCAACATGGATGGCCAGGACCAAATGGCTGGCATCTGTGTTAATACAGATATTAATTTGAGTTCCAGTGCCCTAATATACACCTGGAGATGGTTGGGGTGATGGTGGTGAGCTATGTTAGGCACTGTAGGTTTCCAGGCCTCCTCAGTGGCCATCATTCCTGAGCTAGGTATTCTCTCTTCCCTTCAGAAGAGAGCATATGCTTTCCAATGGCTTTCTTGCCTACACAATGGACAAGATCCTGGAGGTTTAGGCCTCTTTGGGGCAATCAGGCTTCTAGTGCCCCTACAGATCATATCTATGGCTATAGATATCATCCTCTTAGCAGGTCCATTGTTACCAGGTCTCTGATAGGCTGTTGGAGTTTTGTCATTAAAGGTGACTGTCAGTTGAGATGCCTCTTTTGTCTCTTTAGTTCTGCAGCCTTCCATGTTGGCACCCTATTACTTCTTTAATGTCTTGGCTTGCTACATCAACAGTTAACAGGTAAACCTTGGGAATTCTGGGTTGTATACACCTATAAGGCAGCTACTAGAGCTCTTGCCTTTCTCTTGTATCTCCTCTCTTTTTCCTATGCCTCTTTCTGATCCTGTTATAAAAGACTGAGGTGGCCACTTTCAGGAGATTCTCTAAGGTACTATCCGGTCCTATGGCTTGCTTTTGCAGCTTCCTCCTCCATTCTCCCAAATCGCGATTGGGGTCCCTTTTAGGGTCTTCCAGTGGTACCGCAGACATGACTGTTGGATTGGGCTCCTCACCTTCTGAAATGCCAAGCTCATCTCCAAGCCTCTAGGCCACTTGCAGGGCTGCTTGTTTCTCAGTGGTCATTAGGGTCTGGCCTAAGAGCAACATAACATCCTTCCAGGAGAGCTCGAATATTTGCATTAAATTCTGGAGAGTATCTATATATTTGTCAGGGTCATCTGAGAACCTTCCAAGATCTTCCTTGATCTGTTTTAAGTCTCATGGGGAAAAGGGTACCTGTATCTTACTAGGGCCATATTCGCCAAGCATCTCTTGTAGGGGCATAAATAATGCCGAAGTTCTAGAATAAGGGGTATTAGAGTGGGAACTGAAAGGCACAGGGAACAGTCAGAAGGGTGTCTCCCAAGATGGCACTAAACACTATATAGAACCAAACAAAGACAACAAAGGCCCTAAGCTCCTGCTTTTCCCGCACACGTGAAACTTAAACCTATGCACAAATATTACCTCCCTTTAGGAATACTACCTCATAGCCCCCTCCAATAGAGACCCCAGCACAGCACTGGCCACCCCCTCCCAAACCAATAAATACAGACCTCTCTCACCGTCACCCTCTCACTCTCCCTCCCTTACCAGGCGGTTACAGACCCTCTCTCTGTAGCCACTGCTCTAATAAATCTCTTGGCCTCAAAGGGTGTTGAGTCTCACTGCGCACCACCGTCTTTCATTGGTGCTGTGGCTTGGTCAGGAATTCTCTTGCCCTAAGGCAGGACCCCGTTCTGGCTCCAGTGGCACTCACCCCTTAAGGCTTTCACCCACTTTCTTGAATGCCAGCACCGCATCCATCACCACCTCGGATAGGTAAGTGCCCCTACCTAAAAAAAACCCTAAAAACCTCACCCGGGATACCCGAAAGGGACTGACCGTTGATCATCTGGCGGCTCTTTCAGCCCCAGGGGGGGGGGGGACCACACCCTGCCTAGGCTTTCAAAGCCACAGTGGACCCTTACTGGGTTTTCCCTCTCCTGCCTAGGTCTCTAAAACCGCCTCTATAACTCCTATAAGCATTCAAAAAAGTGGGCAGAGATTTCCCTCCCTCCCGTCCCGCTTTGACCCATTGAACTCTTGGCCTTAACAGGTGTTAGGTCTCACTGTGAATCGGGTCTTTCTCGCCCTTGTGCAGGTCTCTCTCTCCCCCCTGGGCGGGATCCCGATTTGGCGCCTGTGGCCAATCCAGCCCTCTCAGACTCTCCCCACCTTTCTGAACGCCCCAGCCACATTCACACTAGCACTCGTTGGATAGGCAAGTCCCCCTCCCCAAACAAGGGAGTAAAAACTTTCCAGGGAACTCCAGAGGGAACGGACTTCAAAAACCGCCCCCTTCGGCCCCCAGGCGAGGGGGAACGCACCTGCCTCAGCTTTCATGACCACTGTGGACCCTAAAGGCTTCCTCTTCTCCTTTATCTCTCTCAAACTTTAAAAACTCCCTCGGCTACCGGTTTGCAGCGGGCCCCAGGGGCCCCACAGCTGCTAACCCACAGCGGTTTCAGTAAAATTCTCTCTCCCCCCTTCCTTAAGGAATCCCATGGCTGCTGGGCTGCAGCGGGCCTCAGGGGCCCCACGCCTGTTGGCCCACAGCGGAGTCTAAAGGGCTCCCACGTCAAAAACTCTGTTCGACTGGCAGTGAATACACTCCCTACCCGCCGCTTGGTCAAGTGCTCTCTGTCTGTTTCAGAAAATACTAGCGCTAGGTGTCTTGACCCCTCGGTTCTCCAGGAGAACCCTGGTTGTGCTAAATCTCTGTAACGACAGACTGTGCCACAGCCACACTTCTCGGACAGTCGACTTTTCGGGGGATGCCCCGTTTAGTCTGCCTGTTCCCCATGGGAGGCTCATCATCTCTGCCGGCTGATTCTCCTCTCAAATGCCTTTTAAACAATCTCTCTACCCTCTCTCTCTCCCTTGATATTAAGCCCAAGTGCCTAATTCACCTCTGCACACAGGACTGGCCTACATATCCCTTAGACAATCAAAATCAGTGGCCCCCTCAGGGATCCCTCAATCCTGATATAATCAGGGATTTATATAATTTCTGTGAGCGTTCAAAATGGTGGGTGGAGAGTCCCTGTGTCCAATCCTTTTCTCCTCCGTGAACATCCTCGGCTGTGTCTCACCTGTAACCCCTCTAACCTCCACCCTCAACTCATGCTAGCATCTACTGCTTCTCCTGTAACTTCTCTTTCTCCCATTGTTCCATGCACATGTAAGCTTCCTCCTCTAGATTCCCCTCCCCCTACTGCAGACCCTGCAAATTCCATCTCTGCTCCCTCCTCCTCCGTCTCAGATTTTGAGCCTGCAGATGAGTCCACACCTTACAGGCAACCTAAGGCTCCCCTAACCCCGCCCTCCTCTTCAGCCCCTCCCACTTCTTCTCCAGAAGTTCAACCTATATACCCTCCCCTTCCAATCGCTCCCCAGGGTAGCCCTCCGGTAACCCGATCCAAGGCCACATCAGTGGTCCTAGCTCCCCTCTGCGAAGTAGCAGGCGCAGAGGGTATTGTCCAGGTGCACATCCCCTTCTCTATCTCAGACCTCTCACAAATAGAAAAATGTCTTGGATCATACACAACTAATCCTGCCACCTACATTAAGGAGTTTCAATACTTCATCCAGTCCTATAGCCTCACTTTTCATGATATATACCTAATCCTTTCCAACACCCTGCTTCTGGAGGAACGTAGGAGAGTCTGGGAACAGGCTAGAACATACGCAGACAAAATTCACCAAACCACCCCAGCTCACCCCCTTGGTGCAGTGGCTGTCCCAGACCAGGATCCGGTCTGGGACTAAAACTCTCCCGCCGGCATCGAGTCCAGGAATCACTTCTCTACTTGCCTCCTTTCTGGGCTGCGTAGGGCTGCACAAAAAGCAGTTAACTTTGAAAAACTTCAGGAAGTTATTCAGGACAAAGATGAGAATCCCTCTAACTTTCTCAGTCGACTCACTAGGACACTTCAACAGTATACCCACATAGATCCGGACTCCCCTGAGGCTGGCAACTCCTACTGACATATTTTTTCTCCCAAAGCTATCCGGACATTAGGGCAAAACTAAAAAAGCTTGATAGAGGCCCCCTCACTCCCCAACATGATGTCCTAGCAACTGTCTTTAAGATGTTCCACAACCAGGATGAAAAGGCAAAAAGACATAAGTATCAGATGCTGTCCCGGGCCCTCCAGGGAGCTAAGGGTTCCTCCGGTGTCACCCAAAGTGGTGGCAATGTCCGAACCCAGTGACAACCACCAGGACCCTGCTTCAAGTGTGGGCAACCAGGACATTGGGCACAAGGATTTCCCAATCCCAGAGTGCCCCAAAAGCCATGTCCCAAGTGCAGTCAGTAGGACATTGGGCAACAGACTGCCCCGGTCCCCAAATAAGGGTCAACCCCCAATCCTGCTTTAGACCTGTTGGGTATGGCAGCGACCTTGGAATGACAGGTCCCAGGGTCTCCCTGCCCGACACAAATCTCAAATCATCAGGAGCCCAGGGCCACTATAACGGTTGATGGGCACTCCATCCATTTTCTCCTGGACACCGGAGCCACCCTTTCCGTCATACGAGAATTTTGGGGCCCAACTTCCCTGTCTAAGTCCCCTACAGTCAGGGTAGGGGGCCAGTTCATCACTCCACACATAACTCCCGCAGTTACGTGCATTTTTGCAAATGTCCTCTTCACTCATTCCTTTTTGGTACTGCCTCAATGTCCCATACCTCTTATGGGCAGGGACATTCTTGCCAAATTCCAGGCGTCCATCACCTTTAACCCAAGTGCAGCCCTTACCAACCCATCCCCCACAAACCCATTTTTGGCCCTTCTCACTACTGAAGATTCCCCAACGGACTCACTTCCTTCTTTACCCTCTTCTGTAGTAAATCCCCAAGTATGGGACGTAAACTCCCCCTCCTTAGTGCACTGCCCCCCAGTTCACATTCAGCTCAAAAACCCCTCTGCCTACCCCAACCAACTGCAATACTCTCTTCCTACCTCCAGCCTCCTGGGACTTCAACCTGTCATCAACTCTTTATTATAGAAGGGGTATCTGCGCCCTACCAACTCCCCGTTTAACACTCCCATTTTAGCGGTACGAAAACCATATGGCACTTACCGCTTAGTACAAGATCTAAGACACATTAACGCTGCTGTCATCCCCATTCACTCGCTAGTCCCCAATCTTTATACCATTCTATCCTCAATTCCCCTGTCACTCACTTTTCAGTCCTCGACCTTAAAGATGCGTTCTTCACCGTCCCTCTGGCAGCGGACTCACAAAACATCTTCGCGTTCATGTGGACTGACCCAACATCTTGCCATTCACAACAACTCGCCTGGACAGTCCTGCCACAAGGATTTTGAGATAGCCCCCACCTGTTCGGTCAAACCTTAGCAGCAGATCTTAAGTCTCTCTCACTTACCAAATCCACCCTTATTCAGTATGTGGACGACCTCCTCCTGTGTAGCCCTTCCTTAGCTGATTCTCAAACGGACACTGCACTCATCCTTAACTTTCTAGCAGAAAAGGGATATCGGGTATCCCCTCAAAAGGTCCAACTGTCTGCCACACAAGTCACATATCTGGGAGTAACCATCTCACACTGACAAAAGGCCATAACAACGGACCGAAAAGCCCTAATCCAATCTCTAAATATACCCAAGACTAAAGAGGAAATCCAATCATTTTTGGGGCTGGCTGGATACTTTCGGGTGTGGATTCCCAACTTTGCCCTACTTGCACAGCTACTCTATACTCTCATAAAGGGAGACCCCAATGAGCCCCTCCTAACACCTTCCTCCATCAAATAACCTTTTATTGCCCTTCAGCAAGCCCTCATGAGGGCCCCCGCTCTCCATCTGCCGGATATACACCGACCTTTCATCTTACATGTGCACGAAAACAAAGGGGTGGCCCTGGGAGTCCTAGAGCAACTTTATGGACAGGCGTTCGCCCCGGTGGCCTATCTCTCAAAGCAGTTAGACCATACCTTCCAGAGCTGGGCCCCATGTCTGTGAGCGCTGTCCGCCACCCACATGCTGGTGTGCGAAACCAAAAAACTCACCTTCGGGGCCCCTATCACAATAACCTCCCCCTACCATCTACAGCACCTCCTAAGCTACAAAGGCCTTCAAACGTTACCCCCTGGTCGAGTCCTATCACTCCTTGTCTTCTTTTTACAAGATCCCTCCATATCCTTTCAAACTTGCGTGCCCCTAAACCCAGCCACGCTGCTCCCTTCCTCCACAGCCCCACCAACCCACGACTGCGTAGAAGCTGGGGAGGCTCTCCTCCCTTGCCTGGTTCACATCCAGGAGGGCCCCTTGCCC
The DNA here is from genome assembly GCA_027257055.1 of Cephalopachus bancanus. Taxonomy (NCBI): domain Eukaryota; kingdom Metazoa; phylum Chordata; class Mammalia; order Primates; family Tarsiidae; genus Cephalopachus; species Cephalopachus bancanus. The sequence continues at coordinate 3,402,826 of JAPVLO010000564.1, forward strand.
TCCCCCTCCTATACCTGGTTCACTGATGGCAGCTCCTTCCTACACAACGGGTCCCGGGTTGCAGGATACGCCATCACCTCTAGTACACACGTCATTGAGGCAAAGCCTCTCCCACCAGGCACCACTAACCAACAGGCAGAACTTGTAGCTGCCACTCGAGCATTCCAGCTAGTGGCTGGACACTCCCTCTCACTCTACACTGACTCCAAATATGTTTTCCTCATTCTCCTCTCCCACTCGGCCATATGGAAGGAAAGGAGGTTACTGACTACCAAAGGCTTAGCAGTGGTTAACGCTAAACTAATCTCCAACCTTCTCACCACCTCTCTACTTCCCACCAACATTGGCATTTCTCACTGCAAGGCCCACCAGTCCGACTCCTCACTCATAACTCAGGGAAACTTCAGGGCAGATAATGCGGCCCGACAAGCAGCCTTGGGATCCATCCCCAGCATGGCCCAACAAGCAGCCTCGGGGTCCATCCCCACCATGGCAGCTGTTACCTGCCCTGGTCCAAGCCATACGCCTCCCACTAATTCACCACCGCCAACTCCCCCCTCTATCTCCGACCTCATCCCATATCTACACTCAATCTTCCATCCCAATCCCTCTGCTTTAATGTCTTTCCTAAAAAACTTCTTCACCCTCGACCCCCACCATATAAAGCTTATAAAAACCATTACCTCTCAATGTTCTATCTGCCAGCGAACTAATCCCCATACCCCCTTAAAACCGAGAACATTTCCCACGCATCAGGCCCGGGGCCAGCTTCCGGGTACGGACTGGCAGGTTGACTTTACTGTCATGCCCTCAGTTCGCAACATCAAATACCTCATCTTGGTCGACACCTTTTCTGGATGGGTAGAGGCATACCCCACCACAAACAAACGAGCAGCGACTATAGGGTCCATCCTTGCCAATCACATAATTCCTAAGTTTGATGTCCCTTTATCTCTCCAGTCTGATAACGGACCCGAATTTACCTTGCGAGTGGTACAATCCCGAACAACCGACCTCCACATTAACTGGAATTTCCATATCCCATACCACCCACAATCGTCCGGCAAGGTTGAGCGAGCCAATCACACCCTCAAAGACACTCTCACCAAATTATCCCTCGAACTCCATTGAGACTGGGTCTCCCTCCTCCCACTGGCCCTCTTCTGCATGCAAGTTCTCCCAAAAAAACCATCCCAACTCTCACCTTTTGAAGTGATGTATGGCCGTCCAGCGCTGCCCCCAGGAATCCCCACTGCAACCCCTCTGACACCCAATCACATATTTTACCCCCTCTTGTCCTTCATTCATTCCCACATTTGGGAATATCAAAACCTCCTTTTACCTGTCTCGTCCAATGGTCAAATCCCACCTCCTCTTATTCCTGGACAATGGGTCTATTTTTCTGACCTGGAAACTAAAACTCACCTTAACCCAAAGTGGTCTGAACCTCTTCAAGTAGTTTTATTCACTCCCACGGCAGCAAAACTTATCACAGCCCAACGTCAGGTTACCCCATGGATTCACATTTCCCGTCTTAAACCTGCCACCCCTCCTTCCTCACAATCCACCCATAATAATACTTGTCCACCCACCCACAGGTACACCAGCTCCAAGGTTCCAGACCAACCACTTAAACTTCACCTGTCTCGACTCACCACTCATCCCAACCCAAATCCAACCCAACATCCTGGATACAACACAGAAAACTTGTGACCCTTGGCCCCTCTCCTTTCTTGGCCTAATTGCCATCCTACTTACTATATTACTCACCTGCTCAGCACCCACAAGCTGGCCGCCTGCGGCAAAAATTCTGTTAGCTACTACTTATCTCTTAATTGTCACAAGCTTTGTTCTCATCAAATGCCTCCCTTAAAGACCAAAATAACCCCCGGTTTTACCTCCAGTTACGGGTTAACCATATTCATATTAATAAGCCTAGCCAATAACTTTACAATATCATGGGGCATGGCTGATTGGACTTGCAACCGATGCATCTCTGCAGGAAAACCCAGACTCTACCAGCTGATCCCCAGTATGTGCTATTATCAAAAATTTTCATACCAACTAGGAACACAAAAATACTGGGCTGCAACAATGTTAAGAGACTTCCAAGCGGGCTACCCAGGCAATAGGGGCACAGTCCGCTGCTGGGAGCAAGACCCCCCACCAAAACCCCAAAACAAAATACCCCCTTGCCCCGCTGAATGTTCATCCGTCCATTCTTTTGTCCAGGCATCTTGCTACGAGCAAGCCTCGGTCTGCCTCAGACCAACCAAACAGCAGGTCTGGACAGGACGAAGCATGGGACAACATTCTGGGTATTCTTGTCCCGGGAGCCAGGGAGAAAAAATCTGCTGGAACCTCAGACCTCCTGTGGGGAGATCAGATGGGGGAGGGGCGCAAGATTATGCTGAATAGCAAAACACTAAGCAGGTCATGAGAGAGCTCATTCAACATTTCAATGGGCCGGTCTTGGTGCACCCCAACCCCCAAAACCCTGGGGCCCTTATCAGACAGATCCGGAACTTCTTCCTGTCCTTAGCCAAACCCATACCCTACTTAACCTTACTAACCCCGATCTAGCAAAGGACTGCTGGCTATGCCTCAAGTCTGGCCAATCCTGGGTCTCCACTGTCCTGGTCGCTGGAAATTGGACTCTCCCTATACCTCCAACCCAATGTACACCTTCACTACCACGTTTTAACATCCCTCTCCCACATGACTTGCCCGCGGCCCAGTGTATAACACGAAACAGCACTCTGGGGGTCGGATGGGCCCCCCGCCTCTGCACACAATCATTTGTGGTCCAATCAAATAACACCCTCTGCCCCCCATTTAACAGGACTGCTTTCCTAGCGCCACCTCCATCTACCCGGTCTTGCCCCCCCAACTGGTCAGGGTCCTGCATTCTTGTCATCCTCCTCCCTGCCATTGTAATAGCACCCAGTAACCAAAGCCTGCCTGTCCCTTTAGTGGGCTCCTCAACGTCATGAGTAAGATGGGCAGTTGAGCTCATACCTCTGCTGGTGGGGCTGGGTATCACCATGGCCCTGGGAATGGGGACAGCAGGGCTGGGGTCCTCACTTCACTTTTACAAGCAGCTCTCCTCCCAACTGATCGAGGACATACAACAGGTGGCAGACACGGTCCTAGACTTACAAACACAACCAGACTCCCTGGCTGACATGGTCCTCCAAAATCGACGGGTACTAGACCTACTAACAGCAAAAGAGGGAGGAATATACCTGTTTCTTAGGGAGGAATGTTGCTTCTATGCCAATAAATCAGGAATAGTCAAGGACAGAATTATACAACTACAAGAAAATCTCCAAAAACGAAGAGAAGACCTGATCGGAGGCCCATTCTCAGGATGGTGGCAACCCCAGCTCCTAACGTGGCTTCTTCCTGTTCTAACTTCACTAATTGTTATATTTATCCTCTTGTCAGCGGTTCCATGTGTTTTTAGGTTTCTCCAACAGCACCTGGCAGAGCTCTCTCGAATAACGGTCAACCAACTACTATTACAGTCATACTCGCCCCATCCATCCGAACCACCTCCGACCACATACCAGTCTTAATTACTTAACAACTATCAACCCGTTACAATAAAATCCAGGATTATAGCAGCCCATAACAACCCAGTTTTTATCTAATTTTTTCTTTTAGATATGTTCTCTTCCAGGTTCTCTATCTACCTCCACAGTCTACTCCAAGACAGCCGGTTACTACCGCCCTCGTGCCCGCTGGAGGAGTGGCCGGAACAAGTCTGCCATTCTACATCTACAAGGGACTTTTATAGAACTCTTACCTTCAGAAATCTTCACCTTCAGTGCCTATCTCTGGGCCCTGTTCTGGCTGGTTCTGTGCCCTTCCCCCACCTCACCCCACAAAGCCCACATCCAGTAGGAAGCAGCCAGAAAGAATAACGATGCCCCTCTCCCAAATAAACAGAAAAGATGGGAATGAAAGGTACAGGGAACAGTCAGAAGGGCGTCTCCCGAGATGACACTAAAACACTATATAGAACCCAACAAAGACAACAAAGGCCCTAAGCTCCTGCTTTTCCCACGCGCATGAAACTTAAACCTTTGCACAAATATTATCTCCCTATAGGAATACTACCTCATAGCCCCCTCCAATAGAGACCCCAGCACAGCACTGGCCACCCCCTCCCAAACCAATAAATACAGACCTCTCTCACCATCGCCCTCTCACTCTCCCTCCCTTACCAGGCGGTTACAGACCCTCTCTCTGTAGCCGCTGCTCTAATAAATCTCTTGGCCTCAAAGGGTGTTGAGTCTCGCTGCGTGCCACCATCCTTCAGAAACAGTTTTAAGTACAAGGAGGACCTTAATAAGGAGGGCAAGATGGACCAAGTGGAGTGGCCTCATGAGATGATGCCTTTCCCAGTGGCGCCTTTGGGGTGGATATCCCCGGTCTGTTGGGACCTTCCCTTGAGATGACTGCTAGGAGGGCTGAATCAACTCTACAGCATTGACAAAGGTCTGGATTTTCTCGTAATGCAAAGAAAGCCTGTACATATGGGACCTTGGACCATTTGCCCTGGCATCTACAGAAACTGTCTAGCTGCACAATTGTGTTATGATTGATTCTTCCCTCTGGAGGTCAGGTTTCTCCATCTTGCAATTTATAATTCAGCTGTGCTTGGGTGCAAAAGAATTTAAGATGCTGTTTAAAGTCTGAGGATCAAAGGAGTCCCGTGTCCCTGGATGCAATCTTGAGAGCACACTGCAGATAGCCAGATGGCCCATTACCCATCTGAAGGAGAGAGGTGAAAGAAAGGTGTCCCTAAGCTTCCTCTCCTCCAACCAATGCACATGAATAAGGATCAAAGAAAGGACAGTGTCCCCTCACTTTCCTGTCCTTCTCTGCTCATGGCATCCCCCTGGATGCGAGCATGACCTCCACCCAAGTACAGTGGTAGGGACCCGATCGGTAGGCATAGTCACACTCACCTATGCATTAATACCTGTCCTATATGCTGTCAACTATGCCTCTGGATTCCTCAAACCTAGTGTTCCTCCTTACCAGACTAGGTCTTCAAAAAGGCCTTGGAATGATTGGGAAACGGAGTTGGATTCTGATAAAGAGGGGGGGGGAGTCTATCTGGGACTTTCCATGAACCTCTGGCCAGGAGCCCATGGTTTGAGTCAGGTTACAACATTCAATTACTTTCCTAACAAGGTCCAAATATAGAGGCATAAAAGTGCAGTACAGAATCGTTTAAGACAGTCCCTGACATCTTCTGAAAAGCCACAGTCAACCAGGCATTTCAACATAAAGTCTGCACAGTCAGCATGTAAAGAGCTGACAGTGTCCTCAGAGGGGAGAGTTCACATTCACTCAACATTTGTCTACCCATAGAGTCTCCAAATATAGGGATCTAACTTCACAAGACTTAAATTCCTTATATAAAGCAGTTTCTCATTCTTGCCAATTACAATGCTTCCCAACATGAAAAAATGAAACCAAAGCTTCCTGCCCTTTTGCCTCGTGGACCAATGAACACGCCCTGTCCTAAGCTCTTATTCAATATGAATCAAGCCAGTTGCCAACACTGTCTAGTAATGCCAGCTCCCTAAGCTACTAAAAAACACCCATGTCACCAAGCACTGAGTGGGGACAGTACCCATGGCAATCCTGAAGAGAAGAAAATGTGATAGGAAAGACTGAAAAAAATGTGATAGGGGAGACTGGAAGCCTTCAGCTGACACATTGTCAGGTTGTTGGGAATTGGGATCAGCCTGGAAGCCTTCAGGTAACACCAAGGTGTAGCCTTGGTCAGATGCCCTCAATTACTCCCAAACTTCTTCTAATTCCACGTGACAGCTAGACCTCCATGAAAAGAAACTGTATTGGAACAGGGCCAACATTCCCAACACCTGAGAGTGACGGGGGATTAACCAAGTCCTTTCCAGCAGTCGCATTATTCACTTTTAACTGGCTAGCAGAGTCCCGGTAATTTATTCTTTAGAGAGATACAGAACTTGAGGACGAGGATCCCCGAAGATGAAAGTAAAGAGGTAGGTTCGCTTTAACTCACCCTTCCATCGAGCCCCATGTTCAGGTGCCAAAACTGGTGTGGATTTTTCAGGTCAGCCTGGGCTTCAAGAGTGTCAGCTCAATGGGTCAGTTAACCAAGCTCCAGAGAGGGTAGTCTGGCGGGGCTGGTAAGCCTAGCCCCGGAAGTGTCAGCTCTAAAGGGTTGGCGAGCCAAGCCCTTAGATTGTTGCTGGTTTGGTGGGCTGGCAAGCCTAGCCCCCGGAGTGTCTCTGCTTCAGAATCTCACCTTCTCCTGGTAGCTCTTCTGGTTTAGCTGGCTCCGTCGGCTGGCAAGCCAGCCTCTGGGGTGCGCAGCTTTTTGGCTCTGACAATCTTCTGCAGCTCTTCAGGTTGCAGCTCTTCAGGGTTGAGGTTCTGGTCTCATACCCAGGAAGAATGAGGTTCATGGACATCCAGAAAGTGGGAAAGCAGGATTTATTGAGAGAATAGAGAAGCTCCCACAGCGGGAGGGGATCCAAAGGGGTTGCCCCTATTCCTATATCTTAATTGGAAACAGAAATTTAATATTGGCATTTTGTTGTTGAGTTCAGGTCTTTGTCACCCAGGCTGGAGTGCAGTGGCACCATCATGGCTCACCGCAATCTTGACCTCCTAGACTCAGGTAATCCTCCCACCTCAGCCACCCAAGTAGCTAAGACAACAGGTGCACACCGCCACACTTGGCTAATTTTTTTAATTTTTTTTGCAGAGATGAGGTTTTGCTATGTTGCCCGCTATGTTGCCCAGGCTGGTCTCAATCTCCGGGGCTCAAGTGATGTTCTCACCTCAACCTCCCAAAGTGCTGGGATTATAGGCATGAGTCATCCCACCCAGCATTAGCATCTTTAAAAAGCCACCTCTGTGAGTCTATGTAGAGTTTGGGAGACAATGTTAAGGATCTGGATCTTCTTCTAGATGAAATAAAAAGTCATAGAACACCCTACACAAACTCTCATAAAAGTGTGAAGGGAAGTTCCAGAGTGTGACGAGGAACCATTTACATCTGATTGGTCAGAAATGGCTTTTCTGAAGTGATGCTTAGGCCAAGACTGAAGGATGATGGGACATAACCACTCACAACTCTGGCTTGGAGAATCAGTTCTGGCCCAGAGTCCCCAGGTGGGGCATTTGCCTTTCCAGCATAGCTGCTGAGACCCATATGGCCGACCTTGGAGAAGTGGGTGTGTTACACATCTTTTTAACTTTTAAACCCTCTTTTTCTCTTCATCTCATACATACACATACTGGTTCTTGTATTGAAGTAGGGTCAGAGCAATTAAATAACAGCCCACAACTTAATTTTAGCAAAGGAGAAGTTTATTAGTCAAGGCTCTGCCAACTGGTGACCGCTTGCAGGAAGAGAGCTCCAAGCAAGACGGCCCTGAGCCCCCGCTCAGAGCTTTCTTTTTTTTTTTTTTTTGAGTTGGAGTCTCACTCTGTCACCCAGACTGGAGTGCAGTGGCCACTCCCAGCCACTGCAGCCTCGACCTGCTAGGCTCTGGCGATCCTTCCGCCTCAGCCTTCCAAGTAGCTGGAACTACAGGCATGCACTACCACGCCCTGCCAATTTTTGATTTATTGTAGAGATGAGGTCTCGCCAAGTTGCCCAGGTGGGTCTCGAACCTGCAGGCTCAGGCAATCCACTCACCTCAGCCTCCCAAAGCACTGGGATTACAGGCTGAGCCACCGAGCCCGGCTTCAGAGCTTTCTTAAGTAGTCCTAGCTTACATCCTGGTTAGTTAGAGTTGGACATTTTCCAGAGCTCTTATCCCAATATTCTGCTGACATCAGCAAGCTAACAGATGTGCTAATTAGGCAAGTATTGTGGGTAAGGATACAATTTATCTTGCAATATTTACAGAGGAGAAACCTTCAAAGAAAACCTTCCAAGAAGGGAGTAACGCCTGTTTCAAGGCTGAAGCCATCTCTTTCACCTCCCCCCTTACAATCCCAGGGACAGAGGCTGCTCTTTTCTCCCCCTTTTTTTCCCCTCTCTTACATCCCCCCCTTTTCAGTTGTGCCGAGAGTCAAATCATTGATTCTTCTGACAAGGGGGTGTAGTGGGACCTGAGAGCCATCATTTTTACAGGCATGATGCTGTTTTTAATGTAGGTTAGGAGGTACCTAATAATGCAAGGTCCCACAGTAATGCCTATTAAGAGTAGGAGGAGAAGGCCGGCTAGTGCTGAAATTAGGGTGGTGAGCCAGGGGGACCAAGAGAAGAGGGACTGATACCAGTTCCCTGAGGCTTGATTTTGCAACTCTTGCCGCCTTATATTTTCCCTTACTTGAGCAAGAGTTTCTCATATTATTCCTGACTTGTTGGCATACAAGCAACAAGCTTCTCCCAAAGCCATACATAGTCCCCCTTGTTTCATGAAAGGAGGTCAAGACCTCTTCTATTTTGAAGCACTACTTCAGCCAGGGAGTTAATCTGTTCCTCCAGTTGGGACGCGCTAGACTCTAGTAAACTTAGGTCCGCATGGACCTGCATACTCAGCTGTTTGAGGTTTTGATCTCCCACGACTAAGGAGGCTGTGCCCATGGCAGTAGCCCCTGCAGTGCCTAATCCCACAAGTAAAGGCACTAGTATGGGGGCACGCTTAGCTTGTGCAAGCCTTGGGAGTTGGAGGTGCTCCCTTCCCTCCGTCCCTTCATATATGTACACTTGGGGCAAGATGTGCACCAGGATACAAAGTTCTGACACCAATTGCAGGTGCTGCAGGCTAACGCATGGGGTGATGCCCCGGGTGCAGGCAAACCATGTAGTCAGGGGAGCCACTGCTAGTTGGGGTTTTTTTGAGTTTGAGAGGCTAACCGTATTGATGTGGGAGGTGCTGCTGCAGGACGCCCGAAGGGGAGAGTTATTTATTGGGAATTGCGGGGAGTAAAGGCAAGTCCCCTGCCCCTGGAGGTCGTCCAGTGTTAGAGTTGGGTGGGTGCCCCATGGGCACAGTTTTTGGGACTGTACTATGGTTAAATTGTGGACTCGTATACTTTCCTTCATGTCTCCAACTGGGGAGACAGCCCCAATTCCCATGTAATATGGGGGACGAGGGTCCAGGCATAACCAGCAGTCCTTTGGCAGATTAGGGCGAGTTACATTAACAAGCTGGTAAGCCACTGACAGCATTGGAAGAAACTGGTTGCGAGGAGGGGGAGAGGGAAGCTGAGTAGCAGCCAGGATAGACAGCACAGGGGGATTCACAGCAGAGGGAGTGGTTAACTTGGGACTTAGTGCCTGCACAACAAGACTAGGAGGTGCTGGTTCATGCAGGATAATATTGCGTATTGGTCCTACAGGGTTAGGGGCATGGGGAATGGGCCTTCTTTGTATGGTAAACAGCGTTCCTGGGTCTCTCCCTGCTGCATACATTCGGAGTCCCCATGTTTTACCTGTTTTCCATACCTTTTGAATACTAAAGGCATCCCAATCCGTGACTGTTTTAGTGGATTACAGGTGCTAGGGTGACCAAGACACTGAGTCAAGGTGGGGGGGTTGGTATGTTTTGCCTTTGAAGGCTTATGTAGGGGGTCGTCATTTTTCCAGGGGGCAATAGTTTCACAGCCCCAGGATGCACAGTGAAACTGTTGGGGCCCGTTACAATGGTCAGGGCCTGTGGCTGGGCAAACGTAGAAACGCTTTTTTATAAGATCTATTTCGGAATTTGGATACCCGCAACCCGGGTGATCATTATCGTCATCAACATGGCTGGCTAGTAGGCCAGGCCATAGTGCACAAAGGTTGAAATTAAAAACTGGTTGCCCATTCGCGTGGTAGGAGGAAATCACGGTGCCCATCACCATGTCAATTAGAACTCATGAGTAGTTTCCAGGCACATAATATTGTTTCAGTTGAGGCTGATAAGCCTGATTTAAGGGGAGACCTAGGAGTAACAAGGCTAAGATTCTGGGGCTTGTGAGAGTCTTTTTTTTTTTTTTTTTTTTGAGTTGGAGTCTCACTCTGTCGCCCAGGCTGGAGTACAGTGGCCGCTCTCGGCCACCGCAGACTCCACCCGCTGGGCTCTGGCGATCCTTCCCCCTCAGCCTTCCAAGTAGCTGGAACTACAGGCACGTGCAACCACGCCCGGCTAATTTTTGATTTATTGTAGAGACAAGGTCTCGCCGAGTTGCTCAGGCAGTTCTCGAACCCGCGGGCTCAGGCAATCCACTCACCTCACTCCCAAAGGCGCGGGATTACAGGCTGAGCCACCGATGATCTTTAACAGGTCCTCCCCGGTGGCCTGTTTGATGATTCCCCAATGATTCTCCATGTCTCCGGGCGTATGCCGGTAGCCGCTTTCACCTGCGAGTGATGAATCCAAGGATGGCTGCCTCTGACTTTAATGGCAGTTGATGTTGTCAGGATCACCACATGAGGGCCTTTCCACCTGAGGGCAAGAGCCTCAGTTTTATGCCATTTCATCCAAACTCGATCACCGGGTTGGAATGGGTGAGGGATTTCTGGAGCTGGCTTCTGGAGGCCGCCCGCACAGCTTCTATTACAGCCCGTTGAACTTTTTGGAGTTCCTGTAGTGACTGAAGCAAGTTATGGTTAGATAATTCTGCCACATTTTCGATTCCAATTTTTGGGAGTAACGGCGGAGGGCATCCAAAGAGGATTTCAAAGGGGGTTAGGCCTTTAATATAGGGGGTACATCTAGCCCTTAGGAGGGCATAGGGAAGGAGGGTTACCCACCCCTCACTGGTCTCCAGGGTTAATTTAGTCAAGGTCTTCTTGAGTGTTCGATTCATTCTTTCTACCTGACCTGAGCTTTGGGCATGGTATGCACAGTGCAAATTCCAATTTATCCCCAATGCCTTTACTATTCCTTTTATGAGCTTTAAAACAAAAGCTGGTCCATTGTCTGACCCTATTGATACGGGCAGGCCATATCTCGGGATGATGTCGTTTAAACGTTTTTTGACAGTAACTGAGGCGGTCTCGGCTTTAGTGGGAAACGCCTCTACCTATCCCGAAAAAGTGTCCACCAGCACCAACAGGTACCTATACCCATACTGTCCAGGCTTTATCTCAGTAAAGTCTATTTCCCAAGGTCTTCTGGGGGTTAATCCCCCGGTCCCGGACTCCTTGGGTGGATACACTGACCTTAGCATTGTTAGTTTGTTGACAAGGCATGCAGCCTTGGATAAGCTCCTGCACCAGCTGATCTAGGCGGGGAAGGAAGAATTCCTTCCGCATGAGTTCAGTTAGTTTTGTCTTTCCCAAATGAATTCCTTCGTGGAGTTGGCATAGAAGTTGCCGCCCCAAAGTTTGTGGGAGGAAGATTCTACTGTCTCGGATTTGCAGCCATCCCTCGGGGTTATTAATTCCGCCCAGTTTTCGTGCGGTCATGAGGTCTTCATCTGTATACTTTGGTGGCTCGCTTAGCCGAGGGGGGGTAGGGTGGGGTGGGGTGGGGTGTAACATTAGCAAGCAAGTGGTCCTGCGGTAAGCAGAGTCCTTGGCTGCCTGGTCCGCCTTTCTATTTCCTATTGCCTCCTTTGAGTTTCCTTTCTGATGACCAGGGCAGTGGATAATGGCGACTTGCTTTGGGGCCCATATAGCTGCCAGAAGGTTTAGGATTTCTTCTTTGTTTTTAATAGTTTTCCCTTCTGCAGTGAGCAATCCCCTCTCCCGGTAGATTGTCCCATGCACATGCGCCATGGCAAATGCATACCTACTATCAGTGTAAACATTAACTGTTTTTCTCACCCCTGCCTTTAGGGCCTCCGTTAGGGCGATCAGTTCTGCTCTCTGGGCTGATGTCCCTGGTGGCAGAGGCTTGGCCCAAACGGTTTCTTGCAAAGTAACCACCGCTGCCCCCGCATACCTGACTCCATCCTGCACAAAGCTGCTGCCGTCTGAGAAGAGTGTCAGGTCAAGGTTAGGTCTCGGGACGTCCGTGAGATCCCAACGTAGTTTCTGGAACTCCGTTACCTCATAACAGCAGTGCGGGGGTTCCGAGGAGCTTTCTTCTGGCAGCAAAGTTGCAGGGTTTAAGCTGGGGGTGCGCTGAAACTGGATCCGGGGCTGGTCTAGTAACAGTACTTGATAATGAGTTATACGAGCATTAGACATCCATTTATCAGGGGCCCCTCGGAGCAAGGACTCTACAGCATGGGTGGCCGTAATGGTTAAATCTTGTCCCATGGTTAGTTTGTCTGAGTCTTTTACCAATACAGCAATGGCCGCGACAGTTCGCAAACAGGGCTGCCAGCCCAAGGCCACTGGGTCTAGTTTTTTTGATAGATAGGCAACTGACCTGTTCCATGGCCCGAACTTTTGGGTTAGGACCCCTTGGGCGATGCCGCGCCTTTCATCTATAAAAAGATGGAATGGCTTCTCTATGTCCGGCAGGGCTAAAGCCGGGGATGAAATTAAAGCATTTTTGAGGGCCTGGAAAGCTTTGTCACCCTCTGGAGTCCATTGAAAGCTAACCTCTGGTCCCTTAATGATTTCATACAAAGGCTTGGCGAGTTCAGCAAATTTTGGGATCCAGAGCCAGCAATATCCCACTGCACCTAGGAATTCTCGGACCCGCCTCTTATTACTTGGGGCTGGAATGCCTGTTATGGCCCTTAGGCGCTGGTCGGTTAGACCCCCTTGGAGGTTGTAGCCAAGGTAGGTGGCTTTTGTTATGCAAAGCTGGGTCTTCTTCACTGACACCCGATACCCTAGGGCTTGGAGCTCTTTAAGGAGGTCTCGAGTTGCATGCAGGCACTCACCCTCTGTTGTTGCGATTAACAAATCATTCACATACTGGAGCAAGGTTACTTCAGGGTGCTGTTGCCTGCAATCCTGGAGGTGTCAGCGCAGGGCTTAATCGAACAGCGTAGGAGAGTTTTTAAAGCCTTGGGGAAGCCGGGTCCAAGTTAACTGGCCAATTTCCCCTTTGTCTGAATCCTTCCATTCAAAGGCAAACATATGCTGGCTCTGCTTGGCCAGGGGAATGCTAAAGAAGGCATCCTCATGGTCCAGGACAGTGTACACTTGTTTTTCGGGGGAGAGCCCACCCAAGAGGGTATACAGGTTGGGGACCATGGGGTGAATGTCCTCCACCCGCTTATTAACTTCCCTTAAGTCTTGCACCGGCCAGTAATCCCCCGCGCCTGCCTTCCGACCGGGAGCAGCGGAGTGTTCCAGGGTGAATGGCATGGCCCTAAGATTCCAGCTTGCCGTAGGCACTGTACATGAATTGTGATGCCCCTCCAGGTCTCCTGGGGTATAGGGTACTGCTTTACCCAAATAGGCACTGCCTGACTTTTAAGTTGTACAATGACCGGCAGTTGGTGGGAGGCCAGCCCAGGAGGGTTCGATTCAGCCCACACTTGGGGAAACTCAGTCTGTAATTGAACTAGTAGGGAGGTGTCTGATGAGACCAGGGGAAGCTTATTTTCAGTTAGCACATACTCCTCACTTAGGGGGACAGTGATAAGAATTTTTGATACCTCTGGCTGAGTTTGGCTTACCGCTGCTGTGGTTTCTTGAAAGCCTATGTTGGCCCTGAGCTTGTGTAGAAGGTCCCATCCTAGGAGCAGGTACAGGCAGTCTGGCATTACTAGAAATGAGTGGGTTACTTCCTCCTTCCCCAGGTTTACTGTTCTTTCGGTTGTCTAGGGAACCAACTGGGTTCCAGTCGCTCCCTGAACCAGGGTCTTTTTCTGTTGACAGGGCCGTTATCTCTTTGCAGAACTGAGATTGCAACCCCCATGGCCACTTAGAAATGGACAGGCTCACCCCTAACAATCAGCTTTACCCTGGGCTCTCGGGGGTGTTTCTAGAGCCCCGGCCCCATTAGTCTGTTTGTAGCTGAAGTACCGGAGTGGGCAGTGGTGGTGGGTACTCCTCTGAATGTGGGGAAGGAGCCTGCACTTGGGGCAGCTTGTTTGGGCAATCCTTTACATAGTGCCCAAACTTTTTGCAGTAGGCACATTGGTCCTTTGCCAGCGGCTTCCTTTTTGCATTCCTGCTACCCGCTTTCCCAGCTGGTTGTTTTGGCTTGGCTTCCTCCAGGGCTGCTACAACCACTTTTGCCACTCTCTTAGCCTGCACATCCTCCTGGGAGTCCCTATTGTTAAAAACCTTTTGAGCTACCTCTGTTAATTCTGACAAGTTTTTGCCTTCGAAGCCCTCAATTTTCTGTAGTTTCTTTCTTATGTCTGGAACTGACTGGGAGACAAAGGCTATGACTAGTGCCCTCCTGTTTTCAGGGGCTTCAGGGTCTATCGGAGTGTACGTCCGGTAGGCCTCCATGAGCCTTTCTAGAAAAGCGGTGGGAGATTCCTGTGGCCCTGAATAATGTCACTTGCCTTGGATAAATTTGTTGGGCACCTCGCGGCGGCCCGGAGACCCCCCTTTAGAGTCCGGCGATAGGTGGTGAGACTCTCCCTACCATGGTCAGTGTTGGGGTCCCAGTTAGGTCTTTTAGCGGGGAAGACATGCTCCACACGGGATTGCTCCACAGGCCTGCCATCTGGTCCTAGTACCAGCTTTCTCGCCTCCTGGTGGATTCTCTCCCTCTCTTCCGTGGTAAAGAGAGCTTGGAGAAGCTGTTGGCAATCATCCCATGTGGGCTGGTGGGTATAAAAAATAGTTTCTAAGAGTGATATAAGGCCTTGAGGTCTTTCAGAGAACAGCATGTGTTGGTTTTTCCAATTGTAAAGGTCGCTAGGGGAGAAAGGGACATATACCATAAAAGTCATGGCCCCCATCCCTCCCATATCAACCCCTCAGGCCTGTCTTAAAGGGAGAACTGCCGGCGTCTGTATCTCCGGTTTTTCCGAGGACGAATCTGGGCTTGTTGGTTGAGGGGGACCCATCTGCTCTCCTGAGGGTTGAGGGGGAAGCGGGGGTAGATGGGCTGATAGGGGGAGCCGCTTCTAGTGTATGATGGGCTGAGAGCCTCCTGAGCCCCTTGTCTTCGCCCAGGTGCCAGGTACGGCGGGGGGATGTCATCATCCTCTGGAGGACTCTGGAGGACTGGGGGTTTGGCTTTAGGGGTTTCCTGTAGTGATAAAATGTGAGAAAGATTATTATTTCTCTGGGCATTTCTCATCCATGATGGTTGTTGCATTACCAGGAGGTACCAGACTGTAATGTACAAGGGATTTGGTCTGGATGACGGCAGCAGATGAACTGACTGACTCTTTCCACTACAGTGGGATTGAAAGTCCCTTCTGCTGGCCAGCT
The DNA here is from genome assembly GCA_027257055.1 of Cephalopachus bancanus. Classification (NCBI taxonomy): domain Eukaryota; kingdom Metazoa; phylum Chordata; class Mammalia; order Primates; family Tarsiidae; genus Cephalopachus; species Cephalopachus bancanus. Next base: position 3,418,082 of record JAPVLO010000564.1, read on the forward strand.
GCAATTGGGAAATGTGGGCCACTCAAGAGAACAAAAGGTGGTTAATTTACCCTTGTTTACCTGGTCACCTGAGTCTTGGGCCTCTTTTTGGAAATCCTTGAAGTGGCACAAGATCAGCTGTAAGGGAGTGTCAGGCCAAGAGCATTGTTGACCCATGATATTAGTTACAATAACAGACATGACAGTAACAAACACTGAACACACAAACAAGACAGCAAAGACTGAACAGAGAGAACTGGCTGCCCAAGGCAAAACAGGAGATCCTGGTGACATCTCACTAGGACCTCGGACCCCCAGGATTAGCGCTGCGTCCAGCTTTCCCAAGGGTCCCTACAGGAGTGCACTCAAAACAGAAATCAGGAGCCTGACTTACCTCTCTGAGGGCTTCCAGGGGCGTTGTGAGTCTGCCAGATACAGGCCCAATCGAACCCAGAGAGTTCGCGGGGCCACAGCCCCACAAGGCCCGTCAGTTAAAATGGGTGCAATTTAAGCACTCGGTTCTCCCGGACGAGCCCCCCATATGAAGTAGGGTCCGAGAGATTAAATAACAGCCCACCAACTTAATTTTAGCAAAGGAGAAGTTTATTAGTCAAGGCTCTGCCAGCTGGCGACCACTTGCAGGAAGAGAGCTCTAAGCAAGACGGCCCCGAGCCCCCGCTCAGAGCTTTCTTAAGTAGTCCTAGCTTACATCTTGGTTAGTTAGAGTTGGACATTTTCCAGAGCTCTTAATCGCAATATTCTGCTGACATCAGCAAGCTAACAGATGTGCTAATTAGGCAAGTATTGTGGGTAAGGATACAATTTATCTTGCAATATTTACAGAGGAGAAACCTTCAAAGAAAACCTTCCAGGAAGGGAGTAACGCCTGTTTCAAGGTTGAAGCCATTTCTTTCTCTCTCTCTCTCTCTCTCTCTCTCTCTCTCTCTCTCTCTCTCTCTCACATCACACACACACACACACACACACACACACACACACACACACACACCCCCTCCGCTTACAATCCCAGGAACAGAGACTGCTCTTTTCTCCCTTTTTTTTTCTCTCTTACAGTATATAGGTCAGTTTCCCACTGTAAGTTCTGATCTTATCTCTGGTTACACACACATGAATGACCTGTGTTTTATTTCCCACCTAATATGTCATAATTTTTTCTCCTTTCCTATGGTGCTAAGAACATGAAGATTTTTTAAACTCCATTACCTTACTATCATTCCTGGATGAAAATATTTTTTAAATATTCAAATGGTTTTCATTGTAAAGTAATTAAAATCATTTAGGAAAAGATAAAGACAAATATAAATTAATATCCCACTACTCATTGATGACCCTTAGCATGTTGGTGACATTCTCTCATAGTTCCCCTGGGAGAATTTTATAATTTCATGAAGTTGGGATCATCCATGTTGTTATGAACTTAATTTTTTCTTTTCTTTTTTTTTTTTTTTTAGAAAGCAGGATTTATTGAGAGGACAGAAAAACTCCCACAGTGGGTGGGGACCTGAAGAGGTTGCCCTTAATTTTGTTTTTCAACATTATGCCATTTAATTTCTGTATCATAATTATTTAAATAGTCTTCTATTTTTGTTGTTGTTGTTGTTTGAGTCAGAGTCTCACTCTGTTGCCCAAGCTGCACTGCAGTGGCATGCTCATGGCCACCGCAGCCTTGACCAGCTGAGCTCAGGCGATTCTTCTACTCAGCCTTCCAAGTAGCTGGAACTATAGGCACGCACCACCATACCTGGCTAATTTTTGGATTTATTGTAGAAACGAGGTCTTACCATGTTGCCCAAGTTGGTCTCAAACCTCTGGGCTCAGGCAATCCTCTTGCCTCAGCCTCCCAAAGTGCTGGGATTACAGGAGTGAGCCACCATGCCTGGCTAAATATTCTTCTATTGGTGAGCTGTTAGTATTTTACTATTATAAACCATTTTATAATAAAAGTGGTGTGCCTCCATATTTTCATATCTCAGCAATTATATTTTGGGGCAAAGGTGAGATTCCTAAATCAACACATGAACAATTTTGCATTTGGATACTTCCAACCTAACCCTCCATGAAGAGGATGCACACACATAAGCACCTATGGGTACTGACTGATAGGGTCTATTTCCCCACTATTTTGGATTACATACAACATAGTCTTTTAAAATCTCTGCCATTTACTCTACCTGCTCATTACCCTCTTTTTTTTTTTTTGAGTCGGAGTCTCACTCTGTCGCCCAGACTGGAGTGCAGTGGCATGCTCCTGGCCACCGCAGCCTCAACCTGCTGGGCTCCGGTGATCCTTCCACCTCAGCCGTCCAAGTAGCCAGAACTACAGGCGCGTGCTACCACGCCCAGCTAGTTTTTGATTTATTGTAGAGACGAGGTCTTGCCAAGTTGCCCAGGCGAGTCTTGAACCCACGGGCTCAGGCAATCCTCTCGCCCTGGTCTCCCAAAGTGCTGGGATTACAGGCTGAGCCACCGAGCCCGGCCAGTTACCCTCTTTAGAATGGATTTTCTACACCTGTAAAATGGAAATAATAGTAGTACTTGCCTCATGAGGTTATGTAGATGAGTGTTTGGGATTCTACCTACCTTATAACAGCTGTTCACATATATACTACCATTTTTGTATGCATCTCTTTGATGGGTGATGAGTTCATACAATTTTTTAAAAATGTATTGTCCATTTGTGCTCCTTTTGTGAACTGCCTATTCATACAAGGATTATTGAGCAACTCTGCCTTAGTCTTCCCTTAGTGGAATGGAGATAACTCTAGGTCAGGTATTAGCAAAACTTTTCTATAAAGACCGATGGTACATATTTTGGCTTTTAGACCATGAAATCTTTCACAACTACTTAGCTCTACCTTATAGTATTAAAGTAGCCATAGACAATATGGAAATGATTGGACATGGCTGTGTTCCTATAAAATTCTATTCACACAAAAAGGCCAGAGTTAGCCTGTGGGCCATAACTTGCTAACCACAGCTCTAGTGTCACTATTAAGGCTGATATTATATTATTAAAATAGTTTTTCCTGATTATCAGATTTTTCCCTTGCACGTTCGATAAATATTAAATTTTATTAATTTTTATCTTAATTGTTGAAATTACCGGTTTTTCTCCACTGCTTGATTTATTTTTTATTTTTAATTTTTGAGTTGGAGTCTCACTCTGTCACCCAGACTGGAGCAGTGGCACGCTGCCAGCCACCGCAGCCTTGACCTGCTAGGCTCTGGCAATCTTTCCGCCTCAGCCTTCCAAGTAGCCAGCTAATTTTTAAAATTTATTTATTGTAGAGATGAGGTCTTGCCAAGTTGTCCGGGCTGGTCTTGAATCTGTGGGCTCAGGCAATCCACTCACCTCTGCCTCCCAAAATGTGGAATTACAGGCTGAACCACCAAGCCCAGCCCACTGCTTGACTTAAATGGAGCACTATAGTTGTAAGTTTCTGAAAACAAGCACCCTGATTTCTGGAGTGTTCTTAAACTGTCTGAATTTCCTAAACTAGCTAAACTGTCTTTACTAACAGTATCGGATATGGAATTTTTGCATGAATAATCCTGAGAGATATCGACCTTTTTTTCTTTCTTTGAGCTTTGATAGGCTGGTATTGTATCAGCCTTCTACATGTTCTTGAATAGTTTAGGAATAAAGAGTTTTCTATTTCTCGAAGGGTAGAAAGAGTTCATTGGTAAAATAGCTTGGGCTTATAATTTTTTGTGGGGTAATTCTTTGAGAACTTTTTCAAAGTAATGTTTAGTTTACTTAGGTTTTCTGTGTCTTCTTCTGTAAATATTATATTTTCCAAGATTATAATCAGGATATTTTCCTAGAAAACTATTTTTTTCATCTAGTTTTTGAGTGTATCAACACAAAAATGTACAAACTTTCAATATTATATTTTGTTTAAGTCTCTTTTCATTCCCAATGTTGCAAATTTGTGTGTTGTTTTTCTTGATCACATTAGTTTAGAATTTATCCAATTAATTTTTCCCAGAATTACCTTTACCATGTATTTTCTGCATTTATCTTTATTGAATCCTTACTTCTAATTTGATTATAATTTTTTTCTAACTTCTTGTATTGATCACCAAATTTCTATTTCTCCTTGTTTTTTGTTACCTCAGTACACCCACTTCTGAGATTTCAGACTGACATCTGATCTACTTCTTCTGTCTTTTAATTTATTGTAAAGTGTAGCAATTTTGAATTTTGAATGCCAAAAAAAGATTAGAAAGGTCACACAATATCCAAGACTCTGATGACCTAGCTATGTTCATTTCTTTTCTTCTAAATCCTTGTCCAAATGGACACATACTGTGACACAGTTGAACTAGGTTCTACATATTTTACCACACATTATAGGCATTTTCCATGTTTCTGAACAGTTATTTGTGGTTATAATTTATAGTGACTTCCTGAAACAAATTAGAAGCAGCCTAAATTTCTAGCATTGGAGGAACAATGCAGTAAACAGTGGCACACTGAGTCCTTGGACTAGTATTCAGTCATCAAACATCATTAACCTATTTTGACTTCTCAGCCACAGCCCTTCTCACACTGGTTGATCATTTTAACCAGTATTATTATTATCATTATTATTATTATTATTTTTGAGTTGGAGTCTCACTCTGTCACCCAGACTGGAGTGCAGTGGCCGCTCCCGGCCACCGCAGCCTCGACCTACTGGGCTCCGGCGATCCTTCCGCCTCAGCCTTCCAAGTAGCCAGAATTACAGGCGCACGCTACCACACCCGGCTGATTTTTTGATTTATTGTAGAGATGAGGTCTCGCTGCCCAGGCAGGTCTTGAACCCGTGGGCTCAGGCAATCCACTCATCTCAGCCTCCCAAAGGCGCGGGATTACAGGCTGAGCCACCGAGCCTGGCTTAACCAGTATTATTGAAGGGAGTTTTGGTCACACTAATCATTACTCATTGGAAACTTCCCTATATATCAAATGCCACCCAAGCTCACCACTTCCCTAGGAATAGGTCAAAAAGACAAAATCTAAAATCTAAATGTACTCATATGGCTTTTATACATTAGAATGAAATGTGTAGCTTTCTTCCTCCGGTATGAGTTCTTTGATGTCCAATAAAGTTCAAGCCTTGATTGAAAGCTTTTCCACAGTGATAACATTTATATGGTTTCTCTCCAGTGTGTTCTCTCATGTTGAGTGAAGAATAAGTGAAAACCAGAAGTTTTCCCATATTCACCACACTTATAGGGGTTCTCTCCAGTATGGATTCGCTTGTGAACTATGAGGTGAGAGTTGTGGCTAAAGGCCTTTCCATATTTGTTACATTTGTAGGGTTTCTCTCCAGTGTGTGTCCTTTGGTGTTATGTATATGAGTGGTCGTTAAAGGCTTTCCCACCTTCATCACATGTGTAGGGTTTTTCTCTAGTGTGAGTTCTTCTATGTACATTAAGGTGAGAATTTTGAGCCGGGCTCGGTGCCTCAGCCTGTAATCCCTCGCTTGGGGAGGCTGAGGTGAGTGGATTGCCTGAGTCCGTTGGTTCAAGACCCACCCGGGCAACTTGGCGAGACCTCATCTCTACAATAAATCAAAAATTAGCTGGGTGTGGTAGCATGCGCCTGTAGTTCCAGCTACTTGGAAAGTTGAGGCGGAAGGATCACTGGAGCCCAGCAGGTCGAGGCTGCGGTGGCTGGGAGCAGCCACTGCGCCCCAGACAGAGTGAGACTCCATCTCAAAAAAAAAAAAAAAGGTGAGAATTTTGGCTAAATGATTTTCCACATCTATCACATTCATGAGGCTTATCACCAGTGTGAGTTCTCTGGTGCAAAATGAGGTGAAGGCTGTACCAGAAAGACTTTCCACATTCATTACATTCATAGGCTTTTCTCTACTGTGATTTCATGGTGGAAAAGAGATGAAAAAAAAATTTTTTTTTTTTTGGAGTACGAGTCTCACTCTGTTTCCCAGGCTGGAGTGCAGTGGCATGATCATGGCCACCATAACTTCGACCTGCTGGGTCCAGGTGATCTTTCTACTTCATCCTTCCAAGTAGCTGAAACCATGGGCATGTGCCACCACACTCGGCTAATTTTTTAAATTTATTGTGGATACTAGGTCTCACCAAGTTTCACAGGCTGATCTCAAACCCCTGGACTCAAGCAATCCTTTCGCCTCAGCCTCCCAAAATGCTGGGATTACAGGGGTGAGCCACTGTTCCCAGTGAGATAAAAACTGCTTAAAGGCTTTCTCATACTTATTACATTAATAGGGTTTCTCCCCAATATAAGTTCTCAAAACCTGATGTGTAAGCCATGGCTTATAAACTCTGTATTTTTTACTACATTCATAGAATTGATCTCCTGCATTAATTAGCTCATGTGTATAAGTGTGTATACTCTGACTGGTATAATTATGCTCATTCAACTTGTATAGTTCTTGCAAGACTTTTCCAAATGCTTTACCTCTACATGGTTTCTTTCCTGCCCAGATGTTTCTTTCCTGCCAGATGATATTTTGAAACAAAATTATGGCTGGGCTCAGTGGTTCAGCCTGTAATCCCAGTACTTTGGGGGGCTGAGGTAAGTGGATTACCTGAGCTTGTGGGTTCAAGACCAGCCTGGGCAACTTGGCGGGACCTTATCTCTACAATAAATCAAAAGTTAGTAGGGCATGGTAGTGCATGCCTGTAGTTCTGGCTACTTGGAAAGCTGAGGCGGAAGGATTGCTAGAGCCCAGCAGGTCAATGCTGGGGTGGCCGTGAGTGTGCCATTGCGCTCCAGCCTGAGCGATGGAGTGAGACTCCAACTCAAAAAACAAAAAATGAAAATCATGCTGCAAACTTTGAGCTCCTGAGTCAACTTGATCGAAATTTTTATCAACAAGAAATCTCAGCCGGGCTCGGTGGCTCAGCCTGTAATCCCGCGCCTTTGGGAGGCTGAGGTGAGTGGATTGCCTGAGCTCGCGGGTTCAAGACCCTCCTGGGCAACTTGGTGAGACCTCATCTCTACAAAATCAAAAAATTAGCTGGGCGTGGTAGTGCGCGCCTGTAGTTCCAGCTATTTGGAAGGCTGAGGCGGGAGGATTGCCGGAGCCCAGCAGGTTGAGGCTGTGGTGGCCGGGAGCAGCCACTGCACTCCAGTCTGTGTGACAGAGTGAGACTCCAACTCCAAAAAAAAAAAAAAGAAATCTCTGTGAAGAATCAAAGTCTGAAATGAAGGTATATTTTCCCAGTCCCTGTCCTGGGTCACTGCTTGCCCTTGTTTATATTCCATTTGCCCATGCTGCTATTATGTATCTTTTGCTTACCAGAAATGGCCTCTGTTGATGGTGACCCTTGGCTTTTAGGTCTGGTCTTCCATTCTGGAAGGAAATGAAAAAGAGTTCATGTGCTTAGAGTGAGAACAATAAGATAAAAGCAACATTCAGATCTCAGAAGGGCTCTGGAAAAAACAACAACAACAAAATGTGGAAGACATAGGTAGGCGATTTTAAATATCAACTAAGGGAAGAGTTGGAGCTTTGATAAGAGAAGCACACATTGTACACACAAAACGAGAGGAATCCACAGGAAGACTGACTGGCAAACAGGCAGAGAGACACCATTAGGGGAAGCACCATGGAATAGCCAGACATTCCCAAAGGTTAAATGTTCAAGACAGCTTCCCTTATTTAATGCTTAAATATATCAAAATTCTAATCCATTTCCCCACTTAACATCCATTCCAAAGACTGATTTGTCTTCCTAATGAACTAGTTTTACAGTGCCAAGAGGGTCATCTTTAGATCCAGCCTTCCCAACCATCCAGAATCATCATCAAACATCACATCTATGACTGTCCTTTCTTCTTCTGGGTGCCTTTAGTTCTCACCTTACATGACACCTATCACATCTATGACTGTCACATCCATCACTTTTCTCTTTGGGGTGCCTTTAGTTCTCACTGTACATGACCTTTTTAACCAATATACAGTTCCTTCTCTGCTCAAGGACCTTTCTTTGATCCATCCCCAAGGTGTCTTAGGTCTCAATAACCCTTCCTTTTCTTCTCATCATTCGAGTACCAACTCCCAGGTCATCTTCTCTGAGAAATTCTCTCCAACCTCTTAGCCAACATAAGTTCCTCCTCTCTTTCCACCTCATTGGATCGTTTTTATTTGCCTCATTACATGTTTGGCTCTACTTAACATTACCTTGTACATTTGGTTCTTTATTGTCTACTCTTTGCCTGAATGCCACAAACTAGGTTTTTAGCTCCTTGGGACGGGGGACCTAGTTAGTCCTGTTCACATTGTCTCCAGGGCCCAGAACGGTGCCTGGTACACTAAAGGTACTTGAGCCTTGTCTGCGAGGTAGACAGACAGAATTTTATTGCACTCCACAGCAGCCTGACTTCCATTAGGTGAGAAGACCATAAATTTCTGACCATGGAAGGGAACCTGTGAGACTGACTGTGAAAAGAGTTTTGTAATGTCAAGCATAGCAAACAAGTAGGCACAGAAATCTGTAGAGGGTTTCCTACTGAGTCCTTAGCTGGACCCTAAACTGCAAATGCATAGAGGAAAGCTCTGTAAGATCTGACCCCCACTCCCCAAAAAGAAACAGTTGCTAGGGGGCTGGGCAGAAATCTCATAAATTATACAGTGTTGAAGAAACATTAGAGTTCTGACCCAGCCAGGGCAAAAAAACATCAAAAAGTGCCCTATGCATTCAGCTGAGACCCTAGAAAGTTATATCTTAGGAGGAAAGACCATGTCATAAAAATAATGCCTATATCCAAGACTAAACCAAACCAAAGTAAACCTACCTCAGTAAATTCTAAAGCCAAGCTTTATTATGTGATTTGTCTGTCTATTCCAAAAAAAAAAACTTTTAACATTCTACTGTGGGAGGTAACAATCATTTATGATCTACAATGTCCAGTATACAATTTAAAAAATGACTAAACCAGCCAGAAGTGACTTATGCCTATAATCCCAGAACTTTGGGAGGCCGAGGTGAGAGAACTGCTTGAGCTCAGAAGTTTGAGATCAACCTGGACAACACAGCAAGACCTAGTCTCTACAAAAATAAAAAAAAATTAGCTGGGAATGGTGGTGTGCGCCTGTAGTCCCAGCTACTTGGGAACAAAGACTAGATGACACAAATAAAAAACAAATGACAAGGAAGTAGATATGAACCTAAACATATCAATAATTATAAACCAAACCTTAAGTTTACTAAACAAATTAAAGAATAGAGACTGTCAAAATGATTTAAAAATAAGACCAAATTAAATACCACTTATAAAGACTTGCTTTACAAATTCAATATTTGAAAGTAAAAGTAAAAGATATATAATGTAGCACAATGACAAGTTGGCTATATTAAGAGCAAACAAAGTAGATTTCAAGATAAGAGGTTAACACCAGAGGGAAAGAAGGACATTTCATAATGATAACAGGGTATGTTCAACAGGAAGACACAACAATCTGACATGCCATTACACCCAGTAACTTACGTTTAAGTATATGAAACAGGAATTGACAAATAATATACATAAACAAACACAGTTACAGTTGGGTATTTAACACTATCTTGTTAGTAGCTGAGAAAACAAGTAGAGAAGAAAATCCATAAGAATAAAGTAGGTACAACACAATTAAACAACTTGGCTTAATTGACATTCATGAAACACTATGTCCAACAATAACAGTACATTCTGGAATAGACAGTGTATCCATATGGTCTATGAATCTAAATATGGTCTATAACGCTGTTTCATAAAACATTTTTTTCTTTCTTTTTTTTTTTTTTTGATTCAGAGTCCCACTCCGTCACCCAGACTGGAGGGCAGTGGCACACTTCCGGCCACTGCAGCCCCGACCTGCTGGGCTCCAGCAATCCTTGTGCCTCAGCCCTCCAAGTAGCGGGAACTACAGGCATGTGCTACCACACCCAGCTAATTTTTGATTTATTGTAGAGATGAGGTCTCACCAAGTTGCCTGGGCGGGTCTCAAGCCCGCAGGCTCAGGCAATCCACTTGCCTCAGCTTCCCAAAGTGCTGGGATTAAGAGCCTGGGTCTTACTCTGTCACCAAGCCAGGCCAACATTTTTCAATCCGTTTAAAAGGGCTGAATACCTGTAATGTGCTATTTGTCCACAATGAAATTAATCTAGACATTAATAATAGAAATCCTCACAAATCAAAGAAAAAATCACAGTGAAAACAAGAAAATGTTTTGAACTGAACAATAATGAAAATGCAACATATGATGAAAATGTATAGAATGCACTTAAAATAAGGTTATAGCTATAAATGTAAACATTGGAAAGGAAGAAAGGATTCGAATCAATGGCCAAGCTTCTATGTCAAGAAGTCAAAAAAATAAATAAATAAATAAAGGAAAGCAAATTAAACCAAAGACAAAATAAGAAAACAATAAAGAGCAGAAATCAATGAACTAGATAACACAGAAAATCAAAGTCAAAATCTGATTCTGTGAAAAGGTTTAAAAAATCAATGCCTAGTAAGAGTGAATTTAAAAACACAAGATAAAACACAAATTAACAATAACAGGGAGAGTAGAAATCTTGACAGACCCTGTAACATTAAAAGGAGGCTGGGCACAGTGGCTCATGCCTATAATCCCAGCACTTTAGGAGACCAAGGCAGGAGAATTACTTGAGCCCAAGAGTTTGAGACCAGTCTGGACATAATGAAACCCTGACTCTACAAAAAATAAAAAAAACTAAAAAACTATCCAGGCGTGGTAGCACCACCTGTATTCCCAGTGACTCAGGAGGCTGAAGCATGAGGACTGCTTGAGCCCAGAAGTTTGAGGCTGCAGTGAGATATGATCAAGCTATTGCACTCTAGCCTGGGTGACAGAGTAAGACCCAGTCTCTTAAAAACAACAACAACAACAAAAAAAAAACATTCAGAGGATGAGGAAATATTATAAATAACCATATGCTAACAAATTCAATAACTTAGAGGAAATGGACCAAATCCTTGAAAACATGACTTTTCAGATTCAATACAATAAAAATAAAAACCAAATAGTTCTTGTCTTAGCCCACTTTTATGTTGCTATAACAGAATACCACAGACTAGGTAATTTATAATGAAGAGAATTTTATTTCTCACAGTTCTGGAGGGTGGGAAGTCCAAGATCAAGGACCAGCACAGCAGAAAGCAGAAGAGCCAGAGAGAGTAAAAGGGGGCCAAACCTGTCCTTTTATAACAGCACCAATCCCATCCGTGATTTTATGGTCCAATCACCTCCTAAAGGTCTCACCTCTTAATACTGCTACAATGGCTTAGATTTCTTTTTTTTTTTTTTTTTTTTTTTTGAGTTGGCCAGATTGGAGTGCAGTGGCCGCTCCCGGCCACTGCAGCCTCGACCTGCTGGGCTCCAGTGATCCTTCCACCTCAGCTTTCCAAGTAGCCGGAATTACAGGCACGCACTACCACGCCTGGTTAATTTTTTTATTTATTGTAGAGATGAGGTCTCGCCTGCCCAGGCGGGTCACAAACCCACGGGCTCAGGCAATCCAAAATTTCAACATGAGTTTTGGAAAGGACAAATATTCAAACCATAGCAGTCTTACATCTCTTAAGGAAATGAAATCTGGTCTGGGCACGAAGGCTCACACCTGTAATCTCAGCACTTTGGGAGGTCTAAGTGGAAGAACTGCTTGGGTCTGGGAGTTTGAACCCAGCCTAGGCAACAAAGCAGGACCTTGTCTCTATACAAAAACATATTTTTTTAAAGAAATTAAATTGGCTGGGCTCGGTGGCTCAGCCTGTAATCTCAGCACTTTGGGAGGCCAAGGCCGGGTGGATTGCCTGAGTTCGTGGGTTTGAGACCAGCCAGGGCAACTTGGCAAGACCTCATCTCTACAATAAACCAAAACATTAGCTGGGCATGGTAGCCTGCACCTGTAGTTCCTGCTACTTGGAAGGCTGAGGTGGAAGGATTGCCAGAGCCCAGCAGGTCAATGCTGGGGTGCCTGTGAATGTGCCATATGACAGAATGAGACTCCAACTCAAAAAAAAAATTAAATCTATTTTCCATACACAAAAAAATCCCAGGCCCAGATGGCTTTCCCACCAAATATTTCAGGAAAAAAATAATACTACCTTACAAAAACACAGAGACAAGAACACCTCATTTTGTAAGGCTGGCATAATTGTGACACCAAAAACTGAGAAGGAAATTTAAGAAAATAAATTGCAGACCAATATCCCAGAAAACATACACAGGATTCTAGATAAAGTAGTAACAAATCAAATCCAGCAAAATACAAAAGGAATAATGCATCTGACCAAATGTGTTTCCCCAAGAATGCAAGATTGATGTAACATGGCAAAATCAAGGTAATTCACAACTTTGTGGAACAAAGGAGAAAATAATACAATAACTTTATCTTATTAGCAATTTTTTTGAGTCAAGGTCTCACTGTCTTGCCCAGGCTGAAGTGCAGTGTCACCATCTAGGTTCACCACTGCCTCAGCCTCCTGGGTTCAAACCTCCTGGAGATCCTCTCACCTCAGCCTCTTGAGTAGCTGGGGCTTATAGCCACATGCCACCACACCTGGCTAATTTTTGTATTTTTTGTAGACACGAGGTCTCACTATGTTACCTAGACTGGTCTTGAACTCCTGGGCTCAAGCAATCTTCCCACTTGGGCCTCTCAAAGTACTGGGACTACCAGTGTGAGCCACCACGCCTGGTCTATATAATCATTTTAATAAATGTATACGGAGCATTTGATAAGGTACAACACCCAACCATGATAAAAATTCAGGACCAGGGCTGGGTTTGATGGCTCAACCTGTAATCCTGTGCTTTGGGAGACCAAGGTGAGTGGATTGCCTGAGCCCGCGGGTTCAAGACCCACCTGGGCAACTTGGCGAGACCTCATCTCTACAATAAATCAAAAATTAGCCAGGCATGGTAACGAGCACCTGTAGTTCCAGCTACTTGGAAGGCTGAGGCAGAAGGATCACCGGAGCCCAGCAGGTTAAGTCTGCAGTGGCTGGGAGCGGTCACTGCACTCCAGTCTGGGCGACAGAGTGAGACTTCAACTAAAAAAAAAAATTCAGGACCAGAACTTTCTCAGTTGATAATGGTCATGAGATCATATATAATAGGGAAATATTTAATACTATTCCTAATAATGAAAGCAAGGCATGTATGTAGCTCTCTCACTTTTATTCCTGATTATACTGGATAGTCTATAGTAACACATCTCTGAACAATGGTAGTCACACGGGGGGACTACTAACTAGAAGGGAATATAAAGGAAATGTATGGGGGGGATAAAAATATTCTCTGTGTGGATTGAAGTATGAATTATAGGAGTATTTACATTTCTAAAACTTTATTGGACTGTCTGTTGATAACATTTTTTTTAAAGAACTAGAGGTCCTAGCTTGTACAGTAACAAGAAAAAGGAAAAGCATAAAGACTAAAGAGAAAGAAATACAGATGGCTTGATTGTGAAAGAACTGACAAATTATTAGAACTAGTAGTTGATTTTAGTCAAGTTCATATGATAAAAGTTCAATTTTTAAAAAATTATAGCACTAGCAAAAAACAATTTAAAAATGAAATTAAAGAATAGCATCAAAAATAATAAGTGCCTAGGATTAAATTTAATGAAAGATGTGTAAAACCAGCATAAAGAGTTAAAGATATTGCTGAGAAACTAAAGTACTGTACCTGTTAGGCTCAGGGGGAAGCAGCACTCACCTTCCCCCATCTGCCCCTCCACCCACCAATCCCCTATGCGCCCCTCCACCCCAAACCCACAACCGCACACCTCACTTGAAGCTTCCTGGAACCTGCCGGCAGCTGCCAAGAAGGGCCAGAGACTTTCCAGCCCACGCTGGATGCGACACTTTGTCTCCCCACTTCACTGCCACCCCCAACACCCTCCCGACTACAGCACCCTTAAAAACCCAAGCCTGCCCCTCCTTGGGCATGACTCTCCTGGCCCATCTTTCTGGACCACGGGACCTCACCTGGGAGTTTCTCCCCCAATAAATGCTTGGTTTATACCGTCCCTTTGTCCTGTGCCTCTTTTGGTATCTCCAAACGTTACAGCTTGGTGCCAAAACCCGGGAGGTGACTGAGCCACACAGGCCTCACCTCCAGGCTCAGGGGCCTCCCACCCAGATGCCTCCAGCCCAAACTGCGAATCTCCGATCCAGTCCTCCACTCAAACTTTCATGAGGTGAGTTCCCCCTATGTTGATCTCTCTTTCCCCTCCAGGCCTCCCTATCAGAAATCACAGCTGTGCTAGGGAAAGCCCTCCATTCCGGTCAGCGATAAATCCTGGGGATGCCCTGTTTTTCCTCACCTTCACTCTGCCTGGCCAGTCTTTGCCTGAATTGGGATGCCTTTTCAGACTCAGACAGGCCCCGGAAATTTAGATAGACATGGATAACCAACCCTCCAAATCTAATTCTAAGACGCCTCTGGGCTGTCTTCTCAGTAATCTCGACAAATTGGGATTAACCCCGGACATTTGATGCAAACACCTAGTCCATTTCTGTACTGTGGTCTGGCCTCAGCATAAACGGGATAATGGGTCTGAGTGGCCCCCCGAGGGAATTTTTGATTTTAACATCCTCACTGACTTGGATAACTTCTGCAAACACAGTGGAAAATGGTCGGAGATTCCCTATGTTCAGGCCTTCTGGCTCCTGTGCTCCCATCCTTCCCTGTGTCAGTATTGTTCCACAACCCAAATCTTGCTGGCAAAGGGAAGCCCCCCTTCCCCTTCCCCTTCCTCTGCCCCAGCCCCCCCACCCAACTATGACAAGCCTCTTCCACCTGATCCAGAGCTTTCCCCCCTCATAGATCTTCTGGAAGACTTAGCTGTGCCAACCCCTCGCCCTCCAAATCCTCCTCCTCCTTCCAACCCACCTCCATACAACCTGCCCTCTCTCTACCCTCATCTTCTTCCTTCATCTTCCGACTCTCCCCTTCCGCCGCTCTCTCTCCCCTCTCCAGTCAGTGCACATAACCACTCACATTACATGGACCATCCTCCCCACCCCCTTACTCCTGCGCCCATTTGTCCTCTCCAAGAGGTCACGGGCCCAGATGGCATTGTGCAAGTACACATCCCTTTTTCCTTGGCCAACTTATCTGCCATTGAAAAACAATTGGGGTCATTTTCTGCCAACCCTACTGCCTTTGCCAAAGAGTTCCGTTACCTTACTCAGGCTTATGATCTGACATGGCATGATATTCATGTTATCTCTACTTCCACCCTCACTCCTGACGAATGGGATTGTATCATGGCTGCTGCTCGGGAGTACGCAAATAAAGTCCATCTAACGGACAACACGCAGCCAGTGGGGGCCAAGGCCGTCCCAGCAACGGACCCCAATAGGGACTACCAAGCCGGCCATATAGGACGTAGATGTAGAGATCACATGATACGGTACTTTCAGGCAGGACTTGAGGCGGCATCTCAAAAGGTAGTGAATTATGATAAGCTTAGGGAAATAACCTAAGGCCCAAATGAAAACCCAGCTGTTTTTCTAAACCGCCTCACCCAGGCTATGACTCTCCACACCCACCTCAGTCCGGACGATCCTGCCAGGGCTACTGTTCTCGCTACCCATTTCATTACTCAGTCCGCCCCTGATATCCACAGAAAGCTAAAGAAGGCAGAGGATGGCCCTCAAACCCCTGTCCGTGACCTGGTAAACATGGCCTTTAAGGTTTTTAATGCCCGCGAGGAAGATGCAGAAACCGCTAGGCAGCAGTGCCTCCAGCAGGCCACTAAAGCACAAGCCCGCACCCTAGTTGCAGCCCTGCGGCCAATGCAACAAGGTATGGGGGGGGGTCTCTCGATGTCCGGAGATGGGTAACAAAGCTTCCCCGGGAGCCTGTTTCAAGTGTGGCCAGAAGGGCCACTGGGCCAAGCAGTGCCCTAACCTGCATCTGCCAAGTAAGCCGTGTCCTATCTGCAAGCAAAAGGACCATTGTAAGTCGGATTGCACTTGACCTGGCCAGGCCCGGGTGCCTCCACACAGGGGTGTGGCTGAGCCACCTGCTCCACTCCATGAGCTGCTTGGACTGGCAGAAAGCTGAGGATGCCTGGACTCAAAGACCCCAATTACCCTCGCCGAGCCCAGGGTCTTACTCCAGGTAGCGGGTAAGTCAATCTCGTTCCTCGTGGACATGGGGGCTACCTATTCGGTTCTGCCTTCCTTTTCAGGGCCTCTATCTCCTTCCCAGGTCTCAGTCGTTGGTATCGATGGCCAGCCTTCTGCCGCCCTTCAAAACTCGCCTTTACCTTGTTCTCTCAGTGATTGGATGTTTAGTCACTCCTTCCTTATTGTCCCATCCTGCCCCATTCCGTTGCTTGGCAGGGATACCTGTCAAAACTGGGGGCCACTTTAATGCTGCTGGTTCGATCAGCGGCCCCACTCCTTGCCAATATTGCTCTAGTCTCTGTTTTTTCCAGCTCAAACCTGCCACCTCCCCTCCCACCCCACCTAGTCAACCCCGATGTGTGAAACATTTCCACCCCAGTCATAGCCCAACACCACAGCCCGGTTCGCATAGTTTTGAAAAACCCCTCTAACTTCCCTTCTAGACCCCAGTTCCCCATTTCAGCCACACATTTTAAGGGCCTTAAACCCATCATTACTCGCTTGCTTTCTCAGGGCCTCATACCTGTTAACTCTCCATGTAACGCCCCCATCCTTCCGGTCCATAAGCCCTCTGGAGACTACCACTTGGTCCAGGACCTCCGTCTCATTAATGAGGCGGTGGTTCCTTTCCACCCAGTGGTTCCTAATCCCTACACTCTTTTATGTTGGATACCACCTCAGACAACACATTTCACTGTCATTGATCTCAAGGACGCTTTCTTTACTATCCCCCTACACCCAGACTCTTACCCCTTTTTGCTTTCTTTTTTTTTTTTTTTTTTTTTTTGAGTTGGAGTCTCACTCTGTCGCCCAGACTGGAGTGCAGTGGCCGGCAGCCTCAACCTGCTGGGCTCCGGTGATCATTCTGCCTCAGCCTTCCAAGTAGCCGGAATTACAGGTGCACGCTACCACACCCGGCTGATTTTTTTATTTATTGTAAAGATGAGGTCTCGCTGCCCAAGCGGGTCTCGAACCCGTGGGCTCAGGCAATCCACTCACCTCAGCCTTCCAAAGGTGCGGGATTACAGGCTGAGCCACCGAGCCCGGCTCCCTTTTTGCTTTCACTTGGGAGGACCCAGACACAGAACAGACACAACAACTTACATGGACGGTCTTGCCCAGGGCTTCCGGGACAGCCCCCACCTCTTTGGCCAGGCTCTCGCGGCTGACCTAGCTGATTGCCCTCTCCAACCTAGCCACCTCATCTAGTATGTGGATGATCTCTTACTTTACAGCCCATCTGAGGAGCTGTCCCACACACACACAGCCGCCCTTCTCAATTTCCTGGCCTCTAGGGGATACCGGGTGTCCCCCCAGAAAGCCCAGCTCACACAACCTGAAGTTGTCTACCTTGGCATCCGCCTTACTCCTACCACTAAGGCCCTGACAATGGACTGCCTCCACGCTATACGGCAGCTGACACCCCCAGAAAAATGGTAACCAAATCTTGTCCTTTTGGGCTTTGTGGGGTACTTTAGGCAATGGATCCCTAACTTTGCCCTGTTAGCCAAACCTCTGTATGTGGCCGTCAAACAAACTTCTACAGGGCCCCTCACCTCCCCTCACCTCCTCCGCAACACCCTCCTGTCTTCACCACCGCTGTGTTTCCCCAACACCTCTCAGCCCTTCTGTTTGTTCACAGATGAGCGCCGTGGAATAGCTGTGGGGGTCCTAACACACCCGGTGGGCCCCTCCCACTGCCCGGTAGCCTACCTCTCCAAACAGCTCAATACCACTGTTCAGAAGTGGCAACCCTGCCTACGGGCGCTAGCGGCGGCCGCTGTTCTAACCAAGGAGGCTTTAAAACTTTCCTTCCATCACCATATCACTGTCTTCTCCCCTCACAGAGTCCACGAACTGTTGGAACATTGGTGCTCTCTCTCTCCTAGGCCCCTCCAGGAGATAGGAGTTCCATTTGTTGTTCCTGGACAACCCAGGGGTAACTCTAAAGCCTTCACCACCCCTTAACCCGGCGTCCTTACTCCCTCTCCCCTCCTC
Source organism: Cephalopachus bancanus (assembly GCA_027257055.1). Classification (NCBI taxonomy): domain Eukaryota; kingdom Metazoa; phylum Chordata; class Mammalia; order Primates; family Tarsiidae; genus Cephalopachus; species Cephalopachus bancanus. The sequence continues at coordinate 3,436,212 of JAPVLO010000564.1, forward strand.
TGATGCAGGGCCTATCCTATCTTGCCCGGAGGTGGTGGAGGCCCTGACTCCACCCAGGGACGGACTCTCAGATCAGCCACTTCAGTCCCCAGACCTCACTCTGTTCGTGGATGGTAGTTCTGTCTGCACCCTGCAAGGCCACCGGTGGGCGACCTATGCTATAGTCTCTGCTGACTCTGTTCTCAAGGCCCAGCCCCTTCCTCTGGGCACCACTTCCCAAAAAGCGGAGCTTGTTGCTCTTGCATGGGCTCTCGAACTATCTAAAGGGCAGTGGGTAACCATCTACACCGACTCCCTATATTCCTTCCTCATTGTTCATTCCCATGCCGCCATTTGGAAGGAAAGAGGATATCTTACCAGTAAGGGCACACCCATTACCAATGCCAAACTAATTTCTAAACTACTCCAGGCCCGCAGAGCCCACAGGAAGTTGCCATTGTCCACTGTCAAGATCATCAAGCCTCACAGGATCCAGTGGCCAAGGGCAACACCTGGGCAGACTCTATCACTAAGCGACTAACCCAGGTCACGCCTCCACCCCCCCCTCCTCTTCCTCTCTCCCTCCCTGCAACCCTAGTACCTAACCGAGGAACAGCAGTCCCTATTAGATAAAGGGGGCCATGTCACACAGCAGGACTGGATCATGCTGGGGGATCGTGTTGCGCTACCACAAAATCAGGCCTCCCATATTTTGACAGAAGTCCACCACTTTCTACACATCGGACCTGAGGCCATGTATAGGTTTCTCTCTCCTATATTTCATCTAACGGGTTTAAAAAGGCTTATCTCTCAGGTTCATACCGCGTGTGCTCAGTCTGTTCTGCTGTCACTCCACAGGGAGGATTGCGCCCCCGTATTCCCGCTCACCAGATGAGGGGCCACCTCCCAGCCGAGGACTGGCAAATTGACTTCACCCATATGCCTGTCCACAAAAAATTTCGGTATTTGCTCACTCTAGTGGATACTTTTTCAGGCTGGATCGAGGCCTTCCCCACAGCCAAGGAAATGGCTGACGTGGCCACAGTTCTTCTGGAACACATCATCCCCAGGTTCGGCCTCCCAGCCAACATCCAGACGGACAACGGACCTGCCTTTACCACCAAAGTTGTCCAGCAGGTGGCTGCTAGCCTGGGAGTTACCTGGAAACTCCACACCCCTTACCGCCCACAGTCGTCAGGTAAGGTAGAAAGGGCAAACGGCATTTTAAAAACACACCTCACCAAGCTCACCCTAGAGGTAATACTCGGCTGGCCTGCCCTCCTCCCACTCGCCTTCTCCAGGATAAAGGCAGCTCCAAGGGCTCCGTGGGGTCTCAGCCCTTTTGAACTGCGGTATGGCAGGCCCTTTTTAATCAATCACAACCTACCCTCCTCACCACCTCCGCTTGCTTCCTACCTGTCTTCCTTGTCTCTGCTTAGGCAGTTGCTAAGGGAGCACGTGGAACGAACCCTTCCCATGGTTACTCCTGACAACCCATCAAATCCAGTTTGTACGGCCCTGCAACCGGGGGATTCAGTTCTACTCAAACAACTGTCCCCTCAAGCTCTAACCCCCCGGTGGGTTGGTCCGTTCACGGTGGTCCTCACTAACCCCACAGCTGCCAAATTACTGGGACTCTCCTCCTGGTATCATGTCTCCCGTCTCAAATTGGCCCCAGCCACAGAGGCCCCTTGGCAATGTCAACAGGTGGGACCTACCCGTCTTCGCCTCACCCGGGGTCCTGCTACTCACTCTAGTCCTGCTGCCTCTCTCACACACAACACCACCAGATGATGGCTACCGCTGGCAGTTTTACATTGAAAAAACAGCCCAGTCTTATGGTAAAGTCATTATTCAGGTTGTGGGCACTGGACTGTGCCAGCCCCAGGGGTGCCAGGCACCAGTCACCATCAACATCTCAATAGGCAGCATGAACTCCATCAGCCTGGATGCAACCCCAACCCCAGTCTTCTGTTTCCAATATGACCAAACTAATGCCAAATGTAACCGGTGGCCTCAGACATATGGGGGTTGTGCATATAATTGGTGCAAAATTCACAAGGTCTACCCTCTCATCCACCTGGGAAAACTAACCCATTTCACCATCTCTGATCCCTGGCACCCCAGGTGGGCACAGGGGGTCGAGGGAGTTGTTTACAACTTCTGGCTAAACTCCAAACCATCAGGAAAACCCTGCATTTTCCCAAACATACTGCCTTGTTTTTCCTCCCCCTAACAAACTTCCCAGCCTTATTGCAGAAGCAGAAACTTCTTTGGCTAACCAACTCCCCCCTACCCGCCCCAAGTGCCGACTGCCCTTCTCCGTTCTCTTGGCTCCATTTAATACAAGAAGGTATCTCATTACTCAACCACTCTTCGGTTGGGAATGTAAGTAACTGCTTCCTTTGCGCGGCTCTAAATCGCTCCCCTTTAACAGCAGTTCCTGTCACACAATTGTTCAATGCCTCTAGTGGGCCAGTCAACCAGCCTCCTCCTATCCCTGGAATTCCTTTGTTCCGGCCCCTCAATAACCTCTCTAATACCTATTATGGCAGCTCCTGCACATAAAACATCTCCAGACCTGTGCCATCTACTCTATCTCCTCCAAGGGGTGGGTTCTTCTGGTGTAACGGCACCCTCTTCAAATCTATCAATAATTCTTACCCTTGTTTCTATCCGGTAATGCCTGTGCCACAGCTTACGTCCTATTCTGAAGAAAAACTCTTACTCAAAGCCTTTCCCGCTCCCCGCTGTGCCCGCCATGCGGCATTTCTTCCCCTCATGCTTGGTCTCACGTTTGCCACGTCCTTGGTGGCTGGAAGGCTGGGTGGGGGAGCACTGGGACACAGTCTCCTTTCTTCCCAAAATCTGGAAGAAAGGCTCCAAGCCACTCTGGAAGCATCCGCAAGTTCCCTGGCATCCCTGTAGCAGAAAATAACCTCTCTAGCCTGGGTTGCTTTACAGAACCCCAGGGCCCTTGATCTCCTTACAGCTAGCCAGGGTGGAACCTGCATGTTTCTCCAGGAAGAATGCTATTTCTACATTAATGAAACAGGGCTGGTAGAGGAAAATGTCAATGTCCTTCAAAAGCTGGGAGATGAACTTCACCAAAAAAACACCGCAGAATTGCCCTTCTCTGCCTGGTGGAATTCGGGCATCACCCAATGGGTCATGCCATTCTTGGGACCTGTTCTACTTATCTGTCTTTTACTTATGGTTGCACCCTGTCTGTTTAATTTTTTGCAGTCTCGCATGAAGGAAATTTCTCACATCGCAGTCAATTAGCTACTCCTGCACCCCTATCCATATGCCCCACTTCCCTCCAAGCCACCCCATCCTGACCTCCCCTAAAACTACGCCCCCTTTCAGCTTGAAGCAGCCAGATCGAGTCAACGCCCCTTATACCAAAGAGGTCAGGATGTTAGGCTTAGGGGGAAGCAGCACTCACCTTCGCCCATCTGCCCCTCCACCCACCAATCCCCTATGCGCCCCTCCACCCCAAACCCACAACCGCATACCTCACTTGAAGCTTTCCGGAACCTGCCGGCAGCTGCAGAAGGGCCAGGAGAGCTTTGAGCGGAGAACCTTTGCCCCCATTCACCCCCCCCAAAACCCCCCCAAAACACACCCAAAAACCCGCCTTCCCCCCGGGGGGACTCCCCGGCCCATCTTTCCGGACCATGGGACCTCGCCTTGGAGTTTCTCACCCACTAAATGCTTGGTTTATACCGGCCCTTTGTCCTGTGCCTCTTTCAGTATCTCCAAACGTTACAGTACCTAAATAAATATACCATGATCACAGAGTAGAAGGCTCATCATGTGAAGATGTTAATTCTTCTAAAATTGATCTACAGACTTCAAGCACAACGAATGAAAATTCAAGGAAAAATATGGTGGATCTGAAAAGCTTGATAACTTTCAATTGTTCCTAAATTGTGTGGTGGCCGAAGTCATCTGGGCCAGGAGTTTTCTCACAGGAGGTTTTGTGACTACATCTTTAACGGCTATGGGACTTCAGGGACACCTTCCGGGGCTCTGCGACCACGAAGATCCTCAGTCCTCAGCTTCCCTCATTGGCAGAGCGACATGCTGAGAGGAAGCGATGAGCCAAGGCAGGAGCCGACGAGATCCGAGAGTCGTCCTCAGCATGGTGGATGTGAGGTGGGCCCGGTGGGTCCAGGCACAGATCCTCCCAGCCGGGAGGATGGGACTCAGCCACTCACCAGCGGGCGGGCTGCCAGGGGCCCTGCGGCCAGCTGCTCTGCCAACTCCGAAGTCGGAGCTGGGCAAGGCTCGAGCGGGAGGCAGCTAGATGCCAGTCCAGGTTCAGGCCACACGGCGCCTGTGCCCCCGCAGCCCCCAGGGTTGGACTCCCCACCCCAGCCCCGGAGGTACGTCCAGCCCCACAGTAAAAGGCTCTGGGGGGCTAGGTCAGGCCGGGCCTCACAGACCAGGAGTGAGACCCAGGGCAGGGGCGTTTCAGCCGGAGCCACCCCGCCCTGGCAAGCCCGCCGCACGCCCATGGGTCCCGGCCCAGCTCGCCCTCTCAGCAGTGCCAGTGCAAGGCGGGAAGCGGAACTGCCATGACCAGAAGCCCCATGGCACGGGCTCCTGACCAATCTCTCAGTCCTGCAAATCTCAGACCCTGTAAATTATATGGAATTCCAAAAGATAAGAACTGTATCTAACTTAACCACCATCCCATTATTAAGAAAATAAAAAAAGCAACAACTCCTTTACATAATTGATTATTCAGTGTTCTGATTCGTAATTATCTCATTTTTTAATAGTTTGATCTTTTGATAAAAAAATAAGGATATGCTGGAGGTCCACAGTTTGTAATGGATTAAGGTTTCTTAGGTAACAGCCTTATTGAGATATAATTTATATATCATACAATTTATCCATTTAAAGTGTACAATTCTATGGTTTTTAGTGTATTCACAGAGTTATGCAGCTATCGCCAAAATCAATTTTAGAACTTAATCACTCCAAAAAGAAATACTGTACCTTTTGACCATCATCCACCAACCCCCAATTCCCCTCTTCCCCAGCCCTAGGCAGTCACTATCCACAAATCTATATGAATTTGCCTATTCTGGATAGTTCCTTTTAAAAAAAACTTTTTAATTAATTTTCTTGTAGAGACGAGGTCTCACTATGTGGCCCAGGCTGGTCTCAAACACCCAGGCTCAAGCAATCCTCCCTCCTTGTCCTCCCAAAGTGCTGGGATTATAAGCATGAGCCATTGCACCCAGCCTATTCTGGATATTTCATATAAATGGGATCCTATAATATATGTTCTTTTTTTGTGTCTGACTTCTTTCAGTCAGCATGTTTTCTTTTCTTTCTTTCTTTTTTGTTTTTGAGTTGGAGTCTCACTCTGTCATCCAGACTGAAGTGCACTGGCCTCTCCTGGCCACTGCAGCCTTGACCTGCTGGGCTCCGGCGATCCTCCCGCCTCAGCCTTCCAAGTAGCTGGAATTACAGGTGTGCACTACCATGTCCGGCTAGTTTTTTAATTTATTGTAGAATGAGGTCTCACCAAGTTGCCCAGGCGAGTCGCAAACCCGTGGGCTCAGGCAATCCACTCACCTCAACCTCCCAAGGCATGGGATTACAGGCTGAGCCACTGAGCCCGGCTGTCAGCATGTTTTCAAGGTTCATCCATGTTGTAGCATGTTTCAGTACTTCATTCCTTTTTATTGTCAAATGACATTCCATTGTATGGATAAGCCATTTTTTAAATTCATTCATCAGTTGATGGACATTTGAATTGTTTCCACTTTTTGGCTATCATAAATGCTGCTGCTCTGAATATTTGTGCACAGTTTTTTCATGTACATGTTTTCATTTCTCTAGGATATATGTCTAGGAGTGGAATTTCTATGTAACTCCTACATTTAACCTTTTGTGCAACTGCCAGACTCTTCCATTTTCCATTCCCACCAGAATGGATGATAATTTCAATTTTTCTCCATCCTTACCAACATTTCTTATTATCATCATTGCTTCATCAGCCTTTTTCAAACTTTAACAAGTTTGTGTGTATCAACGATACATATAAAGGAACATCAGTGACCATATGTCCACCATCTTGATAGAAGAGTCATTAGCATTTTTCTACATGTACTTTGTCAATCTCTTAATCTGCCTTTCAAGTCTCTTTTAACTTGGACAGAAACAGATTGGCTGCTGAGGTTTTGTGGCACAGGCCTACAGAGACTTGTGCTCCGGAGCTCTGTGCTCTGCCTTACCCACTGAGCCAGGCGTCCTTGCCTTAACCAGTCTGTGGTATTCTGCTCTGGTCTTAGGAGGATGATGTAGCACTTGGGTAAGAAGATGCCACCCAGCAGCCCTGCAGTGGAGGCCAGGATAGAGAAGATCTCCACAGCCACAGTGGACTTGCCCCGGGCACTGTGATACAGCGGCAGAAAGGTTGTCCAAACACTGCAGAAGAGCAGCATGGTGAAAGTGAGGAACTTGGTCTCATTGAAGGCATCAGGCAGACCCCTGGCCAGGAAGGCCACAGTCAGGGTGCCCCCAGCCAAGAGGCCCAGGTAGCCCAGCACACAGGAGAAAGCAACCCCAGAGCCCTCCTGGCACTGGATGACAACATGACTGGACTCTGAAGCCGTATCCCTGTCTGGGACTGGTGGGGAGGTGCCCAGCCAGACTCCACAGAGAACAACCTGCAGCAAGGAGGCTGAGGCAGAGGTGCTGGGTCCCAGGAACACCCGGATTCTGTCTCCTGGTCTGGTGACCCTGAAGGCCAGGACTACAGTGAGGGTCTTGGCCAGGACAGAGGAGACAGCCACAGTGAACACAACAGCAAAGGTGGTCTGGCGCAGGAGGCAAGTGGCAATGGTGGCACGGCCAAGGAAGAGCAAGGGACAGAGAGCACAGAGGGTCAGGGAGGTGAGGACTATATAGCTGAGAGCTCTGTTGTTGGCCCTGACCACGGGTGTGTCTCGGTGTTTCAGGAATATCCCAAAGACCAGCACTGTCAGTCCAGCCAACATGAGTGCCACCAAGGCCAGGGTGAGTCCCAGGGGCTCGTCAAAGGCCAGGAGGTAGCTGTCCTGGGCAGGCAGTGGTCTCTGGCATGACTCGAGTACTGCTCCTCTGGGCACAGAAGACACGTCTTCATGTCTGTGGAAAACACATAGTACTCCATGTCTGAAACATGAGTGTAATGACACCAGATATGTGGAGGGGTAATCCCTATGCACCGGACCACTCTTATGAGTGATTCACATCTATTAGTGTGTTAATGAATTATTCTGAATTACCAGTACTGGTATGAGCCATATGACAGCCTGAGGCACAAGAAAAATGTGTATTCTGTGTACATGCTTCTATGTGTGTTCTTTAATGGTTAAGTTTTTCCTAGTAGTAGCAGTAACTGTATTAGCAATTGTTACGGGCTGAGTTGTGTTTCCCCACGTTTCTTACATTGAAGTCCCAACTCCCAGTACCTCAAAATGTGACTTTATTTGGAAACAGGGAAATTGGAGATGAGGTTAAATGAGCTCATTAGGGTAAATCCTAATCCAGTATGACTGCTGTCTTTATAAGTGGAGATTTAGTCACAGGTACACAGAGACAACCATGTGAGGACTCAGTGAGAAGGCATCCATCTGCAAGTCAAGGAGAGAAGCCTCAGAAGAAACTGAACCTGCCAACACCTTGATCCCAAACTTCTAATCTCCAGACCAGTGAGCAAGTACATTGTTGCTTCAACTACCCAGACTCCAGTATTTTGCTATGACAACCCTAACAAATGAAGACAGAAACTCACTCATTCTGCCACCCATCCTTTAGGGATTAATTCAAATTACTGCTGTGAACCACAATGAGATAGCAACACAGCCCCACCAGAATGTGTAAAGAAAAAGACCCAATGACCCACCATCTGTTGAGGATGAGCACTGTGGTATGCAGAATAATGTCCCTTCCCCAAAGATGCCCACCCTCTAATCTGTGGAACCTGTGACTATGCTACCTCAAAAACAAAGGTGTGACTAAGTTAAGGATCTTGAGATGGGGAGGTGATCCTGGATTATCTAGATGAGTCCAGAGTTAACACATGAGCCCTTGATAGTGGGAAAGGAAGGAAGAAGAGGAAAGCAGAGAAAGGATATTTGAAGCAGGCAGAAGAGGGACAGTATTCACTACCACTGTCTCTGAAGATGGAGGTAGCAAGAAATGAGAGTAGCTTCTAGAAGCTGAGAATGACCCCCAACGACAACCCTCAAGGATATGGGGTTCTCAGTCCTACAACCACAGGGAACTGAATTCTGCCAACAACCTGGATGATCTTGGAAGCAGATTCTTCCTCAGAGCTTCCAGCAAGGGAGGCAGTCTTCCCAACACCTGATTTTCAGCTTTGTGAGACGCCAAGCAGTCGACCCAGATAAGCATGCAGCACCTGGACTTTGGACTATAGAAACTGAGATATGGATTGCCTGAGCCCGCGAGTTCAAGACCAGCCTGGGTAACTTGGCGAGACCTCATCTCTACAATAAATCAAAAATTAGCCGGGCGTGGTAGCACGCATCTGTAGTTTCAGCTACTTGGAAGGCTGAGGCGGAAGGATTGCTGGAGCCCAGCAGCTCAAGGTTGCGGTGGCCGGGAGTGGCCACTGCACTCCAGTCTGGGTGACAGAGTGAGACTCAAACTCAAAAAAAAAAAAAGAAACTGAGAAAATACATGTGTGTTGTTTTAAGCTAATGCACTTGTGGTAATTTGTTACAACAGCAATAGGAAATAGACACAGGGAGCAATTGGGTATTGCTTATGCTCACTGTGGGAGTGTGACCTGGAAAAACCACCAATATCTATTAAAGTTCCATGTATGACTTCCTCTGGTCTAGCAATGCCACAACCAACATAAATTTGTCCATATGTCCCCAGAAGACACAGCAGCACTGCTCATTACAGCCTCTGATTAGGACTTCTCAAATCCCTTATGCTTTTTGGAATGGAAGAAGTCATGGCTTGTTCACACAGTTGGATCCTACCAGGCATGGGAACAAGAGAGATTCAACTGCACACAACCACTAGGATGAATCTCACAACACAGAGGAAACATTGAGACTTCAAAGAACACTCACTTGTGAGTTCACTTATAGCAGATTTCTTAAATAAAAGCAAAACCTTTCTGGACTCAGTGGCTCAGCCTGTAATCCCAGCACTTTGGGAGGCCAAGGTGAGTGGATTGCCTAAACACATGGGTTCTAGAACAGCCTGGGCAACTTGGTGAGACCTCGTCTCTACCATAAACAAAAAATTAACTGGGTGTGGTAGTGCATGCCTGTAGTTCCGGCTACTTGGAAAGCTGAGGTGGAAGGATTGCCTGAGCCAAGCAGGTCGATGCTGAGGTGGCCATGAGCGTGCCACTGCTCTCCAGTCTGAGCGACAGAGTGAAACTCTGATTCAAACCCCCCCCCCAAAACAAGCACAACCCATTGATGCTAATAGAAGTCAGGAGGGTAACTATTGGGGAAGGGAACTATGACAAGGGGGCCACAAGGGACTTCTGGGGGCGAGTCATGCTCTGATTCTATTTTTTTTTTTTTTGAGTTGGAGTCTCACTCTGTCTCCCAGTGCAGTGCAGTGGCCGCTCCCAGCCACCACAGCCTCGACCTGCTGGGCTCTGCGATCCTTCCGCCTCAGCCTTCCAAGTAGCCGGAATTACAGGCATGCGCTACCAGGCCCGGCTGATTTTTTGATTTATTGTAGAGATGAGGTCTCGCTGCCCAGGCAGGTCTCGAACCCACGGGCTCAGGCAATCCACTCACCTCAGCCTCCTAAAGGTACGGGATTACAGGCTGAACCACGGAGCCCGGCTTATGCTCTGATTCTTGACAAAGGGGATCAGGGTCATGGAATGTTTGCTAGGTGAGAATTCATTGGACTATACACTTAATGATGAATACACTTTCATAGTTCAGTAAAACATTTACCTGAAAACAATTCTAAGAGTGGCTTCCTGGCCAGCACTCCATGTCCAAAGTCTACAGAAGGCTGGAGATTGTGGAACAACTCACTGGACTGGGAATTTGAGAGACTGGAGGTGCCTTAATGGTCCCTCAGGATTCAGCCACCATGAGCCCTCACCTGTTTGGTCTGCAAACTGTCCCTCGGGGCAGGGGCTGCACTCAAAACAACAGTGAGGGAATCCCATTCGGGGGATCTGGCTGAATCCTGGAGCACAGCTCCTGCTGCAGACAGAGCTGGGGACCTGAGGACACAAGAGCAGGGATGTTATAAGGGCAAAAGTCCTATCCTGAATCAGCCCAGAGAAGCAATCCAGTGTCCTTCCCACCCACAAGATGAGGCTCCTTTCTGGGGGAAAAATCATCACAGTCCCATAGGGAAGCCAGACTGAAGAGGCATCCATCAATAAACATTGGGAAGGGGCTACACTGGCCTCATCTGACTGCTGGGGGGAAGACTTAATAACACAGTATGAAACAGTACGTTTCTGGGCTCTTGGAGGCCTCTACATCAAGAATCACAGGTGCCCACACATGTGGGCATACATACACACAGCTATGTATTGTACTACCAGGGGCCTTCTCATCTACACAGGACTTGCAAGGAGATGGCTCTGCCTCCCTCAACCCAGCTCCCACCACCAGGCAAGTGTCATAGGAGTATAGGGAAGGGAAGGGCTGTGAGAGAAGTATGGAATGCTGGGTTTCTCCTACTCTTAGAGGGGAGTAGAAGATCCTCCCCAGCTTAAGCCAATTGAAAGGGACCTCAGCCAGGCTCAGTGGCTCAGCCTGTAATCCTGCGCCTTGGGAGGTGAGGTGCGTGGATTGCCTGAGCCCACGGGTTCAAGACCCGCCTGGGCAACTTGGTGAGACCTCATCTCTACAATAAATCAGAAAATTAGCCGGGTGTGGTAGCGCGCCTATAGTTCCAGCTACTTGGAAGGCTGAGGCAGAAGGATTGCCAGAGCCTACCAGGTCGAGGCTGTGGTGGCTGGGAGCGGCCACTGCACTCCAGTCTGGGCAACAGAGTGAGAATCCAACTCAAAAAGAAAAAAAAAAAAAAGCCGGGCTCGGTGGCACAGCCTGTAATCCCGTGCCTTTGGGAGGCTGAGGTGAGTGGATTGCCTGAGCCTGAGGGTTTGAGACCCGCCTGGGCAAGCAAGACCTCATCTCCACAATAAATCAAAAATCAGTCGGGCATGGTAGCGCACGCCTGTAGTTCCAGCTACTTGGAAGGCTGAGGCAGAAGGATCACTGGAGCCCAGCAAGTCGAGGCTGCGGTGGCCGGGAGCGGCCACTGCACTCCAGTCTGGGCAACAGAGTGAGACTCCAACTCAAAAAAAAAAAAAAAAAAAAAAAAGAAAGGGACCTCAAGATTATCCTCTGAACACTTAGCCTGTGTTCCCTGGTTTAAGGGGTCCAGAATGGGAACCTGATTCTCACTTGGAAAACCTTATGGCCAACCTTGACCAGAGGTGTCATTGGGAACAAAGGAAAGCAGGTTGTGCTGAAGGAGGGCACGTGTCCCTAATGGTGGCCAGAGAGCTAGGTGCCTCTGTGAGCTGGAGTAGACACCTGGATACACCCGTTCACGACAGCAACTACATTTCTTTTCTTTCTTCTTTTTTTTTAGATTAGAAAATATAGTTTATTCAAAAGTAAATTAGAGAGAAAGAAAATCGAAGATTCACTTCCCCAAGGGAAGGGGAGGGGGCCAAAACTTAGGAAAACATGGCCTAGTCATAGCTCAAAGAGCACATGGCCACACCATAGCTTAGCAAGACAACGGCAAATCTACATTTCTTAACAAATGAAATGAGAACACCTGTTTTGCCCACCTCCCAAATGCTCTGTGGGAATGTGTCTGGTGGAATAAGTATTGCTAACCTCCCAAGTAAGCAATTTGCCTTTTCACTGGGCAGTTTCTTGAACACAGACATGAAAAATACTCTAGAAGATGCAGACTCTAATTCAACCTCTGTGGCTCTAATATTGTCACCTTTGATGGTGAGTAAATGTCTTTCATCCCTCAGAGAAGGATCTAGTATGGCTCAACAGAACAACTGAGCTATGACTGGCCATTTAGAACCTTGTCCCACTTCATGCAACAAATTGGGTCATGGACCACTGGCCTCTGCTTCACTCTGACTCGAAGACACCAAAACTGGAGTCATTTGTGCACCCAGGTAACTCACCTGGAGCTCCTTCTTCATCAAGTGGACAGTCATTCTGTTCCCCCGAGAGGCTTCCGGCTGGATCAAGCCTAGGCGGACAAAATCGAATTGGCCCTGGGCAGTCTTCTGCGCGTGGAGAATGTCAAATTCTGTAACTAAATCTCCATTGGCATCAAACATGATCTTGCTCCCATCAGGGGTCTTGAAACGCAACTTCCTGAGGGGATGAAGAAGCTGGGGGAGAGAAGGGCGACAGAGTGTGTTGACTGGGGCCAGTCCTAAATGCCTAAGGCCATCAGCCACTGTGATGAGCAGGTAACACTCCAGGCAGAGCCTACTTATATAATAGGCACAGGAGACACAGGGCCTGTGATATTTCAGGGACTCATGAAAATGTTCTGATGTTAACTTCTTGTATAATCAGAAGAAAAAAATAATGAAAGAATACTGAACATATCATAATGAGCCCTGCCCAGATTATATTCATCTTTATGTCAGGGCAATGGTAAAATTGAATTTTGTGTTTTTTGTTTTGTTTTTTTGAGTTGGAGTCTCACTCTTGTCACCCAGGCTGGAGTGCAGTGGCACACTCATGGCCACCACAGCCCCGACCTACTGGGCTCAGGTGATCCTTCCACCTCAGTCTTCCAAATAGCTGGAACTACAGACGCACACCACCACACACACCACCACGCCCAATTAGATTTTGTAATTTATTGTAGAGACGAGGTCTCACCAAGTTGCCCAGGCTGGTCTTGAACCCCCAGGCTCAGGCAATCCTCTCACCTTGGCCTCCCAAAGTGCTGGGATTACAGGCTGAGCCACTGTGCCCAGCCTAAAGTTGAATTTTTAATACTTGTTCATTGGGGTAAGGAATCCATGAAAGTCACAATGCAGTCCTGGTTGCAGGGACTCTGACTGTACACTCCCATCCTCAGACTTTCTATTGTATCTGAGTGGAGTTCAGACCCTGGCCAGGCCTATACCAATGGCCCCTGTCCATCTAGATATCCTGATCCCTTAGCCGAGTCTCCCATACTTGCTGTGTCACAGCTATGTGGTTTTTCTTGCTCATTCCCTGCATGCTACAACTGCACATAATGTTCCCGCCACCTGCTTTTGCCCTGGCTGGCTCCTTCTCATCTTTCAGGCTGGAGCTTAGATATCTCCTCAAAGAGATAACTTCCTTGGACTTCCCATTACCTTCACTCACTCCTACCTCTTCATCCACTCTTACTCTTCTTCGCAGCATACAGCCCAGACATAGTCCTACTCATGTATTTTAAAAATCTGTCTCTCAGCCAGGCTCAGTGGGCTCGTAATCCCAGCAATTTGGGAGGCCGAGGTGAGTGGATTGCCTGAGTCTGTGGGTTTGAGACCAGCCCAGGCAACTTGGCGAGACCTTGTCTCTACAGTAAATTTTAAAATTAGCCAGGCATGGTAGCACATATCTGTAGTTCTGGCTACTTGGAAGGCTGAGGCGGAAGAATCACCTGAGCCCCGCAGGTTGATGCTGGGGTGACCGTGAATGTGCCACTGCACTCCAGCCAGGGCGAGAGAGTGAGACTCCAACTAAAAAAAAAAAAAATCCATAAATAAATAAATAAATCTGTCTCTCCCACTAAAAACTCAGCAACCATCATTGTCCTGTTCATAGCCACATATGTGTCTTTTGTCCTTAGAGCCCCCGACACACAGTAGAGTCCCAGGAAATTTGAGTGAATTTCATGAAAGTAGCCCCTTTCTTGGCCTCAGCACTCCATGATCATCTTGCCAGCCAGCAGTATGTCTCTTGAGAGATCCCTTTTTGACTTTGGGCCTTGGTTTTTCGCCTATACCTCAAGTCAGCCAGAGAAGATGCCCTCTTGGCTGCTTCCCTGTCCTACCATTAGAAGAGGCTTTGTGGGCCGGGTGCAGTGGCTCAAGCCTGTAATCCCAACACTTTGGGAGGCTGAAGCGAGAGGATTGCCTGAGCCCATGGGTTCGAGACCAGCCTGGGCAACATGGTGAGATCTGGTCTCCACAATAAATAAATAAATAAATAAGCTGGGTGTGGTAGCGTGTACCTGTAGTTCTGGCTACTTGGAAGGCTAAGGAGGAAAGATTGCCTGAGCCCAGCAGGTTGACGCTGGGGTGGCCGTGAGTGTGCCACTGCACTCCAACCTGGGTGACGGAGTGAGACTCTAACTCAAAACAACAAAAATAGAAGAGGCTCTGTGGAAATTACATGCTTAGTGATGAAAGTTAAAAATCCAAAAATTTTCAGACAGGCTGCTTGTAATGGGCCAGTTACCTAGCTTTTAAGAGGCCAGAGTACCAATCCTCTTCTGGGTTCTGGAGATATGGTCCGAGAAGACCCCTCCCTCTGAGTCTTCCTCTCAGAATGGCCATGAAGTCTAATGGGGTATCACTGCTAGGTACACTGGATAAGAGAACCCCTAGGTCAAGCGTTAAGTACATTCAGGTCATTTGGTCGGAGGTAGGTAGAGGCATATTCATGTGGTTAGCAATGGTGGGAGAGGTCTCTAAGATATATTAGTATAGAGAATATATTCAGCAGGAATATATTGTCTATAATGCTGAGGGAAGGAGATGGGTAAGGGGACTCTCAAGTGCTCACATTCCTGGAACCATCAGAGAACTGACCAGGAGCACAGTTGGATTCAGCCAAGATGATCACAAGGCTCTTCCAACACAGACATGAGAGGGTCCCACCCTAGGAAGATGGCATGTGACCTCAGCTAAGTAAAATGAGAATGAGAAAAGCCCCCCCACCCCATGATATGGTTGTCTATCAGATAAAATACAGGCTACCCAGTTAAATTTCAACTTCAGAAAAAACAAGTAATTTTTAGTATGTTTTATGCAATAATTAAGACTTACTTACACTAAGAAATCATCCATTGTAACGCTGAAGTTCAAATTTAATCAGGTGTTTTGCATTTTTCTTGGTGAAGTCTGGCAACCTTACATACAAATGAAGTGTCCAGCTAGAGGGGGCTGAGGAAATCTTCTGGTTAGCTCCTCCTTGGAAAGGGTTGAGACCACTCCAGAGAGCATCATGGGAAGGCACACGTTTGTGTTCCTTCTGCTGACAGGTTAATGATTGCCTCAGTGGGCTCACTTGTTTATATTGGAGGCCAGAGTTCCAGATGTGCAGAGAACCGAAGAATTGACCCTTCAGTTGGATTTTGTGCAGTAGCTTGAGTTATAATCAAAAGACAACACAAGTGCTGTAATTCAGCACTTACTACGTGCCAGGCTCTGCTCTAAGTGATTTGTATATATTAGTTCATGAAGCCCCACAGCAATCCAGTGAGGTAGAGTTAATATTGTCTCTGTTTTACAGACAAAGTAACTGGGGCCAAGAGATACAAGCGTGACAATTCCTGCCTTGATGTTCCCCAGTCACCAGCAACTACTGAAACAGGGTAGCCTTACCGAGGGTAAGGAGAGCAGGGGGCTAGCACGTCTACACGGGTTTCCTTCCATCCGCAAGGATTTTTTAGTGTACAAGGGGCTGTTGCACAATCATCTGACTTAGGGTTCCCTGACATCCCTAGGAGTGAATGAGTATGTTGTCCTTTTGTGAGATGAGTTTTATTGAGACTCATACTAAAAGTAGGGTTGCCAGATAAAATACAGAAGGTCTAGTTAAAGGTGAATTTCAGATAAAAGAATGATACTTTTTAGTATAAGTATATCCAATGTAATATTTGGGATATACTCACACTAAAAATTATTTGCTATTTTTCTGAAATTCAAGTTTAACTATTTACAACTATTTGCTGACTCATCTGAGGTCACAACTAGTGTGCAGTTTGGACTTCTAGTCTAATTCTCTGGTTAAGATGCCTCGGGGCTATGGTGATGAGTGTCAGGCTTCCTCTGCCTCATGGGTTACATCAAGCAAGCAAGCATTCCACTGCACCCTTCCTGAATTATCCATACCACACGTTTGCTCTCACCTGCCAGGGCTGGAAGTGCAGTGTGTCTGCACACACCTCATCCCCAAATTCGGCTGCCAGGTCCTGCAGGGCATGGGCAATGCAGTAGACTGCTGTGTATGCAATGTCTACCTTACTCACTTCCTGGAAAGGAAACTCTCTGTCTCTCAGGCTCTCATCACCTGAGCAGAGCCGGACTCTTCTCACTGCTGTGCTGTTCCCTGCCAGCACTGGGCTGCTGTGAGGCCACGTGCTCTTGAAGGTGACCTCCCAGAACTTCTTCATGAACATGTCTTCAGGGGTCCTGGTGGGGCGCAGGCGAGAGAGGAACTTGGGGAAGCCGGGCACATGACTGCTGTGCTGAAGAAGACTGAAGGAGCCCTGTAGTACCTGAGATACGCCCGGCATGGTCAGGGCCAGTGCCACATGCAGGGTGTCCTGGCTGACCCAGACCTGGCCCAGGATGCCGCGGCCCAGCAGGCCCTGCAGGATGAACTGGAAGTTCAAGTTGTTGAGGAAGACCAGGGTGACGGTGACGGTGCAGTTCTCCATCTGCAGGATAATGGCTTTGATCTTCTTCGGAGACAGCCGGGAGGGGACATGGTGATGGAACTCGATGCAGACTCCTGCCTGGCCCAGTGCCCGGAGCACCAGGGAACTGCTCTGCTGCCCAAAGTCGTCATCCTGCACCAGAACACCCACCCAGGACCACTGGAAGTGGAGCACCAGCTGAGCCAATGCCTGAGAGGATGTGAGGTCGTTGGGCAGGGTCCAAAAGAAGGATGGGAACTGGGTCTTGTCACTGAGGCTGGCAAGGGTGGACGAGTAACTGACCTGTGGGGGAAGGGGCCGGGTGAGAGAGGGGTGAGAACGGGCACTCAGGCTTGAGCTGGTCATCAGGTATAACCAGGGAAGGCAGGCGTGGTGAGAACAGGGCTGTGCTCCTCATGGCCACTGATCCTGGGTTGTCCTGGCTAGGCTTCCCAGTTTTGTCACTGAAAGTCCTACAACCATGAACAAGTCCTGGGCAAGCAGTGATGGCTGACCACTTCAGTTAGATCAGAGCAGGGACGCAATCATCTTTTAAGAAACAGAGAGGCTTTTGGGTTGCTGAGCACAGAGCATCTCTGGAGTTCAGTGGGACCTTGTTAAGATGCAGGGACTGATTTGGAGGCCCAGGGTGTTCTAACATTTTTCCATATGATATTATTTTCTGGTCTATGCTTTTGAGTAAAACATACTAAGCCCACCATGAAACCATCTAAATAACATTTTAAAAACAGACACTTGAAAAAACAAAAGAAAAAAAAAGCAGACACTTGAGACAGCCTTACCATCATCCTGTTCCCTCATTCACTAGTCAGATAAATCTGGGTCATGAGTTTATTCCCATTGTAGGAGAGTTTGCAGGAGAGATTTTGGAAATGATGCTCTGAGGATTTTGAAAGTTCCACTGAGGTGCCTGAGTGGGCTCACCTGTGGCTAGACTGGTTAAGCCCAAACACATCCCTTGTTTCGTTCTTGGAATGAAACCCAGGGAACAACTGAACTTTACCTTCATTCCTCTCAGTGCCCCTTTCTTTGGCTACCTCATACCGTGTCTTGTGTTTCTGCTTCTTGGCCAGGCTGGGTTCTCATTCTCACTCTGGTCTGTGCAACGCTGACGGGTCCTTGGAACCTACTCTTGTGGTCCCAACATTTTGTGATCTTTACGGTGTGAGTGATGACAGGGAATCTGGTGTGTCCATTTTTGCCTGTGTGTCTGTTTGTCAACAAAGAGACAGCTCCGCATGCCCCAGAAGACAGAGGAGCTCTTTGAAATCTGGGCCATCGGGGTTGGCGTCTGTGTTTGATTTGGCCCATGGCTGAGACACAGAATGAAACTGCAGTCTCTGGATGTCTGTGATGAATAGGCCTTTAACACTCCTTGTCTGAGTGCAAAACACTCTCTGACCACCAGAGGGTAGTGGTGAAGTAGGTTATATAAGGGTCATACCTGCTCAGGGAAAGTTGCTCTGGTCTGATATGTTTATATAGACCAATAAGGCTGACCCAATCTCAGAGAGTAGAGTTGCCAGATTTTGAAAATAAGCATACGGCCGGGCTCAATAGCTTAGCCTGTAATCCCACCACTTTGGCAGGTTAAGGCGAGTGAATTGCAACTCAAAAGTAAATAAAATAACATAAAAATACAGGGTATTCAGGTAAATTTTAATTTCAGATAAACAATAAATAATATTTTAGTGTAAGTATGTCCCCTGCAATATTTGAGACAAATGTTTTGCTTTTTTTTTTTCAGTTGGAGTCTCACTTCGTCACCTAGGCTGGAGGGCAGTGGCATGCTCCTGGCCACTGCAACCTCTACCTGCTGGGCTCAGGCAATCCTTCCGCTTCAGACTTCCAAGAAGCCGGAACCGCAGGCCTGCGCTACCACACCCAGTTAATTTTTTTGATTTCCTGCATAGATGAGGTCTCACCAAGTTACCCAGGCAGGTCTCGAACCCCTGGGCTCAGGCAATCCTCTTGCCTCCGCCTCCCAAAGTGCTAGGATTACAGATATGATCCACCGTGCCCATTTTCCAGTTCTCTTTTTTTTTTTTTTTTTTTGAGTTGGAGTCTCACTCTGTCGCCCAGACTGGAGGGCAGTGACCGCTCCCGGCCACCGCAGCCTAAACCTGCTGGGCTCCGGCAATCCTTCTGCCTCAGCCTTCCAAGTAGCTAGAATTACAGGCACACGCTACCACACCCGGCTAATTTTTGATTTATTGTAGAGATGAGGTCTCACCAAGTTGCCCAGGTCCGGTTCTCTTAAAGCCAAGTTATGGCAGGAGAACGATGTCAGCAGCACAGCATCTTGACATGACCACCGTGGTGGTTGTCACCCCAATGACTGTTGGTTAAAGGGATGACTCACCTGGGGAAATTTGTAGCGCCCCAGAAGCCAGGCCATGGGCACGGACACGGCTGATAGTATGTCTCCCACCACAGCAGCCCGAGGCAGGCTGAGCCCACACATGTAGTTGGGAATGGGCTCCTCTTGCCCCGTGGCCTCGTGGAAGGTGCCAGGTACCGAGTTCCCTGAGTTCCAGATGGAGAAGCCCAGTGTGAGACTGGGCAGCAGCCGGGCATCCCTGTTGATCTCCTCCACGGCAAATACGAACCCCTGGGCCACCCGATAGCCCCATGGGGAGACACTGAGGGAAAGAAAAGCCTGTGCTGACCGACTGCAGAGGGTGCGGTGCAGTCAGTGACTCATAGGCTTGTGTGTTAAGAGAGGTGGCAGCTGCATCCCCAAAGCACCTGTGAAGGGGTACGCAGCGTGGCCAGAATGGGGTTAGGAGGATGGGGAGGTATTGGTCCAAGGGAGTTATACTTTTCAGCTAGACAGGAGGAATAGGTTTCATGGCACCCTCAGTTACCAATAATTGATGTGCATTTCAAAATTACTAAAAGGGCATGCTTTAAATGTTTTTTGCGGGTGTGGTGGCATGCGTCTGTAGTCCCAGTTACTCAGGAGGAGGGAGAATCACTTGAGCTCAGGAGGTCAAGGCTGCAGTGAGCCATGATCATACCACTACACTCCAGCCTGGGTAACAGAGGGAGAACCTGACTCAAAAAAAGGGAAGAAAACAGAAAAAAGGAAGGAAGGAAGGAAGGAAAGAAAGAAGGAAAGAAAGGAAGGAAGAAAGAAAAAGAGGCCAGACTCGGCTCAGCCTGTAACCTCAGCACTTTGGGAGGCAGAGGCGAGTGGATTGCCTGAGCCCACGGACTCGAGACCCACCCGGGCAACTTGGTGAGACCTCATCTCTACAGTAAAATTTAAAAAAAATTAGCCAGGCATGGTAGCTTCTTGTGAAACCCGCAAGGACTGGCCACCCCCACCCCAATTCAGACCTGTGGGTACTGCCCCACGACCTCCACCAAAGCCCATGTAAGGAGCTGAGTCCTTAAGGACTGAAGAACAACAATTATCTGGAAAAAAAATAAAATGGAAATTATACTTAATATACAACATGTTGAGTATATCTACCAGATAGAGTGGGAGTTGTGTGTATGTTATTTCAAGTGTGAGGTGCCTGAACACAGCGCCTTAGCTTATTTATTTATTTTTTTCTAGTTGGAGTCTCACTCTGTCACCCAGACTGGAGGGCAGAGGTATGTTCCCGGCCACTGCAGCCTCAACCCACTGGATTCCGGCAATCCTTCTGCCTCAACCTTCCAAGTAGCTGGAACTACAGGCAAGCACTACCATGCCCGGCTAATTTTTTTTTTATTTTATGTAGAGATGAGGTCTCGCCAAGTTGCCCAGGTGGGTCTCAAACCCTCAGGCTCAGAGCAATCCACTCACTTCATCCTCCCAAAGCGCTGGGATTACAGGCTGAGCCATCAAGCCCGGTTGTGAGGTGCCATATAGTGATTTAGTGGGGAGGAGAGCTTATTCATTTAAATTAAGTCTTTTTCACATTTATGTACTTAGCCTACACAATTTGCATAGCTGTAAATATTGGGTTAATTCAACCCAGCTAAGTTAAGGTTGGCATCTTTAACATGAGTGGAGATTCTTGGAGAGAAGAACAAGGAAAAACAGCATCTGAGTGAGAAGCACACTGGAAAGTGACTTAGACAACAGTGTTCGAACCCCTGGTGGGGGACTTGAATGGGAAATGCATGGCTTGGATAGCTTCAAAGTATTCCAGGATTCCAATTCACGCCCTCAACTTCAGCCTTGGAACTTATCTGCTGGTAGGCCAGTTAGCCAACGTACATACTTCTGAGGTGCATTTCTCTGGAGTAGAAATGTCCAAGACATAGAGGAATTTCTAGAAACTTGAAGGAATCCCATAAGAGAAAGAAAAAAAGTTCTACAAAGCATGGAAACGGTTATGCCTTATTTTATCTGACAGTGGTTAGAATTTAGAAATAAGAAAGTTAACTAGGGATGTATATGTTTATCTGAAGAATATGTTTGGGAATGGATTGTTAAGGACTAACTTTGCCAGCTGGGTTATATGTTTTTCATAAGCTAAACCTGTAGCTTGGGGGTTTTGATAATATATTTTGTGCTGAAAAATACAAAAAAAAAATTAGCCAGATGTGGTAGCACACGCCTGTAGTTCCAGCTACTTGGAAGGCCAAGGCGGAAGGATCGCCGGAGCCCAGCAGGTCGAGGCTGCGGTGGCCGGGAGCGTGCCACTGCACTCCAATCTGAGTGACAGAGTGAGATTCCAACTCAAAAAAAAAAAAAGAACAATGTTTGCATCACCGAAAGAATAAATATGTGAGGTGATAGATATGTTGATAAGCCTGATTTAATTCTTCCATGACGTATACACATCAAAACGCCATATTGTATGCCATAAATGTCTACAATTATCGTTCATCAACTAGAAATATAACCTGGCAATGTCAGGTGATGGCAAAAGTGTGGCATGCCTGGAAATCCCATGCACTCCTGGTGGGAATGTAAAGAGTACCATAACTTTGGGAAATACTAGGACCATTTTTAAATAAAGGTAAAAATATTGATTTTTTAAAAAATAGTCAAAAGGAAAATGTCAGAAGCTCCTGTCTGCAAAGATTGGTCAGGAATCCCAGGACAGACATCGGCTGGAAGGAGCCCCAGGGCCGAGTACCTCATGAAGAGATGTGCTCATTATGCAAACATGTATTCATTCAACAAACACACCTACCTGGGCCTGGCTCTGTTCTAAGCCCCAAGGAGTGATTGTGCCCAAGGGAAACAAAAGACCATGTCTCACAGTGGGGTCCATGCAACCTAGACAATGAAGAAGCCACCAGGGTCCACACAGAGGCCACAAACAAGACAGCAAGGACAGAGCAAGGTACTGAGGCAGGGCGTGGGGACAGACTGGCCATGATTCAAATAGACTAGGAGAGCCCTAGCCCTCAAGGAGGGATTCTGGGTGACAGCTGCAGCTTAGGGGAGGCCTCTGGAGCTGCCTGGCCTGCAGAGCCCCCAGCACCCCAAACTGCTCACCTCGAAGACACCCAGGTGGCAGGAGGCACAGTGAAATCAAACAGGGTGTCATTGAAGTAAAAGATGGAGAAGCTGCCCCCAATTATCACATCCCCTGGACAGTCAAAGCGGGGCCTCTTCCCTGGCAACTGCCAGCCTGTCGAGTGGGAAAAGGCAGCCCCAGAGACAAAGCCCAGGAGGGCAGAGAGTAGAGAACGTAGCCACATGCCTGGAAAGGGGGCTGACAGCCAGTGACGCAGCAGCCCCTGCGTGGCTGCTCTGGCGTGATGGGGGCTTTTATCTGGAGCTCATGCTTGATCAGGGAGCTTGGGGCTGGAGACACACCTGGAGCTCCGGCATCCAGGCCCTGGGAGAGCAGTGATCCTGAGCTGGGACTGGGCGTGCACCAAGTCCCAGGGCCATTAAAAGTTGTACTTCCTTCTCCTGTGGCTTCCTTGCCTACCCCAAGCCAGGAGAACAGCTCTCAGGCCCCGTCTGTAGACTTTGGGGAGGGACTGTTGAGTCCTGACTGTGTCCTCAGGGACCCTGCAGACTCAGGAGCAGCCACGCTTGGGGTCTGCCGGTCACTGTTTCTGGAAAGAGGTCCCGGGAGGGCACAAGAGGCAAAAAACCTCCTGAGCCCCTCCTGCCTCACTTGGCATCATTTGGAGATGGGGCACCCCAGAACTTCAGGTGGCCTTGTGCCAGCACCTCCTGCCCAGGGCCACCAGGGCCACCGAGTAGAAGGTCCCAGACAGGGACAAAGTGTGTATAGCCCCATGAGGCAGCTTGAAGGCTGACTCAGGCTCAGTCAGTGCTTTCCTATGATCAGGGAGGCCAGGTCTAGGCAGGGAGAGAGGCTGGGCTGCAAGTGACTTCCTAGCATAGTGTTCACAACTCCAAGACATGTGGCTGCAGCTCTCTGTGCATGAAGAAAAGATATTCAACACCATTGACCATTAAGGACATGCAGATTAAAACCACAGTGAAGGCTGGGCTCGGTGGCTCAGCCTGTAATCCCAGCACTTTGGGAGGCCGAGGCAAAAGGATTGCCTTAGTCCACGGGTTCGAGACCAGCCCGGGTAATTTGATGAGACCTTGTCTCTATAACAAATAAATAAATAATAATAATATTGTCTCTATAATACATAAATAAAAAATAATAATATTGGCTGGGCTCAGTGGCTCAGCCTATAATCCCAGCACTTTGGGAGGCCGAGGCAAGTGGATTGCCTGAGCCTGTGGGTTCAAGACCAGCCCAGGCAACTTGACGAGTCCTCATCTCTACAATAAATCAAAAATTAGCTGGGCATGGTAGCACATGCCTGTAATTCCAACTACTTGTAAGGCTGAGATGGAAGGACCACTGGAGCCCAGCAGGTCAACGCTGGGGTGGCCGTGAGTGTGTCACTGCACTCCAACCCGGGCCACGGAGTGAGACTCCAACTCAAAAAAAAGAATAATAATAAAAAACACAATGAGGTAGATACTGGTTGATATCCACTAAGATGGCTTACTCTAAAACAATTTTTAGGCCAAAAAAAAGGGGGGGTTAACATGTGTTGTTGAGGATGTGAAGAAATTGGAACCCCTGTACATTGCTTGTGGAAATGTAGATGGTACAGTTCCTGTGGAATACAGTATGGTGGGCCCTAAAAATGCTAAACACACAGTTACTATATGACTCATCAATTCCATGCATCAGTACCTTGCCCAACAGAAATAATAATATAGCCACACAAAACTGGCACATGAATGTGTATAGCAGAATTATTCATAAGAGCCAAAAGTGGGAACAACCCAAAGTGCCTGTCAGTGGATGGATAGATAAATGAAATGAGGTCTAGCCATATAATGGAGTATTATTCAGCCATAAAAAGGAACAAAACTTTGATACACAAGCAATGTGGCCGAATCTTGAAAACATCAAGCTAATGAAAGAAGCCAGACAAAAAGGCCACATATTATGATTCTATTCATATGAAATGTCCAGAATAGACGAATCTATTGAGATAGAAAGTAGATTATTTTCAACTATCTATGTAGAAAATATCTACCTAGATTATACCATTAGAAAGTGGTTTCTGGACAACCCCTTCGGGTTCCCTCCCACTGTGGAAGCTTTTCTGTCCTCTCAATAAAGCCTGCTTTCTCACTGTGAAAGAAAGAAAGAAAGAAAGAAAGAAAGAAAGAAAGAAAGAAAGAAAGAGAGGAAGGGAGGGAGGGAGGGAGGGAGGGAGGGAGGGAGGGAAGGAAGGAAGGAAGGAAGGAAGAAAGAAAGAGTTTCTGGCGGCTGGGCACAGTGGCTCAACCCTGTAATCCTAGCACTTTGAAAGGCCAAGGAGAGAGGAATGCCTGAGCTTAGGGGTTCGAGACCAGCCTGGGCAACTTGGTGAGACATCCATCTGTACAATAATAAAATAAAAAAATTAGCCAGGCGTGGTGGCACGAGCCTGTGGTTCCAGCTATTTGGAAGGTTGAGACAGAAAGATCACTGCAGCCCAGCAGGTCGAGGCTGCGGTGACCGTGACTGTGCCACTGCACTCCAGCTTGGGTGACTGAGTGAGACTCCAACTCAAAACAACAACAACAACAACAAAACAAACAAACAAACAAAAAAAAAGGAAGTGGTTTCTGGGAATTAGGGCAAGGGGAAATGGGGAGTGACTGCTAATGGGCATGATGAGTTTCTTTTTGGGATGATGGAAATGTGCTGGAATTAGACAGTGATGATGGCTGCACAACTTTGTGAGTATATTAAATCATTTAATTGTCCACTTTATTTATTTATTTATTTATTTATTTATTGAGTTGGATTCTCACTCTGTCACCCAGACTGGAGTGCAGTGGCCGCTCCCAACCACCGTAGCCTCGACCTGCTGGGCTCCCGCGATCCTTCTGCCTCAGCCTTCCAAGTAGCTGGAACTACAGGTGTGCACTACCACGCCCAGCTAGTTTTTTTTTTTTTTAATTTATGATAGACACGAGGTCTCACCAAATTGCCGGGCGGGTCTCGAACCTGCAGGCTCAGGCAATCCTCTCGCCTCAGCCTCCCGAAGTACTGAGATTACAGGCTGAGCCACCGAGCCTGGCCCACTTTAAAGGAGTGAACTTGATGGCATGTGAATTATACCTCAATAAAGCTCGTATTGAAAAAAGGAGGAGGAAGAGGAGGAGGAGGAGAACAAGAACAAGAAGAGGCTAGCCGGGCTCAGTGGCTCAGCCTGTAATCCCAGCACTTTGGGATGCTGAGGTGAGTGGATTGCCTGAGCCCGCGGGTTCGAGACCCACCTGGGGTAACTTGGTGAGACTTCATCTCTACAATAAATCAAAATGAGCCAGGTGTGGTAGCGCACGCCTGTAGTTCCAGCTATTTGGAAGGCTGAGGCGGAAGGATCGCCGGAGCCCAGCAGGTCAAGGCTGCAGTGGCCGGGAGCTGCCACTGCACTCCAGTCTGGGTGGCAGAGTGAGACTCCAACTCAAAAAAGAAGAAGAAGAAGAAGAAGAAGAGGCTGCTGCAGCCAGGCATTGGTCACTCATGCCTGTAATCCCAGCACTTTGGAGACCGAGGTGGGAGGATTGCTTGAGCCCAGGAGTTTAAGACAAGCCCAGACAATATAGCGAGACCTCGTCTCTACAAAAAAGCAAAAAATAGCTGGGCACAGTGGGGCACATCTGTGGTCCCAGCTATTCAGGAGGCTGAGTAGGGAGGATTGCTTGAGCCCAGGAGTCTGAGGTTGCAGTGAGCTTGAAATGAGCTAAATCAGTTAATAAAATCAAATTGCTTTTGTTTAAAACTTTCATCTTAGTTACCTGCCTGACCTAAGAATCAATGCCTACGTGTAATTACAGTAATGTTCCCATGACCACAGACCCCCAGCTTTGTCTCCTTTGGGCAGGTTATGCTGACCATTGCCTGTTGACCATTACAGACCTCCTTCGCCATAAGTTCCATGTGATTGTATGCTTTATTAACTGAAATCGAATGTTACGTTTTGACATTTTCATAGTTTGTTCTTATATTTTGTTAGTGACATAGCCAAGGTAATTCCATTGTATAATGATTCTTCTTCCTTGTTTCTATGTAACTACCTTAAACTATATACATATATATATATATTTTTTTTTTAGTTGGGATCTCACTCTGTCACTCAGATGGGAGTGCAGTGGCCAGCCCCGGCCACCGCAGCCTCCACCTGCTGGGCTCCAGCAATCCTTCCACCTCAGCCTTCCAAGTAGCTGGAACTACAGACACACGCTACCATGCCCGGCTAGTTTTTGATTTATTGTAGAGATAAGGTCTCTCCAAGTTGCCCAGGCGGGTCTCGAACCTGTGGGATCAGGCAATCCACTCACCTTGGCCTCCCAAAGTGCTGGAATTACAGGCTGAGCCACCGAGCCCGGCCTAAACTATATCTTTTTTTTTTTTTTTTTTTTTTTTTGAGTTGGAGTCTCACTCTGTTGCCCAGACTGGAGTGCAGTGGCCGCTTCCGGCCACCGCAGCCTCGACCTGCTGGGCTCCGGCGATCCTTCCACCTCAGCCTTCCAAGTAGCCGGAATTACAGGCATGCGCTACCACGCCCGGCTGATTTTTTGATTTATTGTAGAGATGAGGTCTCGCTGCCCAGGCGGGTCTCGAACCCGCGGGCTCAGGCAATCCACTCACCTCAGCCTCCCAAAGGCGCGGGATTACAGGCTGAGCCACCGAGCCCGGCTCCTAAACTATATCTTAATGGCAGAACTGCAGGGACTTTCTGGGCACTGGCTATACTTAGAACATGAAATTAATCATAACTCCCTAACAATTGAAGTTCCCATTTTGGTTGCCAAGTTGTTAGTTAATAGTTGCTATGAGCCGGGCTCGGTGGCTCAGCCTGTAATCCCGCACCTTGGGAGGCCGAGGTGAGTGGATTGCCTGAGCCCGCGGGTTCGAGATCCGCCTGGGCAACTTGGCGAGACCTCGTCTCTACAATAAATCAAAAAACTAGCCGGGCGTGGTAGCGCGCACCCGTAGTTCCAGCTCCTTGGAAGGCTGAGGCGGAATGATCGCTGGATCCCAGCAGGTCAAGGCTGTGGTGGCCGGGAGCGGCCGCTGCACTCCAGTCTGGGCTCCAGAGTGAGAGTCCAACTCAAAAAAAAAAAATGTTGCTATGGTCACTAAATTGCTATGTAGTCAATACTGCAAATTTTGCCTATAAAAGCTTGTCACAAGCTGCACCTATCAAGAGTTTTTCTGGCGTTTGCCTACTCTTGACATTAATAAAGGATTCTAATTAATTTTTTTTTTTGAGGTGGAATCTCACTCTGTCGCCCAGACTGGAGTGCAGTGGCCGCTCCCGGCCACCACAGCCTCAACCTGCTGGGCTCCGGCAATCCTTCCGCCTCAGCCTTCCAAGTAGCTGGAACTACAGGCACGTGCTACCATGCCCGGCTAATTTTTTGATTTATTGTAGAGATGAGTTCTCGCCAAGTTGCCCAGGCGGGTCTCGAACTCTACGGGGTCAGGCAATCCACTCACCTCAGCCTCCCAAGGCACGGGATTACAGGCTGAGCCACCGAGCCTGGCTGGATTCTAATTAATTAAACTCAGTTTACAGGCGTGACTTCTTCTTGCTTACTCAGTCATAACAAGCTATGATCACGCCACTACACTCCAGCCTGGCAAACAGAGCAAGATCTCATCTTGAAGAAGAAAGAAGAATAAGACAAAGAAGGAAAGGAGAAGAAGAGGAAGAAGAAGGAGAAGAAGGGGGAGTAGAAGAGGAAAGAAGGAGGAAGAGGATGAAGAGGAAGAGAAGCAAGGAAGAAAGGGAGGGAGGAAAGAGAGAAGGAGGGAGGATGAGGCAGATGGGAGGGAGGAGGAGAAGAAGAACAGCAACAACAAGAGAAAGAGGAAGAAGAGGAAGGAGAAGGAAAAAACTGAGTAATTTTACTTAGATTAGGGTTTCTCAACCTTGCCACAATAGACATTTTGCACCAGATAATTCATTGTGCTTAGGGGCTGTCTAGTGCACTGTAGGTTATTTAGCAACACCCCTGGCCTCTGCCAAGAGGATGCCAAAGTGACACCCTTCACCTCAAGTTGTGACAATCAAAAACATTGCCAAAGAATCCACAGGGGTAGGGGAGGACCAGTCCCTGTAGAGAACCAACATATTCAAGAATCCAGGTTTCTGGCTTCTCCCCCAATTCAGAAGATCCTGCACCACTGGGCTGGACCTCCATCACACAGAAATGGGTGAGGGGCTCAGTTGCAGCTTTCCCTTAGCCAGGGTTATGCTCTCTGTGCACTGCATTCCCCACTGCACCTTGTCACTTCCCAATCCCCAGACCCAGGCCCAATAGCAGTTCACACTGGTCTGAGCCACACATCTTCTTAGAAAAATACTTTAAAAGATAAAAGTCCCATTTACAAATGAGACAGAAAATTGCAAGTGTGGTGTTCTAAGAACAACAGAGGAAATGAAAATCTTTGTGGAAGTGCATTTCATGAGCATCTATAGCTGATCTGACTGTTGTTAACTACAGGATGATTCATAAACCAGCCAGAGGGGTTTGGGACCTGGGTCCTTCTGGTGGAGTCATCTCTGCCTGGAAAGCCCTTTCAGAGGGACAGCTATCTAGTGGGTACCAGAGGTTCTTCAGTGAACTCTCTGCCTTGACTCTTGCCTTCAGCACCTAGATCTAGCCCATGAGGAGGGAGACGATCCTGAAGGATCAGGTCTCCATGCTCACTCTCAATCAAAAGCCAACAGCTCTAAGAATACACCCGACATTAATGTTAAACCTAATGGTGAAGGAAAAAAAGCAGTATTTTAATATAAAGTACAAACCGGTGTGCCTCTAGTTGTATTTGTAAACAAGCTCTGTTAGATCTTGCTTTTCTTTTTCTGTGTTTTGTTAATTTGTTTGTAGAGAGAGAGAATCTTGCTATGTAGCACAGGCTGATCTCAAACTCCTGGACTCAAAGCAACCCTCCCACATCAGCCTTCCAAGTAGCTGGGACTTCATATGAGAGCTACTGCATCCAACCTCTGTGCTATAATTAAGGCTGTTTGTAAATCTCCCAAGACTTGTGTCTGGAAGAGTTCATGGAAAAAACAGATAAACATAATGCCTGTGGTGTGTAAAGACATTCATCACAATGTTATCTATAACAGTGAAAAACTGGAAATGAGAATGGATTTGGACTGGTTGTGGGAACGAGAATTGATGATAATGGTGGTGGTGATGGTAGTGATGATGGAGGTTATGATTTCAACTGACAGTCATAGAGGATGAATGTATGGTTGACACTACCCTAGGGCTTTAATTTTATTTTTGGTGAAGATTTCCTAAGGACTTTTAAAGATTCTTTTTGTCTGCATCATTGTAAATACTAATCAGCACAGCTCTGATTTCAAAAGTACAGTAATTGAACTTATTTCCACTAGTTATTTGACCATTCTGGTTCCTCTTTCTGTGATTTATATCTATCTATTTATTTATTTTTGAGTTGGAGTCTACTCTGTCGCCCAGGCTGGAGTGCAGTGGCACGCTCATGGCCACCACTGGGCTCAGGCAATCCTTCCGCCTCAACCTTCCAAGTAACTGGAACTACAGGCATGCACCACCACACCTGTCTAATTTTTTTGATTATAGAGATGAGGTCTCGCCAGGTTGCCCGGGCTGGGAATTATTTTTTCAGACACTTGCTCCATTTTTCTCTTGATGATTCTTTTCTTTTAAAAAAGTTGATTTTCAATCCCATGCTCAGTCATTCTCCAAGCAAGTATTTATCAAAGAGAAATGAAAACCAATGTCGGCTGGGCATGGTGGCTCATAGCTATAATCCCAGCACTTTGGGAAGCCAAGGTGAGAGGATTGCCTGGGCCCACGGGTTCGAGACCAGCCTGGGCAACTTGGTGAGACCTCATCTCTACAATAAATCAAAATATTAGCCAGGCGTGGTGGCACGTGCCTATAGTTCCAGCTACTTGGAAGGGTGAGGCAGAAGGATCACCTGAGCCCAGCAGGTCGAGGCTGTGGTGGCCAGGAGTGTGCCACCACACTCTAGCCTGGGCAAAAGAGTGAGACTCCAACTCAAAAAAATAAAATAAAATAAAAAGAAAGAAAAGAAAATCAATGTGCACACAAACACACATACTCAAATGATCACAGCAACTTTATTCAACATAGCTCCAAACTGAAAGCAACTCAGAATGTTCATCACTAAGTGAATGGAGAAACAAGCGGTGGCGTACCCACACAATGGGATACTGATTTCCATTATAGTTCTTTTTCACCACTATGTAATATTCCACCCTATGACTAGATTTTCTCCAGTGGGTTTTTGGCTCTTCTTCTTCTTTTTTTTTTTTTTTTAGAAAGCAGGATTTACTGAGAGAACAGAAAAGCTCCCACAATGGGAGGGGACCCAAGGGGATTGCCCAGTTTTTGACTCTTCTGTCTAGCAACACTGCAGCATTTTTACACTGATCTCCATTGCCTGTGTGCTCGAGTTTCTCCAGGCAGCGTCGCTTCATGGAAAAAAGTTGGGTCACAGTGAAAGAGGATGTTTTACAGATGTAGGTGGTGCCAGAACATCTTCCAAAGCTCCCTACATTCTACCTTGCCAACAACGAGGAAGAGGGGTGGTGAGCCACATTCTCCCCATCCTTGATGTTATCAGATCTCTAAGTGTTTTCCAACCTATGGTTGTGAGTTAAACCCTCACCATGTTCTTGATGTGTGTGACTCTGATCACTTATCAGATGGTGCTTCTCTTCACATGTTCGTTGGTTTCATGTACCTAGGAGAGTATCCTACGGGGAGATGTTTTAGTGTCATGTTTAAGAAATCCATGCCTTAAGATAGAAATATTCCCAAATATTTCCTACTAATAAAGTCTTAATACTCTACTTTTGGTTCCATGTTCCAATGAGTCTGGGTCTGGGTCTCACTACAGAGTGAGTATCGTCTGAGGCTTGAGGGCAGTGGCACAATCACAGCACACTGCAGTCTTGACTTCTTGGGCTCAGACGATACTTCTGCCTCAGGCTCTCAAGTAGCTAGAACTACAGGCACATGCCACCAACTCAGCTAATTTGTTTTTTTAAAGATATGAGGGCTGGGCTCGGTGTCTCACCTTGTAATCCCAACACTTTGGGAGGCCAAGGGGAGTGGATTGCCTGAGCCCACGGGTCTGAGGCCAGCCCAACTTGGTGAGACCTCGTCTCTACAATAAATCAAAAATGAGTTGGGCATGGTAGTACACCCTGTAGTTCTGGCTACTTGGAAGGCTGAGGTGAAAGGATCGCCAGAACCCAGCAGGTCGATGAGTGTGCCGCTGCACTCCAGCCTGGGCGACAGAGTGAGACTCCAACTCAAAAAAAAAAAAGAGATGAGAGGAAGAAGGCTGGTCTTGAATTCCTGGACTCAAGCAATCTTCCCGCCTTGGCCTCCCAAAGTGTTGGGATTATAGGTGCGAGCCAAGGTGCCCAGCCTGGAGTTCTTGAATGTGATAGGGCCACATAAGGTCTTCCTTTGAAAAGATTCAGAGTGGTTCTTTAAACTGGGACTCTGGGTCTTCCTCCCACCAGCTTCAACTCAAACAGCTCTGCAGTTTTGAAATAACATTTTTATTGAGATATAATGCACAGAGCATATAATTCACCCTTTTGCAGTTACATAGTTTTTAGTATATTCTCAGGATTGTGCAACCATCACCCAATCTAATTTCAGAATATTTTCATCACCCCAAAAAGAATCTCCATTCCCCCTTCTTCTAGTCCCTGGCAACCACAACAGTTCTGCTTTTAGCTGATTTGTTTTCTTAATTGGGATTCTGAGTAAGATTTTATTTGGGGCCAGGCATGGTGGCTCAAGCCTGTAATCCCAGCATTTTGGGAGACCAAGGCGAGAGGATTGCCTGAGCCCAGAGGTTCAAGACCAGCCTGGGCAACTTGGCAAGACCTTGTCTCTACAATATATCAAAAAATTAACCGGACATGGTAGCACGCGTCTGTAGTTCCAGCTAATTGGAAGGCTGGGGTAGAAGGATCGCCTGAGCCCAGCAGGTCAACACTGGGGTGGTCATGAGTGAGCCACTACACTCCAGCCTGAGCAACAGAGTGAGATTATGACTCAAAAAAAAAAAAAAAGATTTCATTTGGGACAAAGTTTTCTGCTGCTTACAAAAGTTTGGAAACCTCTGGCATTGGGAAGACCAATGGGTCTAGAGTTTAGGTGTCTTTCATACTGTCTCCAGAGAGACTAAGTCAACGTTCTCTCAAAGGAGATACCGCAAGTGGGTTGCAGAGTTATAAATGTACAAATGAGCCTTCACTGCCCCAAAGGGCCAGGCCAATTTCAGAGACCAAGAAAATGTGCCCTGGGATCCATGTCATTATAAGTGTCTAATTTACAAGAAGGAGAATAATAAGCCCTTAGCACCCTCATTTTGTTTTCCCACTGGTGATTTTTGGACATAGTGGCACTTACATACAACACGCCAGGGATCAGCAGTCAGCAGGGAAGATGTGGAGACACAGCCCTGCACACTCAGCTGAGGCAACCCTTCCCTGCCTCTCCCGGGACTTTCTATTTCTAGACCCTGTTTTATTTTCTTCTAGGCATTTGTACTTCCAGCAAGCACCTGCTCTGTTTACTGCTGTGTGTCCTCTGAATGTGGGTTTCTGAAGGGTCAAAGCCAATTCAGCCCCACTCACTGATGTACTCCCACCCTTAGTGCCTAGAACAACGTAGAAGTAGATAGTGAAGAAACAGCTGTCCAAAGATGCATGGTGCTCATCCCTGGGTCCTCGTGTCCTTCCTGGGCTCATACCTCCTGCTTCAGCCATCCCAAGCTCAGTCCCTGAGCTGAGGCCCCTCCTTGCATCATCATCTCACCCTCATCTGATTTTCTGATAAAAAATGAATAGAGTTAGATGCAGTGGCTCATGCCTGTAATCTCAGCACTTTGGGAGGCCAAGGCAGAAGGATTGTTTGAGACCAGGAGTTCCAGATCAGCTTGGGCAGTATAGAGAGACCATTTCTCTACTGTACTTATAATATACCAAAAGTAATTAGAAGAGGAATTGGTATTAGAATTCAGCATAAGTATATTCCAAATATATGTTGGAACATAATTATATTAATATACACTAAGTATTTAATATAGTATATGGTATAAGCATATTTCAAAAATACTGTTGGGACACATTTACACTAAAAAATTACTCATTATTTATCTGAAATTCAAATTTAACTAGGTTTTGTCCTACATTTTTATTTGCTAAATATGGCAACCCTATTCTAGCATACACTCATATTATAAATATTTTTATATTACAAATTATTTCTAGAAATATATTTATATAAAATTTATTTAAAATATACAACATATGGGACACATACTGAAACTTTTTTTGTTTTGTTTTGTTTGTTTGTTTGAGTTGGAGTCTCACTCTGTCGCCCAGACTGAAGTGCAGTGACCGCTCCCGGCCACCGCAGCCTCGCCTGCTGGGCTCCGGCGATCCTTCCGCCTCAGCCTTCCGAGTAGCCGTAATTACAGGCATGCGCTACCACGCCCAGCTGATTTTTTGATTTATTGTAGAGATGAGGTCTCGCTGCCCAGGTGGGTCTCGAACCCGCGGGCTCAGGCAATCCACTCACCTCAGCCTCCCAAAGACGAGGGATTATGTTTGTTTTTTGTTTGTTTTTAGTTGGAGTCTCACTCCGTTACCCAGGCTGGAGTGCAGCAGCACGCTCACAACCACCCAGCGTCGACCAGCTGGGCTCTGGGGATCCTTCCGCCTCAGCCTTCTAAGTAGCGGGAACTCCAGGCTAGTGCTACCACGCCCCGCTAATTTTTGACTGTATAAATGAGGTCTCGCCAAGTTGCCCGGACTGGTCTCGAACCCGCGGGCTCAGGCAATGCACTCACCTCGGCCTCCCAAAGCGCTGAGATGATGATAGGCTGAGCCCCCAGCCCGGCCTGAAATGTATTCGTGGCTTATCAGTCATTTACATTTCACTAAGCTTTCTTTTTGTTTACTCAACCTGGCAGTCCTACTAGGGGGCATACACCGTGGAACATAGTGACGTGAAAATTACTTATACGAATATATTTATGTCAAATGTTTTTCTAAATATACTAGATATAAAACACTGATACTAAAAAAAAAATCCATTGTTATCTGAAATTCAAGCCTAACTGGAGTCCTGTATTTTCATTTGTTTAATCCGGCAATCCTATTTGCGACATACTTCTACTAAACATATTCACATGGAAGCAATTGAAACATATTGACAGGGCACACACGTGAAGAAAAACGAACACTTCTGGTCGCGGGTCTGCAGTCTCCGCCTTTCCGCAGCGTAACCCGTTGCCAGGGCGACCGAATTCAGGCGGGCGGGGCGGGGCACGGCCGCGCCGAGCGGCTTCCGATTGGCCCCTGCTGCTTCGTGCGTCACGGC
The DNA here is from genome assembly GCA_027257055.1 of Cephalopachus bancanus. NCBI lineage: Eukaryota > Metazoa > Chordata > Mammalia > Primates > Tarsiidae > Cephalopachus > Cephalopachus bancanus. The sequence continues at coordinate 3,470,749 of JAPVLO010000564.1, forward strand.
CCCGCCCCTGCCGGGGAGCCCCACGGCGCATGACGCGCGAGACGCCCAGGCGTCCGGCCGACCAATAGCGCCCGCCGCGAGGGGGCGGGCCGCTCTTTCCCTGAGGCCCTCGGCCTGCGTAAGGGATCCCCAACAGCAGCCCCGACCCAGTACCTGCTGACGGCAGCCCACCCATCCCCCTCCTGACAGCCACTCCGGATCCAGTGCCTCCTGACTACAGCCCCACTCTCCCTCCTGACCAGCCACCCCCTCCGCTCAAGACCCTTCCCCTTCCTGACCAGTACCCCTGAGACCTAAATCCCTCCTCATCATCCGCCCCTGGCCTTCTCAGAGCATTCCCGGGACCTGCCATCGGCGTCCCTGCCCCACGTTTCTCTGTGCTGCTCTCGAGCCCCTTCCTAAGGCCACTCATTTATCCTTCACCTGTAGAGCTCCTATGTCATCCTAAACTCCCACCCCTGCTCCACCTCTGTAACTCCCATCTCTGACCCGTGCACTAATTCCTGTAGTGAATGTGTTTGCCCCCACTAGGCACCCGGAGTCAGCAGCAAAACCCTCTGGCCCCTCTCTCCAATAGAATTTTGACCCGGGCTGCAGATCTCAGTGCCCATCCCTTCCACATGCCATTGAGTCTTCCAAGTGCCCTCAGTGCCCATCCCTTCCACATGCCCTTCCACATGCCATTGAGTCTTCCAAGTGACATTCAGACACATCTCCGATATTAGTTCCAGGTCTCTTTCTGAGTAGACCCCTAAGACCCCAGGCCACCAGAGCATCTCCCATGGACACCCCAGATCGTCCCCACTAGCTACATAGACCTCAGGCCTCCCGGCACCATCCCAGCCCCCTGCATCTTCCAGAACACCTCCTTGCCAACAGCCCAGTATCCTCTTATCAGTTCAGGCACCCCACAGTGGCCTAGCCTTTCCATGCAAAGACATCAGCCCCACATAGAACCCAGACACACCCATAGGCCTCTAGTATCTTGACCAAGAGTTCCACTAGACCCCAGTCCCCCATAAACAGCCTCTCCCCTCCAAAGACCTCATCCCAGAGTCTGTCTGAGTCATTATCACCTGAGAGGCCGTGGGGCAAAGGGAGCTGCTTAAACCTGTGGGGCCTTGAAATGGGCCTCTTCCTTCTTCAAAAATATGTGTATAAAAGAGTGGACACACCATAAGAGTACTTTTGCCTGTGGCCTCAGCAGGGATGACTGAGCTTGTAATCTCCCAGTCATGGTGCAGGTAGGTGGCCAGGTGAGCAGGCCTGAAGACTGTGGTGGGGCCTAGTATCGGTGAGTTGCTCTTTCTGCCTTCCAGCACCTCTTCTTTCTCCTGCATTGAACATAGGAAAAATGCACAGAGGATCAGAAAACTCACATGGAATCCCCTCCTTTCCACTTGTCATATCATAAACATTTCCCATATCGTTAAAAATCCTTCCTAAGCCGGGCTCTGTGGCTCAGCCTGTAATCCCGCGCCTTTGGGAGGCTGAGGTGAGTGGATTGCCTGAGCCCACGGGTTCGAGACCCGCCTGGACAGCGAGACCTCATCTCTACAATAAATCAAAAAGTCAGCCGGGCGTGGTAGCGCATGCCTGTAATTCCGACTACTTGGAAGGCTGAGGCAGAAGGATTGCCGGAGCCCAGCAGGTCAAGTCTGCGGTGGCTGGGAGTGGCCACTGCACTCCAGTCTGGGCGACAGAGTGAGACTCCGACTCAAAAAAAAAAGGTCAAACAACAAAATACCTCCCTGTTTGTTTTTAATAACATTTTCTTCAGCTATATGTTCCCCATAGTGAGCCTGGAAAATGCACAAAAGGTTATTTTCTCGTGGCTCTTCCCACTTTCTTTCTGCTTTTGAGAGTCTCTCCTCTAGTTTCCCTTGCCCTCTTCATGGTCTCCTCCCCCAGCCAGGTCTTGGCAGAAAAGGTGAAGAAGACTGCAGAGATAGTATTTTCTGGGCCTGGATGGGCAAGACACAGCTACAGCCTGCACATCATTGCTGTTAACGTGTAAATGGAATTTAAATTTAAAATTCAGTTCCTTATTTCAAGTGCCCTGGATCCATGTGTATGCTGCTGGCTACTGAATTGGACCCAGGTAGAGAATATTTATTTCCCTCCTCTAGGAATTGCCCAGATGAGACAGGCGCTGCCCCTCCTCAGGGCAGGAATTCCTAATCCCCCTGCTCCTCAACCAGTGTGTGTAGGGAGGAGATAGATACTAAGCCAAGTAAGGGAAAGACATGTGCCCAGGAAGACGTGGGGTGGAAGACAGCACCTTGAAAATGCGGTGGGGATACCTGCGCTGGGATGAACCTTTGCAACAGGTGCAAAGTCCTGGGGCAGCCAGCGGCTGAGCTCAGCACAAGTAGCCAGTGAGAGTAAAGTGGGGAGAGAGCAGGTCAGTTTCTTGGGTGCTGGAGGTGGGAGCCTAGGGGACACCCTGTCAGGCAGGGCCACCTCTGATGTGGCCTCTCTGTCCCCGACCCTCTGCAGACCCCTGACTGCTCCCGCCTGTGCACCGACTCTTCCGGCGTCCAGCCCACACACCCCGGAGGGGCCCTGAGGCTGGAGAAATGCTCCCACTGGCCAAATCCCCTGCCGCCCCCGGTCCCCATGCCCCCGTGAGCAGAACAGGGCCCCTCGACCTGACAGCCCTGAGGACACAGAGGCCCAGCGCCTGTGCTTCCAGCGGTTCCAGTACCGCGTGGCCGGCGGGCCGCACGTCGCACTCGGTCAGCTTTGGACGCTGTGCCGCCGGTGGCTGCGGCCCGAGGCGCGCTCCAAGGAGCAGATGCTGGAGCTGCTGGTGCTGCAGCAGTTCCTGGGCGCGCTGCCCAGCAAGATGCGAACCTGGATGCAGTCTCGGGGGTCTCGCAGCAGCAGCGAGGCCACCAGCCTAGTGGGAAGACCTCACGCAGATGAGCCAGCAGGAAGGTGAGAGGCACCGGCGGGCGGGGACGGGGCCGTTGCCCCTCCTTCCCTGACCCCCCCCCGCGCGTCCCCCAGGGTCAGACCCCTCCGGCCCCGCCCGCGCCTGCTCTCGCTGCTCTGCTCTTCGCTGTTTGTATGTAAATGTCGCGCCGCTCCTCTTCTGCCTGAAATCTCGTTCGCTGGGGTATTAAGGACCCCTGCGTTTCCCACGCGTCCATCTGTCCTGTGGCATTGTGTCGCTGCCTCCTCGCCGCGCGTCCTCCCTGGGAAGGACGCCCGCCGCCCTCCCAGCCACTCGTAGTGCCTGCCTCGGGCGACGTAGGAACCCCGGGGACCGCCGGGTCCCCCGGCGCAACCCGCCCTAGAGTCGCACGAGCTGGCAGCGGAGACGCTCAGTCCTGCGTCCCAGCACACTGCAGGGCCGGGGTGACTCCGACTCCTCTCCCTTCCTCGCGGCTTCGCCCTCCTGTGCTCTCGCCCCTGGGACCACACGTCGAGATCCCATCATTCTGGCCCTGTCATTCCTAATAATGTCGACAAAAAGCAGGAGGTGGACACGGTGAGGCCAAAAGAAGTGAGTGTTGACGGCGAGAGCCAGGGTAGGCCATGTGGAGAGGGAGCAAGCGGAAGAGCGCAGGGTCGCGGGCATGGGCGCCGCAGAGCAGGACCGGGCGTGAGGAAAGGAGCCCAGCGATTAGAGCCCAAAGAAAGGGGTCTGAGTAGGGGGAGAACAGATCTCCCTCGCCTCCCACCATAGGTCTCCCACAGACTCGCCGTGATGAGTCTATGGGGGTCACAGGGAAGCCTTGTGGTTTGCAGAAAACAGGGTTCTCTTGCCAGGCGCGATGGCTCACGCCTATAATCCCAGCACTTTGGGAGGCCGAGATGAGAGGATTGTCTGAGCCCACAGATTCGAGACCAGCCTGGGCAACTTGGCAAGACCTCATCTCTACAATAAATTTTTTTTTTTTAATTAACGAGACGTGATGGCTCGTACCTGTAATTCCAGCTACTTGGAAGACTGCGGAGAAAGGCTTGCCTGGGCCCTGCAGATAGAGGCTGTGGTGGCCATGAGCGTACCACTGCACTTCAGCCTGGGCGACAGAGTGAGACTCCAGCTTAAAAAAAAAGAAAGAAAGAAAAGAAAAGAAAACAGGGTTCCCGGTCTCCACACTGTATGAGGGTGGCCGGCAACGTGCCTGGGAAAGGGCAAGGTGGCTCTTTAAGAGCTGGCTGGCCGGTGGTGGCACATGCCTGTAATCCTAGTGCTTTGAGAGGCCGAGGCCCAAGGATCGCTTGAGCCCAGGAGTTCAAGGCCAGCCTGGGCGACATAGCAAGACCCTCATCTCTATAAAAAAAAATTTTGTTTTAAGCTGGAAAGCAGAACAGTCTCAGATGAATTGGCCCATTGAACTCTGTTCCTGGGGCCAAGGGGCCATGGGACCGAAGAGCACTTGCTGCTGCCTTCTGTGGGCAACAGCCCACCCCAGCGCAGAGAGCCCTCACAAGGTTTAATAATCTGCTGTCACTACCTTGAAATTCTCCATTTTTGAGCAAGGGGCCTGTGTTTGCGTTTTGCATGGGGCCTCGAGGTGTATGTCTTTCCAAGTGGTAGTTTGCTTTTTATATTACATATTTTGCGTAAGAGACTGTGTGTGTGTGTGTGTGTGTGTGTGTGTTTGTGTGTATCACAGTATAGGTTTTATAATGAGCAGTCTCAGGCCCACCCTATCAGCCCAGCTTCCCACAAGGATAGCCTTGGGTTGTTTATAAAGAAGGAGCAGCCAGGTGCGGTGGTTCAGCTTATAATCCCAGCACTTTGGGAGGCCCAGGCGAGAGGATAGCCTGAGTCCGGGGGTTTGAGACCTTGTCTCTACAATAAACCATAAAAACTAGCCAGGCGTGGTGGTGTGTGTCTATAGTACCAACTACTTGGGAGGCTGAGGCGGAAGGATTGCCTGAACCCAACAGGTTGAGGCTGCGGTGGCCGTGAGCATGCCACTGTACTCCAGCCTGGGTGACAGAGTGAGACTCCAACTCAAAAAAAAAAAAAAAATAGCATACTATGGCTTCCTCACTCTGCCCATACCCCCTAGATGCTTTCATGCACCTGTGTGTTTGTACTTTTCCCTCTTATTGGATCCTTATCAGTACATGGTTCTGGTTCCTATATACTGAACCTTCTGGAAAGGGTGTCTTGTACCTGTCATTCAGTCCTCAGGTGGGCCTGCTTCAGCAGTTGTCTCTGCTGGGGGGGGGCGGGAATGGAGGGCTGATGTCCAGGCGTCCCTCTATAGTCAGTCCTACTGCGAGTGTCCTTGTGGACCTCTGCAGCACACATGGCATGGAGTGTGGGTGAGGAGGGCTCATATCCTCAGTTGCCCTGGGTGTCACCACAAGCTCACCAGGTGCAGCCACTGCAGGGCCTCAGGCAAGGGCGGGGGTCTAACTCAGAAGGGACAGAGTAACAGCACGACCACCAGTGCTCTTGCCTTGGCTCAGTGTCTGCAGCGATATTCAGGAAGGTCTGCTCTTGGCTCATGGTGTCTGCAGGGATATTCAGGAAGGTCTGTCCTTTCCAGAAGGAGTTCTGGAGAACCAAGGGCCCCCAGAAGAACAGGACTTTCACAGTCCCTCTCTCCTGCACAGTTCTGGCATCAGTGGCCCTTCTGATCACCAGAACTGGAGCATCAGCGAGGAAGAGGAGAAGGAGGAGGAGGACAAGACGAGCCTAAGATCCCAAAGAGATGTATCCCAGGTGAGCCTGGGGCCCCAGCTCCACGCTCCTACACCCTGGGGCACATGTGCCTCTCCAAGACAGCCTCAAGGATGCTCCATTCAAACACTGTGTAAGGCTGTCCCCGACACTCTCAGGAAGCCATCCCACAGATCCCAAAACATCCTGGGGCTGGATGCTGGACAAAAGGCAACAATCTGGGATGTGGGCATGCCACGTGTTCCAGCCCCAGCACCCTGGCCCCCTGCCAGTCCTTTCCAGCTCAAGCTGTGCAGTTCGATCCCTGTTCTCCTGTGTAATCCATGTCAGATGCTAGGCTTGTTGAGAAAGTATGGGTGCTGCCCCTCATCTTACCTGTAGTCATCTTCTCCCAGGGAACTCTGGATTCTTGGGGTGGGGGGACTCCCTGGCAGCTGGACCTGCTGCTGCACAAAGGCCCTGGAGGCAGTGGGAGGGGACCAGTGCTGGGTCAGGTACCAAGTGAATTTTGGTGTGGCTGGAGAGATTAAAATCCGGGGTTGGGCTATGCAGACCCATGGCGAGATCCAGCATTCATGGGTGAGTCACAAAAGGAAAAAAGTAAAAACCTTCCAACAATGACGTGTGATCCTATGACCAGGGGTGAGAGTGTGAACACCTGCTGCCCCTGCATCTTGGTATGGATCATCAAGGGAAACAATGCAGTTGGGTGCTGGGTCAAAAACACTTTGCTCACACAGAGAAGCGACAGGCCAAGAGCAGTGCCAATGTGGGCACAGGCCCCATGACCAGCGTGTTCCCTGGTCTGTGGCAGTGCTCTTGGCTATGCATACCCTTCCTGCGCTCTCTGCAGGGACAGGATCTCGCAGTGGGGCTGGCCAGGTGCTGTGTGGGATCCACGCTGATGCTGAAACACAAACAGAGGTCTTGGCACAGACACACACTGTGAGGAAGCCTTATCCCTGAATAGGAAACCAGTCTCACACAGCCATGTAAAAGGTTAAGGACTGCACATGAGCCAGTCTCTCCTGAGTGTTTTAGTCCATTCTGGCTGCTCTAACTAAATGCCATAGGCTGGGGTCGTATAAGCAATTGAAATTTATTTCTCAAAGTGCTGGGGGCTAAAGTCCAAGATCAAGGCACCAGCAGACCTGGTGTCTGGTGACCTGCTTCCTGTTCATAGGTGGCACCTTCTTGCTGTGTCCTCATGGGGTGGAAGGGCCAAGGAAACTCTGAGGCCTCCCAATCATGAGGTCTCCACCCTCATGACCTCATCACCTCCCAAAGACCCCACATTCCAATAACCCTGTCTCCACGTCCTCAATCCTCCTCAGACTACAGGCCCCTCTCCCCCTTTTCTGAATGACAACCCTCTGTCTCTCTTCTCTGTCCTTCTCTTGAATAAGCTCCCAATAACCTCGGTCCCATGAGCATATGCTCCTCTGCCCCAGGACACCCTTACCTCTTTCTTGAGGTCACCAGCCTCCCTTGCCCATGACTGAGGTTGCTGTCCTCCCCTCCAAGGCCCCTCCATGCCATCTGCACACAGCCTCCAAGCTCTGTCGGTGTCCTCCTGTTTCCTTTGTCCACTCTTAGAGGGCAGACATGAGTCTTGTGTTTCTTCTTTCAAAATGGTAGTGTTCCTGTAGGCACATGAAAAGACACTACACACCATTAGCCATCAGAGAAATGCAAACTAAAAACATGAGAGATATCACCACACACCTGTTAGGATGGTTGGAGGCAGGAATGGCCCCAAAAGTGTGGCAAGGGGGTTCCCCACAAGGAAGTTTAAAAAGAAGGGCAGTTGGGAAGATAGGTTGCTAGTTGTTGAATGAGTGTCCTTGGAAAAAGATGTGTCATATCATACTTGTATTCCAAGAAGAAGGTAAAATCAAGATCTGGTCTGCAAAGACTGTGCAGTAACAAAGCTGCACTCCACGGGTAGCTAGAGAAAAGGTGCAATGTCCTCCGGGAGGACACAAACCATAGGTGTCAGGCTGTTTAAATGGGCACTGAATGGACATGTTAGCTCATAAGAGCAAAATAGTTACTGGTTGTTTCATAGAATCAGTGATTTTTAATAATATTTGGTGTTGGGTCTGGGGGCTGCTTTAATTACAGGTCTCTATGATGCAGAGCACTCCTTCAATGATAAGAAGAGACACAAGGTGAAAATAAAGATTTTGTGACTTACAGGTGCTGGGAAGGTACGCAGCACATGGCACACCTGGAAAACACACACACACACACACACACACACACACACACACACACACACACAGAGGTCAGGAAGTGTATGGAGAGTGAGCCGGCCCTCTGTTGGACCCAGGGTAGAGCGCATAAATGTCAGAGGAGCCCTTGACAACTTAGCAGTTTGAAACAGGAATCAAAGGGCCAGGGAGCGCATTCTCTGTCCCAGTCAGATGGACCACAGGGGGAGCCTGGCCTTTAGCTAAGTGGCCACATGCAGAAAGGATGCCGAGGCTGTTCATTTCAGGCTTGTCTCAGCCAGTTCGCATTGCTATAAGGAACTCCTGAGGCTGGGTGACATAGGAAAGAGGCTTATTTCGCTTGTGGTTCTTCAGGCAGTACAAGAAGCATGGCACTGGCATCTGCTCTCAGTGAGGGCCTCGGGCTGCTTCCACTCACGGAGGAAGGGGAACCTGGGCATTACTAGTCAAGGTAGGGGGTGGGGAGACAGTGGGGAGGTGCCAGGTTCTTTGCAACAACCAGTCCTTGCAGGAACTAAGAGCGTGAGAACTCATCCCCAACCCCAGGGTATTAATCTATTCATGCCCTTGTGACCCGAACATCTCTCACCAGGCCCTACCTCCAACACTGGGGATAGAATTTCAACATGAGACTTGGAGGGAGGAACATCCAAACCCCAGCTGGCCTCCATACGGGGAGCCTTGGTGGGTGGGAGCTGGAGTAATCCATCACAAGGTGTTTCTTCAATTTGAGAACAGGAAAATCAGGCTGAGGAATTGAGAAGCAGTGAGAATAGTCACCCCTTTATTCATCAGCTTTTATTTTATTTAGAGTTGGAGTCTCACTCCTTCACTCAGGCTGGAGTCCAGTGGCATGCATGCTCACAGCCACCGCAGCGTCAACCTACTGGGCTCCGGCGATCCTTCTGCCTCAACTATTTTTATTTTATTTTATTGTAGAGACGAGGTCTCACCAAGTTGCCCGGGCTGTCTCAAACCCACAGGCTCAGACAATCCACTCACCTCAGCCTCTCAAAGTGCTGGGATTACAGGCAGAGCCAAAGAGCCCAGTCAGCTTTTGTATACGTAATAAGTTTTGGAGGGTTTTTCAGTTTGTTTGTTTTTTTAAGTTGGACTCTCACTCTGTCGCTCAGGCTAGAGTGCAGTAGTGCCACCATAGCTCACCTCAGCATTGACCTGCAGGGCTCCGGTGATCCTTCCAGCTCAGCCTTCCAAGTAGCTGGAAATAGAGGCATGCACCACCATGTCCGGCTATTTGAGTTGGAGTCTCACTCTGTCACCCAGACTGGAGTGCAGTGGCCACTCCTGGCCACCGCAGCCTCGACCTGCTGGGCTCTGGCGATCCTTCCGCCTCAGGCTTCCAAGTAGCTGGAACTACAGGTGCACACTACCACACCTGGCTAATTTTTGATTTATTGTAGAGATGAGGTCTTGTCAAGTTGCCCAGGCGGGTCTCGAACCCATGGGCTCAGGCAGTCCACTCACCTCGGCCTCCCAAAGTGCTGGGATTACAGGCTAAGCCACTGAGCCTGGCCCTGGCTAATTTTTTTGATTTATTGTAGAGACGAGGTCTCGCCATGTTGCCCGGGTTGATCTCGAATTCCTGGGCTCAGGCAATCCTCTTGCCTCGGCCTTTCAAAAGTGCTGGGATTAGCAGGTCGAGGCTGAGGTGGCCGGGAGCGGCCACTGCACTCCAGTCTGGGTGACAGAGTGAGACTCCACCTCAAAAAAAAAAAAAAAAAAAAGAAGTGCTGGGATTATAGGATTGAGCCACCGAGCCTGGCCTGTAATAAATTTTAATCCATGGAAGCCCTGTTGTAATTTACGCTGGGCCACATTAGCTGCTTTACCTGGGGGTCATGGAGTCCCATATTGTCCCATCAATTTGTAAGTGACAAAAACTTACTTTTTTTTTTGAGTTGGAGGCTGGAGTGGCACACTCATAGCCACCCTAACATCGACCTGCTGGGCTCCGGCAATCCTTCCGCCTCAGCCTTCCAAGTAGCTGGAACTACAGGCACATGCTACCATGCCTGGCTAATTTTTTACTTTTTAATTTAATTTAATTTAATTTTTTGAGTTGGAGTCTCACTGTGCCGCCCAGAATGGAGTGCAGTGGCACGCTCCCATCACCGCAGCCTCGACCTGCTGGGCTCCGGCAATCCTTCCACCTCAGCCTTCCAAGGAGCCAGAACTACAGGTGCGTGCTACCATGCCCGGCTAGTTTTTGATTTATTGTAGAGCCGAGGTCTTGCCAAGTTGCCCGGGCAGAACTCCAACCCACGGCCTAAGGCAATTCACTCACCTCGGCCCCCCAAAGTGCTGGGATTACAGGCTGAGCCACTGAGCCCAGCAAATTTACTTTAATTCTAATTCATTATTTATTGTGTCAGAGCATCTGTGCCCAATAAGATTTTTTTTTTTTTAGAAAGCAGGATGTATTGAGAGTACAGGAAAGCTCCCAGAGCGGAGGGGGCCCAAGGGGGTTGCCTAAGATATTTTAAAGAATGGGATGTAGCCGGGTTCGGTGGCTCAGCCTGTAATCGTGCGCCTTTGGGAGGCTGAGGTGAGTGGATTGCCTGAGCCCACGGGTTCAAGACCTGCCTGGGCAACTTGGAGAGACCTCATCTCTACAATAAATCAAAAATTAGTCGGGCGTGGTAGCGCGTGCCTGTAGTTCCAGCTACTTGGAAGGCTGAGCAGAAGGATCGCCGGAGCCCAGCAGGTCGAGGCTGCAGTGACTGGGAGTGGCCACTGCTCTCCAGTCTGGGCGACAGAGTGAGACTCCAACTCAAAAAAAAAAAAAGAATGGGATGTGTGGGAAATGAACGGTGTATATGGGAAATATACGCCCAACTACAGAGAACATGTGTTTTCTTTGACCTACCCCACTTAGGGCAGGGAGTTTGGGCAGCAGTAGACAGTAGGCTGCGGCACACAGCACCAAGCCTGAACCTTTCCAAGTGGTGCTAGCCAGGTACTAGTAACCTGGCTACCCTGGCCGCTGTGCGGTCATTGTGATTTTCTTCTAACTTGGTCTTGAGGTCTCGCCTTGGAACACGGCGGTACCAAAGATAGCCACTTTCTGGAGGAGTCAGATGTCAGGTGTGTCAGTCAGGTGAGACACAGAAGAGGCAGCACACAAAACACACAGAGTAATAGAAGCAGTGTGTATTGCTCACAGATCCCAGAGAAGAGGTCAACAGGAGGGGTCTCTGGACACCTGCCCAGCTATAGGGAAGGAAGCAAGAACTCGCAGGGACCTGAGGGCTAAAGCCTCTGTTGAGGTCCATTTAGCCCAGTGAAAATGGTTTTGTATACCAGGCCTCAAAAGCTGTGAGAAAGAAACTTGTATTTTCTTATAACCCAATTTGTGACAGCAGCCACAGGAAACCAACCCATATGACACTCACCAAGCAGACAAGAGAGAGTAATGGCCCAAGGCTGTCCCTTGTGAATCTCATAGTTCCTGGGTTCTTTTGCCTTTTTGGGTCTCCATAAAATAATATCCAAAGTTATATGTCCTCACCTTTAGCCTCCATAAAATGACTTGAAAGTATTTTGAAATTATGCAGTTTATGATCACATTGGTATAAAGATGAATGTATACTAGGCTGGAGTAGCCATTATGTTTTGTCCATTTCTGTCCTTCTGACTCTAAGAGAAATTAAAAATTATCATGAGAAACCCCCTCCCAAACCAAAACAAAGTCTGGTGGGCCCTGGACACGGCTCCTCTGAATCTGAGAGGAGCCCAACCTGGGTGACCATTGTGCCTGCCGATCCCCCAACCTGATGATCCCAGGCCCTCCCCCTTTCTAAATTCTCCCTATGGAAGCTGCACGCTCAGCCACCCCTCTCCCCACACTCCCGTTTGAAGGACTTTACTTTTCAGGGGTCCTTGGCTGCTAAGATCCTCCGATCTCTCCCTTCACCAGGGAAGCTGAGGCTGAAACCCTCTGGGCGCTGGGTTTGGCTTTGGGGCCTGAGGGCAGCGGTGGGGCACCAGTGTCTGCGAAGGCACTCGGAAGGGGCCTTGGAGTGAGATGCCCACGTGAAGGAATGGCAGCAGTGGCATGGGCTGCGCATCCATGCTGCCCTGGGTAGCTCTGCTTTTGAGGCAGCAGGGGAGCAGCAGATGGGAGCGCAGGTGGCCAGGAGGCATACCAGCTCTGTGAGCCGTGGTAGAATGTGTGGGGTGAAGGATGGTGATAGCCAGCTCCAGGGTGGGATGTGATACAGTTGCGTGTTGCCTAATAGCAGGGAGTTGTTCTGAGAAACTTGTCCTTAGGTGATGTTGTGTGAACGTCACAGAGTAACTGACACTGACTCAACTGCCATGAACATCACAGAGTAACTGACTCTGACTCAAAAAGAAAAAAACATTTCTTTCTCTATATCCTTATTCTATAAGCTTTTTTCTATTAAAATTTTAAAACTTCTTTTTGTTAAAAACTAAGACACAAACACACACAATCCTGTACAACCTGTGACTACTGAATACTGCAGGAACCTGTAACACAATAGCATGTATTTGTGCATCTAAATATATCTAAACATAGACAAGGTAGGTAAAAATCAGTATAAAAGCTTAACAAAATGGCCAGGTGCAGTGGTTCACACCGATAATCTTGGTACTTTGGGAAGCTGAGGCAGGAGGATCGCTCTAGGCCAGGAGTTTGAGACCAGCCTAGGCAACATAGTAAGACCTCATCTCTACCAAAAAAATGAAAAAATTACCATGGTGGACACCTTTAGTCCCAGCTACTCAGGAGGCTGAGGCGGAAGGACCCCCTGAGCCCAGGAGTTTGAGGCTGTGGTGAGCTATGGAGGCACCACTGTACTCCATTCTGGGCAACAGAGCAAGACCCTGTTGATTAGGGGGGAAAATGATAAAAAATGCAACACCTGTATAGAGCCCTTACCTCGAATGGAGTTTGCAGGACTGGAAGTTGCTCTGGGTAAGTGAATTTGAAAGCCTAGGACATTACTGTACACTACTATGGGTTTTATAAACACTATACTTAGGCTATACTAGATTTATAAGCAATATTTTTCTTTCTTCAATAATTTAACCTTATCTTATTGTACCCTTTTTTACTTTTAATTTTCTAGCTTTTTGTAATATCACTTAGCTTAAAAACACAAACACATTGTATAGCTATGTAAAATATTTTTTCTTATGCTGGGCTTGGTGGCTCATGCCTGTAATCCCAGCACTTTGGGAGGCAGAAGTAAGGGAACTGCCTGAGCCCAAGGGTTCGAGACCAGCCTGGGCAACTTGGTGAGACCTCATCTCTACAATAAATCAAAAAATTAGCCAGGCATGGTGGCACGTGCCTGAAGTTCCAGCTACTTGGAAGGCTGAGGTGGAAGGATCAACTGTGCCCAGCAGGTCGAGGCTGCGGTGGACATGAGCGTGCCACTATACTCCAACCTGGGTGACAGAGTGAGACTCCGACTCACAGAAAAAAAAAAAAAAATTTCTTATGCCGGGCTCACGCCAGTAATCCCAATACTTTGGGAGGCAGAGGAGAGGGAACTGCCTTAGCCCAAGGATTTGAGACCAGCCTGGACAACTTGCCACGACCTCGTCTCTACAATAAATAAGAAAAAATTAGCTGGGCATGGTGACACATGCCTATAGTCCCAGCTTTTAGGAGGCTAAGGTGGGAGGATTACCTGAGCCTAGCAGGTCGAAGCCATAGTGGCCATGAGCATGCCACTGCACTCCAGCCTGGGCAACAGAGTGAGACTCTGACTCAAAAAGAAAAAAAGAATTTTTCTTTCTGTATATCCTTACTCTATAAGCTTTTTTCTATTAAAATTTTAAAACTTTTTTTTGTTAAAAACTAAGACACAAACACACATCAGCCTACCCAGGGTCAGGATCATCATCAATATCACTGTCTTCCACCACATCTTGTCCCACTGGAAGGTCTTCAGAGGTAGTAACACACGTGAAGCTGTCATCTGTAATGATGAAGCCTTCCTCTGGAATACCTCCTGAACAACCTATCAGGCTGTTATACACTTGACTATTTTTATAAGCAGAAGGAGAATACTAACATAACAACAATCACCACTTGTATCCCTGGCGCTAAAGAAAGGATGCTGTCCAGGTGGTGGCCGTGCTGCCTTGTGGTGATCCGATGTCCACCAGTGCAGCCAAGGCGGGAGCGATGCATGGCTCTGGAAACCTGATAGCTGTCCTCAACGAGTCATTCCCTGATGTAAGGACGAGACAATTTCCACACAAGCCACCGGCTAAGGGAAGACAGCCAGCAAAAGCAGGGAGTCCGCATGGGAGTCCCTTGAAGGTTGCTGGTGTCACCACCAACAGATGACAGACCTGACAAGGGGCTGCCTGTCTGCCTTCCAGTACAGCCTCGAGCAGTGCTGCTGGGCATCCAACCAGACTGGTGTGAGGACAGGTATCTCCATGGCAGAAACAGCGGAGCTACTGGGGTCAGTGGGGTGGCGGTGCCTCCATCCTGAGTTACTTCAAATGCAGCCCTGGGTGTTTCCGGCCAGCTCCCTGGTGTGTGCTTGTCCCATGCCCAGGCTCTAGGGTACCAGCAAGAGGAACCGCGTGGAGCTGCTGGGTCATGAGGAACTGCGGGGGAAGTGGACCCTGCTCATCCAGATGGCCATCCTGGTGCCGGGGGGGTGTCCTCTGGCCCTTGGGAAAGAAGAGTCGCTGGCACACATGGCTTCTCACTGTGGCAACAATTCCAGTAGCCTCTTCCAGTGCAGCAAGAGTGAGGACAGGAGGTACAAGGTACGCTCAGCAGCACTGGGTTGGCGCCTCTGCTGCCGCTGGTGCTCCTGTCGGGGTGTGCTTTTCAGTCTAGAAGAGGTCATTTGAGCTGGATGTGGTGGCACCTGTAGTCCCAGCTACTCAGGAGGCTGAGACAGGAGGATCACTTGAGTCTTGGAGGTTGAGGCTGTGGTGAGCTATGATTGCTCCTCTGCACTCCAGTCTGGGCAACAGAGTGAGACCCTGATTTTATATATATATTTTTGAGTCAGAGTCTCACGGCCACCCAGGCTGGAGTGCAGTGGTACGCTCACAGCCACTGCAGCTTCGACCATCGGGGCTCAGGCGATCCTTCTGCCTCAGCCTTCCAAGTAGCCAGAACTACAAGCACGCACTACCACACCCGACATTTTTTTTTTGAATTGGAATCTCATTCTGTTGCCCAGGCTGGAGTGCAATGGCATGCTCATGGCTATCGTGGCTTCGCCCTTCTGGGCTCAGGCAATCCTTCCGCTTCAACCTTCCAAGTAGCTGGAACTACAGGCATGTGCCACCATGCCCAGCTAATTTTTTGTTTTATTGTAGAGACGAGGTCTCACCATTTTGCCCTGGCTGGTCTCAAACCCGTGGGCTCAGGCAATCCTTTCACCTCTACCTTCCAACGTGCTGGGATTATAGGCGTGAGCTCGCATGTCCACCTTAATAAAAAAAAAATTTTTTTTTTGAGTTGGAGTCTTACTCTGTCGCCCAGACTGGAGTGCAGTGGCCACTCCTGGCCACCGCAGCCTCGACCTGCTGGGCTCCGGCGATCCTTCCGCCTCAGCCTTCCAAGTAACTAGAATTAAGGCACGCGCTACCACACCTGGCTAATTTTTTGTTTTATTGTAGAGATGAGGTCTCACCAAGTTGCCCAGGCGGGTCTCAAAACCCGCAGGCTCAGGCAATCCACTCACCTCAACCTCCCAAGGCGCGGGATTACAGGCTGAGCCACCGAACCCGGCTAAAAATTTTTTTTAATAGAAGAGTTCAGTTACTACTTTACCCTGAAGACCTATGGAGGTTATTTTTCACGGTCCTGATGGTAGCCTTCACGCTACCATCCACCTGCCTTTGAGACTAGCTGCCTTGTTTATGTGGAATATCATATACCCTGGTATAGGTTAAACTCTTCTCCTTCATCCTCCTTGAGGTCTTTAGGGGCTTGTAGAGCACCCTCTTCACCTGCAACATGGCCTTGTCCAGGAGGTGCAAGACCCCAGGCTGGGAAAGTGCTCAGTGCTGGCAGTTATCACGGTCACCGCCATCATTGCCTACTCTAGTTCCACAAGTAACAGAGCTCATTTCCAAGCCATTCTATGACTACGAGTCCGTGAGTCCTCCCAGCTCTGTGGCTACATCAAGGACCCCAACCCGACCCTCCTATGCTTGACATTCCAGACCGGCCGTGGGGTTGGGTTTACACAGCTATGTGGCAGCTGGCTCTGGTGCAGCTCTGCAAAATCCCCTGTGGCCTCTTCGTCTCCAACACGGCCATGGTAGTGAAGGTGAGCAGCACAGGGGACTGTACGAGCAGCTGGCATACTCTCACCACGACGAGTCGCACCAGCACTTTACATGATGGGGGTGAGCTGTGGCAGTTGAGGTGGAGTTTCCGGGGTGACAGTGTCCTTGGTCATCAGCATGTTTGAATGAATGGGGTCTGCAGTACATCCTGCCCCTGATGGCAGCGGTGACCAGCAGGTGGGTGACCAATGCCCTTGGGAAAGAGAGGGAGGCAGCTACGAGGCCCACATCCACGTCAGTGGGAACCCATTTCTCAAGGACAAGTTCACTACCTCACACTGGCCAGCAGCACCAGTAGGCCAGCGGGGAGAGCTACTGTCATTCCCTCCCAGGACAGCATGACGGTCAAGGACGTGGAGTTGATCCTCAGGGACACTGACCACAACGGCTTCCATGTGGTCTCAGGAAACTGAGCAAGTCATCGGATTTGTCCAGAGGAACAGCTTCTTGAATAAAGAATACTGGGCAGAGGCAGGAGGGCTTCGCGAGCCACTCCATTAGGCACCTTGCAGATGAGCGCCCCCTCCCCCACTGCCAGGCATAGCTTGCCCCCCAAAGATGCGGCGCACCCCTAAACCTGGGCCCTTCACAGTTCTAACACCCCATGGAGGCAGTGGTGGACATCTCCTGGGAACCGAGGCTGTGCCTGGTCACTTAGAGTGGGAGACTTCTTGGCATCATCACAAAAAAGGAGGTTCTGAGACACAGCCCAGGCAACAACCAGGATTCCGGTACATCTTGTCTAATGAGCGACGAGGTGGCAATTATTTTGAGAAACTCACTATGTCATTATTATTATTATTATTATTGTAATTATTATTTTGAGTCAGAGTCTTACTCTGTCGCCCAGGTTGGAATGCAGTGGCATGCTCACTGCCACTGCAGCCTTGACTTGCTAGGCTCAGGCGGTCCTTCCGCCTCAGCCTTCTAAGTAGCTGGAGCTACAGGCACATGTCACCACGCCCAGCAAATTTTTTTTGATTTATTGTAGAGAATAGGTCTTGCCACATTGCCTAGGCTGGTATCGAATCCATAGGCTCAAACAATCCTCTCGCCTTGGCCTTCCAAAGTGCTGGGATTACAGGCATGAGTCACAGCAACCTAACACTATGTCATTTTAAAAGGAATAAACAGGCTGGGCTCAGTGGCTCAGCCTGCAATCCCACGCTTTGGGAGGCCAAGGTGAGTGGATTGCCTGAGCCCGCGGGTTCGAGACCAGCCTGGGCAACTTGGCAAGACCTCATCTCTACAATAAATTTAAAAATTAGCCAGGTGTGGTTAGCACGTGCCTGTAGTTCCAGCTGCTTGGAAGGCTGAGGCAGAAGGATCGCCAGAGCCCAGCAGGTCGAGGTTGCGGTGGCCGGGAGTGTGCCACTGCACTCCAGTCTGGGCGACAGAGTGAGACTTCTACTCAAAAATAAAAATAAAAAAAAGGAATAAACAAATGATATATTATCATCTGAATGAAACATCCCATTCGAGGGGCAAACTTTGTTCAAAGGAGGGGAAGAAGGATAAAACCTTTTTTAAAAAACAATAACATCAATGGATAGGCATTTTATAGCTTTAACACTGATGAGTCTCAAGCTGTTTCTTAATGAGTTTCCTAACTGCTGTGGGGCATGTTTGGGGGGAGGGTGATGTAAATAAAGTGGTTTGGGCCAGGCAGGCCTGGTGTAGTCCCACCTACTCAAGGTTAAGATGAGAGGATCGCTTGAGGCCAGGAGTTTGAGATCGTTCTCAGCAATTTAGCAACACAGTCTCTAAAAAAAATTGTGTGTTTTGTAAGAGGACAGACAAGAAGAAACCATACCCCTTCTGCTCATGGCTGATGTTTGCAACTTAAGAAAGCACATGAAGCTTTGAGTCCAAAAGGTGATGGGGTAGTGCATGTAGGCATTCTTATTATTGGTTTCTGAAGTTTTGCTGCTATGTAACGCTTGCACTTACTTTGCCGGAACAAAAAGCAAATTTGAACACAAGGAAAACTAAAAATAAATAATAGTAGCCAGGTGTGGTCAAGTGCACCTGTAGTTCCAGCTACCCAGAAGTTCTAGGCTGCAGTGAGCTATGATAGTGCCACTGCACTCCAGCCTAGGTGAAAGAGGGAGACTCCGTTCTCTATTTTTAAGAAGAAATAATAGGCCAGGCATGGTGGCTCATGCCTGTAATCCCAGCATTTTGGGAGGCCAAGGCAGGATTGCTTGAGACCACGAGTTCGAGACCAGCATAGGCAACAGATTGAAACCTCGTCTCTACCAAAAAAAAATAGCCAGGTGTGGTGGTGTGCACATGTAGTCCCAGCTACTCAGGAAGTTGAGGCAGAAGGACCACTTGATCCCATAAGGACAAGGCTGCAGTGAGCCGTGATTGTGCCCCTGCACTCCATCCTGGATGACAGAGTGAGATTCTGACTCCAGAAAAGAAAAGGAAATAATAGCAATTAAAAGTATAGTATACTAAATACATGCAGTAACTCGTCACTTATTATCATTATCAAGGACCGCAATTCCTCACTTAATATGGTTGATAGGCCTGGAGACTGTGACTTTAAACAAAATAATGTATAAACCAATTTTACAGTAGGCTAATAGGTACAGGCAAAAGGCATACCTATTATTCTGCTTATAACAGGTATTAAAAATGACTCAAAATACTGCCAATATTAAACATTGATATAAAGGCGAGGTAGACATACATTTGAGAAACATTAATAAAGACAAGAAAGGTAGCCGGGCTGAGGTGAGTGGATTGCCTGGGCCCGGGGGTTCGAGACCCGCCTGGGCAACTTGGTGAGACCTCATCTCTACAATAAATCAAAAAATCAGCTGGACGTGGTAGCGCGCGCCTGTAATTCCGGCTACTTGGAAGGCTGAGGCGGAAGGACCACCGGATCCCCAGCAGGTCGAGGCTGCGGTGGCCGGGAGCAGCCACTGCACTCCAGTCTGGGCGACAGAGTGAGACTCCAACTCAAAAAATAAAAAAAAAAAAAAAAAAAAAGACAAGAAAGGTAATTACCCAATGTTTAGTGAGCTGATGAGTGGCAGCCGTCGTAGTGGTGGTAGGTGGTATAATATACATAGCAGCCGGGCTCAGTGGCTCAGTCTGTCGTCCCAGCACTTTGGGAGGCCGAGGTGAGAGAATTGCCTGAGCCCACAGGTTCGAGACCAGCCTGAACAACTTAGTGAGACCTCCTCTCTAAAATAAATAAAAAATTAGCCAGGTGTGGTAGCGCACTCCTGTAGTTCCGGTTACTTGGAAGGCTGAGGTGGAAGGATCGTGGGAGCCCAGCAGGTCCACGCTGGGGTGGCTGTGAGTGTGCCACCGCTCTCCAGCCTGGGTGACAGAGAGCGACTCCTACTCACGCACACACTCACAAAAAAATATATATATATATATATATATACACATGTCAGTCTTGCCAAGCACTTTGGTACTGAGTCTTACTGTTGTGCATTTGTAGGATTACTGTATATTTTGTGATTTTTTTAAAGAGTTGGGATCTCACTCTGTCACCCAGGCTGAAAGGGTGTGGTGCGATCATAGCTCACTGCATCCTTGAACTCCTAGCCTCAAGCGATCTCCTACCTCAGCTTTCCCAAGCTGGGACTATAGGCATAGGCCACCGCACCCAGATATTTTTTCTCCTTTTATTTTTTTGTAGAGACAGGGTCTCTGTTGCCCAGGCTGCTCTTGGAACTCCTGGTCTCAAGCGATCCTTCAGCTTTATTGTCTCAAAGCACTGAGATTAAAGGCATGAGCCACTACATCCAACCATGAATTTTTATCTTCCAGGAATCTGTACTAATTCATTCGTTTTCCAGCCTGCTTATTCAGTTCAGGGTTGCGGATGGCTGGAACCTGTTCTCCCGCAGCTTGGGGCGAGACCTGGCCAGGACACCATCCCATCTCAGAGCCACTCACACTGGGACCACGTAGACTCACCAGTTTGACTAATACATCCTTGGGATGTGGGAGAAAACCCATGCAGACATAGCGAGAATGTGCCAACTCCACACAGTCAGCGGCCCTGGTCAGGAATCGAATTTTTTACCTTATCAGCGTTCTAACAAAATGATGCTGAGTGAAATGGCATCATTCAAGGATCTGCTGCACTGTAGATGATTGTATGTGCCAGACTTCTCTACGATTGGCAGTGTGGGAGATGTGTATACCAGCATCGCCACTAACACCTCGGCGGCACAACCGAAGGACAACCATGACATCATTAGGTGGTAGGAACGTTTATCAGCTCCATCATCTTTTTTTAAACATAAAGAACCATTTATTTGAGGCTTAACATGAAATCATAGAAGTAAAATGTGTATAAACACAAATCCACATCAAGTTGTAATACAGCAAAGGATACAGCGAAAACAAATCAGCTGGATTAACCTTGAGGAGGAAAGAGGACGCTGGTGGGTGCGTGTGGGTCAGCGCCAATCGAGTGTCCAAGAGCCTGTGCACTGTCCCCCAGTCACAGCTCAGGCACCACCAGCTCTGGCTGCAAGGACTGGTGGCTGTGGCTGCTGCCCGCCTGTTTGTCCCCGTGCCTTCTGCCCGTAGGAACAGAGAGGGCCCCGGCAGGGAGGCGGGGTGGGGGGGAAGTGGTCTCTGCTGGTGTGGGCAGTGGTCTCTGCTGGTGTGTCCCATGACATGGATCCATCAGCCACCGACACTGCCCCCCCCCAGGTGTTGGATGGCAGCTCCGGGCCGGCACCCTGCACCAGCCACAGTACTGGGACCACTGCTCCTGGGTCACAGGGCGCCACTCAGCCACCAACAAGGAAACCCTGGAAGAGCTGAGCCCTGCTCTTGAGCTGATCCACAAGATGAAAGGTGATAAGCTGCATGAATCCCCTCATGCTGTGGGTGCCCAGAGTCATGAGCGTCACTAGGAGATGGCCCTGAGTGACAGTGCCACCTACGTGCTGGAGTGGAATCGTGCTTTCACAGAGGCCTACGCTGAGGCGATGTGGATGTGCAAAAGCCCCCCACATGCTGCTGAACTACGAGGAAAAGCCTGCCCCCCCAGGGCCCATTGGAAATCCTTGATTCCCAGACCCGGAGAGATGCTTAGCACATGCATCACCATGTGACCTCTGATCTTTCCAGGAGTTGGAGGCTGCAGTGAGCTTTGATTGATCATGTCGCTACACTAATCAGCCTGAGGGCAGAATAAGACTGTCTTAAAAACAAACAAACAAAACAAAACATTGGCATTTGAGGAAAACAAAATGGAGCACGGTGCATTTAAAATAAGACCTTTAGGTTGGGTGCGGTGGCTCATGGTTGTAATCCCAGTACTATGGGAAGCCAAGGCAGGAGAATTGCTTGAGGTCAGGAGTTCGGGACCAGCCTGGACAACGTACCGAGACCCATCTCAACAAAAATTTTAAAAGTAGCCAGGCATGGTGGTGCATATCTGTAGTCCCAGCTACTCAGAAGGCTGAGGTGGGATCACCTGAGCCCAAGAGATTGAGGCTGTGATGAGCTGTGATCCTGCCATTACACTCCAACTTGGGATACCTAGTGAGACTGTTACAGTCTAAGTAACACTCTCCCTTGATACCAATAAATCGAAGGGGCGGGGAACTGGTAGAATGAGTTTTATTTCTGAATTTGAATCCAGGGAGCAGAGTGGGCTTTTGGCCTCTTTAAAATGGTTCTACTCACCCTTCAAGCTTTACAGTCCACTTTTATAAGTTCAGGGTAGTTGGTACTGATACATGAACTATGTGACTAGCAGAGCATTGTATAAGTTACAGCCACATTTTGTCAATAATGACATGTTATGGTCCACATTTCCTGGCATCAGTTACCAGAGGTATCTCAGTTTTTTATCCGGAACACCCAGCAGAAGCGTTAATTAAGCTTGTCATAGATTAAAGGAAGTTAGCAGGGCCTAAGACATCATACATTGTTATATGTTGTTATATGCAAAAGTCATACATACCTGTGACTATTAAGAAAAGGGAGCAGGCAGGGCCCCTGAGCTCATCTCTACAATAAGTCAAAAAATTTGCCGGGCGTGGTAGCGTGCACCTGTAGTTCCGGCTACCTGGAAGGCTTAGGCGGAAGGATCGCCTGAGCCCCTGAGCCCAGTAGGTTGACGCTGGAGTGGCCCTGAGTATGCCACTGCACTCCAGCCTGGCTGATGGAGTGAGACTCCAACTCAAAAGAAAGAAAGAAAAGGGCGTAAATGGGGATTTACATCTCTCAGTTAATTGGGGACAGTCTGCTGGGAAGTTAAGTGTTCTTTGAAATTACTTACTGGGAGTGCATAGGAGATAAGGGGAAGCGCACCTTTTGTTGACTCAGGAGTGCAGGAGTATTTGCCATGTCCTCCTCTAGGGGCTATGGCAATATGGACAAACAATAGCAGGTCTCTGTATCAAGACCCCCAACTCAAAAAAAGAGTGTAAAAGTTTCTTGACTTAAAAAGCATTTCTTAGCCGGGCTCGGTGGCTCAGCCTGTAATCCCGCGCTTTGGGAGGCTGAGGTGAGTGGATTGCCTGAGCACACGGGTTCGAGACCCGCCTGGACAACTTGGCAAGACCTCATCTCTACAATAAATCAAAAATTAGCCGGGCGTGGTAGCGCACGCCTGTAGTTCCAGCTACTTGGAAGGCTGAGGTGGAAAAATCGCCAGAGCCCAGCATGTCGAGGCTGCGGTGGCTGGGAGCCTGCCACTGCACTCCAGTCTGGGCAACAGAATGAGATTCCAACTCAAAAAAAAAAAAATCATTTCTTGCATACAAAAAAAAAAAAAACCAAAACAAGAAAAAACAAATTGTGGCTGAACACAGTTGTGTCTTGTACACTAACTATAGTCTTTTACAGAGTTATCAAGGTCAACAGGAAACCAATCTTCAGGTGGTCCTGCAAGATGGGCTACGTTAGCACCTCCCCTGGCTTCTCCAGTGTGTCCTCTTCCTCTAGTCCAGCTGTTAACTGTCTGTGGAGGACCACCACCCCTCCTCTCAGGCACTTCTAGAGTCTTGTCCTGTCCATATCCAGAGTTCCCATAGTTGTACAGGATCATCATACCCACCTTCCCCACTGCAGCTTTGATCACCCCACGGGCATCAATGACACTTCCATATCTTTCATAAATCACAATAGTTTTTAAATCCTTGGCTCTGCTCTGGTTTTGATCCTGACCTTGGCTACCACCCTGTCCACGAGCTGTACTCTTTTCCTCAATTTTTGTGGTTGCTGTTGCTGCCCATAGACCTCTTGGTGTTATACAACTTTGATTTCACACTTCTCAGATCCAATTTTATGTTATTTGCTTTCCAACAATTTCTCTTCTTTTCTTTTTTCTTTCTTTCTTTTTTTTTTTTTTTTTTTGAGTTGGAGTCTTACTCTGTTGCTCAGGCTGGAGTGCAGTGGCACACTCACAGCCTCCGCAGCCTCGACCTGATGAACTCGGGCGATCCTTCCACCTCAGTCTTCCAAGTAGCTGGAACTACAGGCACACACCACCATGCCTGGCTAATTTTTTATTGTAGAGATGAGGTCTGACCAAGTTGCCTAGGTTGGTCTGGAACCCGTGGTCTCAGGCAATCCTCTCACCTTGGCTTTTCAGAGTGCTGGGATTATAAGCATGAGCCACTGTGTCTGGCCTCTAACAATTTCTTTATCAGCTTTTTGTATAAATATGAGATAAACCAAAATCTCCTTTTATTTGTTTTCATATTCATGGGGATTTCAATATTTTCAATCTCTCCAAAATACATATATTTTTTAATGTCAGGGTCTCATTCTGTCATCTAAGAGAGGAGTCAGTGGTTTGATCACAGCTCAAGGCAACCTCGACCTCCTGGGCTCAGGTGACCCTCCCCTCCTACCTTTGCCTCCCACCACCATGCATAAAATAATTTTATTTTTTGTAGAGACGAGGTCTCGCTATGTTGCCTCGGCTGGTTTCGAACTCTTGCGCTCAAGCAATCCTTCCATCTCAGCTTTGCAAAGTGCTGGGATTACAGGCATGAATCACCACACCCAGCATCAAAATAGTCTTCAATTTGTTCTTCAGAGGTTATCTGGGCTCAGTCAACCCACAAAAAACTGTTGCGGGGGCAGTACTTGCTCTTTTAAAGTTCTGGCCCTTTTGAGGTACATCAATTTGCCACCCAGTTGTGTTCTCTTAGTTCCAAGCACCTTGTCAACACTAGCAGCATTTTAGAAAAGCACAAAAACAAATCCTCTTGATCTTCCAGTGACGGCATCTGTTTTTACTTCCCGAGATTGGGGCAGATATTCGTTCACATCTTTTTGCTTGCATCCCAGCTCAAGACCCCATAGACATTGTACCATCATCCTTGCTCATGCTGATCTTAGATTCCTCTGTGAATTCCTCTCCATTGCCTGCGGTTCTCATTCAGGTCCTTCTTAGTGGCAGAATTGTCACAGGGGTCCTGGTGTGCAGTTGGCCACGGCAGCAACTTGCTGTATGGATTTCAAATGGTGGCAGAAGACAGCCATTATCATCTTATAGGACTACCACATTAGAAGTGGTTGCTGTTGACCAAAAAGTTACCCTGTGGGGTAGTGCCCTAAGGTCCTAGAACTCCCTGAGACCCTGCTGTGGCTTTAGCTCCCTGAAACCCTGGCAGGAATGACTGCTGGTTACCTCAGTGATGAGTGAGGCTGGTGTCTTATGTGGAGCAGATCACTGGGGTCCCTGGTGGTTCCCACCGCATGGCCTCCACTTTGTTTCTCTGGTCTCAGTGGTCTCCTGGCGTCTCAGCATGCCCATCTCACCAGTGAACCTCTCTAGGTGGATAGTGTCTCATTTTTGCTCCACTGTGTTGCTGCAGATCTCTAATGGGCACTTGACCTTCTGGGCCCCTTTGGTTTGTGAACAGCTGTCTGTTTGACTTTGTGTGGGGGACTGAGGCTGGTATCGCCTACTCCACCATCTTGACTCCGCTCTTTATTTTTTTTTCCCCAAAATTACCCAGCACCATTGTCTCAACTAAAACCATTAACATAATTCCTCAGCATCAGTAGGCAGCCTGCATTCACATTTTGTCTCCCTTCTTCTCATTTTTTCTTGATTGCTTAGTTTGCATCTCTCACGTGCATCTCCCTCCCCGCCCCCAGCCTCCCCCACCTCTCATCCCTGAGATGACAAACCTGGGTCTGACTCCTGGAATGATCAGCATCCAGATCTGTGACCAGTGGCTCGCAGGGACTATGGGGAGGTTTTTGTGTTTGGAGAACAGATAGGGCCCTGGGAGAGTCTGGGTTTCATACCTGCCCAAGCATGTCACAGTTCCCCAGATGCCTCTCCATAGCAGCCCTGGCTTTGGAGTGTGAGAGTGTGTGTGTGTGTGTGTGCGTGTGTGTGTGTGTGTGTGTGTGTGTGTGTGTGTGTGTGAGAGAGAGAGAGAGAGAGAGAGAGAGAGAGAAAGAACGCCCCTGTTTCTACACATACAGGTCACCCACTCTTCTCTCCACGAAACTCCCTCCCCCCACTCCCATTACAGTCTAGGTCTGAGCAGGTGAGGAGGGGAGGTGTAGATACTGCCAGTGGTCCCTGGCCAGGGAGGAGGAGCAACAGGGAGTCCCACCTCTGCTCCTGCAGGTGATGGGTCCTCCACTGACTGTTTAGAATTAAATGGGTGTTTTACAATCAAAAACAGCATTTTGTAAGAAATAAAAACCAAGAATTCAGTCAAACACAGCATCCGCATATCACCAGCCAGAAAGTAGGAAGAATCTAGCACCTCAATCCTTCTCTTCGCCACCCCCTCCCCCGCCCCCACCAACTCCCTCCCTCCATTGTCTCTTGGTCTTGCCCAGCTGCTAGGGAGGGGCAGCAGAAAGTGAGCCCAAGCGAGGTTTCGTGACATGGGCTTGACTCCCAGTCTCTTCCCAGTTTTGTGTGGCCTGTCACACTTCTTCCAACATTCCCGATTGGCACTGACAGGTGTCACTATGTTGCCTCCTCTGACATGAACCCTGGAGGATCTCATGACCACATCACAGGGTTTGCTGAGCCCTTGTTGATGCCAGGAGCTGAGCAGGTTGCTCCCATGCCCTCGATTGAGGCCCAGGGAGGAAAGCTACTCCTCAGCTGGGGCCACATAGTGAGTGGCTGCAGCCTGGGCACAAGGTCAGGCTCATCACTTTCAGATTCTCACTCTTACCCTGCCACTCAGTCTCCTTCCAGGAAGTGGACACCCACTTTGGGTGGGATTTGTGGCAACTGGTGGGACAGGGTCAGGAGCCCATGCAGTCACCCACCTCCTCTGGGCTTGCAGGTGAGGGCAGCACAGCCTTGGGGGACAGAGTCTGGAGCCCCAGTAGATAACCCAACTGGCACAGAGCTTGGCTCCGTGTAATGCTGTTGTCGCCATCTGGAAATTGACAAGATTTATGAACAAGCATTTCTTTTTTTTCTTTTTCTTTTCTTTCTTTCTTTTTTTTTTTGAGTCGGTGTCTCACTCTTTCACCCAGGCTGGAGTGCAATGGCATGCTCATGGTCACTGCAGCCTCAATCTGCTGGGCTCAGGTGATCCTTCAGCCTCCGCCTTCCAAGTAGCTGGAACTACAGGCGCACGCCACCATGCCCAACTAATTTTTTGATTTATTGTAGAGATGAGGTCTTGCCAAGTTGCCCACAATCCTCTCGCCTCTGCCTCCCAAAGTGCTGGGTTTACAGGTGTGAGCCACTGCATCCAGCTCAAACAAGCATTTCTGTTTTGCACAGAGGCCCCTCGAATCATGTCTGGGGCCCGGTGCATCCCTCTGTGTTGGGTGGCAGGGAAGCGCAGCTATGAGGGGGGGCAGTCAAGCAGGCCAGTGTTTGCATTCCAGGAGTCAGAGCTGATCCTGGATGCAGCAGAGGCCTCTGGTCTCCCGGAGGAGGAGGACAGAGGATGAGTGGCTGGACTCCCTTCTGTCGCTGCAGAGTCTACAAACCAGGGCGGAGCCTGAGGCGAGCAGCACCCGTGGCCTATGGGGTGAGTGTCCGGTGCCCGGATTCTGTGGGCTGGAAGTGGGGTTCTGGCCAGGCCAGAGAGACCCCACACCAATATGAAGCACAGACTTTGCCAGTGGGCGGATTTGGGGGATTCCTGGTGAGTTCCTTACCTCCACAGAAACCAGGCACACCCACTGTGGGGACTGAGATATGGGGATCTCCAAGGGCCCCTAACATCTCTCACACCCCACGAACAGGCCTGGGCCTCCCAGCCTCAAGGGAGGCAGAGGCAGATAGAGGAGGGTGAGGGGGTCGCCGGAGTCCGGGGCTGTGGTGTCTGCCCCAACATGCGCCTCCGTCGTAAAGGACCAGGCGCAGGGCCGCATTGAGACAGGCGGGACCTGGACGAGGCTGTTACTGGGATCCTTCGCGCCCCCCAGAGCCCGGAGAGATGCTGCTGGTGTCCGCCATTCCCCTCCCCGGTAACCGCCTCCCTCCCTGCAGGCTTCCGGGCGCCGTGGCCTCTGAAGCCCAGCATCTGGGACGACCCCGAGAACCTGCCCGCCGGGCGGGCGCAGGGGGCCCGAGAACCCCCAGGCCCCGGGCGACGGGAGGAGCAGCCCTCAAGGAAGGCCCAGGGACGCGGACCCTGGCCGCCACCAGCCGTTTAAACCTGCCCCGGGGGTGGCTGCAGGGGTCCAGGCGGCGCCGTACAGGCCCCGGGGCGAGCGGCCCCTGCAATGCGGCAAGTGCGGGGAAGCCTTCGCGTTGGTCACCCACTTCCTGGAGCACCAGAAGACGCACCGCGGGAAGGGTCCCTTCCCGTGCGGCAAGGCCTTCCTGCACAGTTCGGTCCTCGCTGAGCACCACAGAATCCACCTGCTGCCGCCGTTCGCGCGAATGGAAACGCCGAGAGACAGCCCCGACAGGCCCTTCCGCTGCGTCATCTGCGGGAATGCCTTTCCCTGGAGGGTGCACCTGGTCGACCACCAGAGGACGCACGCCACGCACGGCAACGGCAACGGCAACGGCAACGAGTGACCGCGCACGTGACGCAGGCGTCAGGCCCCTCCGCATCCTCGGGCGCATCTGGAAGGACGGGGCTGGGCCTGGCTCACGGGAGACCCCTACGAGGACAGCAGGCCCGGCCAGCCCCCGCACACTGTGCTCCGCGGGGGTCGTCCTTGGAAGCCACATCCAGGGACCCGGGTCCCCTGTGTGCACCCATCTGGCGGCCGCTGGTACTGCTGCTGAGTGGTCACTTCACTGTGGATGTCCCAAGGCCCGCAGCACGAAGCCGGCCTGGGCAGCTCCAACACCGGAGAGGGTACGGCCAGCCTGTCACTTTCTTGCCAGTCTGGCCCCGCGGAACCTGCAGATAAACAAGATTTTTCTCTTTATTTTTGGTGGTAAAATACACAAAAGATTTCCCATTTTAGCCATTTAAAAAATGCACAATTCAGTGGCATTAAGCCCGTCACCACGGCCTGGGACATCAGCCACTGTCCAGCTGCAGGATGAGTTCATCCCCAGGAAGAGACCTGCAACCCCATCCGGGAATCCCTGCCCTCCAGCCCCAACAGTCATGAATCTGCTTTCCTCCACACCTTCAGGCAGAGCTTTTAGGTCTCACCAAAACTGACACACATGTTTTGTTTGACTCGTGGACACATTTTTTATTTTTATTTCTGAGATAGATGCCAACATTTTGTTTAAACCATAAAGATCTGGCTACCCTCCAGTCCTTCCAGCCACTAATCTGCTTTCCGTCTACACCACCTTAAGGCAGAGCTTTCAGGTCTCACCAAAACTGACATGCATATTTTGTTTGACTCACGGACACATTTTTTTTTTTTTAGATAGATGCCAACATTTTGTTTAAACCATAAAGAACTGGCTTTCTGGCCTGCCTGGAAGAACCAGATGCTTTCCCAAGAGTGGTCCTCTCTCCTAGGCTGGAGCAGAGAGGGACAGCAGGTGTCCACATGCTCCAGTGGGGAACCCACAACTCGTCCATCCGCAAGCCACTGTTACCAGATACTTGTCCTCTTTCAAATGAAAACCTTAAAAATTTTGCCTTTTCCTTTCAACCTCACTTAGAAACACAGTGTTGGGTTGACTTTGAACCTTCTTTTAAATTATTCCCAAGTTGCCTTTCAACTGAAAAAGGCTTTTGACCTATCCCACGTCTGCCGCTGCTGCTTCTTGACCATGCTGCCCCCACTTGTGGCCTCTAGTTTTTTGGCCAGCCTGGAAGAACCAGATGCTGTCCCAAGAGGGGCCCACGGACCCTCCACCACCTTCACACATCCTGGTTGCTGCACTTGCCTGTGAGCCTCCTTCCCGGCTTTCCTCTGCAGTCCCCCCCAGGGGTTCTGGCTCTGTCCCTTGCCTTAATTGCCAGGGCCCCAGCTCCCTCCTGTACACCTTCTCCCTCACCCTTGCAGAGGAACTTCTCCCACAGAGTCAGGATGGAAGGTTGGGCTCAGCCCACAGTCAGCGCATGGCTTCAGAAGCCTGGAGCTTTCCCTCAGTACAGCACCTCTGGCCTAGGACCATAGTACATGCATAGACATCTCCGATGTCCTTTTTGTTGGGAGTCAAAGGCTCATCTTACACAGTTTCCATTCAATCCCACAAACCAGAGGCACGTCTGCAGCTCTGTTGCTTGGTGGCAGGATTGCACCAGAAAGAGTGCTATTATCCACAGGGCATTGGTCAGGCCCCAACCCACATGAGGTGACCAAAGAGGTTTATCTGGGGGTCCCAAGGTCATCTGCCTCCAGAGACATCACCTGATTTCCCTCCGTCCTCCAGTTGGGCTTGTCCAAGGAACTCATCTTCCTTATTAAAAAAAAAAAAAAGTCTGGGTGTGGTGGCTCATGCCTATAATCCCAGCACTTTGGGAGGTGGAGGTGAGAGGACTACCTAAGCCCAGGGGTTCGAGACCAGCCTGGGCAACTTGGTGAGACCTTGTCTCTACAATAAATTAAAAAATTAGCCAGTCATGGTGGCACATGCCAGTGGTTCCAGTTACTTGAATGGTTGAGGCAGAAGAATCCCCTGAGCCCAGCAGGTTGAGGCTGTGGTGGCCGGGAGCATGCCATTGCACTCCAGCCTGGGTGACAGAGTGAGAGTCCAACTAAAAAAAAAAAAAAAAAGACCTCTCCTTGGGGTTCCCAGTCTCGCCACAGAGACCCCCTACCCTCCAAGGCCCCAGAAGGATTCTGGACATGCCCTGGAACCCACCTCCCAACCCCATCTGGTTCTCTCTTGTCCTCTGCACCATCCCACCCAGATTGCCTCCCTCTCCTTGGATGTCTGTCTGCAGCTGCCTCTAAGTTACTCGGCCTCCTGCCGGTTCTCCTCCGTCTCACAAAGTCCTTCTAAAACGCAAATGCTGAAAGACACAAAGCCTAGCAGACCAGCCCCATCGCATCCCTCCCAGCCCAGTGACCTCTGCAGCACCAAGCACGGGAGGCTGGCATCTCTCACCCACTCTGCCACTGCCTGTTTCCACATTGCCCCCACCCTGGCTTTCTCCTGTGCCTGCAGCAGTCTCCACTGCTGCACCTGACAGCACCCGGCACAGAGCTGGCCCTCCAGGGCCAGTTGCCAGCCTGGGAATCCTCCCTGGGATCTCTGAGGAGGCAGGGGGGGCCATTCCCAAGGCCACTCTCACATGCTCTTTCTTGGTTGAGAGCAAGAATGTGGCCCAGGTCAGTTGCAGCAGCTGCCCTGACTCACTTATGCAAGCCACCAAATGGAGTTGTTTGCTAGTCTTTCCAGTCCCAAGACCCTGCCCCAGCATGCTTGGTTCGCCAGGTGCCTTCCTCCACCAGCACCCCAAGAACTCAACATCCCTGTCATAATGTGCCCCAGTCTTGTCACAGAGCAATTGTTGGGCTGGGTCCTGGGTGCTGACACTTAAGAGTGTCGCAGGTCACCCTCCTCCCACCCCAACCCTCCTCCCACCCCAACCTCTGGAGTCAGAGGAGGGCTGGATGCTGCTAGGTTTTGAAGCCTCTGAAAAGAAATGATTTTTTATTTTAAAATAGGAAAAAAATACGTCCACAGAGCTGTAACTGTTGCAGTGTATTTTAAAGGCATATGTTTAACAAATTAACTTTTTTAACACAGAACCTCACTGTTATCCTGTTGGGAGCCAGCCTTGGAGGCCCACCTAATTGACAAAGTCCGGGTGTGCTGAGGACCTCTGGCCGCAAAGTGAGTCCGGGCAGCTGAGGCGCTTCTGTCTTCCGTCTTTGCTGTTTGATACAGCTGAAGAATTCTGTGCAGTCGTGGAAGAAGAAAATAGCATGTCTATGTGAAGTATTCACAGCTATCAAGGGGATATCATTGTTCATTTTTCTATTTCCCACCATGCCATTTGGCCTTTTCTAACATATGCAAGGGTTAAACTCTGAAGCACATCAAGAATGCTTCTTTCACTTGGTTATAAGTTACTAGATATTGCTTGAGTAAAAAATGATATAAGTATATTCATACTTATTTGATTTAGAATTATGTAGTTTAGTGTTTAGACATAAGGTTTTTTAGAAGCACAAGACAACAGTAAGTTCATTATGAATTCATTATAAGTTCTAACACTTATCTAGGAGTTATGTAGGTGATTTATAACACTGTTTTCACAGATTTAGGATGAAGATTAATTGTTAAGGTTTTTACTTAATTCAATAGTTAAAATTCTAAGTTAACGTTTATAGAGTGGGCTTTCACTGAATTCATAATATACTAATCGGATACTTTTATGATAAATTAACTAAAGACAGAAAGCAACCTTGGGAGCCTGGGAAACATCACTAAAAGCTTCTTTTGAGCTTTCTTTAGAAATAAACACTGCAGGATAAGAGAAAAGTAACAAAGACACCTGGACAAGAGAGGTGATTACGAAGTTTTGAAGGTCATAGAAGCCCCAGAAAGAAAACTACTGATACATGGAGAAATGTGCACTTGGAAACTTTCTTGAGACATTTCAAGAACTGTAATTAGGGACTTTGGACTAAAACTATCATTTTTGACTTTATGAAAAAGACTTATTGACTAAAAGCAGATCGTGTTCTTGGTTTGTTTGTTGCTAAGACCACTAGATGGTAGTAACTTTTAAAGGGTATGTACGTGAAGGAATTTTCTTTGTTTTGCCCCTTTACGAATGGTATAAAAGCTTTCAGTTAACTAACATTAAATGTCATCTGTTCAGCAAGCAGGTGTCAGAGTATATTATTTTCGTCTTTCGCCTATTCGTCTCTCCTTCAGGTAATCCCAGACCTGGCAGGGGAAGGACCCCCACATGATCCAGTTCTCCTCCCTGTGCTATGATTGCAGAATTGCTTCAAAGCTACATTGATTTGCACCCAGTTACCCATGAGGGGTGTCCTGTCACAGGCACCTTCTGTGCCTGGAGACCAGCGAGAAAGCAGGCAGAGCTGAGAGAGGCAGCTGAGAGTGAGCAGGGAGGGGCCAACCAGTGGTTACACTGTCAATGTGGAAGGAGAGGGCAGGAGAGGAAGAAGTTCAGACCACAGTGGAGCCCGTGGGAGCAGCCTTCAGATCCTCTTACTGGCTGGTAGAATATCTTTAAAACCTTTGAAATCCCTGCCACTTTTTACAAATCAAGAGATTTCACACATAAACCCAGACTTCTGGCTTCTTTTGAGAAATCCAGCCCCTGGACACTGGGCTTGTTGGTCCACATGGCCTCCTGGCTGAGCCAAGCAGCACCTGCCTCTTTAGAAAGGGCCCTGCTCCTGCAGGCATGTGTTTTGAAAGCCTGGTTGAGAAAAACAGAGTACAAGAAGGTCAACAGAAGGAAATTGAGGGACAAGTGTGAGGGAGCTATGGGGCCATGTGGCCACATCAGAGCTGGGGTACGTCCTCACAGGAGACAAGCACAGTATCGCACCACCAACAGCTCCTCACCAGGACCCCAGACCTCTTGGAAAGATAGTTTCATCATGAGTTGTAAGTGTGCTGATGCCTTTTGATCCAGTCAAAGGAAACTGGAGGAAAGACCCAGTGCACATGTTGTGGAAGAGAAAAATTAACAGAAAAAATGAAGTGTTTGGTTGCATTTGAGTTTGTGGGTGGGAAAACTGAAAGTGGCGTTTTATGGGTATTGTAAAGCTTTTTTAGTGCACTAGAGTGAGGAGCAGGCTGATTTTCAGTATGACAATCAGGCTTTCCGGTCTTGGATATACAGGATACCTTTAACAAAAAGCCACTGTGCTGGCCTTTGCTTTGCTTACATGACTGCATTATGATTTTGAGCTGTTCTGTCTTTTCATAATTGTCATCCTTTTAGGTGTATGCCTTAGCTCATGTGTGAACCAGCCACATCTTCTCCAGTGCCTGTGTAAGAACATATCACCAGCTATATTTTTTTGGAACGTGAGAATTCTATTGCCTTCTCTACTGTTCTCAGAGTTGCTTCAGTCCAAGAAAAAATACCCTCGCCTTGAAACCTTTCCTCAGCTTCAGATGCAGCTCGCAAGCCCAGACTGGTTGAAATGACTCCGTCCTCCGCCGGCAGGGCCCAAAGCACAAAGCTCAGCCTGGGTTTTCCTCCAGGCTCTCGGTTTGGCAAACCTTAGTGAGCGCAAGGCCACCCTGCGTGGGGGCGGCCTCTGCCTGCTCACCCGCGTGTGCTGCTGCGCCCAGGGTGCAGGCCTAGCGGGCTTCGGGGCGTGTTCGGAAAGCGACAGTTCGGCGGCGAGGGCCCACCGGCTCTGAAGTCGCAGCCGTTTCGACAGTGGCACGGACTGTGCGTCCCGCAGGCTCGTGTCTTCGCGGTGGGGCCTGGGCGCCCAGCGCAAACGGCCCTTGTGCTTGGGATGGCGGGAAATGTTTCGTCTTCGGTTTGCTTTCAAAGTCGCTGTGTTTTGCAACAATAAAGTGTCCGAAGAGTTCCCGATGGGACGCGGCGCGTGGTGGAAGAGGGAACGCCCCTAGATCCTCCCGCAGCCCCGCTCAGGCTCGGCGCCCCTCCAAAAGCCACGCTCGCAGACCCCACATGCGGGGCGGGGGCGTACGGCCACGCGGCTGCGAGCCTCAGGGTTGGGACGCGAACCCGCGACCCAATCAGGGAGCCGCGCGCACGGAGAATGGGGCTCGGGAGGAGAGCGGGGCCGGCGCCGAGAGGCGGGACCATCGCGGGACGACCGGAAGCAAGCGCGCGGCCCTCTGGGAGCTGCAGTCCGGAGCAGGCGCAGTCGCGGCTGGGGGGGTGGGGCAGTCGCGGCTGGGGGGGTGGGGCGGCCGCGGCCTTTGTCTCGCCGTCAGGCGGGTGAGTGGGATCCGGTCGGCGGGGAAGGGGACGGCGGGCCGCGGGACGCCCGACCGCGCGCGGCAGGATCGAGTCTCTTCTGTCACTTTGGGCCTCGGGAGGGCGCGTCTGGGCTCGCGGGGTCCCGGCCTTGGGGGTCTCGGGCGGAGGGGGCTGGGCTGGGTCTAGACCTCGCGGGAGACGGTCGGGTCTCCCGCCTCTGGCGCAGCTGTTCTGTCCGAGAGGGGAACGACCCGCCGGCCTCCCCCGCCCTGGTGGCGGGTCACGGGGGCGGGGCCCCACCCTGGGGTCTGGAGCCTGCGGCCTCGGGCGGGGTCGAGGGCGGGCGCCGAACAGACCTGAACGGCAGGAAGGCGGTCTTCATACGCGCCCTGCTCCACGCGAACCCTGCCGCAGCCCACAGACTGTGTACCGGCTCGCCATCCATATTTATAGGAGAGGGAAACTGAGGCACGCCACACAGGGCCTGGGGACCCCAGTCGTCGGGCTTCCCGCTGTGGTGACACAATGAGTCACCCTGGACGCGGCGTGGTGGCTCACACCTGTAATTCCAGTGCTTTGGGAGGCCAAGGCGGGAGGATCGATTGAGGCCGAGATTTCGAGGCCATCCTGGGCTACGTAGTAAGATTTCATCTCTACAAAATTTTTATTAAAAAAATAGCCGAGGCTGGGCGCGGTGACTCAAGCCCGTCATTCCAGCACTTTGGGAGGCCCAGGCAAGAGGATTGCCTGAGCCCACGGGTTCCAGACCAGCCTGGGCAACTTGAGGAGACCTCATCTCTACAATAAATCAAAAAGTCAGCTGGGCGTGGTGGTGCATGCCTGTGGTTTCAGCTACTTGGAAGGCTGAGGCAAA
This sequence comes from Cephalopachus bancanus, assembly GCA_027257055.1. NCBI lineage: Eukaryota > Metazoa > Chordata > Mammalia > Primates > Tarsiidae > Cephalopachus > Cephalopachus bancanus. The sequence continues at coordinate 3,506,053 of JAPVLO010000564.1, forward strand.
GGATCGATCCCAGCAGGTCGAGGCTGCAGTGGCCATGAGCTGTGTGCCACTGCACTTCAGTCTGGGTGACAGAGTGAGACTGCGACACACACACACACACACACAAAAGTAGCAGAGTGTGGTGGCGCATCCCTGTAATCCCAGGCAGGAGGATCCCCTGAAACCAGGAGGTGGAGGCTGTGGTGAGCTGCAACTGCACCATGGCCCTCCAGCCTGGGTGACAGAGCAAAACCGTCTCTTAACAAAAGAAAAAACAGACGGTCACCCTAGAAAGCACTGCGCAACTGGGGGACACGTCCTATGCCTGCTCTGGCCTTCAGTTTCCCTGTATTTGCCTGGGTGGGAAAATGCTAGGTTGGCCTTCAGCAGCACCTGGAATGATGCCTGGAGGAGCCTGGCGTGCAGCAGGCGCACAGAAAACGCCGGGCCGTGTTTCAGGTTCACCTGTGCAATGGGCTGCAGGGCTTGGGGTCCCTGGCACCACGGGAGCCGGCCCAGCCTCTCACAGCCCCTTTACCCCAAAACAGGAGCTGATGTTCCTGCAGGAAGCCGGGGGATGACCGCGGGGCTCCGCACCAGCAAGGCCCAGGTGAGTAGTAGGCCTGTACTCATGCGGCCTCTGCGGGGAGAGGCTGCTTCAGGTACTTCCCCCCAGCCTTCCCTCCACCCTCCCACCCCTGCCTCCTTAGGGACCCCCATGCTGTGCGAGAGGGAGGACTCTGCGCTGTGCGAGAGGACAGGACGGTGGGCGTTGATCCCTGTCGGAGTGGGTTTCATGCCGCTGTAACTGCTTACCTGAGGCTGAGTGATGGCCCATGGACACAGAGGCACTGGCTCACGGTTCTGGAGGTCTGCAACCAAACGGAGGCGCCCGCAATGCCCTGTCCTCAAGGGGGAGGGCAAGGAGGCCAAGGGAGTGGAACTCAAGCTTTTATAGTGACATTAACCCCACCCACAAAGCAGAGGAAACCAGCCTCTTGTGAGAATGCCAGAAAACCCATACAAAGGGCCAGACCTGTAATCCCAACATTTTGGGAGGCTAAAACTGGGGAATTGCCTGAGAATAGGAGTTCAAGACTACTCTGGGCAACATAGTGAGACACAGTCTCTTACCCAGATTCAATCTTTGGACTTACTACCACTTGCTTTATAACTTTGGGCAAAACACTTAAGCTCTTCTGGCCTCACAGCATGAGCTTCTCTTATTGGGTTGCTGTATGAAGGAAAGAAATTAGCCAGATGTGGCATGCTCATAGATCCAGCTACTCAGGAGTCTGAGGCGGGAGGATTGCTTGAGCCCAGGAGTTCCAGGCCACAGTGCACTATGATTATACCTGTGAATAGCCACTGTACTCCAGCCTGAGTGACCTAGTGAGACCCTCATCTCTTTAAAATAATCTCAGCACTTTGGGAGGCCGAGGTGAGAGGATTGCCTGAGTTCAGGGGTTCGAGATCTACCTGGATAACTTGGTGAGACCTCATCTCTACAATAAATAAAATTATTCGACTGGGCTTGGTGGCGCAGCCTGTAATCCTAGCACTTTGGGAGGCCAAGGCAAGTGGATTGCCTGAGCCTGTGGGTTTGAGACCAGCCCAGGCAACTTGGTGAGACCTCGTCTCTACAATAAATAAAAAAATAGCTGGGCGTGGTAGCATGCGCCTGTAGTTCTGGCTACTTGAAAGGCTGAGGCAGAAGGATTGCTAGAGCCCAGCAGGTCAACGCTGGGGTAGCTGTGAGTGTGCCACCGCACTCCAGCTTGGGCAACAGAGTGAGACTCCAACTAAAAAAACAAAAAAAAATTTAGTCAAGCGTGAACTGCCTGTGCCTATGGTTCTAGTTACTTGGAAGACTGAGGCGGAAGGATCCACCTGAACCTAACTTGTCCAGGTTGCTGTGGCTGTGAGTGTACCACTGCACTCCAACCTGGGTCACAGAGTGAGACTCTTACTCAAAAAAAATAACAATGACAAAAAAACTAGTGCACCAAGTATATCACATGTTGTACATATATTTCCCAGGTGCCCATCTGTTCTTCAGATTTGTTCATGGTATCTTTTGCAATGCATGGACATTTATTTAGTTGTATACCTGAACTCTCATTTGAAGAGGAATTTGATAACCAGAATTCTAAGATGGCCCCTAAAATTGTCTGCCTTCTAGTTGACATGACCTGAATAATCTCCAGAATGTGTCAATATGATGAGATATTACTACCATGACTAGGTTATGTCAGATAACAGGAGTGGCCTGCAGGAAGGGAGATTGTCTGGGTGAACCTAGTCCAATCACACAAGTCCTTTAAAAGCAGAGTTTTTCTTGGGTTTATTGTAGAAGAGAAATTCAGAGAAATGTATTCTAACTGGCCCAGAAGAAAGCTGTCAATGGAGGGGGCAACTTCTAGGAGCTGAAGGTGACCTCTGCCCAGGAGCCTACAGGAAAATGGGGGCCTCAGTCCTACAACTTTAGGGAACTGATTTCTGTCAACAGGAGTGAGCTGAAAGTGAATTTTCCCCTAGAGCCTTCAGATGAGACTGTAGTGTGGTCAACATCTTGCTTTTAGTCCTGTGAGACCCTGAGCAGAGAACTCAGCCAAGCTGTGTTGGAGTTCTGACCTAAGATCTAAGCAATAACAAAGGAATGTTGTTTAAAGATAACTAATACAGGTGAAGGGGAGCATCTGGATTTTATGTCATGATTAGAAAAGTCCTCTTTACCCCAAGATTTTTTTTTGTAACCTCATTTTATTCAAGTACTTTGTACCATTATAGATATATATATCCCCTCTCCCTTTTCTCTCGGACCCATCCAGATATTATTTTGGCCACAATGGTGAGGCAGGGATGTAACCTGACAGTTTTCCAGATGCTCCCTTACCCCACTGGCCAGACACAGCTGCCCACTCTGAGGGCATCTCCAGGAAAGCACAGTTTCTAGTAAGCCCCAATATTCCCATGTCTATCTACTCCTTTATTGTTGACCCTTCAGCACCTTGTCTTTTTTCTTTTTTAAAAAATTGTTTTGTATAGTGTTAGTATCTCGCTATATTGCCCATGCTGGTCTTAAACTCCTGTGCTCAAGCAATTTTCCTGTCTTGGCTTCCCAAAGTGCTGGTTTAACAAGCATGAGCCCCCACCCCTGCCTCTGCACCATTTCTTATTTCAAGAGCCCAGTTGCTGGAAACAAGGGCTTGGTGTCTTATATCTCAAGACCCTCCCCCTCATCAGTAGGTCTCCTACCTAAGAACCACAAGACCCAAACCCCCAGAACACAGAGAACTCCAACCCACCCAGCCTGGCTGATGCCCCATTTGCCAGCCATTCCTACTAGCAGCCATTGCCAGGCTTGGCTTGGCTGAGGACACGTGTGATGTTTCAGGAGCAAGTGACCTTTGAGGACGTGGTCGTGGACTTTACACAGGAGGAGTGGGGACAGCTGAAACCAGCCCAGAGGACCTTGTACCGTGATGTGATGCTGGAGACCTTTGAACTCCTGGTCTCTGTGGGTAAGGTCCTCACCCATGTCTCTGATGGTCCACCCCTGACACGGGTTCTAATTCTACTGGGCTAAAAATGGGAATAGGGCTGAGCCTTAAAAGCATATGCTTGGCCTGTGTCTTAGGCTCTAGGAACCTGACTGTTTTCATGTGGGAAATATCAATTACGACCAATATTAGCAAATCACATACTCACCCTGAAAATACCAGAAACAGAGACATATGGAGCGAGGGAGACATTCTGGGTCTCAAGACTGCAGAATTCCAGGATTACTGCGGTCTGCCTGTGGTGCTGTCAGAAGCCCCTCCCTCTTCAACACCTCCCTCTGCCTTAGTCCATTCGAACTGCTAAAATACCTTAGACCAGATAATTTGAAATAGTTTCTTGCTTACAGTTTTGGAGGCTGGAAAGTCAAGGTCAGGGTGTCAGCAAACTCAGTGTCTGCTGAGGGTCTGGTCCTCACTGATGGAGCCTTCTTTCTGTGTCTTCACATGGCGGAAGGGGCAAGAGAGCTCCCTCAAGCCTCTTTTATAAGGACACTAACCCTATCTGTGAGAGTGGGGCCCTCATGACTTTATTGCTTCCCAAAGGCCCCACCTCAGCACTATCATATTGGGTATTAGGTTCCAACATACAGATTTTAGGGAGACTCAAGCATGCAGACTATAGAAGTCTCTTTCTAGCTCTGTTTCCATATAGGTCCCTCTGGAGGTGACGAGAGCTTCCAGCGTACCTCTCCTGAGTCCAAGACCAGCAGAAAACAGGGTCTATGTCCAAGGCATCTATCAAAGTTGACTGGGTTACCTTGGTTTGGCTGCCAGATCCCCTTCACAATGGTCATTGTTGTCAGTGGGCAGAGGAGGGAGCAGGGCTCTGATTGGCCAGGTCTGGGTCACATGTTCACCCCAGAACCAGGGGTGAGGTGAAGACTGAGAGTGGGGGAATGGAGTCTCTGAGGAATATTGGGATGTTACTATGACAACTACAGCCACTCCTAGCCATTTGGGACCTGGAAGACTAGAGGTGGAGTGGGGAGAGGGTCAGGAGGGTCCTGGAATACAAATGCTCACTCCATGAGTCTCCCCCCAAGCAGGACATTGGTTCCTGAAGCCAGGCATTACCTCCCTGCAGGAGCAAGGTGCAGAACTGTGGTCGGTGGACTCTGGAGTTCCCCAAGGTCTGTGCCCAGGTGAGAGGAAGCCCTGCAGGGCCGAAAGGAGCCCATCCATGCTTGCCTCCTGGTTTCTCTCTGTCTGCTTTCTAATCCTTCACAGTAGATTGACTATTCAGTCTTAGTGAGGGTTCACCAAGCGCCTGTTTTGGCTGTGAGCAAAACTGAATTTACATTCTTGGTGAGGGAGCAGGGTACAGACAGTAAATAGATATAATAATAATGAGTAAGGTGATTACAGACTGTGATTAATGCTGAGAAAATGAAAGCAGGTGATGAAGTAGAGACTAGGATGGAGGTGGGAGGACTTTAACTAAGAGATGAGGGGTAGCCTCCCAAGGAGGTAACCTGTGACCTGATCCATGAGACAGTCTGAGAGAACAGTATTCCAGGCAGAGGAAATAGCAAGTCCGAAGACCTGAGGTGACACACAGTCAGCTCTTGCTGTGTAACAAGCACTCTGACCTCAGTGGCTTACATGAAAGATTCATTGATGAGTTATGCATCTGTGGGTTGGTGGATCCAGGCTGGGCTGTGCCCTCATGCCTGTGGGGTGATTGGGTGATTCTGCTCTTCATGCCCCTTGTCTAGTCCTGGGACCAGCTCCTACTTCTCGGGCATCGGGTCCTCATCCTGTTTGAACAATGGCCTATCACCAGGCTCTAATAAGGATGGTCAGTGTGGGAGGGAGTCACAGTTACGGTCCCTCTGCCTCAATAACAACCAGCCCTTACCCTGTATTTCAGCTTCCTACTGCTCCTGCAATAACAAATTACAGTTGGCCCTTGAACAACACAGGTTTTGACTGCAGGGGTTCACTTAACATGCCAATTTTCTTCCAACACTGCCACTCCTAAGACAGCAAGACCAATTCCTCCTCCCCTTCAGCTGAGAAGACAAAGAGGATGAAGACCTTTTTTTTGTTTGTTTGTTAACACTGTCATGGCTTTATTCAAAACACAGTTGCACAAAAGTATTAACTTGAGTTTTTAAGGAGAGATTCTTGAGGTACTTAACGCACTGTATACACACACCCCCCGACACACACGCACACACGGGATGCCAAAAAAATGTGTACACATTTTAAATATGATGTTCACTCAAAAGATGGTGTTAATCAAATGATGCTAGCATCACCATGTGGCAGGCAGGACAGTCAAAGAAAATGGCAGAAGCAAGATTGAGTGAACATCATACTACACATTGCTACCGTAATTTAATTCAACTTTAAAAAGTAATACATAGATAACATTGCTTAAAATGCATATACATTTTTTTGACATCCCCTGTGTGTGTGTGTTTTTTTGAGTCGGAGTCTTACTGTTACCCAGGCTGGAGTGCAGTGGCAAGCTCACGGCCACCACGGCTTCCATTTGCTGGGTTCAGGTAATCCTTCTGCCTCAGCCCTCCAAGTAACTGGAATTAAAGTGTACTCTACCACGCCTGGCTAATTTTTTAATTTATTGTCTCGCCAAGTTGCCCAGGCTGGTCTCAAACCTCTGTGCTCAGGCAGTCCTTTCACCTCTGCTTCCCAAAGTGCTGAGATTACAGGCAAGAGTCACCACACCTGGCTTATACATTTAAAAATTTTTTATATTTACAGTCAGAGGGTACCCGTGCATATTTGTTGCATGGACATATTGTGTAGTGGTAGGGATTGAGTCTCAGGTGGCCCATTACCCGGAGAGTGGACGTTGTGCCCTGTAGCGAGTTTTGAGACCCTAGTCCCTTTCCCCCTTCCTCCTTGTTAGTGTCCTCAATGTGTATTATTTCCATCCTTGTGACCATTTAGCTCCCACATATGAGTGAGAACATGCAATGTTTGGTTTTCTTTTTCTAAGTTTACTTAGGATCATGATCTAACTCTATCCATGTTGCTGCAGAGGACATGATCTTGTTCTTTTTTATGGCTGCATAGTATTCCATGGTGTATATATATCACATTTTCATTATCCACTGATTGGTTGATGGACATTTAGGTTGATTCCACATCTTTGCAATTGTGAATTGTGCTGCTATGAACATACGGGTGTAGGTGTCTTTGTTCCTTAGGGTAGATACGTAGTAGTGGGATTGCTGGATCAAATGGTAGGTCTACTTTTAGTTCTTTGAGAAATCTCCATGCCGCTTTCCATTGAGGCTGTACTAATTTACACTCCCACTAATAACACACTGTATACATATTTACTGCCATACAAAGAGCATTAAAATAGGACCAAAAGTCTACAAAATAGAAAATCCACCCTTACTTATTTGTATGAAAATACTACCCACAAAGCTAGGTAAGTCTTTTTGTTTTATTTTATTTTATTTTTCTCACTCTGTCACCCAGCCTAGAGTACAGTGGCACAAAATGACTTACCACAGCCTCCACATCCTGGGCGCTCCCTCTGCTTAAAGCTTCCTGAGTAGCTGGGACTGCAACTGTGCGCCACCATGCTCAGCTAATTTTTTGATTTTTTAGTAGGGATGAGGTCTCACTATGTTGCCCTGGGGTGGTCTCAAACTCCTAGGCTCAAATGATCCTCCCACCTTGACCTTCGAAAGCACTAGGATTGCAGATGTGAGCTGCTGTCCTTGGTCCTAAATAAGTCTTAAAAGTTATCTGGAAGTTCCAAGTGTTGTTTTCAAAACAAAGCACTCTAATTTTCTTTTTTAATGTGAGAAAGAATTTATTAAGAGGACAGAAAAGCTCCCACAGCAGGAGGGGACCCAAGGAGGTTGCCCAGCACTCTAATTTTGATTGCACAGTAAGACAGTTGATTTTTTTTATTTTTTTTAATGTTTTTTTTTTTTTTGAGTTGGAGTTTCATTCTGTCGCCCAGACCGGAGTGCGGTGGCCGACAGCGGCCACCGCAGCCTCGATCTGCTGGGCTCCGGCAATCCTTCCGCCTCAGCCTTCCGAGTAGCTGGAATTACAGGCGCGTGCTACCATGCCCGGCTGATTTTTTGATTTATTGTAGAGATGAGATCTCGCTGCCAAGGCAGGTCTCAAACCCGCGGGCTCAGGCAATCCACTCACCTCAGCCTCCCAAAGGCTCGGGATTACAGGCTGAGCCACCGAGCCCGGCTAGTTGATTTTTTTAAAAAGTCAATATAAGCCGGGCTCGGTGGCTCAGCCTGTAATCCCGTGCCTTGGGAGGCTGAGGTGAGTGGATTGCCTGAGCCCATGGGTTCGAGACCCGCCTAGGCAACTTGGTGAGACCTCATCTCTACAATAAATAAAAAAAAATTAGCCGGGTGTGGTAGCGTGTGCCTGTAGTTCCAGCTACTTGGAAGGCTGAGGCGGAAGGATCGCTAGAGCCCAGCAGGTCGAGGCTGCGGTGGCCGTGAGCGGCCACTGCACTGCAATCTGGACAACAGAGTGAGACTCCAACTCAAAAAAAAAAAATTAGGTGGGCATAGTGGCATGCACCTGTAGTCCCAGCTACTCAGAAGGCTGAGGTGGAAGTCTCACCTGAGCCCAGGAGGTAAAAAGGCTTTGGTGTGCCACTGCACTCTACCTGGGCAACAGTGAGCCGCTGACTCACACAAAAAAAGAAAAAAGCATTTTATAATCTGGCATAGAATGCCGTACAGATCCTTAGGGACTAGAACAGGGCATTTTAATTTTTAAAATGAGAAGGTAAATGTTAGTTTTTTAGAGATTCTAATCCTCTCACTAAGCTTATCCCAATTATTTTATTTTGGTTAGTTGTGCAACTTTTTTTGTTTCTCAACAAATAACTTCTTAGTTTTTATCTTAAACATCAAGTCATATGAGGAGGAACCCCCCCAAAAAAACAATTATTTTTTGGAGTGTGGGCCCCTGCTAGTAGTATAAGCTTCCCCTGCTAGGGTAAATATTCTAGGAACCTATCAGCATCAGTGTATCAGCTAGTGTTGTGAGAAGCTACCTTTGGCTTCAGTGAATTTTTCTTTTTTTGGGATAGTCTTTCAACATGTTTGCCGATTTCATGATGGATAATTTATAAGCACACCTGCCCACACTGTACTGAGCATTCAGCAGTTTTTGACCAAAAGCAACATGACCCCCATGCTTTACCCTCCTTATTCACCCATTCTCGCTCCAAGTGACTTTTTGGTTCTCTGGATAAAAAAGTCCTCAAAAGGAATCGTTTTGCCAGTGTGGAAGAGGTGAAATAAACAGAAGCACTAAAAGGCATCAAAATTGACGAGTTCAAAAACTGTTTTGAGCAGTGGAAAAGTGTCTTGATAGGTGAAATTGCATCAAACGGAGAGTACTTTGAAGGTGACTGAAGTTTAAACATGTAAGAATAAATACACAATTTTTTACAAATAAATTCCAGGTTTTTTTGGTTCTCCCTTGTACATTTTAAATTTAAAAAGCAGCAGCAATACTATACTTAGTATAATTTAAATGTGTCCAAGTATAGAATCATAACTTCAATTAATTTGCTAACACTAACTTTTTTTTTTTTTAAAGTCAGAGTCTCATTCTGTTGCCAAGACTGGAGTGTGGTAGCACACTTACGGCCACCACAACCTCAACCTGATGGGCTCAGGTGATTCTTCCACCTCAGCTTTCCAAGTACTGGAATTACAGGCACGTGCTACCATGCCCAGCTAATTTTAAATTTATTTTGTGTTGCAGTCTTGCCAAGTTGCCCAGGCTGATCTCGAACCTGTGGGCTCAGGTAATCCTCTCACCTCAGCCTTCCAAACTATTGCGGTTATAGGTGTAAGCCATTGTGCCCAGCCCTAACACTAACTTTTAAAAAACCTTGCAAATAGCCTGGGCACAGTGGCTTATACCTAGAATCTAAACACTTTAGGAGGCCAATGTGGGAGGATCACTTGAGCCCAGGAGTTTGAGACTAGCCTATGCAACAGAATGAGACCTCTTCTCTACAAAATATAAAAAATGAGCCAGGCATGGTCACGTGTGCCTGTAGTCCCAGCTACATCAGAGGCTAAAACAGCGGGATCACTTGAACCCAGGAGGTCAAGGCTATGATGAACCATGATTGTGCCACTGCACTTCAGCTTGGGTGACAGAATGAGACCCTGACTCAAAAAATAAATAAATAAAATAGAAAACTTACAAATACTCAAAATGAAGGGAAAACATTTTAGGTAGTTGAGATTAGAAAAGCAGTTTCCTTGAACATGGAGCCTCCATAGCAGAAAAGATGTACTTATCTTACTCATTCTATTAAAATTCAGTAGCCATGTAAGGAAGCACATACTCATTTATCCCAAATGCTTTTCTATTTTTAATGGGCATCCACTTGAAAACAAATATTAATTTTGATTTCAATTTAGTTTGAAATATTTTTCCAACTGCCTAGTATATTCCAATTAAATGCTAGATCTGGTAATGCTTTAAAACTATAGGAATAATTAAAGGCTCTACTCAGAAAAATTAGAAATACTTTACAGAAGGAATCCAAAGCATTGGAGAAGCCAACTTAAAAATTTGACTTTAATGTCTTACTAATTATCAACAGGCAGCTATTCTGACTTTGGAGGAACACGAACGCTGCTTCAAATGCCTCTCCTGCTCTTCTTTCTTCATACTACTAATACAGTGTTAATGTTGTCAATTAAGAAATATTTACAATAAGCAGAGCTTGTTGTATAAAACTGTATCAATAATATATTCATATCTCAGAAAATACTACATTCATTTCACTTTGCTTATTTAAAACCCAGACATGTCCTGAATGTGGTTGAGGTATACAGGTTTTCCTGATTATCAACAAGTTTCTCAATTTTATTTTGAGATGGAGGGGAGTGAAACAAAAAGGGAAGTTTCTAAAGGAATTGTTGAGAGAAAAAATAATATACACCCAAAATAAAACAAAACAAACAACAGTTGGCATGTCATGATCTGCAGCCTGAAGAAAGGGCTCACCTGTATGTCTCCGGACTTAGCATAAGCAGTTTTTCCTTCATAAATAAAATCTTATCAGTTGCCACAAAATCCATGAACCATCTTGCTGAATAGAACTTTACTTTTTTGCTTCTATTTGGCAAGTTACTCATGATAAAAATGCATTCAAACACTCTTAGCCCCCAAAAAAGAGTCACTGCCTTCAAACTAAAGATCTCTGGATCCTGTAATCCCAGCACTTTGGGAGGCCGAGGTGAGGGTATTGCATGAGCCCACAGATTTGAGAACAGCCTGGGCAACTTGGTGAAAATTAGCTAGGTGTGGTAATGTGTGCCTGTAGTTCCAGCTACTTGGAAGGCTGAGGTGGAAGGATTGCCTGAGCCCAGTAGGTCAACACGGGTGGCCATGAGCATGCCACTGCATTCCAGCAACAGAGTGAGACTCCAACTCAAAAAAAAAAGATCTTGGGATCACTTCTAAAAAACTAATTAGCTTACCATTCAAGAGACTATTGTCATTTCATATGACAGCTGGCTGTAATTTCAGTTAATTTATAAATAACTTTAAAACCTTATGACTGGGCACAGTGCCTCATGCCTGTAACCTCAGCACTTTGGGAGACCAGGGTGGGAGGTTTGCTTGAGGCCAGGAGTTTGACATCAGCCTGGGCAACATGCCGAGACTATCTCTCATTTAATTTTTTTTAAAAAGACTTTATGAATGAAATGCACCATATTATATCTGTGTAAAAGTGATCATGTTTAATTATGGACTAAAAATGACTAACACATTGAGCCTGAATTAGAAAAATTAGTCAAAATAAATTGCTAAGGAATTTTATGATGGGAGTAGTCAATGAAAATTTTTCTCTACATGCAATATGATTATTAACATACAAGTAATTCTTATTTGGAATGATAAGGCAAAAAGAGTAAAACCACACTTTTCCTATAAAAAGATATCCAATATCTTCTGCAGGGATTGTGATGGCACATGAAGAGACAAAGAAGATGTGATCACTCTATTGCACACCCAGAAACACAAGGGAGTCCAGTCTTAGAATGGTCTGGCCATCTTCCTCTTAATCTTCGTCAGCATCTTGTTTCCTCTTCTCCCTCGAAAACTTTCCTTCCCCTACTCCAACACAGTCATCGTCTTCTTCATCCTGAACTTCCTTTATTAAGTATGAGAGACCCGTTTCTTCCCCTTCCCAATTCTGAACCTGCTTCACCTTCTTCTCTTCCCCTCCTCCTCCCCCTCCTATTTTCTTCAGGTGGATCAGCTGCATCTTCATCTTCATCTTGATCCTCATCCTCTTCAGAGCCTGGTGGTTCCTTATCCTTCTGATCAGCTCCATCTAAGTAACTGAGCAGCAATTCGAAAAACGCTTTCTCTGAATCTTCTCCTTTTGTGATCTCACAGGTAAACAAGTGAAGACTCCAGATTTTTAAGATTTTTGTAGAGCTTCTGCACTGAGATCTTTGATTTTGTTTCCACTCAGATTGAGGTAGGACTTCTAAGCCTCCAGAAATCATATTGTCATTAAGCTCCAATTTTTGAAGTTTCCTTAAGCAGGGAAGCTGGGCCAGTCACCTTAATTCTACATCAACCATATTCAGAAACTCTAGTTCTTTAAAAGTATTATTCAGGCCTTCAACTTTCCCATTGGCACACAGGTAATTATTGGGACTAACTCTGTCACCTCTGGGCTCCGTCCCTAATCTCTAGGTTAAGCCTCTTCTTCATCTCCATGTCCTCCTCCTGCCCTGCTGCTACTACTCTCTTCCCTTTATCTTTCCTTCCTTTCCTATTACCCTCAACCCTAAAAGTTTAAGAGATTTGGAAATGAATGAGGATAAATGTAAATATAAATACCCACTACCACCTGATAGTTGTGGGGGAGAAAGAAGAGAATAGCAAATGGAGTCCAAGGAGTTGGGACTCACTCAGTTGCCCTCACCTCCTTGTACTTGCATATGTATGTGCTAATCTTTAGCTGCTGGCCTCAAGCAATCCTCCCATCTGGTGGACCTTCCAAAGTACTGGAATTACAGGCATGAGCCACTGCGCCTGGCCTAATCTTTTTCGCTTTTTTGATTTTGTTTTTGAGTCAGGGTCTTGTTCTGTTGCCCAGGCTGGAGTGCAGTGGCATGATTATGGCTTGCTGCAGCCTCAAACTCCAGGGCTCAGGTGATCTTTCCACCTTAGCCTCCTGAACAGCTGGGACTACAGGTACACATCACTACACCTGGTTAATTATTTTTTTTTGTAGAGGCAAGGTCTTGCTGTATTGCCCAGGCTGATCTTGAGCTTCTGTGCTTGAGCAATCCTTCCACCTTGGCCTCACAAAGGCCCTAATCTATTTTAATGTCATATGATTAACAACTTTAAATCCTCCCTGCCATGTAAATAGCAACATATTCATGGGTTCTGGAGTTTAGGATATGGACATCTTGGGGAGCCACTATTCTGCCATTTGCATCTGGCTTTACCTTTTTTTATTTAAATTTTTTTTTCTTGAGTTGGTGTCTTGCTCTGTTACCCAGGCTGGAGTGCAGTGGCATGCTCATGGCCACCACAGCCTTGACCTGCTGGACTTGGGCGATCCTTCTGCCTCAGCCTTCCAAGTAGCTAGAACCACAGGCATGCGCCACCACACCTAGCTGATATTTTTATTTATTGTAGAGATGAGGTCTCGCCATGTTGCTCAGACTGGTCTCAAACCCCTGAGCTCAGGCAGGCCTCTCACCTCTGCCTGCCAAAATGCTGGGATCACAGGTGTGAGCCACTGTGCCCAGCCTTTGTTTTACTTTTTTACTGGAGCATGACATAATATGGGGAAGGTGCCCACATCACACCTCTAGGCCAACCTGGTGTCAGGGTTGGGACAGCATGCAGCAAAGCCGTGTCTGTACAGAGAGGCTGGATACCAGGGCAAAAAGACAGTTTTGCCAGAAAGGAGGAGAAGGGGAAGCATTTGTTCATTCAGTGTGTCTGCTGTGCTCTTGCTGTGGGCTGAGGGTACAGTAGTGATCAAGGTGGCCAGAAACCCCCACTTTCAGTGAGATTCCAGTTAGTAAAGCTAGATAAGGCAGATCACCATATCAAATATCCATCCTCCTGGTGATGGATGTTGCAGCCATTTCCAGTTTGGAGAGCAGATAGGTTTCTTTACATCTAGGGGGACACCAGTGATATGCTGCCAAGGAGAAACCAAGTCTCACTGATAGGAGGGCCAGCCTCCATGTGGTAGCTTCTCCTTGGTTGCCATCTGTTATTGTAAGAGGCCGTTTTTGCCAGGACCTGGGCATAGTGCGCCCCCCCCTTTTTGAGTTGGATTCTCACTGTTGCCCAGGCTGGAGTGCAGTGGCACACTCATGGCCACCCCAGCATCGACCTTCTGGGCTCAGACAATCCTTCCATCTCCGCTTTCTAAGTAGCCAGAAATACAGGCGTGCACCACCACTCCTGGCTAATTTTTGATTTATTGTAGAGATGAGGTCTCACCAAGCTGCCCGGGCTGGACTTGAACCCACAGGCTCAAGCAATCCACTCTCCTCGGCCTCCCAAAGTGCCGGGATTACAGGCTGAGCCACTGAGCCCAGCCAGCACTGCTCCTTCTAAACCTGGGCATCTGTGGACCTAAGTGCTTGCTCCTCTCTGCACCCTCTCTGCACCCTCTTTGTGCTCCCCTTGCAGGCTGTATCCACACCCCTTATGCCAGCTCTCCCCACCTCCAGTGATTCTGTTTTTCCCCTCCCTCTCCTTTTTCTTTCCTGGTTTGTAGTTAAATGGTCAAAGCCATTTGTGTCTTGAGCCTTTCAAAATAATCAGTTTTATTGCTTCATGTCCCCACCTACCACAAAATCTTTTCTCCTGGAAAAGGGATTAAGGAACATTTCCATTTTTTTTGTTTCTTTCAGACCTAGAAACTAGACCAAAGTCAAACTGTCAGCTCCAAAGCAAGATATCTCTGAAGAAATATCCAGCAGGGTCATCCTGATAGGAAGATTCCTGTGTGATGCTCTGTTGTACTGCAAGAGTGAGGACACAGAGGGCTACTGGAAATGGGGTTGTGAGAGCTTAGAGAGCCTTGTGGTAGCAGCAGCCTTCACACCTGAAAAGACACCTACTCAGGAGCAGCATCAGAGGAATAGGTATGGGGATGACTTAAGTCTGAGCCCTGATCTCCCCAGTCAACCAATGACTCCTGAAAGACAAGACCCTCCTCTGTGGAGAGCACACGGAGAAAGGGAGAAGCCAGCCTTAAATGTGCAACAGGAAACCTATGCAAAAAAGAAACCCTATAGCTGTCTGGAATGCGGAAAGGCCTTTAGTCACAGCTCAACACTCATCGAACACCAACGAACGCACACGGGAGAGAGACCTTATGAATGTCACGAATGCAGAAAATGCTTCCGGAACAGCTCAGCACTTACCAAACATCAGAGAATCCACACTGGGGAGAAGCCCTATAAATGCACTCAGTGTGGGAGGACCTTCAACCAAATCGCCCCACTAATCCAGCACCAGAGAACTCACACGGGTGAGAAGCCCTACGAGTGCAGTGAATGTGGGAAATCCTTCAGTTTTAGGTCCTCCTTCAGCCAACATGAGCGGACTCACACAGGTGAGAAGCCCTATGAGTGCAGTGAGTGTGGGAAAGCCTTCCGGCAAAGCATCCACCTTACCCAGCACCTGCGAATTCACACTGGGGAGAAACCCTATCAGTGTGGAGAGTGTGGCAAGGCCTTCAGCCACAGCTCGTCCTTGACCAAACATCAGCGAATTCACACTGGGGAGAAACCCTACGAGTGCCATGAGTGTGGAAAAGCCTTCACCCAGATCACACCACTGATTCAGCATCAGAGGACCCATACAGGGGAGAGGCCCTATGAGTGCAATGAGTGTGGGAAAGCCTTCAGCCAGAGTACACTCCTGACCGAGCACCGGAGGATTCACACGGGAGAGAAGCCCTATGGATGCAATGAGTGTGGGAAATCCTTCAGTCACAGCTCCTCGCTCAGCCAGCACGAGCGGACGCACACGGGAGAGAAGCCCTACGAGTGCAGCCAGTGTGGAAAGGCCTTCCGGCAGAGCACGCACCTCACTCAGCATCAGAGAATACACACTGGGGAGAAGCCCTATGAGTGTGGTGACTGCGGCAAGGCCTTTAGCCACAGCTCTTCCCTAACCAAGCATCAGCGGATCCATACTGGGGAGAAACCCTATGAGTGTAACGAATGCGGAAGAGCCTTCAGCCAACTCGCCCCCCTCATTCAGCATCAGAGGACCCACACCGGAGAGAAGCCCTATGAATGCAATGAGTGTGGCAGAGCCTTCAGTCAGAGCTCCCTTCTCATCGAACACCAGAGGATTCACACCAAGGAAAAGCCCTATGGCTGCAATGAGTGTGGGAAGTCCTTTAGTCACAGCTCCTCGCTCAGCCAGCATGAAAGGACACACACCGGGGAAAAGCCCTATGAATGTCAGGATTGCAGGAAGTCCTTCAGGCAAAGTACCCACCTCACTCAGCACCGGAGGATCCACACAGGAGAGAGGCCGTACACATGCAGGAACTGTGGGAAAGCCTTTACACACAGCTCTTCCCTTACCAAGCACCAGAGAACTCATACCGGGTAGACCCTCTCCATGTGGGCTGGGGATGTGGGAAAACCTTAAGCCATAGCTCATCCCTTACTAGATTTGACCCAGTTATACTCATGAGAAACAACGCATTCATACACAAGCCTTCACACACACCATGCCCCTTAGACACCTCAGAGAGTCCACACTGATAGAAATGACTGTGAGACTACCAAGCTGTAGGTCATCCTTGTCCGAATCCAACAATGGGGAAATGTGGAGATGACACTCAGGACCTCTGCCCTATATTATTGAGCCTACAGAAGAGCAATGGAACAAATGTAGTTGTTCTGGAAAGGACTTTTTTTTTTTTTGGAGGTCTCTGTCACCCAGGCTCTAGTACAATGGCACGATCCTGGCTCACCACAGCCTTGACCTCCTGGGCTCAGGTGATCCTTTTTCCTCAGCCTCCTGAGTAGCTGGGAGTGCAGGTACACACCATCATCCCTGGCTTACTTTTTATGTTTTGTAGAGACAAGGTCTCGCTTTGTTTCCTAGACTGATTTCCAACTCCTGGGCTCAAGTAGTCCTCCAGCCTCAGCCTACCAAAGTGCTGATTACAGATGTGAGCCACTGCACCTGGTAAGGGGATCACTTGTCCAAGGATTCACCATATTCCAAACCAGAGATATTTACTGTGGTGAGAAACCCACCAAATGCTTTTCATCTAGGAGAACCAAATGAAGTCAGCATTTGCTATTATTGCACATTACTTTGTTAGGGAGAGGTGCTTATGAATGGTGCAGGTTGACTCTGAGACTCAAACTACAATATAGTAGAATGTTCTAGAAATGAGATTGGCATGTTTATGGAATCACAGGGATACTGTCTTAGTAAAAAGCTCTCCGATTTGTATGTATGTTGGGCCAGGGTACATGGCAGCCAGTCACAGATTTGAATTCCAGATGACTAAACATTTTAAGTTAGATCTCTTAGCATTATTTTGCAATAAATCTTTCTATGCAGTGAGATTTAAAAGCTTTATATGGGAAGACTCAGAATGTAAAGCTGCTTCCTAGAGTCTTACAGATCCTGTAATAGAGATAGCTTTTGCTGCTCTGTTCTTCCCATAAATTCCTCTGCAGGACTCACTGGCAGTATGTTACTGTTTACGAAAGAAAGACTTTCCCTTTGTTAAGCCATTTTATGGGCAATAGCACATTCATGTTAATGTCTTCTATTTTGCAATACTACTCTCTTTAGAGAAATGTTCAAGTTAATCCTCTCAAGCTGTTTTTCCATTTTTTCTTCTTTCTAAGCAGTAAGCTTTTGTTTTTATACAGTTTAATTTATTTCATTTAATCCTGAATCCACAAATAGCAGTCTCTCTGACAACCACAGCCTTTAAATGGTGACTTTCCACCTCATTAGAATTTGCATTGGCTAGTTTTGGTCATTAACCATCAGTTATGGTTATATCCGTCAGTTTGATTTTCCTAGTTCCTATGCTGGAATAAAAGTTTCCAGTGAACTTCTCATTTCTCTGTTGGGGAACCATGTTGCACATAGTTTTCCAATACTGCTCCTTAGTTCGTGACCCGCCTGGGCACACAAGACCTCATCTCTACAATAAATCAAAAAATTAGCCGGGCATGGTAGCACGCGCCTGTAATTCTGGCTACTTGGAAGGCTGAGGCGGAAGGATCGCTGGAGCCCAGCAAGTCGGAGGCTGCGGTGGCCTGGAGTGGCCACTGCACTCCAGTCTGGGCGACAGAGTGAGACTCCCAACTCAAAAAAAAAAAAAAAATACTGCTCCCTTAGAGTGCCACTTGTGGAGTGCCTCTTTGGGATAAATGATGGTTTTTGTTTGTTTGTTTGTTTTTTTGAGTTGGAGTCTCACTGCGTCGCCCAGGCTGGAGTGCAGTGGCACACTCACAACCACCCCAGCGTCGACCTGCTGGACTTCAGCGATCCTTCCACCTCAGCCTGCCAAGTAGCCGGAACTACAGGTGTGTGCTACCATACCCGGCTAATTTTTGATTTATTGTAGAGATGAGGTCTCACCAAGTTGCCCGGACTGGTCTCAAACAATCCATTCTCCTCGGCCTCCCAAAATGCAGGGATTACAGACTGAGCCACTGAGCCCAGCCCAATGTTGGTGCTTTATAAAAACTGCTGGTAGCTGTGCTTGGTGGCTCAGCCTGTAATCCTGCGCCTTTGGGAGGCTGAGGTGAGTGGATTGCCTGAGCCCATGGGTTCGAGACCCGCCTGGGCAGCAAGACCTCATCTCTACAATAAATCAAAAAAATCAGCCAGGCGTGGTAGCACATGCCTGTAATTCCGGCTACTTGGAAAGCTGAGGTGGAAGGATCGCCGGATCCCAGCAGGTCGAGGCTGCGGTGGCCAGGAGCGGCCACTGCACTCCAGCCTGGGCGACAGAGTGAGACTCCAACTCAAAAAAAAAAATTTATTAGCCGGGCTCGGTGGCTCAGCCTGTAATCCCGCGCCTTTGGGAGGCTGAGGTGAGTGGATTGCCTGAGCCTGCGGGTTCGAGACCCGCCTGGGCAGCGAGACCCCATCTCTACAATAAATCAAAAAATCAGCCGGGCATGGTAGTGCATGCCTGTAATTCCAGCTACTCGGAAGGCTGAGGCGGAAGGATCGCCGGAGCCCAGCAGGTCGAGGCTGCGGTGGCCGGGAGCGGCCACTGCACTCCAGTCTGGGCGACAGAGTGAGACTCCAACTCAAAAAAAAAAAAAAAATTTATTGTAGAGATGAGGTTTCACCAAGTTGCTCAGGCTGGTCTCGAATCCCTGGGCAATCCTCTCACCTTGGCCTCCCAAAGTGCTGGGAGTATAGGCGTGAGCCACCACACCCGACCATGATCTGCTTCTTTAAGTCATCGGCATGGTGGGCTCCTCTTCACATTTTGTTTGTTGATTTTTGAGTCAGTATCTCACTCTGTCGCCCAGGCTGGAGTGCAGTGGCGCTTTCACAGTCACTGCAGCCTCGACCTGCCGGACTTAGGCAATCCTGCCTTAACCTTCCAAGTTGCTGGAACTTGGGTGAGCTCCACCATGCTCAACTTTTTTTTTTAATTGTAGAGATGGGGTCTCACCAAGTTGTTCAGACTGGTCTCGAACACTGGGCTCAGGCAATCCTGCCTCTGCCTCCCAAAGTGCTGGGATTACAGGCTTGAGCCACCGCACCCAGCCTCCTACTCACATTTTAGGCTCTAGACATTACATTTAGGAAAGACGTGAAGGCTCCCTTCTTCCAACTCATTTCTATAAACATGGAACCAGCCACATGCGCTTCTGTAGTCCTTTGAGAATGCTGAGTTGTGTCACCACTGAGAAACCGTGTAGTGCCAGCTCCTGTGAGCTCCTGCCTCCCCACCCAGCCCCTCCTTGTGGGACCCTGTGATGACACGAAGGGAATTCAGCAGACTGGGAACCACCGAGAGGAACCCACTGCATCACTTCAACCCTAAGCCAGGGCAAGTGTTGAGGCTCCCACCCTGTTGGCCTGAGCAGGTGGAGGGATGCTGAGGAGGCTGTACCCTGGTGGGAGCAGAGGCATTGCTGTGCTTTAGTTATTGGCATAAAAGTGGGGTAAGTTGCGGAATGGGGGTTCTAAGGCAAGGCCAGGAAGGGCCTGCTGCTTCCATCTTCCTTGGCTGGAATAGCTGGGCTGGGAGCCCTGAGGCTGGCAACTGTGAGGACGCCTGAACCATACCGGCTCCATGTGAGTGGGGCTCCAACAGCAATCCTAGCCTGGGTCCTATAGCCTCCACAGAGGGCAAGGGAACGAGACTTCAGATGACTCCAGTCTTCATTCCCAGCTGAGCCCTTGATATAGTGGAGCTGACACCAGCCATCCCTGCCCTTTCTAAATTACTGACCCCTTGGATCTGCAAGCAACACAAAATGGCAATGTGTTTCATTCCAAGTTCTGTGGTGGCTTATTCCCAGCAGTAGTAATCAACCCACTTTCTGAGAGGAGCTTTGAAATCCAAGTACCACTGGGCAGCGCCTGCCACGTGCCCTACAGTGGCTTCCTGTCAAGCCTCAGATGAAGAGACTATCCTCATGGCAGATGAGGTCCTGCAGGGTCAGTGTGGGCCTTGTTTCTTTTTCTGATGAGTCTCCCACAAGGGGATCTATGACTTTTGTCACCTGAGGCACCAGAGTGTGATTATAAATGCAGCTTCAGGACCCTGCACCAGGAAAGATGCATCTGAATTATTGGAGGTGGAGGTTGACTCTTGCATCCTCTGTAGGGTGAGGGTCCCTGCTCTAAACATGTGATGTGTCCCCTTTCCAGGGCCTGGGGGAAAGCTCTCTCTGCTTCCTTCAGAGACTTCCCTCTTCCTGTCTGGGGTAGTCACCCATGCCTCCTCCCATCTCAGACTCATGGACGCTCCCTCAGAGAACCTTTTCCAGAAACCTCGTTGCACATTTCTTTGTGGCATATGTGATAATCGTCATTTGTCTGTGTCTTGGCTTAAGGCATGTTGCTCCCAGCAGACCCTCTGAAGGTGGGGAGTACCCTCTCAGACCCCTTTCTCCCTCCCAGGCAGCCATAGTGATGCAAACAATGAGTCATCACTCACAGAGTTCCCTCCTGACTGGCCAAGCTAGCCATAGCTACAGCTTTCCCTGGCCCCAGAGCAACAGGCTGCAGCCAACCAGAGCAAGGCGTGCCAGATGACCACAGTGTCCAGGGTGAGGCCTGAAGCAAGGACATGCTCCTGGACAGGGAGAGGGTCTGTCTCTGGATGTGAAGGGGCTGCATGTGGCCTGCTATCTGCAGTCATGAGGGGGATTTTCTGGACAAAACTTTGAGAGACAGCAAAGCTCAGGGTCAATTAGCATTCAAGGTCTCTGTCCTGAAGCTTGCCTCCTCCTGGTCTTCCTGTCTGGGAAATAAAAAATATCCTCAACAGCCAGGTGTGGTAGCTACTGACA
This sequence comes from Cephalopachus bancanus, assembly GCA_027257055.1. Lineage (NCBI taxonomy): Eukaryota > Metazoa > Chordata > Mammalia > Primates > Tarsiidae > Cephalopachus > Cephalopachus bancanus. The sequence goes on from JAPVLO010000564.1 coordinate 3,527,132, forward strand.
TTTTAGCATGTTGGGAGGCTGAGGTGGAAGGTTGCTTGAGCTTAGAGTTTGAGCCCAGCCTGTGCAACATAGTGAGACCTTGTCTCTACATGAAACCAAAAAGTTACTCAGGTGTGGTGGTTTGCACCTGTAGTCCCAGCTACTGGGGAGGCTGAGGTGAAGGATCACCTGAGCCCAGGAGGTTGAGGCTACAGTGAACCATGATTGTGCCACTGCACTCCAACCTGTGAGACAGAGTGAGAACCTATCTCAAAAAATTGTGTGTGTGTGTGTGTATTCTCAAAAAATTGTGTATGTGTGTGTGTGTGTGTATTCTCAAGATGTCTGCAGTTTTGAGTTGAATTTCCAGTGACTGGCACGCAAAAACATACGCCTTGAATGGAAGAACCTCAAAAGTGGAGAATGACCAACCTTTGGCTTCCCATTGGGTTTCTGAACAAATTGGGAAAGCGCGGGCCTTTGGAAGCTTTATCGAAACACGGTGGGCAGGACTGACGCATGTGTGTCTTCTGTGTGGAGGGAGATTGTTTTGGGCAGCAACTGCCTGCTGGGTAACCAGACTCTGGGATACCCCAGGCAACCACGTCCACGAAACTCCTGGCCCCAGGAACTTATATTTTGGTGGGAGAGATGGGAAATAAAGAGAAATGGGTATATTATGGGCACATTATGCAGTAAGTATCATGGAGGAAACAAAAATCAAGGAAGGGAAGTCCCAAGTCCTCTGGACTTATCAGCTACATGAGCCAACAAATCCCTTTTCAGCTTAGCCCCATTGCAAGGAACAGAAAATTCAACCCAATTTGAGAGACACAAGTGATAAACTATCTACTGCTTGGTGTGCTGGAATGACTGAGTTCACCCAAAGAAATTACCATATATTTGCATCACTCATAAAACCATCACCCTCATCAAGTGCCTAAAAAGAGACTCTACTGACAACCTGTGTATTCCAGTACACAAGCACTTTTTAAAGCAACACACGTGAGCATGCATTTAGTACCACACTCATTCATATACAAGGAGGTCACAGCTGCAGCAGTTTCTAGCAGGGGCCAGTAGTGAACCATCAAGTCTCACATGGCTCCCTCCAGCCCACAGCTGCCTATGAATCAGGTTTCAGCTGGGAGGCCCTCCTGCCTTTGGAGGCCACTCTGCACCTCTGTCTCGTACTCGCTCCCAAGCCATTTTTGTTTTATGAGAGAGAGCTTTAAGGGAAGGCCCTGGGCTTTACTGTCAAAAAAGGATTTATTTACTTATTCTTCCCTTTGAGCGCAGATAAACAAGTGTGGATTGCACAGAAAATGCCCCTAGCCTCGTGGGGGTTGCAGGCTACTGGACAGGACAGGCAAAGCCTCTTTAGAAGAAAAACAAGGTGATCAGAGCAGAGAAGTGACAGGGTGGATCCTGGCCAAAGATGGTAACACCTGGCACCACTGTGTGTGTGGATGGGAAGGCGACATCACATCAAAGCCGGGACAGTGGGGCAGGTTTCTCTGTAAAGGAAGAGTCACAGGATGGAAACAGGCAAAAGAATTACCCCAGCCTGGGGACCTTGGCAAGGAGCCAGGGAGATGAGATTTACCTAAAAGCCTCTGCGTCCCGGAAGCCACCTTCCCACTGGCAGGTTTCCCTGGAGGCTGTTCCCATAGTAGGCAGTCAGCCTCAAGAGCCCAACACAAGAGCCACCTTGTCAGCCAGAGGCTGGTTCTGGAAAGCCACCATTCCACTGATATTTCTGGGAACTGTCCTTCCTACAATCCCATTCTCTCTTGGGTGAGGGAGGACCAGGCTACACCCCGTTTTAAGGCTCTGGCTTCGTGGATTTGCCACAGATTCAGCTACTGACACCGAAAGTTGAGGTCCCTCACTTTCACAGGCCCCTTCCAAGGCCAAGTACCTAATTCTATCTTTTTTTTTGAGTTGGAGTTTCACTCAGTCACCCACACTGGAGTGCAGTGGCCGCTCCTAGCCACCACAGCCTTGCCTGCTGGGCTCCGGCGATCCTTCCACCTCAGCCTTCCGAGTAGCCGGAATTACAGGCATGCGCTGCCACGCCTGGCTGATTTTTTGATTTATTGTAGAGATGAGGTCTCACTGCCCAGGCGGGTCTCGAACCCACGGGCTCAGGCAATCCACTCACCTCAGCCTCCCAAAGGCGCAGGATTACAGGCTGAGCCACCGAGCCTGGCCCTAATTCTATCTTTATGATTTTGAATTCTTCTTCTGAAGAGGGACCCCTCAATGTGTGAGCCTCAGGTCCAGCGAGTCTGGCATGACCCCCAGGTCCAGCAAACCTGGTCCTGGAAGACTCCTGTATGGAAACAAGAAGGCTGACCTTGCACTTCCAAGGGCTACGGATCTCCTATGTAGGTGTGAATGAAAATCACCTGAGGGTGGTGGGTGTTTAAACCCAAGACCCTGCTTTGGTCAGTCTGGTGGCAGGATGGGGGGGGGTCCGGTGGGAGATCTGGTAATCTGTACTCTAGGGCACTGGGTGATTCTAGGAACCTGCAGGTGTCAAGTTAGGTTGTGCCCAAGTTTCCTGAAATAATTTCCCTGCAGAAGTCCATGGTTCCCAAGTGTGGCCTGTCCCAGGAGCCTCTCAGGGCTGAGGGAATAGCTTAACCCCTGATTTTTCCTTGGGCTCAGGGTGGGTGGAATAGAGAATCTGCCTGTCTCCACATCAGAATCACACCAACCCATCTTGTTCTGCCTGAGCAAAAAAAGCCCATAGTATTCCTGAGACCCACCAGATAACTCACTCATCCATTCATTCAAGATACCTGAGAGACATACTTATAATGAGAATACACATGGACTGTATACCCCCCTACACACACACACACACACACACACACACACACACACACACACACACACAGAGAGAGAGAGAGAGAGAGAGGGAGAGAGAGAGAGAGAGAGAGAGAGAGAGAAATCTCATATGTAGAAAAGTGACTAGGAGACAACAGATAAACAGATATATAGACACTCCAGTGTCAGAAGTAATAGTTTCCATGATGTGGGAGCATGGGAAATGTTTTTCCCCTCACTGTGTTTGTCAGCTTTTCCCTAAATGGAAGAATTCTTTTCACAATGGTGAAAAATGAACTTAATTATAAAAGCTCTGTAGATAAAGAACTTTCAAGGGAATTAAAAAAGCAAAACTAAATGTTCTCATAATTCCATGACCCTAACACAACTATTTTCATTTTTACAATTTCTCTGCTAGAATATAATGACAATATCTACCACATTCACACAATTACAATAGAGTAAGCAGCTGTATTCCTCTTCTTGAGCTACACTAGAAATTATTCTTCTGTATGGCTAGTCTTCTTAATTATCTTAATGCCTTCTTACTATTGCCTTGAAGGGCTCTGCCATTCAAATATGCCACAGTTTCTCTATAACTGGGTATTTAACTTCATGCAAGTGACCATCCTAGTCACTCGGGTGCATTTTACATTTTGGTGCAGAAAGGAGTTCAGCTTTTGTAGTAGCTTTCTCCTCTGTTTTCATTAATTCTTTAGGGAAAAAAAAACAACATACACGAAATTAAGGGCTCAAGGAACACAAAAGCCATAGTAGTTCTCAATATGGCTGGGTGGTTTGCTTTCCAAAATTTGGTTTGCACTGGTTGAAGCTGGCTCAGAAAACTTCCCTCCCCTCAAATAATGATGGCTGGCAGGCTTTTGTCTACTCAGGCCGCCATAACAAAATACCACAGACTGGGGACTGAAATGACAGGACCTTATTTTCTCACAGTTCTGGAGGCCAGAAGTCCAAGATCAAGGATAGTTCCTGGTGAGGCCTCTCTTCCAGACTTGTAGATGTCCTTACATGGCCTTCCCTTCCTCTGTTCATGCAGAGAAAGCAATCTCTAGCGTCTCTTGCTCTTCCTATGAGGATGCCAGTTCTATTGGATTAAGGTCCCACTCCATGATCTCATTTAACCTTTTTTTTTTGAGGTCTCACTCCATCACCCAGGCTGGAGTGCAGTGGCACACTCACGGCCACCCCAGCATAGACCTGCTGGGCTCAGGCAGTCCATCCACCTCAGCCTTCCAAGTAGCTGGAACCCCAGGCATGCAGTACCATGCCTAGCTAATTTTTTCATTTATTATAGAGACAAGGTCTTGTCAAGTTGCCCAGGCTGGTCTCGAACCCACGGGCTCAGGCAATCTCTTCACCTCGGCCTCCCAAAGTGCTGGGATTACAGGCTTGAGCCACCGCACCCGACCCTCATTTAACCTTCTTTACCTCCCTAAGGCCCCATCTCCAAATCCGTCACATAGGGTTTAAGACTTCAGCATATGAACTTTGTGGGGACACAATTCGGTCCACAGCAGAAGGCATTCAAGCATCTTCCCATCTTCCCAGGTTTCCGTCTCTGTGATTTACCTTTCCCTGCTCCTCTGAACACAGCCATCTTCCCATGCCCTGTGTGAACCAACCCTGCACTCCTCCCTTCCCCTACCAGCTTGTCTAGGGCTTTTCTTTGTCTTCCAGAAGCCGTGTCCTGTGCATCCCAGCTCTGTACACTGCCCAGCCCTCCCAGCACCCATGCTCTGTACACTCCCCAGTCCTCCCAGCTTCATAGAGAGACCTGGGTCACTTTCTGGTGCCTCCCATCAGCTGCACCTTCCTAGATGGTCCATGTTACCGCATCTTTGTGTGGGAGTGGAGAGCCTCAGAACAGAGCCATTGCCCCTAATGCCTGGGCCAGCCTACCCTGTCCTGAGGTTAACAGGTGAGGGTATCTAGCTGTATGGTTCCCTCTAGAATAAAGCATCCGTGTGCTCCTTTTATTATTATTTATTTTCTAGAGACAGAGTCTTGCTATGCTGCCCAGGTTGATCTTGAACACCTGGCCTTAAGTGATCCTTCTGCCACAGCCTCCCAAAGTGTCAGTATTACAGATGTGAGCCACTGCACCTGGACATTTGTGTTTCTTTTTCTTTTTTTTTTTGAGTTGGAGTCTCACCCTGTCGCCCAGACTGGAGTGCAATGGCCACTCCCGGCCGCTCCTGGCCACCGCAGCCTCGCCTGCTGAGCTCCGGCGATCCTTCCTCCTCAGTCTTCCGAGTAGCCGGAATTACAGGCGCGCGCTACCACACCCAGCTGATTTTTTGATTTATTGTAGAGGTGAGGTCTCACCAAGTTGTCCAGGCGGGTCTCGGACCTACCGGCTCAGGCAATCCACTCACTTCATCCTCCCAAAGGCGCGGGATTACAGGCTGAGCCACTGAGCCCGGCTTATTTGTGTTTTTTACTATGTAATGGTAGGGCAGGGCAGTAATAGTAGGGAACAGCAAACAAATCCTGAAATCTCAGTAGGTTTGTTTTAGGTAACAAACCTGGTTTGGGGAAAAAAATTCTGAAACTACTTTAGAGGTATTTTAGTATTCAGCAAATTAATACACATGCTGAATTTGGGGTGCCAGCATTCTCAGTGTTGAAGAGACATACAAATATGGGATGGAGTCACAGATTGGAACTGGAGGACTTCCTGTAAATATATGTGTATATGCATTCATATGTGCACACATACCTTTGTGTATGACCAATATGCATTCTTATTTGCGCAGTTATTTCTTTTCTTTTTTTTTTTTTGAGTTGGAGTCTCACTCTGTCGCCCAGACTGGAGTGCAGTGGCCGCTCCCAGCCACCGCAGCCTTGACCCGCTGGGCTCTGGAGATCCTTCTGCTTCAGCCTTCCAAGTAGCTGGAACTACAGGTGCGCGCTACCACGCCTGGCTAATTTTTTGATTTATTGTAGAGATGATAAATCAGCTGGGTGCAGTGGCTCACACCTGTAATCCTAGCACTTAGGGAGGTCAAGGTGGGAGGATTGCTTGAGCCCAGGAATTCAAGACCATCCTGAGCAAGCTAGTGAGACCTGATCTCTACAAGGAAATTTTCAAAAACTAGTCAAGCATGGTAGTGCATACCTGTAGTCCCAGCTACTTGGGAGACTGAGGCAGAAGGATTGCCTAAGTCCAGGAGGTTGAAGATACAAGGAGCCGTGATGGTGCCACTGCCCTCCAGCCATGGTGATAGAGTGAGACCCTGACACACACACACACACAAAAAAATGGAGGCATGTCACATAGATGCAGGAGCCACCCTGAAGGGTATTCCATTGGCCACATCTGTCACAACTTGAGCACTGAAGTAACTAATAACATTGAAAACATGGAAAGCCAGCCGGGCATGGTGGCTCAGCCTGTAATCCCACGCTTTGGGAGGCCGAGGTGAATGGATTGCCTGAGCCCGCGAGTTCGAGACCCGCCTGGGCAACTTGGCGAGACCTCATCTCTATAAAAAAAAAAAAAAAAAAAAATTAGCCGGGCGTGGTAGCGCGCGCCTGTAGTTCCAGCTACTTGGAAGGCTGAGGCGGAAGGATCGCCGTAGCCCAGCAGGTCGAGGCTGCGGTGGCCGGAGCCGCCACTGCACTCCAATCTGGGCGACTGAGTGAGACTTCAACTCAAAAAAAAAAAAAGAAAAAGAAAACATAGGAAGCCAAGAGTCCATTTAAATAATAAGGACAAAACCCTGAGGAGAAGGGAGGTGGTCAGCTGGTCGGCACAGAGAGAAGGCTGGGGCTGAAGCCACCACCCCAGCTTATGACTAGTGTCTGCTTGATTTGGGCGGGAATCCTCAGCAGATGCTAATCATAAAGGAGCATTTTAATAAAACTCGCACGACCTTGGAGCCCTGTCCCACAGATTGCTTTGTAGCTAAAAGCAGAAAGACAGTTAAAAACACAGTGGACAAGTGGACACTCTAACCAGGTGAGCAAAAGGGGCCTCCCCAGCACCCAGGTGGGGTAGGAAGGTACATATGGGCATGTGGTCAAAGGCTAACAACCGGTGGGTCTGAGTGAGGACATGGGGCTACCCTTGGTGCTATTTTTATTATTTTTGTGCCTTTTAAAAGTAAGTTTGAAATCATTTCCTAATAAAATCTTTAAAAGTAATACTTTAAAAGGCACAAGCATCTAGCCGTGCACTAAATGTGATGAGATGGGAAACGGCAGAGATGGGGTGTCAGGGCTCTGAGAGCTGAGCAGGAAGGCATCATGGGGGTAAGGTGAGCTCGTGGATTAGGCTGGGTATGAGAATGGGGAGGGTCCATTTGGTCTTTGTCTTACCAGAGCCACAATCAGCTTGGAGTTTGGGAATGGACAGGCCAAGGGGGAAACTAAGCTTAGAAACTGGCAAGGTAGGCACCCGGATAGACAATTCCCAGGCGCTTCCAAGTGACTGGGGCTGTGGGACCATTTCTCTCTAAGGATATGTGGGTGGAAGTGACTGCCTTGTCTTCTGGGTGAATTAGTGAGGCCTTTCCACACACTCCAAGAGTCTACTGAAGAGTGGGACGTAACAGGGAGGGAGCCTGGATCCTCGAACCACTGCATGGAGCAGAGGGCCCCTCCCACAAAACACAACAGCACAGGACAGCAGACTGTGAGTGAATAAATATTTATTACGTTAAGCCTCTGTGATAGGATAGGGGTCATTACAACAGAATGCCTGCTCAAACACAGTGACAGAAAGAGGCACCAGCTTCTGCATCTACAGGGAGCAATTAAATGTATGCGCAGGCAGTGGAACAATGCAATAATCTGAGAATAAATGCAAAACATCAAAAGATCACCTTCTGCAGCCCAAGTTCAGTCCTCTTTGCTCAAGCAAACAGAGTATTAGTGTTTTCAATCTATTTTGATCACAACCCCTCAGTAAGAAATACATTTTACACTGCAACTAGCTCTCATATTTCAATGTGTGGATAAAAAGTTTCCCCAAACAGTATTTGCCTTTACTCCATGATGTGTTCTGACCTATTTTGAGCTATGTCACTGCCTGCAATGCTGGTGGCCACTCACTGATTTGATTTCATAATTCACCACCAAAGGACTAGGACCCACGGTCTGAAACCCTGCATTAGGCTGCGTTTGTGTGATCTTGTAAGTCTTTTGAAGACACGTAAGTTAAACTAGGAAAGTTTCTGCTTTTGCAGATTCAGAAGTGAATTTGACATCAGGTGGGTGGGAAAAGGCTTAACAGCTGACAAGATGTCCACATGAGCAACCCTGGGGAGCAAACAGGAGGAATTCGACGAGGATAACTCAAAAGCACTGGGAGATGATGCACTTTAAGGCAGTGCTACACTTTGCACAACGTCGAATGGTCTAGCAGGGTGGCACTACGATGGCTGCGACTGAAGCATAGTCTCTTTCACATCAATGTTCCCTGGTGGTCCAGGGAGGCCCAGGGCACTTTCGGGGAGGTTAGGGCCTGCCAGGCTGCATGGGCACGCGGACAAGCATTCACGTCCACGGCTGTCCTGGCATCCATGCTCACCTCTGCGCCTTGGAGGGCGCTGGGAAGGCCTCGCCCTCCATGTGCTCCAGGTGCCCGGCCGGGGCCTGGTGCAGGGTGGGCTGGGGCCCGGAGGCGCTGCCCTGTGCATAGCCCCGTTCCTTCTCGTGGGTCTTCTGGTGCTCGGCCAGGGCCAGGCTGAAGTGGAAGGTCTTCCAGCACCCTGGGCACGCGTGGCGCTGCCGGCCACTGTGGCCATGTTGATGCTCCATGAGGTGCGACAGCCACGCGAAGGCCGCCCCACACTCAACGCAGGTGTAGAGTGCACCTCGAGGTGCAGAGGGGCCTGGGTCCTGCCCTGGGGGTTCCTGCCTGGCTGGGAGCCCTGCGCTGGGGCCATGCTCAGGGCCAGGCCCGTCCGTGTCGTCTGGGTGGGGCCTCTTGGTGCCCTGGCCGTGTGCAGGGGAGGCCAGCCTTGCGCCCCTGTCCTGGGCCGGCTGACAGATGACTGACTGCCGCAGGGGTCCAGTGGCGGGGCTGGCCTCCCCATCCTGGGCATCCTGGGGTTCCGGAGCCTTCCAAGGCTGTCCTTCCTGGTCCTCTATGGCACCTGGTGATGGTTCGCCAGGGGCATCCCCAGCACACCTCTCCAGTGTGCCCCCTGCACTCTCTTGCCGCTGCCCACCTGGAACAGGGGTGGGAAGGTGAGCCCCAGCCCACCCTGGGGCAGGTGCACAGCTGGGGGGCACAGCTTGGCTGGTCTAGGAGGCTACGGTCCCATCTGCCTTCTTCTCAGTCCTCGAACGTTGCTGGAACCGAGACTGTCAGCTCTAGGCTGCTCTGCACAAAGGCGCCATGCCCACACCTGCCAGGGCCTCAGCTGTGGGTGCTCCTGCTGGCCACTGCTGTGCTTGAGGGCCTGGAGCAGCCACCTTGGGATGCCAGGTGACTCTGACAATGGAGGCCATAGACAGGAAGGGTCTTTTGGTGCCAAAGGAGCCTGTTGTGGTCGACTGCTAGCTACCCTGGTGGCCCTTGAACCTGGGCTCCAGGGAACCAGGCCTGTGGGTGGTCTCCACCCACGGCTTGGTTGTGAGACCCTTGAGGCTGATCAGACATCAGAACGAACAATGCAGAGGCTGGTGAGTGCCTGTCCTCCTGAGTGCTCCCTTGGGGTTCAGCCCCAATTGTGAGGAAGCCCACACACCTCTTAGAGAAGCACCATGAGAAGGGCCCGTCACAGCCTTAGCCCAAGCCCCAGAGAAGGCCAGTGCCCCAGTCTGTGTGTGGGTGAGGCCTGGTACAGCCAAGCCTCTGGGTGACTGGAGTGGAACAATCATCCAGCTGAGCCCAGTCACCCCACAGGACCATGAAAATTAACACAGTCCTTGTTTCAGGTGACCACATTTGCAGCGGTCTGCTATGCACAGGAGACTGTGGAAATAACTGAGTTCCCACCTTGCTCTGACATGGTGGGTGGGAGGACGAGGAGTGAAGTTGAGGTCTTTGCTGACGCCAATTAAGCTGTGAGAAGCCCTTGTCTGCAAAAGCACAGCCCTGACTGTCCCTCTAACCCTTACCTGGTAGGCCACCTCCTGGAGGCTCTCTTTCCACCAGCCGGAGTTCTTCTGTGTCCAGCCTGGAGGCTGCATCAGGCTGGGAAAGCTGATACCCTGCGTGGGATGAAAAGCCAAAAAAAACAACAACAACAAAAAACCTAAAAGAGGCACTGGGACAAAAAGTAGCAATGGGCCACATGTCTCTGGGCTGGCCACAGCCAGAGTGTAGCCCAGCCCTCTTCTCTGTGCTTGAACCCCCAAAGCCACCTCCCTGTCAGAGGCTCCACAGTGAAGACGAAGAAGAGGACTGGCAAGGCTGCGAGGGCAAAGAGGCAGGCGGAAGGGGGCTCGGGGAGCAAAGTTAAAGGTATGCAGACACAAGATCAAAACCATGAGGACTCATAAGTCTGTGCTGGGACCTCCCTACGTAGGAGGGCTTCTGGGCAAGACTGTCTATGAAAGAGAGGGAAGACCCTGTACCAAACCATGTGGCCGAGGCCCCACCTCCACCTAGGAGGGTGGAATTGCCTCACAGGGCCAGGAAGCCTGTCCACATTTGGAGGCTTCAGATCCTACAGGCAGGGTGGAAGCACACTCAAAGCCTCAGTGCCAGGTCAGGACTCAAACGTGTGGACCAGGGTGGGTGGGGGCCTCGGCAAGCAAGCTCAAGTTCAAACACATTAAAAACTCCACAGCATAACTGGCAAAGGCCCTGGGGGTCAGAATCCCCCATGGGACCCACAGGACCTGGCCTCACCCGACAGGAGCAGCTTCCGGTAGCTCTTCAGGTTTTCCTCGGCAGGGTCCAGGTGGCCCCACTCGCCCAGGGGCTGAGGCTCCTCCGGAAAGGACTTCTGAAAGGGCAGCACCATGCTGAGGCCTCCCGCACGCCATGGGGATGGGAGCTTGTTTGGAACAGCACCAGGCCAGGGGTGCCCACCCACCGCAGCACCAAGGCAGCCCCTCCTCCTGAGTCCCACCAAGCGCCTCAAAGATTCCACCTTTGGCTTCCCAATGGAACGGGTTTTGTGGTCTGGGCACCAAGGACAGTCAGGACTGGCAGGGCACTCACTATGGGGAGACACCACCAAGCCAGGGTGGAACAGGCCCCATGAACCGCTGGGCAAGACCAGTCCCTCACCCAGAATCCCCAAGCCACCAACCTTGGGCTCAGCTGTGGCAGGGCTGGCCTCTTCAGTCTTTGCTTCTTTGACACTCCCCTGTTCTGGAAGCAGGGGGCCCGGTGCCAGCCAGGCTGGAGGAAAGGGGAGCAGAGCTGAGGAGATGTGTGCTTGGTGTCCGGGCACATCAAACACTCGGAGAGAGCCCACTGCCTCCCTGCACTGGCCCGGTGCATCAGGTGACAGCAGGTCCCCAGGCTCAATGGACACTGGATCTGGCCTTGACTTACACAGCAGAACAGTCAAGGGGAAAACACAAAGGAGCTCAGCTCAGGGGACCGAGAAATACCAACTTAAACTTGAACTTCAAGGAGATAACACCTTCTGTACCCACCGGACAGGTACACATCTTTAAAAGCAACACCACATGGTGCTGGCCCAGATGTGGGGGAGTGAGGCCCTGCCATGCTGGCACTGTGCAGCCACGAAAACTCTGGAAAACCATGCGGAAGCTTCTACTGCATGCAGAATATACAACTCACATGCCCTTTGTCCAGTGGCCCCAAGGAGCCCACCCTACACTGACCAAAGCCCCAGTCACTGGCACATGCCTGAGGACATGCCACTGCAGCCTCATCCCAGGGACAGGGTCTAACTCCAGGATGCCACACAGGGGGCACTAGGGGACCAGGTCCCCACCAAACCCAGAGGGGCCACACCATGTGAACAGCAAGTGCTGTTCACACACCATGCTCTCAGGGGATGACACCCAGTCCTCCACCAGAGGCATGCAGAAAGATGTGAAGGCCACTCAGGACATGTTTCTGGGGGCAGAGCAGGAAGGAAGATTCCTTTTCCTTTGAGCATCAGTGCTTTTCTACTATTTGTGATGAGTATGTATGAGCTACATGGTCTATTGAGAGGGATTTAATAAACAACAACACTTTCTTTTTTTTCTTTTTGAGTCCAGGGTCTTACTCTGTCGCCCAGGCTGAAGTGCAGTGACACTATCACGGCTCATTATATAGCCTCGACTGCCTGGGCTCAGGCCATCCTTCCAGCTCAGCCTCCCAAGTGGCTGGGACTCCAGGCATGCACCACCACACCCAGGTAATATCTTGATTTTTTTTGGTAGAGGCAAAGTCTCACTATGTTGCCCAAGCTGTTCTCAAACTCCTGGGCTCAAGTGATCCTCCAGCCTTGGCCTCCCAAAGTGCTGGGATCATAGGCATAAGACACTACACCCTGCCATGAACAACAATACTTCTTTTTTTTTTTTTTGAGTTGGAGTCTCACTCTGTCGCCCAGACTGGAGTGCAGTGGCCGCTCCCGGCCACCGCAGCCTTGACCTGATGGGCTCCGGTGATCCTTCCGCCTCAGCCTTCCAATAGCTGGAACTACAGGCGCGCGCTACCACACCCGGCTAATTTTTGCTTTATTGTAGAGATGAGGTCTTGCCAAGTTGCCCAGGCGGGTCACGAACTCGTGGGCTCAGGCAATCCACTCATCTCAGCCTCTCAAAGGCGCGGGATTACAGGCTGAGCCACCAAGCCCGACTGAACAACAATACTTCTAACACTCATAAGAACAAAAGGAAAAGGCCTGATGACAGCAGGGACTCTGAGGCCCCAGGCCTCCCCTCTACTGACCCCTGTGCTGTCTCCCCAGCTTCAGGCCCCACCTACCACCCACCTAAGGCCCACAGAGGCCACTGGGCTGGCCGGTCACTCACGTGTTTCAAAAGGCGCTGGGATCTCCCCAGGTCCTGGGGCTGAGCCAGGGCTGGCAGGCCCTGGTAACAGCAGCGGCTCCAGGTGCCTCTCAAATACACCTTCACTCAGTGCCGAGGAGGAGCCAGGGGACCCCAGCAGCATCCCTGTTTAAAATGGAGAACCGGACCGTGAGGTTGTCAAGAGCTGACAACCACATAGTAGCCTGCAGGGGCCAGGCTTGAGCCAGGGCTCTGGCCTGCAGGCTCCAGGCCCATGCTCTCCTGTCCCTCACATCTGTCTTTGACAAGGAGACCTCTAGTCCACAAAGTGCCCAAATATTTGTTCAAGGGTCCTTGCCCTTGACTGCTCTCCCATGCTGTTCCTGCTTCTTTACATCTGGAAGGCAGATGTGTAGGCAGAAGATAGAGCAGCGGGCCTGGCTTCTGAGGCAATCCTGAGGGTGGTGCCCCAGTCGGCCAAGGAGCTGCCTCCCCAACTTGCGGCTGCTCATCCCCGGCCACTCTTGTGCAGGGATCTCAACTCTCTTGGGTAAGCCATGGCTGGGGCCTGGGCTCTATCCTCCTGGGATGCCTTCCTGTCTCCTCTAAAGCATGCACTCCTCTGGGGCAGCCTCACCTGGCTCCTCGAGGACATCCGCAAGGCCCTCCACCAGGGAGGCTGCCTTCTTACAGCTCTCAGGATACTGTGCCACCACCCAGGGCCGGACCCTGTCGGGCAAGATGCCCAGGAACTGCTCCAGCACCAGCAGCTCCAGCATCTGCTCCTTGGAGCGCGCCTCGGGCATCAGCCACTGGCGGCAAAGCTCATGCAGTCGGGCCAGAGTCTGGTGGGGCCCAGCAGCCTCCTGGTAGACAAATTCCCGGAAGCGCAGGCGGGAGAACTCTAGGTCGGCGGGAGTCCTCTCAGGGATGGTCTCAGGTTCCTCCTGCTGGACTCCGGCTGCTGATCCCGACGTGGGCAGCTCTGGAGGTGTTGGGGAGCTTCTGGGGGAGGCAGATGCCTTCTCCAAAGGTAGCATCTTCCCAATCTGTACCAGAAAGGCGACTGTGTCTAGGGACAAGACTGTATCTATATCCAGGGACAAGGCAGTTCCAATGGCGAGGCACCAGGGACGACCAGATACCCCGGGGGCCTCAGGCCGTACTAGAACCCCAAAACCTGCAGAGGACATGGATGAGACAGAGATGCCCACACATGGAACCAGGTAGGGGCACCCACACCACCAGAGAACAAAACCGCCACAGGATAGATTGCTTGCAGGTGATTTCCAAGCAACCCACTTGTTAGGATCAGTAGAACTTTATGTGTGCACTTGTATAGGTGAAAACTAACATAAAAAGTGTGTGTGGGGGGGACAATTCATTAAGACTAGTATTACCAGGATTTTAAAAAAATTCATGGATAGGATGAAAAGGAAAATTACCGGACAATGTCAATGATAAACTCAGATGTAAAACCCTGGAAACACTAGTGAACTCATCCTAACCATGCATGATCTATACATGACATAACATCATGCCAGATTTGAGTTTATCCCAGAAACGCAGGGTCTACTTAGCATTTACAAATATATATTATGGCTGGACTCGGTGGCTCAGCCCAATCCCGTGCTTTGGGAGGCTGAGGTGAGTGGATTGTCTGAGCCCACGGGTTTGAGACCCGCCTGGGCAACTTGGTGAGACCTCACCTCTACAATAAATAAAAAATCAAGCTGGGCTCGGTGGCTTAGCCTATAATCCCGCGCCTTGGGAGGCTGAGGTGAGTGGATTGCCTGAGTCCGCGGGTTCAAGACCCACCTGGGCAACTTGGCGAGACCTCATCTCTACAATAAATCAAAAAATCAGCTGGGTGTAGTAGCGCGCGCCTGTAGTTCCAGCTACTTGGAAGGCTGAGGCGGAAGGATCGCTGGAGCCCAGCAGGTTGAGGCTGTGGTGGCTGGAAGTGGCCACTGCACTCCTGTCTGGGCGACAGAGTGAGACTCCAACTCAAAAAAAAAAAAAAAATCAGCCAGGCATGGTAGTGCGTGCCTGTAATTCCGGCTACTCGGAAGGCTGAGGCAGAAGGATCGCCGGAGCTCAGCAGGTCGAGGCTGCGGTGGCCGGGAGTGGCCACTACACTCCAGTCTGGGTGACAGAGTAAGACTGCAACTCAAAAAAAAAAAAAAAAAATATATATATATATATATATTCAGATCCTAATAACACAAAAAGCTGAGGTGTCAGGACTGCAGCCAAAAAGCTAAAGTCAAATGTATACAGTACATCCCCAACTTACGAGCTAGTTCCATTCTGAGCAAGTATGTAAGTCCAATTTGTTCATAAGTCCAACAAAGTTAGCCCAGGCACCTGACTAACAATTGGTCATCCAGTACCAGCTACATCACTGCTGCTTTTATGCTTGCTTTTAGACATCCTGGACT
Organism: Cephalopachus bancanus; assembly: GCA_027257055.1. Taxonomy (NCBI): domain Eukaryota; kingdom Metazoa; phylum Chordata; class Mammalia; order Primates; family Tarsiidae; genus Cephalopachus; species Cephalopachus bancanus. The sequence continues at coordinate 3,542,290 of JAPVLO010000564.1, forward strand.
TGAAGATACTACACTAGAACACAAAAGCACAGCCACTTGTAGAGGATGCACACATGTGACAATGTATGCCAGTGACAATGTATGTGAACTAACTTACATGGCTGGACGTGTGAGCGCACATTCACATCTTTGGAAGTTTGCAATTTGAAGGTTCGTATGTAGAGGACTTAACTGTATTTAGAAAAACACTGGGTGCAGTGACTCATGCCTGCAATCCCAGTATTTTGAGAGGCCAAGGTGGAAGAACTGCTTGAGGCCAGGAGTTTCAGAACAGCCCAGGCAACATAGCTAGACCTCATCTCTAAATAAAGTTTAAAAATTAGCCAGGTGTGCTGGCACATGCCTATAGTCCAAACTACTCAGGAGGCTGAGAGAGAAGAGACGAGACTGTATCTGTATCCAGGGACAAGGCAGTTGAGCCCAGGAATTTGAGGCTGTGGTGAGCTCTGATGGTGCCACTGTACCTCCAACAAAGAAAAAAAGGGGACATACGGACAACCACCAAAGTTTCTGAAAAAGGTACAGCCCACCCACAGAGCCCCACCGGAGGGGAAAGAAGTGAGCTTGGAAGGTGGCCACAGGGCGGAGGAGGCTGCACTGATGAGTAGAGTTCAGGTCCTGGCCACCCACCCCCACCCCAGCTGAACCCCACCTACAGGGCAGCCCCAGATTCAAGTGGAGCCAAAATTCAGGATGAGGTGTAATCTCATTGTGACCCTGGGTGAACCCATGAGCCAAACTACAGAGCCAGAGCCGCTGCTGCTGGCGTCAAGGCTCTGATGTTCTCACCAGCCATGGACATGCAGGAGTGTGAACTCAGCATGACCAGCTCCTCTCAAGGCCCACCTGGGCCTGAAGACCCTCAGAGCCAGTCGGGGGTACTTTCCAGATACCACAGCAAAAGCAAACAGAAAGCCACACCCAAGCTCAGCACCAGCACTCTCTGTGAAGAAAGGCTTTTTCTTCCCCACACATGTTGAGGAACAATTATGCATGACCATAGCTGCAGCAGGACATTTTCTCGGCATTCCCAATACTAGAGGAAACTCTGTAAGATAAACTGACACAAGCCCAGGTAGCACTGACCTCTTCTCAGGGACAGTCAAGGTCTGCGCTGACATTTCTCTAGGATATGGACTGCAAAGACCCCATGACTGTGGGGAGGGGGGCGTATGGTTCCATAGCTAAGAGACATGCATAGTGGTTGCCAGGGGCTTGGGAGGGACTGCTGATGTGTATAGTTTGAGGTGTGACAATTAGGTTTGCAAACCAGCCTAGAAAAAGTGCTACATACCTCACTGTTGAATATCATTATGGCACCTTCTAAGTACTCCCCTTAGGAAGCTATCCACCAACGCCAGTGCCTGGGCCACCCATCCAAGCAATTTTGGAACTCTTTTTCTGGAATGGCTGTCAGAACTGTCATCATTTGTTGTGGTCTGACAATTAAGTTTGCAAGCTTGCCACCGTGTGCTTATGTTGGCATTACTGTACCAATAACTATTGGAACACCCTCCCTACTCACCTGATCTGGCCCCTGATGACTGTTTTTTTTTTTAACCTGAAGATAAAGGAAATACTGAAAGGAAGACACTTGATGCTATTCAGGACATCAAGAGTAGTAAGACGACGGATCTCATGGCTATTCCAGAAAGAATTCCAAAATTGGTTTGATGGGTGGACTAGGCGCCAGTGTTGGTGCCTAGCTTCCCAAGGGGAGTACTTCAAAGGCGACCATAGTGATATTCAGTAATGAGGTATGCAGCACTTTTTCTAGGATGAGTTTGCAAATTTAATTACCAAACCCTGCATTTCTTTTTGCAATCATGAAAATGTTCTAACACCAACTGTGGTAAAGGCTGCACAACTGTGAATACTGTATACTAAAAACCAATGAACTGTCTACTTTAAATGGGTAAACTTTATAAGTTACATCAGTTTTATTCTGTTTGAAAAAACAGAACAAAATAGTTTGCAGAAGTCCAACCATCCACAACTCCTCTCTCCCTCTGTTGCTACTAAAGCAGAGTCTAGCAGTAACTACAGAGCCCTAAGTGCTGCTGGAAGACCTCCTTCACAGCATTCCCTTTCCCTCAAGGAAAGAAGACTCAGTCCATTATCACCATCATCTCCATCACCATCTCCGTCGCGTCCACCTCTACCATACCACCATCACCATCACCTCCATTACCGCTACCTCCATTACATACTCAGTCACGTCCACCTTCACCACCATCACCATTACCTCCTCCACTTGCCCCTCCTCTCCTAGCCCTGGAAAACTGAACTCCCTTCTCACATCTGCCCCCATCTTCTTCACTCACCCCTCTCCTGGCCCTTCCTCTGGACCCCTAGTCACTCTTCTTACCTTGTGTAGGTCTGGGCTCTGAAGGGACCCCTCCAATTGATCTCCCCACCACACTCCCACAGATTCCCATCCCAAATGCCTCTTAATGCCTCCACCTTACGTCCCTACTGACCACCTCCTCACTGGAACGTGAGCCCAGCAGAGCATGGCTTCCTCATGGGTAGGTGCCCAGGTCTGGGCAGAGCATGGCTCAGTGCTTGTTGACTGTGTACAATGCAGCTCTGCTGAGAGGCATGCCAGCTGTGCCTACTTGGTTTTGGCATTACAGACCCTTATGTCTGTGTACCTGGGGCTGTTTGTCATCTACTTGAAGGACATGTGGAGAATCAGGATACCTGGGCCATAGCAGCCTCACTACTGCCACACATTATGGAAGTACCACTAGGCACCCTTCTTCACACACTCTACCCCCCTACACCAAGGACCCTCAGACCACAGTGTCTGCCAATGCATGTTTGAGTACTTTTGTGTGATTTCTTGTCTCTCAGGGGTCAGTGCCCACTTTTTGTGGCATTTTCCTTAAGCTGTCAGTACTTAATAAGCTTGCATCTGACTCTATCTTGTCACTGTCCAGGTTTGGGGCTTGTTTTTTCACTTCATTTTTCTTATTACCAAATCTAACCATTTTTAAATGGACTTTCGAGTTCAAAAACCTGTTTTAATAAGGGCTATTTCCCTCCATGAGGACCTAAAGTGCATTCTGTCCTTTGTTCTCCTACGGCAAAGGGTAGCAAATAGAAAGGGACAGAGAGGAAATATTTTGGGTGCTTCGGCCAGACAGTCTCCATTGTCAACTCTGCTGTGTAGTGAGAAAGCAGCAGAGCCCTGTGTGCACCAGTGGGCCTGGCAAGCCCCACACAACCCCATTTACACGACAGGCCAGGAGGGCTCGCGGGCTAGCATGTCACCCTCTGCTCCCAGCTCTATTCATTTGGCGCCCATCCCAATATGAGGATTGACGCCAGCTCCAACCCACGGGCACTGGGCACAAGGAGCTCTACCCAGCACACGGGCAGATTCATGGTCAGAGTGTGTCATCTGGTTTTTCTAGGACACTGCAGGCACACTCTTCCTGCACAATCATATCCACAAAGGAAGCTCAGAGTCTGGGAACTGGTGCTCACCCCTTCCCTCACAAGAGTCTCATGGTCCCAAGGGTCAGGAGCCAGAAAGAGTGCCAAAGTGCAGGTGGGGAGACCATGGCACATAGCAGGCGAGCACTAGAGCTAGGACCCTGCCTGCAAAGCAGCACCGCTGCTTGTCCTTCCTGCTCCAGGCTGCTTATGAGTCCTCCCCTCAGGCGTCCTCCTGCTGGCCCTCCCTGCGTGCACCCCATGTTCTCCCTGGTGGCTTGGCAGCCTCAGCCCTCTCTTCTACCTTTCCAGCTCTGAGCACCTTGCAGGTTTCAGGGTCTTGCACAGTGAGCAAGGGCCCCTGGCTACTGGCCAGGATCAGGGGAATGACGGAACACCCTCCAGTGAGACAGTGGCCAACACAGTGGGGAATACACATCAGCCCCTGGGGACAGGCATGGGACAACCGCTCCTCTGTGCCCTCCTCCTTTGGCAGTGCAAGCTGTGAGCCTCTCCGGGAAGTGTCCTCATTCTCCCTCCTTCCATTCATCTGCAGAGAAAAGCAGAGGCTGTCGTGGCACCAGAGGATCTCCTGAGAGATGCAAGGAAGTTACTGCATCCTGTCACTCCTGATGCCCATCTCCTTTCCTAATGCAACCCTGGTGGTCAGACCCAGGAGGATGAGGCCATCTCAGGGGTCTCCAGAAGTTTCCGGCCCTGAGCTTGCCTCCTTCGGCCCCATGTTGCTGCAAGGACGTTTCTGTCAGGCAGAGATGCCACCGGGAACTTTTTCTGTCCCCAGTTCACTAGACTGAGACTGGGTTAGAGTCTGGCTTGGTCACCAGGTAGATACCCCCCAACCTTGAGGCTGTCCAGGATTTGCCTTGATGGGATTTTCCTGGAGCCCAGCCCCATGGCCTCAGCAGATGCAGTGTGGACATGTCTGGAGCTGGTACCATCGACTCTGCCCCCCTGGGGCCGGGGATGCGTAAGCTGAGGCAGAGATAGCATGATGGGCAGGTGAGTGACTGGGCTGAGGGGTCCCCAGGCAGGTGGGGACCTGGAGTCCTGCAGCAAATTCCCTCCACCCACTCCCTCAGCCTGGTCTGAGCAGAGCTCAAGCCTGGCTTGGCCCTCCACAAGTGACCTGAAGTGACCTCCAGGTTCCTCTCTAGGTTCTCTAGTGCTCCCCTCTGCACCCCCTCACCTACCTGGTCTAGCAAACCACCCAGTCACAGGCCCGAGGATGTTCAAGGAAGCTCACTGGGTGAGGGTGAGGGTGGGGTTGTTGATGGGTCACAGAACATTCACAGGGTCTCCCTGACTTCACCCATAGATTACTTATGTATCATAAAAGGGGAAGAGGTATCTTTAAAAGAGTGAAAAAACAGCTGGGCGCGGTGGCTCATGCCTGTAATCCCAGCACTTTGAGAGGTGGAGGTGAGAGGACTGCCTGAGCCCAGAGGTTGGAGAACAGCCTGGGAAACTTGGGGAGACCTCATCTCTACAATTAAAAAAAATTAAGCCAGACTCGGTGGCTCAGCCTGTCATCCCGCGCCTTTGGGAGGCTGAGGTGAGTGGATTGCCTGAGCCCGCGGGTTCGAGACCCGCCTGGGCAGCAAGACCTCATCTCTACAATAAAAATTTAAAAATCAGCCGGGCGTGGTAGCGTGCGCCTGTAATTCCGGCTACTCGGAAGGCTGAGGCGGAAGGCTCGCCGGAGCCCAGCAGGTGAGGCTGCGGTGGCCGGGAGCGGCCACTGCACTCCAGTCTGGGTGACCGAGTGAGACTCCAACTCAAAAAAAAAAAAAAAAAAATTAGCCGGGCAGGGTGGTATGCACTTGTGGTTCCAGCTACTTGGAAGGTTGAGGGAGAGGGATTGCCTGAGTCTAGCAGGTCAAGGCTACAGTAGGTATAAGCATGCCACTGCACTCCAGTCTGAGCCACAGAGTGAGACTGACAAAAAAAAAAAGAGAGAAACCATGTAGCAAGAATCGTTAATATCTCTGCTGCCTTCTGTAGTCCCTAATCCACTCATGAAGACAGGCAGAACCAGAGAGATGTCCTGCACAACTGGCCTGGGTTCCCCCAAAGTCTCAAGGCCATAAATGCCAAGTAAGCTACAGACCCAGTGAAACAGTAACTCAGTGCAACTTGAAGTCCTCTTCTGGATCCAGAGCGGGAAGAGAAGACCTATGACATTGCTGGAATTGGGGAGGTGAAGATGGATGGGACCAAGGCCACAGTATGGAGTGCTGGGATGGGGAGGTGAAGAGGGGTGGCACCGAGTCCATGATATGGAGCTGAGAATGGTGTGACTGTCCAACTTAGTCTCTTGAGGAGTCAGCTAAGATACAGGTATGTATATGAGAAAGTGGAGGAGGGGGAGAGGAGAGAAAAAAGGACAGAAAGGGGGGAAGAAAGAGAGAGGGAGAAAAAAGAAGGGAGAGGAAATAAGAGAATGGGGAAGGGAAATAAAGGGAGACAGGGACTGGGTAAAGGGAGGAAGAGGGAGGAGAGTGAGAGAAAGGACAGGAGAAAGGAGTTGGAGGAGAGGAGGAGAGCCAGAGAACCAGACTCCTCCCCTCGCTCCCACCATAGGCAATGCAAGGGGAAGAGGAAGCAGACAGAAAGGAGGTGACACACGGCAAAACATTAACAGGTGAATCTGGACAAAGGGTGTACAGGAATTCTGTGACCTTTCCTGAGCGTTTTTCTATACGTTCCAAAGTTAATAAAACAAAAACTGCTAAAAGAAAAAAGCCCCCCCCAGTGGTCCCCACTCCCTCCTCCCCCCACGTCCACCTCCTCCGCCTGCGCCTGCACAGTGGCATAGAGAAGAGCCCCATCCGGGGATTCCTTCTACCCCACACCCACCCACCCATCCGGGGCAGAAGTCAGGCCCCACTCTAGCCCTCTCCCAGGAAGGGGTCCGCGGGCGGGGCAGTCACCCAGCTTGAATCGAACCCATACCCGCCCACGGGGAGGCAGGCGTCCCGAGGGAGGGCCAGAGACAGCCTGCCGCTCCAGGCACCGCCCCTTCTCCCCGTTCGGGCACTACCGGTCCTCCCTTTCGCGGACACCCGAGGAGGAACCCCCGGGCCCCCCTCCCTCCTCCCTGCCCACCCCGGGAACCTCCCAGCCCCTCCCATTCCCGGACACTCCACCCCCGCACGGCGCTTTAAGCTCCTGCTCCCCACCTCCCAGGGCCTACAGGGGAGCAGCGCTCTCCCCTCCCCGATCCAGGCCCGCAGCGGGGCACCCCCGACCACCCACGCCGTCCGAGCCCCCACAAGGGGCTAGCTCTGGCCCTGTCCCCTCCTCCCCACCCCCGGGGATCGCTCCACTGGAGATCCGGCCTCCCCCCCGCCCCGACCCCAGACACGCTCCCTCCTGGACCGACTACGGGGTATCGTACCCCATCCCCTGGGACCGTCCCGGTCCCCTCCCCCCACACCTCCAGGCGCCGCCATCCCCCGCGGGATCGCTCCCGGACCCGTCCTCGTCCCAGCGCAGCGGAGTCGGTCCAACCCACCTGCTGCGCAGCGACCCGAGGCCGGTCCCAACCGCCCGAGCCCCGGAGGCGCGATGGCGGCCGGCCTGACTGCGCGTGCGTGGCAGGCCCCCGCGGCGGACTCCGACTCCCAGAATGCCGCGGAACGATGCTGCCGCGACAAGGCCGACAGCCAATCGGAGGTGCCTAGCTCTCAACGGCCCGCCCCCGCCAGCGTGCATCATCCTCGAGGCCGTAGCAACCAAGCAAACAACCCGAGAAGAATATGCCCTGAACACCGGAGCGACAAAGGCCGGAGAGACAGAGGCAGAGACACAAAAAGACGTAGAGGAGTGATGGAAACACGAAGACCCAGAGACAGGCATAGAGAGTGGGGGAGACAGGGAGAGACACTGCGAGACAGAGACACAGAGACACAAAAAGACGCAGACTGGGAGTGATGGAAACATGAAGACCCAGAGCAATGAGGGGGGAAGGAAGGGAGAGAGGGAGAGAGGGAGAGACGCAGAGAAAGGGAGACAGGCGGACCCAGAGAAAGGGAGAGCCAGGGATTAGAGACTCAGATATGGAGACAGAGTCAGAAACCGGGAGACCCAAAGGCGAGGCAGGAACCCGCCAGCCAGGACCCATGCAGTTCCAGGAACGGACAAAATTCGAAGACCATTTGTGCGGGGGACTCCGGGGCCGCTGACTTCGCGGAAAGAGCGCGGCAGCTGGGTCGGGGACTCGCAGAGACGTGGCCACTCCAGAGGCCGGCCAGGCTGGGGAGCTGCTTCCCGTTCCAGGGTTTTCCAGGCAGCGGAGAGCATGTGGATGTCATTTTGGTCTTTTGTGTGAACTGATTTTCAAAACATGTATCTGAACAGTTTATATATTTTAAATGTACACACATGCTTTTGGGTATTCAGTTCTACGAATTTTAATGAATATTCCACCAACAGTCAGGCCAAAGTACAGCATCGTCGCACAATTCCTGCTGCCCTTTTGTAGTCGCACCCTCTTCAACCCACAACCCCAGGCAATCGCAGTGTAGTCCGTGGCTTCTGCTTTGCCTTTACAGAATGCCATATACATGAGATCATACGGTATGTGGCCTTTCTTACTGAACATAATTCCCTTGAGATCCACTGTAGTAGCGGATAACATTACTTTTTTTTTTTTTTGAGTTGGCATCTCAATCCGTCACCCATGCTTGGAGTGCAGTGGTTTGCTCACAGCCACCGCAGCCTCGACCTGCTGGACTCAGGCGATGCTTCTGTCTCAGCCTTCCAAGTAGCTGGAACCACAGGAGCAGGCCACCACTCCAGGCTGATTTTTTGATTTACTGTAGAGACGAGGTCTCACCATGTTGCCCAGGTTGGTCTCAAGCCTGTGGGCTCAGGCAATCCCCTTACCTCGGCCTCCCAAAATGCTGGGATGACAGGCTTGAGCCACCGCGCCCAGCCACTTTGTTCCTTTTTATTGGTAAGTAGTATTCAATGGCAGCTGTCCCCAAGCTTTTTGGCATCAGGGACTGGTTTCGTGGAAGGCAACTTTTACACGATGTGGTGGTGGGGGAGTAGGGATTAGATTCTCAAAAGGAGCACTTAACCTAGATCCCTCTAGCACGCGCAGCTCACAATAAGGTTGGTGCTATTTTGAGCATCTGATGCAGTCGCTCATCTGACAGGAGGCTGAGCTCGCCTGCTGGTTCTCCTCTTGTGCCAGCCGGTTGCTAACATGGGTCTGTGGCCTGGGTTGGGGGCCCCTGCTCAGCGGTGTACAATAGTTTGTTTAAACATTCACTGGTTGAAAGACATTAGGGTCAATATTTTGCTACTACAAATAAAGCTGCTGTGAACATTTGTGTACAGATTTTTGTGTGACGTTTTCACTTTTAAGGGATAAATGCCCAAAAGTTCCATTGCTGGTTCATAAAGTAAACATGTGCTTAGTACACTAAGAAACTGCCAAATTATTTCCCAGAATAGCTGTACACTCTTACATTCTCACCAATCTACGTGGATTCACTTATCCATTCTTTTTTTTTTTTTTGAGTTAAAGTCTCACTCCATCGCCCAGGCTGGAGTACAGTAGCATGCTCACAGCCACCGCAGCATCGACCTGCTGGGCTCTGGTGATCCTTCCACCTCAGCCTTCCAAGTAGCAGGAACTACAGGCGCACACTACCATGCCCGGCTAATTTTTGATTTATTGTAGAGATGAGGTCTCACCAAGTTGCCCAGGCTGGTTGCGAGCCTGTGGGTTCAGGCAATCCTCTTGCCTCGGCCTCCCAAAGTGTTGAAATGACAGGCCTGAGCTACCGCAACCAGCCTCTCCACATTCTTATCAGCATTTGTGTTATCACCATTTTTTATTTTAGCCATTCTGATGTGTATGTAGTTAGATCTTGCGGTTTTAATTTACATATGCTGTAATTGGCTAATGCTGTTGAACATATTTTCATGTTTATTTACCATCCATGCATTCTCTTTAGTGAAATATCTGCTCATGTCTTTCACCCATTTTCTACGTTTTTAAAAACTGTTCAGTTTTGAGAGATCTTTATATATTCTGGATATAAATTATTTGTCCAATATATGGTTTGCAGATATTTTCTCCCAGTCTGTAGCTTGTCTTTTTACTTCCTTAACAGGGTCTTTAGCAGAGGAAAGGATTTCAATTTGTTTGATATCTATCCAACTTGTCAACTTTTACTTTTATGAATCATGCTTGGGTTTATTTTTTTCTAAAAGTCTAATAGTTTTACTTTTTTTCTGACATCAAATGCATAATTTTTCTCCCGTTAAATGAGTGTCTCACAGGGCCAAGTGTTCTTGCCTTCTTTACTGCTAACCTGAAGTATCTACAGGCCCCACCCTGAGTCACTGCATTAGCAAAAACTCCTAGGAATAGCAAAACACTCCCATTATTCAGGAAATTCCAAGGCCTGTGCCAGGAACCAGGGACAAAAATCAGATACATGTTTTATTATACCACAGATGGCCAATTGCTCTCCCACCATTTGTTGAAAAGACTCTCTCCTCCAATGAATAGCTTCATCAAAATTCCACTAGGAATATCTTCGTGGGCCTATTTCTGGGTTCTGTATTCTGTTGCATTGACCTATGTATCTGCCAATATACCACACTCTCTTGATTACCACAGCTCTATAGTAATTCAACATTGGGTAGAGTTACTCCTCCACTTTTTTTTTTTCAAAATTGTTTTAGCTATTCTAAGTCTTGTGCTTTTCCATATAAACTTTAGAATAAGCCGGGCTCAGTGGCTCAGTCTGTAATCCCGCGCTTTGGGAGGCTGAGGTGAGTGGATTGCCTGAGCCCGCGGGTTCGAGACCCGCCTGGGCAACTTGGCAAGACCTCATCTCTACAATAAATCAAAAACTAGCCAGGCGTGGTAGCGCACACCTGTAGTTCCAGCTACTTGGAAGGCTGAGGCGGAAGGATCACCAGAGCCCAGCAGGTCGAGGCTGCGGTGGCTGGGAGCGGCCACTGCACTCCAGTTTGGGTGACAGAGTGTGACTCCAACTCAAAAAAATAAAAATAAACTTTAGAATAAGTTTGTCTGTCTCCAAAAATTTGCTGAAAGTTTGACAAGAATTGCATTATGTACTTTTTGTATCTTTCTCTTTTTTTTGAGTTGGAATCTCACTCTGTTGCCCAGACTGGAATGCGGTGGCACGCTACCGACCACTGCAACCTCCATCTGCTGGGCTCCAGCGATCCTTCCACCTCAGCCTTCCAAGTAGCCGGAACTATAGGCACGCACTACCACACCCAGCTAATTTTTTATTTATTGTAGCGATGAGGTCTCGCCAAGTTGCCCGGGTGGGTCTTGAACCCACGGGCTCAGGCAATCCACTCACCTCGGCCTCCCAAAGTGCTGGGATTACAGGCTGAGCCACCAAGCCCAGCCTGTATCTCTTTCATACCTAACTGCATTGGCTAGGACTTCCAGTATGATTTCCAATAGCACTGGCATTCTTGCCTTTTTCTACTCCTAGGGGAAAATCAGACTTTTACCATTATGATGTTAGTTGTAAGTTATTTGCATATGTCTTTCTCTGTTTAAGGAAGTTTCCTTTTATTCCTAGTTGGCTGATACTGAATTTTGTCAAATGCTGTCTGCATCTATTGTCATGATTGTGTAGTTTTTGTTCTGTAGCCTGTTAATATGGTGGATTACATTGGTTTTCAAATGCTGAACCAGTCTTGTGCATCCAGGGTAAACTCCTTCATCATATTGCATCATTGTTATGTTTTAAAATTTGATTTGCTGATATTTTATTGAGAATTTTTGTGTCTACATTCAGGAGATATATCAGTTTACAGTTTTCTAGTACTATCCTTATCTGGTTTTAGAATCCAGGTAATGCAGGCTTCATAAAATGAGTCGGGAGGTGTTTCCTCCCTTTTATTTTCTGGAAGTATGAAATTGGCATCAATTTTTAAGTACTGGGTGGAATTTGCTAATGAAAGTATCTGGCCCTAGCACTTGTTTTGGGAGGAAAAATCAATTTCTTCAATAAATACAAACCCAGCCAGTTTATCTATGTCTTGAAGAGTGGCTTTTGATAGCTTATGTCTTTCTAGGAATTAGGCTATTTTTCTAAGTTATTGAATTCATGTGCATATACTCATTTACGGTATACCTATCATGGTCTGTTGGTATCTGCCTATTCTTATGTTGAAAACTTAATCCTCAATGCTATAGTATTAAGAGGTAGGACCTTTAGGAGGCTGTACCCTGATGAATAGAATTAGTACTCTTATAAAAAGAGGTTTGAGGGAGCTTGTTGGTCCCTTCGAACACATGAGAATACAGCAAGAAGGTACTACAAAGAATGGGTTCTCACCAGATGCAGAATCTGCCAGTGCCTTGATCTTAGACATCCCAGCTTCCAGAACTGTGAACAAATTTCTGGGTTTTTTTGTTTGTTTGTTTGTTTGTTTTGAGTTGGAGTCTCACTCTGCCATCCAGACTGGAGTGCAGTGGCCTCTCCCAGCCACCGCAGCCTCAACCTACTGGGCTCCGGCGATCCTTCTGCCTCAGTCTTCCAAGTAGCCGGAACTACAGGTGCGCACTACCACGCCCGGCTAATTTTTTGATTTATCATAGAGATGAGGTCTTGCCAAGTTGCCCAGGCGGGTCTCGAACCCGCGGATTCAGGCAATCCACTCACCTCAGCCTCCCAAGGCACGGGATTACAGGCTGAGCCATCGAGCCCAGCTAAATTTCTGTTTTTTATAAATTACCCAGTCTATGGTAATTTCGCTACAGCAGCCTGAGGAGTTGAAAACTATATCCATATCTTTTTTTTTTTTTTTTGAGTTGGAGTCTCACTTTGTCATCCAGACTGGAGTGCAGTGGCCGCTCCCGGCCACCGCAGCCTCGACCTGCTGGGCTCCGGTGATCCTTCCGCCTCAGCCTTCCAAGTAGCTGGAACTACAGGCGCATGCTACCACGCCCGGCTAATTTTTTTGATTTATTGTAGAGATGAGGTCTCGCCAAGTTGCCCAGGTGGGTCTTGAACCCGCGGGCTCAGGCAATCCACTCACCTCAGCCTCCCAAAGGCACGAGATTACAGGCTGAACCACCGAGCCCGGCTATCATCTTTTTAATGTCTGTGAGATCTGTAGTGATATCCCCCTTTTCATCCTGATGTTGGTAACTTGTGTCTTTTCTCTTGGTTCTACTACCTATAAATTTATCGATTTTACTGATCTTTTTCAAAGAAACAGCTTTAGGTTTCATTGATTTTTTTTTCTGTTTATTGATTTGTGTGCATTGTATGTTTGTAAAAGTATGTACAAGTATTTAGAAATATGGGAGTAAATGCAAATCATTCTACAAGAAAGACACCTGCACATGTGTGTTTACTGCAGCACTATTCACAACAGCAAAAACATGGAAGCAACTATGCTGCCCATCGAAACTGGACAGGAAAAAGCAAATGTGGTATATATACACAATGAAATATTATGCAGCCATAAAGAAGGACAAATATATGGACTTCACAGCAACTTTGATGGATTGAGTCTATCATACTCAGTGATCTATCACAGAAACAAAGAACAGTGTACCATATGTTCTCATTCATAAGGGGATCTTGAACAATTATCATAATACTATAAGAAAGGGATTGGTAGTAGTGGGAAACTGCTAGGGGAGAGGGGGTGGGATTGGCAATAATGGGAAACTGCTGGGGGGGGCACACCTCATCAACAAGGGTACCTAACCGTGAATTGTACCCCACATCTTTAAAATAATTTAAAAAAAGAAATTTGGGAGTAAACGGCAGGAAAATCAACTGGGAGAACAGGGAGTGACTGCCTTTGGTGAGAAGTGATGGTAGGGAGTGAGGAGGCAGCAAATGTTTTCCTTATAAACTTTTGGCATCATTTGACTTTTTGTACAAGATGTATGTTAGCTATGCTTTGACAGAAATTTTTTAAAAATTGTATTGACAGGTGGAATGCTAAAATTATTTTATTTACAAATTAATGCAAACTCCCAAACCCACTTACATATATATTTGCAGAGAAACAATAATGGCAGCAATGCTATAATATTTACATAGCAATGTCAGGCACTGTTTTAAGGATTTTGTATATATTCAATTTAATCAACACAGCATCCTCACGAGGTAATATCATCCCTATCAGATGAGAAAACTGGGGTATAGAGAAGTTCAGTAACTTGATCAAGACCCTACAACTATGAAATGGCAGACAACAGATATGAATCCGGGTGGTCTGGTCTCAGAGTCCTAATCCTAGCATCTAGACTGTACTGTCTCTGTATGAAGGTACATGAGGTGGGGACCCCATAAAAAACAAAATTATTCTTTGGAGGCCAGGCCCCTTGTAGTACAGGTTTTCTCTACTAGGTGTTTTAGGAACCCATCACCATCAGTGTACCAGCTAGTGTTTGTTTTCAGAAGCTGCATTCAGCTCCAGTAAATTTTTTTTAGAGATTCTTTCAATGTGTTTGCCCATTTCATGATGGATGATTTACAAATGCACCTGCCACACCATGCTGAGCGGTCAGCAGTTTTTGACCCAAAACAGCATGATCCCTGCTCCCCACACTCCCTATTCACGCCATCTCACCCCAAGCAACTTGTTTTTGTTTCTCCAGATGAAAAAAGTCCTAAAAGGGTAACATTCTGTTGATGTGGAAGGTAAAACAAAAAACAGCAGAAGCACTAAAAGGCGTCAAAATTGACATGTTCAAAAACTCTTTTAAGCAGTGAAAAAGGCATCCTGATAGGTGTACTACATCAAATGGAGAGGTGACTGAAGTTTTAAAATGTAAGAAAATACAATTTTTTATAAATAAATTCCGGTTTTCTGGGGGTCCCCCCTTGTGTATGAAGATATTAAGTTTGCAACTGTAGAAAGGAAATTATGAAGGGTTCAAAGGAACCTATTAGCACAGTCTAGCTTTGGCAGAAGCATCAGGGTAAAGGCAGAATATGTATTTTTTATTCTAAATACCTTGGTATAGATAAAAAATAATTTTATGTGGCTTGTGTTATAGGAAACCCTATACATACCCAAAAGTTATGTTTAAGTATGATATCTGACACAAAATTAGAGACATACATCAATGAAGTTGAGTCCAGAAACAGACTGAAATATATAGTGGAATATGAATTCTAATAAAGATGGAATTTTAGCTCATTAGGAAAAAGAGTAATTGTTCAATAAATGGTCTTAAAAGAAATGACTACCCATGTGGGGAAAAAAAAGTTGGATTCTGACACCTCGCTACTCATATTCAAATAAACTCACAACGGACCTAACATTTATTATTTTTTATTTTAAAAAAATTTTTTGTAGAGGCAGGGTCTCACTATATTGCCTAGGCTGATCTCGAACTCCTGGGCTCAAGCAATTCTCCTGCCTCAGCCTCCAAAAGTGCTGGGATTATAGGTGTAAATCACTGCACCAGGGCCTGGACCTGACATTTATTTTATCTTTTTTTTTTTTGAGTTGGAGTCTCAGTCTGTTGCCCAGACTGGAGTACAGTAGCACACTCCCAGCCACCATAGCCTCGACCTGCTGGGCTCAGGCGATCCTTCTGCCTCAGCCTTCCAAGTAGCCGAACTATAGGCGCACACTACCATGCCCAGCTAATTTTTGATTTATTGTAGAGACGAGGTCTCGCCAAGTTGCCCAGGTGGGTCTCGAACCCACAGGCTAAGGCAATCCACTCGCCTCCCAAAGTGCCTCCCAAAGAGCCTGGAATTACAGGCTGAGCCACCGAGCCCAGCCTTATTTTATCTTTTTATTTATTTTTTTGTTTGTTTGCTTTGAGTTGGAGTCTCACTCTGTTGCCCAGGCTGCAGTGCAGTGGCACACTCACAGCTACCCCAGCATCGACCTGCTGGGCTTAGGTGAATCTTTCATTTCAGCCTTCCAAGTAGCCAGAACTACAGGTATGCTATCACGCCCAGCTAATTTTTGATTTATTGTAGAGACAAGGTCTCGCCAAGGTGTCCAGGCTGGTCGCGAACCTGTGGGCTCAGGCAATTCTCTTGCCTCGGCCTCCCAAAATGGTGGGATTACAGGCTGAGCCCCCAAGCCCAGCCTGGACCTGACATTTAATGCACAAAATGAAACCATGATACAGACTTAAAGAAAACATGAAGACATTAGAAGTCTTTGTATGGGGCTTTTGTTTTTACTTGCATCCAGGAAATAGTTTAATCCAAACACTGTCATTTGCCATTTTTGAGAGCACCAAAAATGACAAAAGCACCAGAGTTGGCTAAGCCTATTTGGTTGAGAATCTGATCTATAGTTCTCACTTTGTGTCCAGCAAGCAAAGTGAAGTTACAGAAGCAAAGAAGGGAGGAAGTTTTGAGATTTCTAACTACATTTTCCACATTGGCAGAATATGTCAGAGCACTATAAAGAACATCTGCCAAGATAGTGTCTGCACTCTTGTATAGATCTTAAAGAGATCTAAGTAAGAAATAAAATCCAGAAACCACAAAAGAAAAGGGTAGAAAATTCCGTTACATTAAAAACAAACCAGCAGGGCTCGGTAACTCAGCCTGTAATCCTGTGCCTTGGGAGGCTGAAGTGAGTGGATTGCCTGAGTCCGTGGGTTCGAGACCCACCTGGGCAGCGAGACCTCATCTCTACAATAAATAAAAAAATCAGCCGGGCATGGTAGCGCATGCCTGTAATTCCGGCTACTTGGAAGGCTGAGGCGGAAGGATCGCCGGAGCCCAGCAGGTCGAGGCTGTGGTGGCCGGGAGCGGCCACTGCACTCCAGTCTGGGTGACAGAGTGAGACTCCAACTCAAAAAAACCCAAAAAACAAAACAAAAAAACCCAAACCTTTTCGGGGGGGAAGAAGAAGTGCTATAACAAAAATAAAAAAAACAAGTTGTTGGTAAAATACTTGCAGACTTATAACTGGCAATGGCTGAATGTCTTTAATACACAAAGAGCTCTTAAAAATCAACAAAGAAGGCTGGGCATGGTGGTTCTTTCCTATAATTCTAGCACTTTGGGATGCCAAAATGAGATGACTGCTTGAGTCCAGGAGTTTGAGAGCAGCCTAGGTAACATAGCCAGACCTCGTCTCTACAAAAAAATAAAAAAACTGAAATTAGCCAGGTGTGGTGTCACAGGTCTATAGTTCCAGGGAGGTTGAAATGGAAGGATTGCCTGAGCCTCACTTGAGGCTGTGGTGAGCTGTTTCTGTGTCACTACTGCACTCCAACCTGGGCAAAACAGTAACACTCCAAATCAAAAAAACAAAAACAAAAATAAATAAGTAAACCAACAAGGAAAAAACTAGCAATCCAAAGAGAATAATGGATTAAGTACATGCATAGTCAGTTAACATCCAGAAAAAGCAGGACAAATGACTTATAATTCTATGAAAAAATGCTCAGCTTCATTCATAATAAATGGGACAGAAATTATGGCAAGATGCCACAGTATGTTAGATTGGGAAAGTTTGATAGCTGTGAACATTGTCAAGAGTGTGAGAAAACAGCTACTGGTGCTTAAAAATATAACTGTTTGGATAACAACTTGGCAATCTCTCTCAAAAGTTTCAATACATATACTCTTTGACCTAGCATTTGTGCCCACAAATTTATCTAAGTATACCCAGGTATGCCTGCATTGTGCAAAATGTCACAAAGTTGCTATATTGCAGCATTTATGATATCAAATACCTGTTTATAATATCAACCTACATGTTGGCTGACAACTGAATATTGTGAGGACATTAAGAAAGTGAAGAAAGGCCGGGCTTGGTGGCTCAGCCTGTAATCCCAGCACTTTGGGAGGTCGAGGTGAGTGGGTTGCCTGATTCTGCAGATTTGAGACCAGTCCAGGCAACTTGGCGAGACCTCGTCTCTACAATAAAATAAAAAATAGCTGGGCATGGTAGCACACATCTGTAATTCCAGCTACTTGGAAGGTTGAGGTGGAAGGATCCCCGGAGCCCAGCAGGTCAACGCTGGGGAGGCTGTGAGCATGTGTACCACTGCAATCCAGCCTGGGCGAAAGAGTGAGACTCCAACTCAAAAAAAAAAAAAAAAAAAGTGAGGAAGGTACACATGTGCACACATGTAAAGCTATCCTCCAGGAAACATAGCAAAGTCAAGGCAGAACACAAAACATTATACCCTATGTGTCCCAAAACAGTACTCTCCCCCTACCACCCATTAAATGTATATGGAAGGTCACACAAGAAAGCATCAATTGTGGTTTCTGAAGAGAGAGACTTGGGTGAGAAAGAGGCTCGCTTTTCATTCACTTCTTTTCTTACTTTTAAATTCTTTACCACAGGCATGGATTACTTTTTCTTTTTTTTTTTTTTTTTTTTGAGTTGGAGTCTCACTCTGTCACCCAGACAGGAGTGCAGTGGCTGCTCCTGGCCACTGCAGCCTCGACCTGCTGGGCTCCGGCGATCCTTCCACCTCAGCCTTCCGAGTAGCCGGAATTACAGGCATGCGCTACCACACCCGGCTGATTTTTTTGTATTTATTGTAGAGATGAGGTCTCGCTGCCCAGGCGGGTCTCGAACCCGCGGGCTCAGGCAATCCACTCACCTCAGCCTCCCAAAGGCACGGGATTATAGGCTGAGCCACTGAGCCTGGCTACTTTTTCAAATAAAGTAAAAATCATTGGTTCAGAAAAATAACTACAACGCCTAGACACAGGAACAGAGTTAAGGCTTTCTCAGTTGACAAGTGACAGGTACATTTAGTGTTCTGAATGAACCTTAGTGATATAGAATCCACTGGTCTCCCATTAGGGCATTGCGCAGTGTAAGTGCACTCTAGGCTCTGGGGGCTCCCATTAGGGCATCGTGCAGTGTAAGTGCAGTCTAGGCTCTGGGAGCTAAGAAACATTATCTCTACCCTGCTTCTGTCTCAGCTACTCCTTTCTATAAGGCCACTTGACCTCTGTCTCTTCTGTTCTCTCTGCTTCCTTCTTCTTCTGGCCCATGAGTGAAAGTAGCACCAAAGAACAGCAGCCTCCATCCCCAAGACAACTTATGCTCACCAGTCCAGTAGAGACACTTGACTGCCCAGAGTACTTGAATCTAATGCATATCCTGCATCAGGGCTCCCAGCTCCACCAGCTGAGGCCATGGACATAAGGACACTTGCTGTTCCCTCATCATAAGAACCCTATTAGGGTCTTGATAGTGATGTTCCCATCACCAAAATGGACATTACACGCCCACATATACTAGATGGGTAGAAGACAGACGTTCCAAAGACTGGTGGGGTGGACAGACAAAGCCACCATCGGTTGGTGTGGTAATATTGGGACAGATTGCAGGAGCAGAAGCGACTGCAGGGCTCCAGGGGGCTGGGCTGTTTGTGAAATGCTGAAGACCAAGGTGTACACAAGGCAGACATCATTCAAGTGGGACACCTCGCTCTTCCTGTGACCCCATGGAAGCAACATTTCATGGAACGTCCAGCTCAAATGGAATGGACTGGTTGCCAGGGCAGGGCCTTCAAGGAATCCTGGGGGAAGTAGGAACCATGGCATGAGGTAGATGTCCTTGTGGGCCTGAGTCTAGGAACTTGGGGCCAAAATAGGACCAGGCCCTTTCCAATTACTGTGGGATAAACATGTGCCACAATGTAGTGGGTACTGGGCATCATCTTCTTCCTACACCAAGACAGGCCACTACTCTGGGGCATGTATGTCCAATGGTCAACCCACCAAAATCTCACCTTCCAAGTTCCTAGAGCTCCACCTGCACTTAGTTAGGCATCCACACACCTCCCAGTCATCAGTATTCACCTAAGGTACCACCTGGAGCTCTAGCTTTCTTGACCTCCAAGCCTCCAACTCTGCCCACCTCAGGAGGCTTCCAGTCAACTGGCTGTTTTCTGGAACTATTGATGATAGCATCTGAGAGTCAACAGATGCTCAGAAGGCCACTTGCTTCCTTTCTTTTTCAGCCTCCTGAGTCAGAGGAGAGTAACATCAACACCATCATCATTAACAACAAAAAGATTGCCAGGTTCGGTGGCTCAGCCTGTAATTCGGCGCTTTGGGAGGCTGAGGTGAGTGGTTTGCCTGAGCCCGAGGGTTCGAGACCCACCTGGGCAACTTGGCGAGACCTAATCTCTACAATAAAAATAAAAAATTAGCCGGGCATGGTAGTGCGTGCCTGTAGTTCCAGCTACTTGGAAGGCTGAGGTGGAAGGATCACTGGAGCCCAGCAGGTCGAAGCTCCAGTGACCAGGAGTGGCCACTGCACTCCAGTCTGGGTGACAGAGTGAGACTCCAACTAAAAAAAAATAAAACAGTTTGTGACCCGCCCGGGCAACTTGGTGAGACCTCGTCTCTACAATAAATCAAAATCCGGCTACTTGGAAGGCTGAGGCGGAAGGATCGCTGGAGCCCAGCAGGTGGAGGCTGCGGTGGCCGGGAGTGGCCACTGCACTCTAGTCTGGGTGATAGAGTGAGACTCCAACTCAAAAACAAACAAACAAAAAACAACAAAAAGATCATCAACCACATCAATAACAAAAACATAATTTACAACAGCAGCAGTAGTAATAATAACAGCAATGACAGTAATAGCAGGCTTGAGCAGGAACAGCTAATCTGCACTGACCCCTGTCATGTTCCAGGAACTCTACAAATCTCACCTTATTCTATGGGATAGTATTTATCCAGACTTTTTTTTTTTTGAGTTGGAGTCTCACTCTGTCACCCATGCTGGAATTACAGGCATGCACTACCACGCCCGGCTGATTTTTTGATTTATTGTAGAGATGAGGTCTCGCTGCCCAGGTGGGTCTTGAACCCCCGGGCTCAGGCAATCCACTCACCTCAGCCTCCCAAAGGCGCGGGATTACAGGCTGAGCCACCAAGCCCGGCTTATCCATACTTTTTAAGCAAAAAACTAATGCACAGAGAGGATAAGTAATTCACCTAAGGTCACAGCTATTTAGAAGCAGACTCATGACTAAAACCCAAGTCTGACTAGAGTCAAAAGATGTACTCCTAACCATGACACTAATACTTGCATGGCCCTGATCCAATGTTTTCATGCAATTTCACACAATTTTAAAAATTGGGATTGGATTTCCTGTATAGGCCCTCTGAGCAGCCAGGGATCTACTACTTAAATGAACACTGGTTAGCTGCCAGTTTCATTATGTTTTCTTTTATAAGTAAAAGGCCCCAAATGCACACATGCATATACATAAGCATAACCACACAATACCAACTATAAATATGTTTCAATATATAAGCTAGAATAGAAACTCCATGAGCACAGGTATTTTTTCCCTGTTTAAGACTTGTTAAAAGACTGTATATACTCTTCCATGCTGTTTTGCTTCCCTCCACGTTAGGAGCTTTTAAAAATCTTGCGATAAAATAACAAGTACAGCTGATACAGGCTATAAGAATTCAGATGACACTGATTATCTAGCAATGTGGGAGAAACAATGCTGAATAGTAACACCTATTCACCATCTTTTACTCCACTGGATATGTCAATGTTGATTGGTGTCATCAAAGCAACATCTTTTTCCTTAAGAGTTCCAGTTTCTCCTCAAATAAATGAATATCACCATTCAATTCCTCCTTCTGACATTACTATTATTTCATCAAATTCAAGACATTTTATGAGCTTCGAAGAAAAGAAACACTGCCCATTAATCAGTCAATCCATGTCACTGATTTTTAAAATGCTAAAATATAAAAAGAATGTGCTTAGAAACAATGAAATATAATAAGTTATTGGGGTTCTGTGACAGGACTAACTGCCAGACATAGGCACACCTTGTTTTATTGCACTTTGCTTTATTATAATTCACTTTTTTTCCCAACAGATTGAAGGCTTGGGGCAATCTTGTGTTGAGCAAGTCTATCAGCATCATTTTTCCAACAGCATGGGCTCTCTTTGAGTCTCTGTGTCACAATTTGGTAATACTTGCAATATTTCAAACTTTTCCATTATAACTGTTCTGGTGATCCTGTGATTAGTGATGACAATAGTAATGTAATTGTTATGGGGTGCCAGAAATCGTACCTATATAAGACAACAAACTTAATAAATGTGTGTGTCCTGAATGCTCCACCAACTGGTCATTCACCCATCATTTTCTCTCCTCAACCCTCCCTATTCCCTGAGATACAACAATATTGAAATCAGGCCCATTAATAACCCTACAGTGTTTAATTAATAACCCTCTATACCACAATATAGTAGAAGCATAGCTTTCACATGTACTGAGAAAACAAAAAATTTGTGTGAACCTCTTTATTGTGATATCCATTTCATTGCAGTGTCTGGAACTGAACTTGTAATATATCCAAGAAATGCCTATATATACTTTTCCTAAAAATATGTTAAAAACTTGACTGTTGGTTTCTAATGGGACAAATATCTTATAAAGGGTTCTTTCCTGAGCTCATTTTTTGATCCATTAGAGTTGTCCTGTGCAATGCAGTAGCCACTAGAGAAGTACAGTCACATAGAATCTGAAATGTAGCAAGTATCACAGTTTAAATGATAACATTTGGGGTGTGGGGGGTAAAATAAAATCTTCCTGATATTAATTTCACCTCTTTGTACTTTTTTTTTTTTTTTTGAGAAAGCAGGATTTATTGAGGACAGAAAAGCTCCCACAGTGGGAGGGGACCCGAAGGGGTTGCTCCACCTCTTTATACTTTAAAAAAAACTTGGCCATTGGAACATTTAAACATGTGGCTCACATGACATTTTTATCAGACAGCGCTACTCTGGAAGATCAGGTCTCCGACTAGAAGCTCTCTCACATGGAGTATACGTTTGCTGTCTGTCTCTTCCATGAGTTTGGCTACCACATTAAGGTGCCATCATCTTAAGGGAATTTTCCATATTACCACTTTTTTTTTTTTAGTTCGAGTCTCACTCCATTGTCCAGGGTAGAGGGCAGTGGCATACTCACAGCCACCCCAGCATCGACCAGTTGGGCTCCAGCAATCCTTCTGCCTCAGCCTTCCAAGCAGCTGGAACTACAGGCACATGCTACCACACCCAGCTAATTAAAAAAAATTTTTTTTGTAAAGATGAGTCTCACCAAGTTGCCTGGGTTAGTCTTGAACCCGCAGGCTCAGGCAATCCACTCGCCTCGGCCTCCCAAAGTGCTGGGATTATAGGCTGAACCATTGAGCTCAGCCCATATTAGCACTTTTTACTTAAGAGTTTTGAAAAGACTTCTTATTGAAACTTCAAACTTAGTATGTTAACAGAATCTTCTGATGCAAAAAGGGAGAAAAGTTCCAGTTTAAATGTTTCCCACATTCATTCCATTCATAGGTTTTGTTAAAATAAAAATTTAAATAAACATTTTCACATCATATAACACCACAAAAAGAAAAAAATGTGGTTAAAAGTAATCCTCCCAAAACCCTCCTGGTCCCTTCTCTCAATGTTCAAAAGGTCTCATTGTGATGTGTCATATTCTAGGGTTTCTCTTCAGTAAGTTCAGCAACATGGCTGAAGAATTTTCCTAATTTCTTATAGAGACACAATGTCTCGAGAGTTTCTGTTTCAAAATGCAAGAGATGAAGTGTACTAGTTTCAAATAACATGAAGTCTTCAGTTTGAAGGATCTGGCAGTGATTAAGAGAATCTAATTCAGTCATTGCTACCCATGTTCATTGGATTCCCACAGGTATCCAGTGTGCCAATTCTGATGTCTAATTAGAGCATAGCTGCTTGGGAATCCTGTCCCCCATTATGAACACTAGTACAGGGTCTCCATGTGAAATCTCTGGCACTGGGTCAGACAGAAGACATCCCTGAAAGCATTACTGCATTGATTATACTCCTAGCACTTCTGCTAGTATGAGTCCTCTGGTACCAGATGAGGCCAGCAATGTTCCTGAAGTTTCTGACACTGGTTGCAATCATAGGGCTTCTCCCCAGTATGAATCCTCTGGTGCCTGATGAAGTATGTGCTCTCCATGAAAGTTTTCCCACCCTCTTTACATTCATGGGGTTTCTCTCCATAATGAATTCTTTGATGCACAATAAGGTAATCATTGTGGCTGAAGGATCTTATAGGGTTTCTCCAGTGTGAATTCTCTCATGTTTAATAAGGTATAAGCCATTCATGAAGGCCTTTCCACACTCAGTGCATACATTAGCCTTCTCTCTTGTGTGAATTGTTAGATGGATGATAAGGTAGGAGACATTCGGGAAGGATTTTTCACACTCATTATTTTTGAATAGTTTTTCCCCAGTGTGAGTTCTGTGGTGCAACTCAAGAGGAGAGTGGTGGCTGAAGAACTTCCCACACCAGTCACATTCATAGGGCTTCTATCCTGTGTATGGGTCCTCTCATGCTTGATAGAGGTGGAATTGGCACTGAAATCTTCCCCACACTTATTGCATTTATAGGGTTTCTCTTCTGTATGGTTATAGTACTTGGAGAAGTATTTTCCAGACATTACAGGTAGAGTCTCTCTCTAGTCCTCTGGTGACAAAAGAAGTAAGATTTTTATCTGAAAGCTTGTCCACATTCATTGCATCACTGCATTCATCTCCAGAGTTACTTCTCATCTACTCATCAGGATCTGTGCCCTGATCAAATACCACCTCACTCTCTCCCTTTTGTGTGTTTGCCTTTCTCTGACAAGTACATGCTATTCATTAAGGAATGCAGAACGGCTGAAGGAGTTACCACTGTCATTACATTTTGAAGGCTTATCACAGGTTAGATCTTCACCAGGGTGGCCAGGTTGACCACCCTGGCTGATGGATGTTCTGCCGTCATCATTTTTATCAAGCATATGACCTTTAGAATTTTTCTGACAATGACATATAACAAAATGTTTAACACCTGAGTCATGTTCACAGAAACCTTTTTTTGCAGAACCTCTCTGACATGCAGCCAGGACTGGGCACACTCATGCTATCTCTAGATTCATGACAGCCACAGCACCTTACCAGACCATCTGAGTCAACCTTGGGTGAATGCTGTTTGCCTCAAATGCCCCTCTGGGTTTCTATGGAGGATGTCTACTAACTCCTCAAGTTCTCAGACTTCTAATGCAGATAAACAGGAATTGTCCCTGATGACTCTTTCCATTTTCACAAAACTAGATGATTCTTTCCAAACAACATCCTGAGTTGATGCTTTCCATTTGACTTTTGTTTCCCAAGCTGGAGGGGAAAGGGAGAAAACATATGAATCCTTGGAGAAAAACTGCCAAAGTTAGAATGGTGGTATGTTTAACTATTAAAATCATCCAGGCCAGTATTTACTAAATCTGATTCTCTGCCCATCCTTTGACACAGCAATTCCAATCACAGATGTACAACCAAGAAAAATGTATATGTATGTTTATAGCAACACCATTCATAGTAGCCCAAGACTAGATACAATCCAAATATCCACCAACTAGGGCAAGCATGTCCAATACATGGTCCACTAGCCACATGCGTCCCAGGACAGCTAGTTATGTGGCATCACAAAATCTTTTAACATCATGTGTTTTTAGCTTTTATTTTCTTTGTGACCCCATGTATAGTTTCATTTTTGAAGTGCACAATCATGCCTTATTCATGACATCACTTTTTGGCAGCACATCCATTTGTGAGCAACTGTTTTCAATTATGAAGCACATGAAGAGCAAAATTAAAACAAACATTTCTGACGAGCACCTTGAGAACTCACTAAGAACTGTGACCTTGTCCATTGAACCAGACATTGGTAGATTGGTTTTACAAAAACAAGGTAAAAAGTTCCACTAGTTTTATATTCTCATTTTTCTAAACTTTATAATAAAAAATGTTAAAAAATAAAAGATATCTTATTATGTATATATGTTAACTATATTATATCATTTATATGCAGCCCAAGACAATTCCTCTTTACTAGATGTAGCCCAGGAAAGTGAAAGGGTTACTCAATGTGCCCCAGGGAAACCAACAGGTTGGACACTCCTGAACTAGGGAATGGATAAGTTGTAGTTTCTTTACACGATGAAATACTGCATATCAACAAAAGTGAGTAAAATTACACAAAAAATATGGGTAAATCCCTCACGCATAAAGTTGCATGAAAGAGGCAGACTTAAAGTGCACATGATTACTCTGTGAAAGTTTTGAGTCATACCTTTATATGTATTTTTCAGCATGTAAATCATATTTCCATGGAAAGTTTTAAAAAGTCATACACATCCCCTCAATCAAAATAATTAGCCAGAGGCCAGACACAGTGACTCATGTTTGTAATCACAGCACTTTGCCAAGGCAGGAGGATTACCTGAGCCCAGGAGTTCCAGACCAGTCTGGGTCAACATAGCAAGATCTCATCTCTACAAAAAATAAAAAAATATTAGCTAGGCATGGTGGTGTGCACCTATAGTCTCAGCTACTCAGGAGATTGAGGAGGATCACCTGAACTCAGGAATTTGAGGCTGAAGTTAGCTGTGATTGTGCCACTGCCCTCCAGTCTAAGTGACAGAATGAGACCCAACTCAGAAAACATAAAATAAAAGATAAATAAATTAGCCAGCCATGCTCAGTGGCTTAGCCTGTAATCCCGTGCTTTGGGAGGCTGAGGTGAGTGAATTGCCTGAGCCCGCGGGTTTGAGACCCACCTGGGCTACTTGGCAAGATCTCATCTCTACAATAAATCAAAAAAATTAGCCAGGCATGGTAGCGGGTGCCTGTAGTTCCAGTTACTTGGAAGGCTGAGGCGGGAGGACTGTGGGAACCCAGCAGGTCGAGCGGCACTGCACTCCAGTCTGGGCGACTGAGTGAGACTCCAACTAAAAAAAATAATAATAAAATAAAATAAAATAAATTAGCCAGACACACACAGATTTTTATCAGGTTTGAACCTGCATAGTGGTAAAATAATATGAAGATGGATGAAAGATGAAGCCATTCACAGAGAATAAAAATGGCTTCAGAGATTTTTACTTTTTTTTTTTAATTTAAGAGATGTGGTCTCACTATTTTGCCAAGGCTGAATTTAAACTCCTGGACTCAAGTGATCCTCCCATCTCAGCCTCCCTAGTAGCTGACTACAAGCAGGCACCACCATGCCTGGCTGAGATTCTCTTTATCATAACAGAAGATGAAAAATATCCACCTAAGAGGGCTGGCTTCCCAGAAGGGAAACAGCGGTGATTTTTAAAGAGAAAGACACCCCAGCACTGAGTTCACAGAATTCCTGCCTTCCCTATTGCACACCTGGAACACTGAGGACATTTATTCTGGCTCCACCTGCTGCCTCGTGCTTGCCTTCATAACACCCGTTGGCATCCAACAACCCCAGATTCAGCTCACACTTCATGGAATGAACAGGCACCTCCCAACACCCTTGAATCTATGCACAGCCCTCAACCACAACAGGCTCCTCTGAGAGGCTGCATCAGGTGAGGGACACAGAGCAGGTCAGTGGCTTCATGGTCTAAGTGGATCCTGGGTACACCACTTGTAACAGGAGCCCTGAAATACAGCTGAACATTTTCCATGATCACAGCTGTTACAGAACTCTCAAACAAGTGAAGGGATTGACAGTTCCTGAAGAACACTGCCCCCTTTGTCTCAGCTCTCGCTCAGTATTCCTGGCTAGAGTGGATCTATGTGCAGCACAAGAGAGTCTCCTTAGTCCTAGGCCCTCATGATCTCCTCACATTCATGGCTCGCATCAGGAGGCCCCACCTCTGTATCTGCCCACAAACTCGTATTCTCTATTCATATCACATCAACATCTCACAACTATGAATCCAATCTCATTCTGACCTCTGACTTCTTCCTTATTCCTCAGTCTTTCCCTGGGACTGAAGGAAGCCCAATAGTCTGTGCAGTAAGAACTTCAGACAGGGTGCTTATTTTACTACTTTTTAAAACTTGAAATCGCTGGGCTCAGTGGCTCAGCCTGTAATCCTGTGCCTTGGGAGGCTGAGGTGAGTGGATTGCCTGAGCCCGCGGGTTCGAGACCTGCCTGGGCAACTTGGCGAGATCTCATCTCTACAATAAATCAAAAATTAGCCAGGCATGGAAGCGCGTGCTTGTAGTAGTTTCAGCTCCTTGGAAGGCTGAGGCGGAAAGATCGCCAGAGCCCAGCAGGTAGAGGCTGCAGTGGCCGGGAGTGGCCACTGCACTCCAGTCTGGGCGACAGAGTGAGACTCCAATCCAAAAAAAAACAAAAAAAAACAAAAACAAAACTTGAAATCTTTGTTGAAATAACTGTAGATTCTCATATATTTATAAAATAGTATACAGAGCAATTGCTTGTACACTTTGCCTTACTGCTTCCAATGGTAACATTTTATAAAATTATGGTTGAATATCACAACCAGGATATTTGCTTTCATACAATTCACTGGTCTTATTCCGATTTTCCCAATTTTACTTGTACTCATTTGTATGTGCTTGTGCATACATTAATTTCTATATAACTTTATTTGTCTGTATCACAACAGTCAACACCAAGATTATTGATCCTGTATGTTGTTCTTTTATAACCACACCCACTTCCCTCCTAACCCCAGGGTATGCTTTTAATGCCTTCTTTGCCTCCAGAGGATCCCAATTATTCCCAAGTGAAAATGAATTTTATTTTATTTTTTTGTAGAGACAAGGTCTCACCAAGTTGTCCAGGCTGGTCTCAAACCCGTGGGTTCAGATAATCCATTCATCTCAGCCTCCCAAAGTGCTGGGATTCTGTACTGAGCCACCGAGCCTGGCCATGAAAATGAACTTTAATAAAAGCTATTAGGGAGGGCAGAAGTACACATATAGAAAATACAATATCTTGCCTCTTTTTGATGATTAAACTCATATTCTACCCAGATCTCCTCCTGACACTCTTATCTCTCATTCACCTTCCACATTTCTTTTTCCTTTCTGTGTAAACCAGCCCAGATGGCAGAGATTCTACAATGCACCAAATGTCATCTTTGGACTGTTTTTTTTTTTTTTTTTTTTTGGAGTCGGAGTCTCACTCGGTTGCCCAGACTGGAGTGCAGTGGCCGCTCCCGGCCACCGCAGCCTCGACCTGCTGGGCTACGGCGATCCTTCCTCCTCAGCCTTCCGAGTAGCCGGAATTACAGGCACGCGCGACCATGCCCGGCTGATTTTTTGATTTATTGTAGAGATGAGGTCTTGCTGCCCTGGCGGGTCTCGAACCCGCGGGCTCAGGCAATCCACTCACCTCAGCCTCCCAAAGGCGCGGGATTACAGGCTGAGCCACTGAGCCCGGCTTTGGACTGTTATTTTTAATTATGAAAAATAAAAGGTTCTCTTTTCTGAAGGAATCAGGTTTCCCCACAACTGGGCTGCTATCTTCCATGCTGATGGGGGAGGGGCTGTCGACTCTTAAACACCAACTGGTCACTTGAAGAGGCAGCCCCTCTACCACATCAACTGCCCTTGGACTGCCATGCAACTCTCAAGAGACCAACCACCTTCGATAACTCTTTAATTTTTGCCCTTTCAGGATCACTCTTCAAAAAAACAAAAATTTCAAGATGTCTTTGATCTCTAACCTACCTAATTTTATATTTGTGAAATGTCAATATAAACATATTACAGATATTGTTCACTTATTAGGAAAGGTAAGGAAATTGCTAATATTTACCAAGAATCTCACTGTCCAGAAATGTCCATACCCTCAGGGGAAAGGTGGTTCTCGCTATTTCAAATCAATGCTGCACCACACCCCAACATGTGGATACTGTTGGTTCCTGGAGCAAATTAACTGCGGTCATTTTCTTTCTTAGTGCCACTGATGGTTTCTGCTTTCCTCCCCAGAAGCTGTGCTAAAAGTCACAAAACAAAAACTAGGTCTTCTACAAAGAGAAGTCTCAGAGTCTACCTGGACATGAATGAAGCAGGTACTTCTAAATATCAATGATTAGTGGATATAGGATTTCAAGCTCATACCACCCAGATAAGTGTCAGAGTAAACCAAGAGATGGAGTTAGGATCTTCAGGATTACTTTTAGTCTCACAGTAGGCAATAACCTCATGGAAAGGGATTGCTGCCCAAAGAGCTGGTGAAATGAATTATGACTGAACTAAATGATGTAGGGATTTGATTCAGATGGTGGTTATTTCTTTGGAATACATATTTAGTATTATTTCTACTGTTTTACCTTTTGACAATTTTGTGTTCTACTTCCAACCCATAGCAGGTAAAATATTCTTTAAATGTTTTCTTCATTGACCTCCTTCCATCAGAATTCAGGATTGAACATTTTCCACGAGTCTCCTTATTTATAACAGCAGTGCAATTATTTGTAGATGTTCTATAAGAAGCGGCCCTAAGCCGGGCTCGGTGGCTCAGCCTGTAATCCCGCGCCTTTGGGAGGCTGAGGTGAGTGGATTGCCTGAGCCCGTGGGTTCGAGACCCACCTGGGCAGCGAGACCTCATCTCTACAATAAATCAAAAAATCAGCCGGGCGTGGTAGCGCATGCCTATAATTCTGGCTACTTGGAAGGCTGAGGTGGAAGGATCACCGGAGCCCAGCAGGTCGAGGCTGCCACTGCACTCCAGTCTGGGCGACAGAGTGAGACTCCAACTCAAAAAAAAAAAAAAAAAGCTGCCCTAATCTTTACCAGTATACAGTGACAAACTAATTGTGCAGTCAAGCCCACATCTGAAGTGTCACATTTGAGAATAAATCCTGCCATGTGACAAGCCCACCGTGAGAGAGAAATGGTTGGACTTCCTCTGTGGCATCAAATCTACAGATACTGTCAGGGAACAGCCATGGTTTACAGCTTTGTGGGAAGGAATGTTTCTCCTGGAGAGTCAGGAAACTTAGCAAATCTGAGGAGGTTGGTGAGAGGGGAATTCACTCAAACGTACAGGTAGAGTAGATCCACCATGGCGTATTAATTTCTTGGGTTAGGTTTCCCAGACTCAATGTTAAAAAGACAAACCAGAGCAATAATAACAAGACCCTCTGAAGTGACCAAGGCTAGTGTAGTGAAAGCACAGGACTAGATCTTTCCTGAATCTCCAGGCACTTGTGAGTACTGTAACCACAGTGGCATATGCTTTCGGTAGTAACTCCCACTGAGAAAGGCAAGAATCATATTCTAAGAAAAAAAAAGATCAAGCATCTGTGCAAATACCAAAGTCATTGTTTTTGTATACATAACTGGGCATCATATGCAACTCCATTTTAAGAGACTTTGAAAAACTCAATGAGAACAACTCAACCTCCACCAGTCTCCAAGGGTGCTTCTTTGATGTCTCCTGATGCTTTGTTCTCCATATGCCCAAACATAAGTTGCCTCCCACTCTCCTTCCCACCCACATGGCTCCCCTGAGTCCAGACAGCATACTGGATTGTCTATCCTTCCACCCTTAGCACCCTGCCCAGCACTGCAACTGAAGAGACCAGAAGCTGAATGCCTAAGTCCTACCCTGGCAGCTTGACTCAACGGTGAGAGGACCGCAGTAGAGTATACCATAGACTTAGGTTAAGAGCATGCTATAACCCAATAAATATGTAATCAGCTTGTGGACAATAGCACAGCCATTTTTAGTTTTCTGTCTTAAAACATAACCTGTAACTGTTTAGAGTTCCAGTTATGGGAAAAATTGCAAAGCTCCAGTTACAAGCTTCAACCCCTTCCCTTGTCTCACTTTCCCCTTAGCAACAACCAATCAGGTGCCAGGGGGAAATCACCTAAGTTTCCAGATGTCCCTGCAACTTCCCTAGCTAGTGGGCCAAGGTCAGCCTGAGTCAGGCTAGCCAATCCTCCACGATTAAGCTGACCACCAGAGGTTACTACCCAATTAAATGGTAACAAGACTGGAAAGCCCCCCCAAACTCATTCTCCCTTTGTGTAAAAGCATAAAAGGCATCTGCTTAAGGAAGTCAGGACCTCTGGGTGTACTCCGCTGCGTCAGTTGTCGACAGAGGTCCAGGCTCGAGCTTGCAAATAAAGACCCTCTTGAACTTTCATCGGAATTGGCTCTTGGTGGTCTCTCGGATTGAACTTTCGGCCACTACAACGGGGTTCCTCCCAGCATCTTCCCCATCCCTGTAGACTTCTCCATCTTCTCAGGGAAATAGAGGTAATCCTCCATTCTGCTTTTTCTCAAAAGTCACACCTTGCCTGTCAGCTCTGACCTTCAAATATGTTCAGGATCCCACCAATTCACACATCCTCCAATACTGTGGTCCAATCTACAACCATCTTGTTATTTCAAACTGAAGCATGATTTCAATAGAATAAATTCAAAGTGGGCAACTCACTGAGTTTATAGATGTATCTCTGTAAGTTTTCCTAAGTGTACACCAGCTGGGCAGTCACAGAGATCCAGAATAGAAAGCATTCCCACTTCCCAGAATTGACTACTGCTCTGACCTCTGTAACTACAGCCTGCTCCATGTGCACAGACCTACACCATCCATATGCTCTCATGTTGGGCCTATATTATTCAGCAATAGCTCTTGAATCGTTTGCATGGCTAAACCGAACCAAACTTTTTTTTTTTTTTTTTTAAATCAGAGTCTTACTCTGTTGCCCAGATTGGAGTGCAATGCCATGCTCACGGCCAACAGCAGCCTCGACCTGCTGGGCTCAGGTAATCCTTCCGCCTCAGTCTTCCAAGCAGCTGGAACTACAGGCACATGCAACTATGTCCGGCTAATTTTTTAAATTTATTGTAGAGGTCTCGTGAAGTTGCCCAGGCTGGCCTTGAACCCCTGGGCTCAGGCAATCCTCTCGCCTTAGCCTCCCAAAGTGCTGGGTGCTTGAGCCACTGCGCCCAGCTTGTACCAAACATTTAAAGAAGAATACCAATTCTTCTCAAACTTCCACAAAATAAGGAGCGAATACTTCCTAACATTCTATGGGGACAGTATTCCCTTGATATCAAAGCCAGATAAACACACGACAAGAAAACTATGAATCAATATTCCTAAGATATTGATGTAAAAATCCTTAACAAAATACTAGTAAACCAGATTCAACTGCATACTGAAAGGATTTTACATCATGACCAAGTGCAACTTATACCTGGAATGCAAGGATGTTTCAACATATACAAGTTAATCAATGTAATACGCCACAGTAACAGAACAAAGGAAAAAAATCATCTCATATGATGCAGAAAAAGGACTAAACAAAATCTGTGAGAAACGAACTTACCTGTCCAAAATCAAAGGATGGACACAGAGACGTGGAGTGCAGCACAAGCAAGACTTTAATGATGGTCTTGCAAGATCAGGTCTCTGGTGGGCAGGCACACTGAAGTTGGAAGAATCAGCAATTTTATCCCTCATTGGAGGGATACTTGCAGGAGTTAACACGCTTTGCCGTAGGATACCTATATGTGACATGCTGGTTGGTTTTACAGAATTATCTCATTTACATGTCCTATTTGCCAATTGGCTTACAGGATTACTATTGATTGGATTCTGCCAAAAGTTTAAACACGTAGCCTGCCAAAGTAAAAAGCCTGTAAAAAGGAAGCACAAAGAAGCAGGAAGTGAATCAACAAAAGAGAAGCACAAAGCATTTAGACACCATCTTGAGACCCCAAGATAAGGTAGACTCCAATCTGAAAACAAATCACCATTCTTACTTCTCACAAAATCCAACACCCTTTCATGAAAAGAAAACAACAACAAAACTCAACAAACTAGGAACAGAAGGAAGCTACCTCAACATAATAAAGGCCACATATGAAAAATCTTCAACTTACATCATACTCCAAGAGAAGTATGTCAGCCTTCATCACTTCTATTCAACACAGTATTCAAAGTTCTAGCCAGCACAGTAAGGCAAGAAAAACAAATAACAGGCATCCAAGTTGGAAAGGAAGAAGTAAAATTATCTCAATTCACAGATAACATAATGTATATAAAAAACACTGAAGATCACACACATACAAATCTGTTAGAACAAATAAATAAATTCAACGAAGTTGCAGAATACAAAACCAACACACACAAAAATCAGCTGCATTTCTATACACTAACAACGAACAATCCAAAAAGGAAATTATGAGAAAAAATTGCACTTACAATTGCATCTTAACTAAGGGGGCAAAAGACTGAAAACTACAAAATGTAGCTCAAAGAAATTAAAGAAGACACAGATAAATGGAAAGATATCAAGTGTTTATGACCTGGAAGAATTAATATTGTTAACATGTCTCTGTAGAAAACAATTTTCCTTTGCTCCTACACCACAGTAATTAACTTCTTATTCAACAGAAGCAAAAGACTTCTGTGAACTCTGGCCACCACGTAGTGCGTGGGGATTTCTCCCCACTACCAACAATCAATCAATTCTGCAGCAGTTTCTTCTCTAATTCAATTCAATTCTGTCAACCCAACATGAGATGCTCAGTACTACAACACTGCCTCTACGTCCAACGTCAATTGCATACCCCAGGTTGTTTTGCCTGTGCTTCTGATGGAAGTTATAAATCAGGGTTCCCACAGTCTCCTCCTTGGGTTCAATTAATTTGCTGGGGTGATTACCAAACTCAGAGGAAACACTTATGTTTACCAATTCATTATAAAGAATATTACAAAGGATACAGATGAAATAATGCCTAGGACAAGGCGTGTGGGAAGGAATGTAGAGCTTCCATATTCTCTCTAGGCAGCCCACTCTTCAGGAATCTCCTTGTATTTGGCAATCTGCAAGATCGCCGAATCCTGTCCTTTGGGGTTTTTATGGCGACTTCATTACTTGACATGATTGATTAAATCACTGACCACTGGTGATCAACTCAACCTTTAGCCCCTCTCTCCTACCTTGAGGTTGGCGGCTGAAAGTCTCAACCCTCTAATCTGGCCTTAGTCTTTCAGGTGACCATCCTGAAGCATAGTAGGGGCTACCTGCCATCAGTCAATTTATTAGCATACAAGAAGATGCTAAATATTCTGAAGATTCCAAAGAGTTTAGAAGTTGTATGCCAGGATATGAGGAAGAAAACCAAATGCATATTTCTCAATATCATATGTCAATACTATCCAAAGCAATCTACAGATTCAATGTAATCCCTATCAGAGTCCCAACAATGTTTTTTGCAGGAAACAGAGAAGTCCAGCAGGATGCAGTGGCTCAGTGGCGGAGCACAGGAAACGGAACCTTTTGCTCAGGCCCAAACCCTGCGAGAAAGGAGAGGGAGAAGGGAGGGCGTCCGCACCTGTGCTGGTTGAGGAGCGGTCCGCAGAGAAAGGAAAACTACTGGGGAGTCCGCACTTAAGAGAAGGGGAGGTGAGGGGACCCGACCCCGCGGGAGGGGCGAGTAGAGAGAAAGGTCCGAGCTCCGCGGGGGAGATGCTGAGCCCACAGGAGAGGAGGCGTAGGGGGACCCGACTCCGCGGGAGGGGTCGGCACGAGAGATGGGTCCGAGCTCCGAGGGAAGAGAACGCGGGACTGAGCCCATAGGAACGGAGACTTGGGGGACCCGACTCTGCGGGAGGGGAGAGCAGAGAGAGGAAGGTCAGAAATCCGGGGAAGGGGGCTGAGCCCACAGGAGCGGAAACGGGGGGGGGGCGGCACGACAAGAGACGGTCCGCGCCCCACAGAAGGGGAGACCCGGAGGGTCCACTCCGGGAGCGGTCCTCACCTCGGACCGCCCGGGCAGGACCGCTGTGTCCGCTCAGCCGCCTCCCGGTCCTCTTGACATCTTTCATAACCAGGCCGTGGGCAGGTGTGGGGGAAACTTGAGGCCCGAGAGGCGGTGGCGTCCAGGTCGGGGATCTGCGCATGCGCGAGCGCTAAATCCCCCGGTGCAATTGCCCCGGAGACCCGGGGCGTGGCGTGACCTTGTCCCTTCAGCCCCTGCCCTGGAGATGGGGCACGGTGTCTCCTCCTGCTTTCTCAGGCCTCAACCACCGCCTCCTGATGAGGTTAAATGACAGAAAAACGCCGGGAGTTCCCACGGGCAGCTCGGAAACCCCCCGCAGGAAAGCACACAGTTTCCCTGTTTTCCAGGTCTAAATCTCCCAGGTCCCTCCACAGACGCGCGTGGTCTCCCCAGAACCTCACCCAGGCGGGGTCGCGCTCATGTTGCTCTTCGGTTCTCAGTTCTTCCTCCCGTGTCATCGGGGCCCGCTAGCAGCCGAGGTTCCCGCTTTCACACGGTGTGCGAGGCTGCGTGGTACGATAACCACTTCCCATGGTTGTGTGACGCTGCACTCTGCAATGCCACTTGACATGGTTGTGTAATACTCCACGGTGCACACGCCGTCATTTGTTCATCTTCCTTCCTGTTGATGGAAATTCGGGCTAATTCCGGTTTGGAGTTACTATCACACAAAGAAACATCCATGTGTGTGCCTTCAGGTGAGCACATGTTTGCTTTTCTGTTGGCTGAGTGCCTGGGTCTGCAGTTGTCTCTTCGTGGGTTACACCTCCACAATGATACTTAAGATTCCCAGTTACTCCACATACTTGTCAACACTTGATATCACCTACTGTTTTCATTTTAGCCACTAGGGTAGTGTGAAGTGGTATCCCAGTTGTGGCTTCTCTGATGAGTAATGAAATTAGGCCCACTTTCATGCATTTCTTGGCCATCTGGATTTCCTCATTTTGGAGGCTGTCCAAGTCATTGTGATTCTGAGTTTTGTTTGTTTGTTTGTTTGTTTGTTTTATGGAGTCTCACTCTGTAGCCCCTGCTGGAGTGCAGTGGCATGCTCATGGTCACCACAGCCTCCACCTGCTAGGCTCCAGCAAGCCTTCCACCTCAGCCTTCCAAGCAGCTGAAACTATAGGCATGCATCACCATGCCCAGCTTTTTTTTTTTGATTTATTGTAGAGATGAGGTCTCGCCAAATTGCCCAGGCTAGTCTCGAACCTGTGGGCTCAGGCAATTCTCTCACCTCCGCCTCCCAAAGTGCTGGGATGAGCCTCCACTCCCAGCCGATTCTGAGTTCTTTATGTTCTGAATGCCAGTCCTTTGTTGGATCTATGAGCTACTGTGATCTTCTCCCTCTCTGTCACTTGCCTTTTCACTGCATGATACTGCTTTCTGATGAACACTAGTTCTTAATCTTGGTTTGGTTAAGAAATATTTGCTAGCTGGGCTCAGTGACTCAGCCTGTAATCCCAGCACTTTGGGAAGCCGAAGCGAGTAGATTGCCTAAACCCAAGGGCTCGAGACCAGCCTGGGCAACTTGGTAAGACTTCATCTCTACAACTGATAAAAAATTAGCTGGGCAAGGTAGCACGCGCCTGAATTTCCAGCTACTTGGAAGGCTGAGGTGGAAGGATCGCAGGAGCCCTGCAGGTTGACGCTGGGCTGGCCGTGAATGTGCACTCCAGCCTGGGCAACAGAGTGAAACTCCCACTAAAAAAAGAAAACAAAAGAAAAGAAATGTTTGCTGGCTGGGCTCAGTGGGTCAGCCTGTAATCCCAGCACTTTGGGAGGCCGAGGGGAGAAGATTGCCTGACCTCAGGGGTTTGAGACCAGCCTGGGCAAGTTGGTGAGACCTCGTCTCTACAGTAAATCAAAAAATAAGCCGGGCATGGTAGTGTGCGCCTATAGTTCTGGCTACTTGGAAAGCTGAGTCTGAAGGATCGCCTGAGCCCAGCAGGTGGAGGCTGCAGTGGCCATGAGCATTTCACTGCACTCTGGCCTGGGTGACAGAAAAAGACTCCAACTAAAAAAAAACAAACAACCAACCAAAAGCGAAATGTTTGCTTATGCCAAAGTCACAGAAATGTTCCATATTTTCCTTTGGAAGCTTTATCATTTTGCCTTTCCTACTCAGACCTACACCCCTCAGGAAATGATTTATGTGTGTAGCTGAGGTCATCAAACTACAACCCTTGGGTCAAATCTAGTCCACATCTGTTTTTGTATGGTCCAAGAGCAAAGAATGATTTTTGCATTTTGGAATGGTTAGAAAAAATTAAGGTTATTATTTCATAACCCATGAAAATTATATGAAGTTCTAATTTCAGAGTCCATAGATAAAATTTAATTGGAACAAATCACACCCATTTACTCACAGATTGTCTACTCCTGCTTTCACACTACAATAATTGTGTAGTTGAGTTGTTGTAGCAGAGATCACATGGTGCACATCTAAAATATTTATCATCTTTCCCTTTGCAGAAGAGTTTGCTGACTCTTGGTATAATGTGAAGTATTACCACAAGATTTTAACTATTTAAAAAATGTAGCCGGGCTTGGTGGCTCAGCCTGTAATCCCGCGCCTTTGGGAGGCTGAGGTGAGTGGATTGCCTGAGCCCGCGGGTTCGAGACCCGCCTGGGCAGCGAGACCTCATCTCTACAATAAATAAAAAAATCAGCCGGGTGTGGTAGCGCATGCCTGTAATTCCGGCTACTTGGAAGGCTGAGGCAGAAGGATCGCTGGAGCCCAGCAGGTCGAGGCTGCGGTAGCCAGGAGCAGCCACTGCACTCCAGTCTGGGCAACAGAGTGAGACTACAACTCAAAAAAAAAAAAATGTGTACAAAACCATGAGATATCACTTCATACTTACTCAGATGACTATAATAAAAAAGACAAAAATAAGTATTAGTAAGGATGTGGAGAAATCATAATACTCATACAGTGATGGTAGGAAGGTTTAAAACAATGCAGTTGTTGTGGATAAGTGTGGTAGTTCCTCAAAAGGTTAACATAGAGTTACCATGTGACCCAGAAATTCCACTCCTTGGTATCTACCCAAGAGTATTGAAAATGTATATCCAGCCGGGCTGGGTGGCTCAGCTTGTAATCCCAGCACTTTGGGAGACTGAGGTGAGTGGATTGCCTGAGCCCACAGGTTCGAGACCCGTCTGGGCAACTTGGAGAGACCTCATCTCTACAATAAGTCAAAAATTAGCCGGGTGTGGTAGCGTGCGCCTGTAGTTCCAGCTACTTGGAAGGCTGAGGCGGAAGGATCGCCGGAGCCCAGCAGGTCGAGGCTGCCGTGACCAGGAAAAAAAGAAAAGAAAGTGTATATCCAAGCCGGGCTCGGTGGCTCAGCCTATAATACTGCACTTTGGGAGGCTGAGGTGAGTGGATTGCCTGAGCCCACGGGTTCAAGACCCATCTGGGCAACTTGGCAAGACCTCATCTCTACAATAAATCAAAAAATTAGCCAGGCGTGGTAGTGTGTGGCTGTAGTTCCAGCTACTTGGAAGGCTGAGGTGGAAGGATCACCGGAGCCCAGCAGGTCGTGGCTGTGGTGGCTGGGAGTGACTACTGCACTCCAGTCTGGGAGACAGAGTGAGACTCCAACTCAAAAAAAAAAAAGAAAATGTATATCCACATAAAATCTTGTACATGAATGCTTCTCAGCAGCATTACTCATAATAGCCAAAAAGTAGAAACAGCCTAAATGTCCATTAACAAAATGTGGCATAGCCATGATAAAATATTATTTAGCCATTAAAAAGTACACATACACACTACAACATGGATGATCCTTGAAAACATGCTGAGTGAAAGAAGTCAGCAAAGGTCGTATATTGTGAGATTCCATTGATATGAAATAGGAATAGGCAAATCCATAGAGACAGAAAGTACATTCATGGTTGCCAGGGGCTAGGGACTGAGGAGTGACAGCTAATAGATACACAGATTCTTTGGCGGGTGATGAAAACATTCTAGGATAGAGAGTTGAGATGATTGCACAACCTTGTGAAAACACCAAAAATCACTGAATGGTACACTTAATTTTTTTTTTTTTTTTTGAGTTGGAGTCTCACTCCATCCCCCGGGTTGGAGTGCAGTGACATACGCATGGCCACCCCAGCGTTGACCTGCTGAGCTCAGGCAATTCTTCCACCTCAGCCTTCCAAGTAGCTGGAACTTTAGGTGGCTACCATACCCGGCTAATTTTTTAAAAGTTTATTGGAGAGATGAGGTCTCACCAAGTTGCCCAGCTGGTCTCGAACCCCTGGGCTCAGGCAATCCTCTCGTCTCAGCCTCCCAAAGTGCTGGAATTACAGGCTTGAGCTACCATGCCCGGCCTTAAAATGGTTTTATTTTATTTTATTATTATTTTTTGAGTTTGAGTCTCATTTCATCACCCAGGCTGGAATGCACTGGCACACTCATGGCCACCCCAGCGTCGACCTGCTGGGCTCTGATCCTTCCACTTCAGACTTTCAAGTAGCTAGAACTATAGGCACGCGCTACCGTGTCTGGCTAATTAATTTTTTTTTTTTGAGTTGGAATCTCACTCTGTTGCCCAGACTGGAGTGCAGTGGCCGCTCCCGGCCACCGCAGCCTCGACCTGCTGGGCTCCAGCGATTCTTCCGCCTCAGCCTTCCGAGTAGCCGGAATTACAGGCGCGCGCTACCACGCCTGGCTAATTTTTTGATTTATTGTAGAGATGAGGTCTCGCCTGCCCAGGCGGGTCTCGAACCCGCGGGCTCAGGCAATCCACTCACCTCAGCCTCCCAAAGGCGCGGGATTACAGGCCGAGCCACCGAGTCCGGCTAAATTTTTTTTTAACTTAAAAATTCTTTAATCCATTTTACCAGAAACAACTTCAGTTTCTGGTTGAATTCTTCAGTTGAATTCTTTGTTTACTCTAAGCCTAGACACATTCATATACCTATGTATTTGCTATTTTCTTCTGCAGGAACTTGGCTACTTATATTTTCAACACATTTATCTTTTAGGGTCTTAGGTGTTGCTTGTGTAGGTGTGAATTTTTTTGTTTAGCAAAGGCAGCTTTGTTCTTCACATCTGTCCCTTCTCCAGGGGAGTCACAACTCCATTTATGGTCCTTCTGCTCCTGCCTGGTATTTGACTTTATGGGTGGGGGTGGGGTCTCTCCTCACTAAATCCTATCCTCTCTTGCTGCTTTCTCTCCTCCTTCTTTCCCTCTATTTTTCTCATCTCTGCTTTTCGGCTTTCCATCCTAAGTGCTCTTCTCTGCTCACCTAACATACTCTGAAGTCTGCAAGGCTCTGCATGATCCCATGTCCTCACTACCTTCTCCCAGTTGTCCCTGTGTCCACTCCCGCATCAGTACATGCTGCTTCCTGTGTCAGGCAGTCTTTCCTCCCCACCCTTAGTTAATCCCACCTCCTCTTGAAGCCCTCCATTCTGTTTTTGGTTTGTTTCTGGTTTTTTTTGAGTTGGAGTCTCATTCTGTTGCCCAGACTGGAGTGCTGGGCTCCGGCGATTCTTCCGCCTCAGCCTTCCAAGTAGCTGGAACTACAGGCGCGTGCTACCAAGGCTGGCTAATTTATTTTTAATTTATTGTAGAGATGAGGTCTCGCCAAGTTGCCCAGGCAGGTCTTGAACCCGCAGGTTCAGGCAATCCACTCACCTCAGCCGAAGTTTTGATTCTTTTCCCTGTTATGGTTCACACACTGATATACTCATGACTGTTGGATATATACCCACCTTG
Organism: Cephalopachus bancanus; assembly: GCA_027257055.1. Taxonomy (NCBI): domain Eukaryota; kingdom Metazoa; phylum Chordata; class Mammalia; order Primates; family Tarsiidae; genus Cephalopachus; species Cephalopachus bancanus. The sequence goes on from JAPVLO010000564.1 coordinate 3,583,081, forward strand.
CTCTGGAGAGTTCCAGGAGGCTGAAAAACAGTCTGCAGTGTTCACCATCAGCTCTGTCAGGGACCAAACTGATCAAATTTGAGATATTCATCAAATATTTGTTGATTGAATAAACCAACTGGAAGACATTTTCCAAGACATTCATAATAATTGCTACTGACAGGTGAGATTCTGGATGCTATTTTTAGGTCCATATTTTTCTGTACTTTCTAAGACTTTTTTCTTTTTTTTTCCTCTAGCAAGGATGACTTTAGAATCAGAGAACAACAAGGACATGCACTGAGGTGTGGCTGCCCATCGTTCACTGAGCAGGTTCCCTTTCATGTCATTCATGTGTTCTACAAACCCGTGTCAAGTACCTGCTGCAGTATTCCAAGGACTGGGGATACAGCAGCAAATGGAACAAGGGGTCTACAGTCTGGCGGGGGAGATAAGTAAGTATGAGGCATCATTGTTCAGATGGTGGGGTTGCCTTGGAGAGAAGAAAAGCGGGGAAGGGAGAATGGGAATTGTGTTGGGTAGGACAGAACCATTTTAAATATAGTGGTCAGGAGAGGTCTCACTGTGATAACCTTTGGGAGGTGTGGGAGTGAGCCCACAGATGTCGGGGGAGAGGGTCATCACACAGGAAACAACTGCAGAAGTCAAGAGATGAGAACATGCCTGGCATGTTGAAGGAATAGCTGCGAGGTCACTGTGACTGGAACAGAATGACTAGAACCAAGGGGAAGATGGGAAGAAATAGTACCAGGACAGGTCAGGGGTTATTAAAAGGTTATGCCATGCCATAAACATTACAAAGTAGTACAACTGTTGTCACCTACCTAGACTATAGCCGGAAATGTTCACAGCCTCTCCTAAGGGAGGATGGCGTATGCCTGCCCTGTGACTTCGGGCTTGGCTGTGGACTTCCCTCAACAATGAAAGGTGAGTGGAAGCTTGGTGTCCTCCTGAACCGAAGCTTCTGGAGCCCCTGTGTGATTCACCTGTTCTTCCCTTTCACAAGACCCATGGTGCCCCAGTAGAGGGAACTTCCAGGAGCGAAGGCAACTTGGAGTCAAGCAGCAGCCAAGCCATGATGGATGTGTAACCCTGGAGTTATGAGCCTCTACGATTCTATCATTTGTTTCTGCAGCATAACTTACTTAAGCTGACTGACACAACAAACCATCAGAATCTGCCTTTTTAGAGGGAAGGATTACTTTTGTACTCTCTGTACACCTATCAGAAGAACGAAAATGAAAAATAAAATGGACATGTCCGATGCTGTTGAGGACAGCAACAGGAACTTTGTTGTTGATGGGGCCACAGAGGGGTACAGTCACTTTGGAAAAGAGCTCTGCAATATCTCTCACAAGGCTAAACATTGACTGTATGGTCAAGGGAGCATACTCCTAGCTACTTACCCAGGAGAAATGAAGTTATGAGCAGACGGGGTTGAACTTCATCGGCAGCCTGTGCTTCTGGAGAAGTCCCCCACCCTCTAGCTGTTACAATTAATGAATCCAAAGGGTATGGGTTCATAGAAATGAGAAACACGGTGGCCCTAGTCACAAGTATCCCCCAAGTCTCCATACAAGACAGGAGAGCCTGTCTGCAACTTCCACCTGCATTCTTAGGCTTGGGCTTGTCCTATGATGTTGAAGGTGCAGTCCCCTCAGTCAATCAAGGAGAGGGGAGTGGGAACAGAGGAAAAGGATATCGCTTCCTTAACTCTTCTGAGACGTCTTTTCACTAATGACTTAATTAATAGGACTTAATTTTCTAGACTAGTTCTGGAATTCAGGGCTGTGTGAATGCACAAAGGGTACCCAGCTAGTGCCATGTCCACTCTCAAAGTAGACAGAGACCAACAAAAGTTTTTTGTTTCTTTTTTTAAAGTTGGGCTTATCAGCTTGCTGGGCAAGGGAACACACACTGAATACTTCACTAAGTGGGGGAAGGTTAGAGGTGTAGAAGAACTAGAAGGGGAGTTTATTAGTTATCCATGGCTGCTATAACATATTACCATAAACTCTGTGACTTAAAACCACCCATTTATTCTCTTACAGCTCTGGAGGCCTGAAGTCTGAAATCACTTTCACTGGGCTAAGAGGCAAGTTGTTGACAGGGCTGGTTCCTTCTGGAGGCTCTGTGAGAGAATTCCATTCCTTGCCTTTTCCAGCTTCCCTGGCTCGTGGCCTCTTCCAACACCTTCAAAGCTCATCACTTCCACCTCTTCTTCCATTGTCCCATCTCCTTCTCTGACTCTGACTTCCTGCTTCCCTCTCATAAGGATCCTGGTGATTACATTTAGGGCCCATGTGGATAATCCAGGATAAACCCTCTACCTCAAAATCCTTAACTTTGTCACATCTTGAAAATCCCTTTGCCATATAAACTAGCCCTCCAGGAGGCCAGGGATTAGGATGTAGACCTACTTGGGAGGTCATCATTCGGCCTACCACAGGGAGCTCCTGAGGATTGAGTTAATGAAAACAACCAAGCCTGTGGGAGAATGGAGGAAGTCTGAGTCTGCCTCATACCTATCAGTTCCACACAGCTTTGGACATTAGAACTGACATAGACAAGGCCCAGCACTTAAGTTTTGGTGTCTCTAAAGCAAGGGGTGCTGTGAATGGAAAGATTTCCTATGCTCCAGGGGAGACTTTCTCATTTGTACAAAAGCAAGGTGGTGACCCTGCAGTGACCAGCAAGGAGCAGCCACAGGAGGGCCAGGCATAGCAGAAGGAAGATTTCTTTTAACCCATGTGTTAGCTTCCCCTTGCTGCCACTGAAAACTACCACACACTTAGCAGCTTCACACAACACAAATTTATGTCAGAAACCCAGGTGGGCTTTGCTGAACTCAAAGAGTCACCTGGCCTAGGATCTTACCTGGAGGCTCTGGGGAGAATCTGCTTGCAGGTTCATTCAGATTGGTAGCAAATCCAAGGTAGTTATAGGACTAAAGTCCCCACTTCCCAGCAGCTGTCAGCTTCTAGAGGCCTACCACCTCCCCTGGCTTGGCACCAGCAGGTTTCATTCTTCTCACACATCAGATCTATCTTCTTCCTTAGCATCTGACACCAGGACAGGTTTTCTAACTATAAAAGTTTGTGTGATTAGCAGGGGCCTGCATCAATATTCAGGAGACTCTCCTCTACCCTAATTCCCACTCTTCTCAGGCTTTGAACTGGCAGTTGCTCAGGCTACCTTGGAATCCATCTGGAACTCATCAGCCACATCTCACCATCTCTGCTCTGGTCATATTTTCACCCTCTGTAACTGAATTATAGCAGTCCCTGCCTTACCCACACTTTCACTTTTCACTGTTACCCAAATCGACTGCTCTGAAAACATTCAGTGGAAAATACAGAAACAATTCATAAGTCTTACATTGTGCGCTGTTCTGAGTACTATGGTGAAATCTCACTCCATCCTGCTGCATCTCCCCCAGGATGGGAATCCTTTCTTTGTCCAGTGAATCCACACTGTTTACACCTTCTGCCTGGTAGTCACTTAGAGGCCACCCTAATTATCAGATTGACTGTCACAGTATTGTAGCACTTGTGTTCAAGCCCCCTTATATTATAAATTAAACTAAGTCATAGCTATGCATAAGAAAAAACACAGTATGCAGCCAGCCCTCCATATGCATGGGGTCCGCATCCATAGATCCAACCATGGGTTGAAAATATTCAAAGATCAGGACCTGCCTGGGCAACTTGGCGAGACCTCACCTCCATAATAAATCAAAAAATTAGCTGGGTGTAGTAGCGCTCGCCTGTAGTTCCAGCTACTTGCAAGGCTGAGGCGGAGGGATCGCTGGAGCCCAGCAGGTTGAGGCTGCGGTGGCCAGGAGCGGCCACTGCACTCCAGTCTGGGCGACAGAGTGAGACTCCAACTCAAAAAAAAAAAAGAAAATATTCAAAGACATTGCATCTGTACTGAACATGTGCAGACTTTTCCCCTAGCCATTAGTCCCTAAACAACACAGTATAACTAATTACATGTCCTGATATACATTTAGATTGTATTAGGCGTTATCAGTAATCTACAGCTGATTATGGGAGGATGTGCATAGTTCGTATGCAAATATTGAGCCATTTTATATCAGGGACTTCAGCATCCACAGATTTGGTCTCTGAGGGTGGTCCCATCCCCATGGATACTGAGGAACGAATGTGTATAGGGTCGGTGCTGTCTCAGGTCTTAGCAATCTGACAGGTCTTGAAATGTATCTCCTTTGAATATGGGGGGACTACTGTATTTTCACTACAGCCATAATTCCTGTTTATTTGAGAACACCTTTAAAAAAAAGCAAAGGGAAAACAATTCACACAAAATCACGTGACACCTCTTCTTTGGGTACTTACTCTCTGGCCACAACTGGTCTGGCGATGAGCCCATCCCAGAATCTGAAACATGGGACTATGAGGCCAAGATACAGTCGACGCTAACAATACAATGTGTGCAGAGTTTACTGGAGAGCTGCAGAGGTCCACGGGAAGTGCCCAGACTGGCACCCGACTGTTCTGGACAGGCCACAGGGATCTATGTATGTCCTGATGACACACCTACCATCACAGACACACAAGTCTGTGACTTATGACTATATATCCTGGGAATGCAAGACCATTTTCCTCATTCTATAATGTTTCAACAAGAAATGTCTACACCTCATCCTTGGTACTGCTCACCATGTGAGCTGCCTCACTTTGCTGGGGGTCATCCTGTGCCACATAGGATGTTTAGCAGCAGTCCTGGCCTCTACCTGCTAGATGCCAGTTGCTTCCCCCCACCCTTCATCATGACTACTCACAGGTTTCCACATGTCCCCTGGGGGGCAAATTGTCCCTGCATGAGAACCACTGTTCTATAGAATGGGCGAATATGTTTAAGGGCTTTCCAAAGTATAATATTATACAGCACTGACAAAAACTACAACCAGTTACAGCAACATGGATGAGTCTAACAGACAGTGCTGAACTTTAGGACGTGCGGTGTGGTTCCACTTACATAGAGTACTCAGCAAGCAGGCTTTATCCAGGGGGTTGCTACAATGGAGCTTTATGGCAGGGCTTCAGAGAGACGGGACTCAACTCCCACGAGGGCAAGTGGGGGTTTAAAATCAAGGAGCAGAGTGGGAGTCAGTGGGTGGAAAATTACTAAGAGAAAACCTCAGGGATATAGGGGGAATTCTTGCCAGACAACGCAACAGAATTTTTGTTGAAGGCAGGTCACAGTAAGAAGATATTGAGGGTGGAGGATGAGGAATTAAATCAGATACCAAGGAGGGGAGATTTTGCTAAACTGACTTAGCAGAATGTTTGCTCACACTGGATCCTACAAGGACAGAGAGAGAAGCCCCAGGTCAGGTCTCATGAAGCAGAAAGTTCTAGGAGTCTGACTTGAAGCTGGGTCAAGGAGAGTCTTTGCAGTATACTCTTCTGTATGTGGGTTATATTAAGACACAAACCTCTGGACAACCTTCTGGAGGACATAAGTCACCCCACCCTGCAGCTAGGTCCCTGGGACACAGAATTACAACCTTCCAATGAGGTCCCACTGGCCCTCCACTCCCATGTGCTTCTTCCATGAGATAACCACCTTAAAGTGGGTGGGGACTTTATTTTGTCAATGCTTTTGCAGGGTCATTCTCTGCCTGTCTCCCCTCTCCCTGACTCACCTCCTCTCTCCTATCTCAGCACAGTTTTCAACTCTAGTTGCCAATGCTGGCTGCCCACCCTCCTCTGTGACACAGCTTCAACACGAACCTGGGCCAGGTCTAACTGTACCTTGGGAGGAAACATGCACCATAGAAGCCACAACTAAGACAGCAGATTTGAGGAACGATACTCCTAGGAGGGAGGGATGGCTGCCAGAAGCCCTCCCCAGCTGGCCTGAGGGTCAGAACCTCAGAATTTCAGCACTATTGAGACACCAGGTGACAGAACCCTGAAGCTGCCAATACCAGGGAACTGGCTCATTCTAGTACTGTAGCTTGTCACTCAATGCCACTATTTGGCCAAATATGTCTTTTCCCTTGGGGAGAAGCCTGTCTAGAGGAACTATTGTAACTGCATGCATAGAAAATGCCTGGTGGTAGCCGAGCTCGGTGGCTCAGCCTGAATCCCACGCTTTGGGAGGCTGAGGTGAGTGTATTGCCTGAGCCTGCGGGTTCGAGACCCACCTGGGCACCTTGGCAAGACCTCATCTCTACGATAAATCAAAAAATTAGCCGGGCGTGGTAGCACAACGCCTGTAGTTCCGGGACTTGGAAGGCTGAAGTGGAAGGATCACTGGAGCCCAGCAGGTCGAGGCTGCGGTGGCCAGGAGTGGCCACTGCACTCCAGTCTGGGTGACAGAGTAAGACTCCAACTCCAAAAAAAAAAGAAAAGAAAATGCCTGATGGTATCCCATTAAATCCCTGAAACTTCAGCTAAAATCCAACCCAATTTTCTGTTCACCCTCTGGACCAAGAGGAGGAGTATTTGATGAAGAATCTAGGAATAAGACAGTAGAATAGGATACGGAGTGTGTCAAGAAAAAGACTGAACTGAGTTTGCAGAGGAACCAAACAACAGGTCCAGGGCCAGAGATGTTTCTAGACGCGGCTATTTGTTCCTTCTCTTTGTGTGAGGGTTCTTCTCCTCTTCCCTTCCTCCTCTCCCACCTCCTCCTGGCTTGCATATTGGAGGAGTGGCTGGACCATTTACACAAAAGGGGTGCACTTGGAAAGGAATGGATTTGATGGGGGGAGTAAACTTGCTTGACATGTCTTCCTTCAGTTAACAACACCCAGGAAGAGACCACAAGCCAAGCACTGAATGGTTGTGGGTGAGGCATGATACAGTTCCAGGGATGCTCTGTCAAGATGGCAGCTCAGATCTTACCTCCAACAAACTTCAAGTGTCAGGATATCTTATCCACTCTTTTGAGATGCTGATGAAGGGTTCACTACACAGAAAAGGAGACTCATACACATCCCCCAGCAAAAATTAAAAATTTGCCCATACATTCAAGGACTACACTGCACTGAAGACAGGTGGGACAATATCACCCTCTCCTCCTTTTTGGGGTTCATCCAATGGTTCTTCCTGCCAGGGAAGGGCATCCACACAGAGAAGCCCAAGATGCCTCATTCAATTTCTAACTCATGCAACTCACACAACTCAGTCTAATTAGCTTAGAATGGGCTTCATTCTGACTCTCCCTCTGTAGGAGCCAGGGAATAGAAAACAGGGCAGATCAAAATTCCAATGGCATCCACTCACAGGACTTTGAGGCTATGTCAACCAACGTAACTAGTTTTTATTTAACCAGTAGTGTACTGCCTCAGAAGGGCTGTTACAGAGTCATCCCAATGACTTATCCACAGCCTCTTCTTGTTCCCCATTCTCTAATACCTACCCTTTCCTTCACAATGACACCCTCTCATAATCCAAATCCCAAAGAAGAAAATGATTCTCATGGCCTGGCCGGTGGGATGCTCTGATTCCAGAGAAGCATCTTCTTGGATCTGCCCTCCTAAGCTTATGGCTACCCTGAAACACTGATCTAGGCCCTATTAGCAAAGAAGATCAAGGAAACTAAAAATCCATCTCCTTTTGGCTTCACTTTTTTATTCATTATCTAATTATTATGCCAACAATGTATGATTTGTAATAAAGAAAAAGAAAACAAACAATTCCAGTTCCCTAAGAAAACCATGTTTTATTTCTTGAACATCCACTTCCAATCTATACCTATATGTGCACATATCTTTACATGGCTGTAATGATAGCAAATCTTCTATTTTATGCCTTTTTTTTTTTTGCCATATTATGAGTATTTTCAACTTGGCACAAAACCTTTATAATTATGGTTCAGAGTAGCTGAATGGAACAAAGTATAAGTATTCTAAATGAAAAACAACAGTGTGTGTAGGGGTGGCAATAACCTAACCATAACCACTATTTTTTTGTTTCAACAACCAAAGTATCAAATCACATTTCTTGGAAGCAGCCCTTTTCCATCTTAGTAGGAGCTTTAGTCTTAAAAAGAACAACTTCACTGTTCATTCAGAAACAATTTTTCCTCCAGTTTCCCCTTTTGAAATGAGTCCTCAGTGTTCTGGCACGATTTTAACAAAGAAATTCATTCAAACTGCACAATCTAACTATAATTCTATGGTGCTATGGGGTGGAGTTTTAAATGGGATCTCTCACCAGTACATCTTTACTGATATAGAAAAGATAGTAAGAGACCACCCTGCCAAAAGCATCTTCTGATTATACCTTAAAAGTTTGATTTAGTAAGAGTTTACATACTATAAGGTAAAAACCCCTTATTAAAGGATTCCTCATACCAGTTACTTACAGAATACATTCACAGATTCTTTCTAGTTTAAGCATTCTGATGCAAAAATGGGTGGATATCTCAAGGGAAGAATCTTCCTCACATTCTCACGTTTTATTCCAGTGTATATGCTGTTAACTTTGGTACAGGCTGAATCATCTCTGAAGCCTTTTCCACATATATTACCATCCCATGTTCTCTCCAGGTGTTCCCTAATAAACAGATTTAACAACATGGCTAAGGAATGTCTCACATTTGTCAATTCACCAGATGGTTTGAAGAATTCTTTTCTATTGATCAGGAAGGAGTCATATTGGAAGGCACACTTCTTCATGTAGGTTTTTGAGAACAAGTTGGGAGAAGAGTGTGACTCACAGACATTATTATGTTTCCACGGGTTGCTCTCCAGGGTGTGTTCTTTGATGTCGGACAAGGGATGACCTCTTTCTGAACGTTTTCCCACACTGAGGACACTGGCTGGGTCCCTCTCTGCTATGAAGTCGCTGATGTACTGCCAGGTGGGAGTTTTGCTTGAAGGACTTCCCACATTCCAGACACTGGTATGGGGTCTCCTTAGTGTGAATTCTCTGGTGCTTGGTCAGACAGGAGCTATCCCTGAAAGCTTTGCCACATTGATTACATTCATAGGGCTTCTCACCAGTATGAGTCCTCTGGTGCCGGATGAGGCCAGCAATGTTCCTGAAAAGCTTCTGACACTGGTTACACCCATAGGGTTTCTCCCCAGTGTGGATTCTCTGGTGCCTGATGAGGTATGCACTCTCAATGAACGTTTTCCCACACTCTTTACATTCATAGGGCTTTTCCCCAGAATGGATCTTCTGATGCACAATGAGGTGAGAGTTTCTGTTGAACGATTTCCCACACTCCGCACATTCAAAGGGCTTTTCTCCAGTGTGAGTCCTCTCGTGTTGGGTGAGGTATGAGCCATCTCGGAAAGCCTTTCCACATTTGCTACACTCATAGGGTTTCTCACCAGTGTGGATTCTGAGATGCACAGTGAGGTGGGAGATGTCAGTGAAGGGTTTTCCACACTCATTACATCTATATGGTTTTTCCCCTGTATGAGTTCTTTGATGCAAAATCAAGGATGAATTTCGGTTGAAGGTTTTCCCACATTCTAGACATTCATAAGGTTTCTCACCCGTGTGAATTCTCTGGTGTTGTGTCAGAGCTGATCCATCACTGAAAGCTTTCCCACACTTATTACATTTATAGGGTTTCTCTCCTGTATGGATCCTTTGATGCACAATCAGGTTGTAGTTCTTGGAGAAGGATTTTCCACACTCATTACAGGTATAAGGTTTCTCTCCGGTGTGAGTTCGATGATGCAAAACAAGAGATGAGTTCCGTTTGAAGCATTTGCCACATTCAGTACATTTATACTGTTTCTCTCCAGGGTGATTCCTCCTGTTTTCATTAAAAGATGAGCTCAGGGTAAAGATGTCCCCAAAGTCCTTACCTTCATACAGTTTCTTGCCTCTTTTCATTATTTTTTGCTGACCAACAGAGGTAAAATGGTTAAAAGATTTAACACTTTCAGGGTATTTATAGGGTTTCTCTTTGATTTGATTTCTCCCAAATTGAATAACTTCCACAGAATGGTTAAAGGCTTTCCCACAGGCATCACTGTCACCAGTTCTCTTAGCTGTATAGCTTTTCGTACAACTGTGTAAGGTTGGGTCACAATCTAAACTTCTAACAACTGAGTCATTTATATGGAAGCCATTGGTTGTAGGAACTCTCCGTGATGGGGAAAGGTCTGAGTTCAAATGTTTCCCAAAACCAGAATATTCACAAATTACTTCCTGAACCCCTTGTTTCTCCAGAGTTAAAGTTGATTGCTTCAAATGTCTCTCCTGGTTCTCACAGTCCCAATCATCACCTAGAATGGAGAAACAAGGAACCTCCCTGGTAAATCCTTCCATTTCTATGTCAGAGGATAATTCTTCCTGAGGAATATTCTGAGATGTCATTTTCAGTCTCATGTCCCAGGCTGAATAGAAAAGAAAGAAAAAAGCAGATTTAAGTATACAAAGCTATATGTGGTAGAGGAATGGAAAATGATGATGGGCTAGGTATGTAGTTCTACTTGTTTTCTTTTAAAAATTCACATTAGCCGGGCTCGGTGGCTCAGCCTGTAATCCCGCACCTTTGGGAGGCTGAGGTGAGTGGATTGCCTGAGCCTGCGGGTTCGAGACCCGCCTGGGCAGGCGAGACCTCATCTCTACAATAAATCAAAAAATTAGCCGGGCGTGGTAGCACACACCTGTAATTCCGGCTACTTGGAAGGCTGAGGCAGAAGGATCGCTGGAGCCCAGCAGGTCGAGGCTGCGGTGGCCGGGAGCGGCCACTGCACTCCAGTCTGGGCAACAGAGTGAGACTCCAACTCAAAAAATAAATAAATAAATAAATAAATAATTCACATTAATACAGGGGGAGGTAAAATGGGAGTCAAGGGATGAACCAAGAACAGATTCAAAAGGAGCCACATAGCATTTTCATCTTCCTAGAGAGCAGACAGGGAAAATGGTACTGGGGATAATTATCATCAAAAGGATTAGTCTGAGACATGAGAGACCAGAAGCATGCGTCACTGCATTCTTGTCTTTGTTACCCACTCCCATCAGTACACATTTCCAACACCTCAACTTCATGTACTACAACATCACTAAATGAGCAGTTCTCACCTCAGCTCTATGGTCACAGTTTCACATTCATAAATGGGACACAGAACAAGTGCAGTGACTTTAAAGTTCTGGGTTGAAGTCCTAGATCTGTGAAAGACCGCTCTGCAGGGCTGTTAAGAAAACCAGATGTCTGAGAGGCTCCAAGGATAGGGAATAAAGGGCATTCTGTAAATGGTTGCACATGTCCTCATAATTATCAGTCTTCCTCTCATCACTCTCTACCACTTCATCATATTAAGTAACTTATTCTCCTTATTTTTAAAAGTAAAATGAAATTAGTTCCTTACCTCTCTTGCCTCAGAATATATGTGTATGTGTGTATATTTATTTGTTTAAAATTTAAGATGGATAAAAACCTGAACATAAAGTAAAAGTTTAAGTTATGTAGGATGCCTTCATGAATGGGGCAGACCTTGATTAAGAAAGTTTAACAAACAAAAGTCATACAAAAATTAACAAGTTTGATATAACACTTTTAAAATTTTCATACAATAAAAGATACAATAAGAGACAAAACACAAGCGGCAGCTGGAGAGATAATATTATACAATATAAGAGACACACAGGATTAGTGCCCAAGATCTATAAAGAATTCTTACAGAATAGGCCAGACACAATGACACACCTGTAGTCCCAGCACTTTGGGAGGTCGAGACAACAGGAGGATTGATTGAGCCCAGGAGTTGAAGAACTGCCTAGGCAACATAGCAAGACCTACAAAACTCTACCAAAAAAAAAAAAAAATTAGCCAGGCATGGTGGTGCACACCTGTAGCCCCAGTTACTGGGATTCTGAGGCAGAAGGATCTCTGGAGCCCCGGAGGTCAAGGCTGTGGTGAGCTGTGGTCATGCCACTGTACTCCAGCATGGGTGACAAAGTAAGACCCAAACTCAAAAGCAAAAAATCAAAGTGCTGAAGGAAAAAACTATCAGATACACTATCGTTCAAGAGTGAGGGTGAGATAAAGATGGCTTCAGAAAAGCAAAAGCAGAGTTCATCATCAAGGACACTAGCCATAAGAATTAGAAAAAGTTGCTCTTCAGGAAAAGCCTCAGGAGAAAAGAATAGAAAGAAAAAAGAGCTGATGAATATATATTTAAATCAAATCCAGTGCTGATCATATGAAATGCAGCAATAACAATAACTCAGGGAATTAATGGGATAGACTAAAATACCAGGCAGCAGTGAATTGTGAAATGGGAAGTCCTCAGATTTTTCATGATTCATGTTATACCTGGTCAAGTCAGGAATAAAATAAATGTAGTGTAGAACTTCTAACCCCTCAGAGTAGTGGTTTTCAACCAGGGATGGTTTTGCCTCCAGAAGACATTTGGCAATGTTTGGAGATGCTTTTGGTTAACATGACTAGGGGGCAGAGGCCATGAGAGACCAAGGATGCTGCTAAATGTCCTATAATGCATAGGATGGCCCTCCACAACTGAGAATGATCCACCCCAAATGTCAATAGTGCCAAGGTGGGAAAACCTTGTAGCAGGAAGGAAGAATAAAGGAAACAAGATCCATCCAGAAAAAGCTAGTCAGGAGAAAAACAGCAGCACAAAAAGAACAGCCTAAATAGAAAGTATAAAATATCACCAATAACAAGAAATATAAGTGGCCTTGATGGGCCAGATAAAGATGCTGTGTTTGATTATACTAAAAATGTGTTTATAACAAGCATATCCAAAGCAAAAGGAGACAGAACACAAGAGCCAAAGGATGGAACTGATGAATGCCAACTAAAGAAGAATTTTATGGTTCTTTTTTTTACAAAAAGTAAGTATCACAGGGCAATACAACAGTAATAACACGCCTCAAAACACAGAGCAAAGCCAGCCAGAATTACAAGAAATCAGCAAATCCAACAATGGTGAGAGATACTATTCATTTATTTATTTGAGATGAAGTGTCACTAGATTGCTCAGATTGGCCTTGAACTTCTGAGCTCAAGAGATCCTCCCACCTCTGCCTCTTAAGTAGCTGGGACTACAGGTGTGTGCCACCACAACCAGCCACAGTGGGAGGTTTTAATGAAATTCTTTTAGTAATGAAAATTCAAAAAAACTGAATAGAGATAAGTAGGAGAGAATGTAATTAGCCAGCCTGATCACACATCACACAGCTTATGAAAAATCATGAACCAATTAGAGCCAAATGCTTTTTTTTCTTTTCTCTTTTTTTTGTCAGGGTCTCTCACTCTGTCACTCAGGCTAGAGTACAGTGGCATGATCACAGCTCATCACAACTTTGACCTCCTGAGCTCAGGCAACTCTTCTACCTCACCCTCTCAAGCAGCTGGAACTACAGGAGCATGCTACCATACTGGAGTCAAATGATTTTTTTTTCTTTTTTAGAAAGTAGGATTGGCGAAGCCAAAAAGCCTCCGCCGGGAAGACCTCGGTCGCCATCCTCGCCCCTCCTTCCCTTTCCCGCCCCTCGGGGGACCGCCAGGCACCACGCTGCGAACATAATAGCTCTTGAAGTCTGCAATAAAAAATGGCCTCCAATAAAACTACATTGCAAAAGATGGGAAGGAAACAGAATGGAAAGAGTAAAAAGGTCGAAGAGGCAGAGTCTGAAGAGTTTGTGGTGGAAAAAGTACTGGATCGATGTGTAGTGAATGGGAAAGTGGAATATTTCCTGAAGTGGAAGGGATTTACAGACGCTGACAATACTTGGGAGCCTGAAGAAAATTTAGATTGTCCAGAGTTAATTGAAGCATTTTTTAATTCTCAAAAAGCTGGTAAAGAAAAAGATGGTACAAAAAGAAAGTCTTTATCTGACAGTGAATCTGATGACAGCAAATCACAGAAGAAAAGAGATGCTGCTGATAAACCGAGGGGCTTTGCAAGAGGTCTTGATCCTGAAAGAATAATTGGTGCCACAGACAGCAGTGGAGAACTGATGTTTCTCATGAAATGGAAAGATTCAGATGAGACAGACCTGGTGCTGGCGAAAGAGGCAAATATGAAATGTCCTCTGATTGTAATTGCTTTCTGTGAGGAGAGACTAACTTGGCATTCTTGTCCAGAAGATGAAGCTCAATAATTGTTTGCATTGCTTTTTATATATATATATAAAATCTGGATCTTGCTTTCGATATCCTAGTATGACAAAATAACTGCATTCTAATGAAAATTAAGTTTGATAAGTTTGTTTTGAAAGTAGTTTTGGCAGAGTTGTTGGGGGGGTTGCATCAGTAGCACTGGTTACTTTGAACAAATAAAAACTTTCTGTAGTTGCTTCCTTTCTCAGAAAATAACATTTGATACCATGGTATATTATTTCCTCTACATTAGAGAACAGCTTTTCTAAATGTTGGGAGAAATTTCCATAGTCATTACTCAATCAGAATTTGTGTTCTCATATGCCTAAGGACGATTCTGGATTTTTTGTTTTGTGTGTGTGTATACATAAAATACATATGCAGATGGTTTTCCTTTTCGCTGTTGTTTTAAAATATTAACCAAAATGAAAATTTTGGGTAAAAAAAAGAAAGTAGGATTTATTTATTTATTTATTTTAGAGTTGGAGTCTCACTCTGTCACCCAGACTGGAGTGCAGTGGCCGCTCCTGGCCACTGCAGCCTCAACCTGCTGGGCTCTGGAAATCCCTCCGCCTCAGCCTTCCAAGTGGTTGGAACTACAGGCGCGCGCCACCATGTCCGGCTCATTTTTGATTTATTGTAGAGATGAGGTCTCACCAAGCTGCCCAGGAGGGTCTCGAACCCACAGGGCTCAGGCAATCCACTCACCTCAGCCTCCCAAAGGTGCAGGATTATAGGCTGAGGCACCAAGCCCGGCTGAAAGTAGGATTTAGTGAGAGGACAGAAAAGATCCCACAGTAGGAGGGGACTCGAGGGGGTTGCCCCAGCCAAATGATTTCTAAGCACAAGTGTTATATTTGCTAACATTGACCACAAACTAGGCCAAAGAACATGTTCAAGTACCAGCATAACACAGACCACATGTTTAATGATCAGCATAACACAGATCACAGCCTCTTGACTACAATGTGGGCAAGTTAAAAACCAGTAATGGGAAGAAAATCAAATACAAGAAATCAATGAGCAAAACAAACTCCTACTCATTTGGAAAAAAATGAAACCTGTTTGGCCATGTGAGGCGGCTCACGCCTGTAATCTCAGCACTTTGGGAGGCCAAGGCAGAAGAAATGCTTGAGCCCAGAAGTTTGAGACAACATAGTGAGACCTTGTCTCTACAAAAAACACAAAAATTAGCAGGTGTGCTGGTGCACAGCTTGAGTCCCAGCTACTCAAGAGGCTGAGGCAGAAGGATCCCTTAAGTCCAGGAAGTTGAAGCTACAGTGACCTAGGACCATTGTACTGCACTCCAGCCTGGGAGACAGAGAGAGACCCTGAGAAAGAAAGGGAGGGAAGGAGGGAGAGAGGGAGGTAGGGAGGAGGGGAGAGAAAACTTATTTCTCAGTAACTCACAGATCAAAGAGAAAACTTGACAGAAATTAGGAAACGCCTAGAAATGCACAATGATGAAAATAGTACATCTTAAAACATGTGCCAGGCTGGGCTCGGTGGCTCAGCCTGTAATCCCAGCGCTTTGGGAGGCCGAGGTGAGTGGATTGCCTGAGCCTGCGGGTTTGTGACCTGCCTGGGCAACTTGGCAAGACCGCATCTCTACAATAAATCAAAAATTAGCTGGGCGTGGTAGCGCATGCCTGTAGTAGTTCCAGCTTCTTGGAAGGCTGAGGTGGAAGGATCGCTGGAGCCCAGCAGGTCGAGGCTGCAGTGGCTGGGTGTGGCCACTGCACTCCAGTCTGAGTGACAGAGTGAGACTCCAACTAAAAAAAAAAAAAAACATGTGGCAAATGAGAATGCAGCTAACACAGTTCCTAGACAGAAAATGTTGGTCATTAATGACTATATTTAAAAAAGAAGGCTACTGCCTTACTAGACTCTGTTGGGGCCAAGTGTTCTTTTTTTTTTGAGTTGGAGTCTCACTCTGTCGCCCAGACTGGAGTGCAGTGGCCGCTCCCGGCCACTGCAACCTCGACCTGCTGGGCTCCGGCAATCCTTCCGCCTCAGCCTTCCAAGTAGCTGGAATTACAGGCATGCGCTACCACGCCCGGCTGATTTTTTTTTTTATTGTAGAGATGAGGTCTCGCCTGCCCAGGTGGGTCTCGAACCCGCGGGCTCAGGCAATCCACTCATCTCAGCCTCCCAAAGGCGCGGGATTACAGGCTGAGCCACCGAGCCGGCTCCAAGTGTTCTTCAAGCTATGGCCTGGCCATGTTTCTTGGCTTTGGCTCCCTCCCCTACCTTGGGAAGGTGAATATCTTTTTCTCTCTCTCTAATTTACTTTCTAAATAAACTATATTTTCTAATCTTAAAAAAAAAAAGACTAAAGATGAAGTTTATGTGGGTCCTGAAGCTGCAGATTCCAACAGATCAACAACATGGGGCTATTTATAGGTTTTCTTCAGGCTGTCACCAACAAGCTGTGCAAGGGGGACCAAAAAACCTCCAGAATTATCTTTTAGGAGGCTAGTACCCTTGTAGTACACTTGGAATGTGTTCCTCCAGATCAAATCATCAACCGAAGATTTTTTTTTTTTTTTTTTTTAGTTCGATTCTCACTCCGTCACCCAGGCTGGAGTGCAATGGCACACTCACAGCAGTTTAGTGTCGACCTGCAGGGCTCCGGCGATCCTTTCGCCTCAGTCTTCCAAGTAGCCAGAACTATAGGCACGTGCTACCACACCTAG
Organism: Cephalopachus bancanus; assembly: GCA_027257055.1. NCBI lineage: Eukaryota > Metazoa > Chordata > Mammalia > Primates > Tarsiidae > Cephalopachus > Cephalopachus bancanus. Next base: position 3,599,853 of record JAPVLO010000564.1, read on the forward strand.
CTAATTTTTTATTTATTGTAGAGACGAGGTCTCGCCAAGATGCCTGGGCTGGTCTTGAATCCATGGGCTCAGGCAATCCACTCATCTCAGTCTCCCAAAGTGCTGGGATTACAGGCTGAGCCACTGAGCCTGACCTCAACCAAAGTTT